>JACAXG010000123.1:910459-1510459 GCA_018881555.1 Amblyornis subalaris | reverse complement strand
TAGGTAACAAAGAGTCCTTTGAATTACTACCAGAACAAGCTTCTGGCTTGCACTAGGGTTTGGAAAAGATAGGGCAGTATTTCTGTACTGCTTAAAACCTTCCATTTTAAGGCCTACTTTCAGTTTCCAAGCGTTGACACTGATCCTGCTGTTCTGCTACTGCATAATGGACCGAAGACGGATGGACTTCAGTGGAACAGATGGTGCAATTAAGTAGGGATCCTCCTAATATAAGACAAAATCCAGCAAGCCAGCCAACAAATAATGCTTCCCCAAAATCCCACCTGGGAACAATATCTGGTATATTCTCATCCCAAAATTCCTGGACTGTGGAATGGGCAACCCAGGAAACTGGGACAATAGCTGTAATCCCCGAGATCCAGAAGAGCATTCCTCCAAACAGCAACAACCGTTTCTTTTGTTCCTGTTGTCTTTCACCAATTTTCAAACAGTCCATCCCAAATCCCGAGAGCAAGAGGCCCAAAAGCCCTGATCCATTGGAAAAAAACATCAAAATCCTAGAAATCCTGAGCTCTGGAGGCAAAGCTAAGAAAGAATCAAAGTCCTTGCATTGCATTCCCCCTTCTTCCTGGACAACACAAGCTTGCCAAAGTCCCATGGTCCAGATCTCCAGTTCATTTAGTTCCAAGTTAAGATTTTTCCATTGGGGTAGATAGGTTGTGAGACAGGACAGGACCCATCCCAACAGAGAAATCAGTATGCCACTTAATTGCATCATTGGTTGATAGACCAAGGCCATTATAAAAAGCAGTCCTGAAAGCTTGAGGAGAAAGGTCTCCCCAGCAGTTCTGTACCAACTGCTACCTTGAGTGATGGTGGAAGCTGTGAGGATTTTAGGTCTCTGCTGCCCCAAATATAAGCCCTTGCTTTTAACCCTTTGCAAGCTCTGAAATACTTTTTTGTTCTTCATGAATATAAAGTTTCACACAAAGGACGAAGGACTTCACTAAACCATGAGTTAGGCTTTCTGATAAGGATTTGATCTGTTACCTTCCAATTTGCTTGGTAAAATTATATCCCAATGCCTGATGATTACAACCCTGAGGATGAACAAAGAGGGCTCTATGACCCCTCACCCTAAAACACAACAGAAATCTTTGTGCTTCAATACGGATTAATTAGATTTTAAGTGATGATAAAAAGGCAGCTCTGTGTGCAACAGGACTTCATTGTAATAGCTAAATTTGAGATTTCAGGGATGTAAATCAAGGCCTTGTAAAGAAAGGTAGACTGTTTGCCTATAATCTTTATTCTTAGACTTCCTCAACATACATAATGGCTTATCTTCCACTGCCCCGTTTTATGTCCCCAGCACTGTAAAAGACGCTTTGTGAAAGATCCTTATGTTTCACATTTTCTACATTCATTTCTTTTAAAATGGGCTTTGTTTTGACTGACTCTTAAGGGGAAAAGGAGACGGGTATGGTGAAAGTACTGTAGAAAATGAAATCCTAGACATCCCTCCACCATAATGAACTCAGACAGATCATCAGCCAGCATAAACTTTACCTGCCCCAGGACTTCAGCAACACCACGGTAGCAGCTTACACCAGCTCAGTGTCCCCTTTCCTAAAGCCCATGTCCCAGATGGCACACAGTGTATTCACTTGGTGTCTAACAACATTTGGCACACAGTGCTCCCAGGGCCAGGAATGCCTAGTACACCTTTCTGATCAAAGCAAGATACCATTATGCCATTACTCCATTAGGAAACCCTGCTTTTTTCCTGCTTTCATGTCAGCTACACTTGCGCTTGTCTACCGGGTCAGAAGGAGAACATCTGTTTGCTGTTCCCCTCCCCACATATAACAGCACAGCCTGTATGGGAGGGAGCTGAGCAGCATGAACACAGCCTCGTGTATGACCCAGAGATGTTTTCAAGTCTTTCTTAACTTAATTTCCTAGATGTGATAATGTATTTATCTGTATATTTTAATTCTCAGTTGTTCAAAATGGCTTGTGTAATGGTAAAACATAATGCTGCTTTTGAAGGTTTCCAAAATCCTGAAGGGTATCATTAAGACCATGAGATGATCTTTTCTTCCTCATTTTTATACAGAGTCTTAATTTCTAACCCTTGTTTTTTCCTGTCACAAGCTGTGAAGGACCAAAAAAAAAAAAAACAAACACAGAAAGATGATCTATTTCCCTTCTTCTTGTGTACTAACCCATTAGTTCAACAGCTTATACTTGATCGAAAAATTACCACGCACAAAAGCAGAAATCACCAAGGATGTAACTGACAACACTGGGAACAAATTGATGCAAGCAAGCCTGTAACTTTGGCCATCCACTAGGCAAAAGAAAAACAAGACAGTCCAATCTCATATTCATTCATTCAAACTCCAGATTGTATTTTCATATTTGGCAGTGTCATTTCTCTCCCCTTTCTCTGTTCAGAACAAATATGCAAGTTCTGGAAATCCTTGTGACTTTCAATGAGAATCTCCATAACACCATTTGAATAATTTTTAAGATAAAGAACCACAATTTAGGAGTGGTTCTGCTCCTTCAGGGGCTACATGCTTATCTGACTTTAAAATCACAGTTACTGAAAGACTATTATGGAAGCCTGTTGAGCTTCTCTTGACTGTGAACATTTAATATTTTCTTCTGTGCTCTTAATTTCAACAGCCAATATAGCCTGAGAGCACAGCATCAGGCATCTGAAGTCCATCCATTTTGCAAATATTGACTACAGCCAGCACAGTATGCCAGCCTTTAAATTTTAATCACCAGAAGCACTGGGACTGCTGCATTAGTAAGATCTGCCAATTAAGTTCTGCAATTTACTATTAATGCTGCACTAACTTAGAGTAAGAAAAGCTTCCCTACACTATCCTGGATAATATTATATACAATCCTTGTTCTTTGAGGGAGAAGGGGAAGGTAACACTTGCCTTGGCACCAGGATAGTAACAAGGTCTGAAATGCCTTTGCTTGGAACTTACTGATCTAACGAATAGTCTCGGCTGAACTGAGATACGTATGTTCTCAAGTCAGTCACTGCCTTAGTCCTATCTCCCTTGTCCTTCTTTCACATTATCCTCCCCACTGTTACTTCTTTCTTCTCACATCTAAATATGTCTCATTCTCAGAATAATTTTATTTGGTAGACTTGTGCCTACACAGAAGGTGACATATCAGAGTTACTGCAAAGCCTAAGGGCTAGAATTGGGCTTTCATCTGAAACGGGCTTTTCATAAGCCCGGGGTTTACTGTTACATTGCCAAAAAACATCCGCACAGCCTGAAACAACAGATCATCTCAAGGGGGTTTCAGTGGAGATGGCCACTGCAAGACAGCTCCCAGGTCGGTGGGGCAGGGAAGGTGCCTACCAGGGACCTCTGCAGCCAGAGGCAGGGGGCCTACGCACAAGAGAGCTGCTCCCAGACAACTCTGCCCCTTCTCCTCCCCCTGCTCCCTTGCCTCTGCAGCAAGGACTGTGCTTGCCCAACACAAGCTTGTCATGAAGAAAAGCAGGAGCAGGTACAGCTATCACTGACCAGTGTGCTTTCAGGTAAGGAAGGTGAGGATGAATGTAGAGGGAGTTTTGACTGAGTTTAGAGCACTTTTTTCCTATTCCTTTTTCCCTATAAAGTCTGACGTRTGTAACATACAGGGATACCAACCTACAGAGGCTTCCACAGCTAAAATAATGCCTGTAAAGAATATAGCACAGGTCATGATCAGGTTCATACAGGTTCAGTAATACTTTTAAAGCATTGGAGATGAAATCATTCACTCAAACCAGCTCCAAGCATCATTTTGCAAATTGATTTTGACCAGACTAAAGCACAATTGGAGTGGTCAGCATGCATATCATTTTATGCAGTTAAGTGCATTAAATTTTTACTCCCCATAAAACCATTTCAGGCTGAACAGAAGGATTCTGAATCTCACTGCAAGTGATACATTTTCTCTTCAAAAGCTACACTAACTCTTCTGGGAACCTCCCCGGCCAGAGATAGATACACTGATACTTTACCCCCTGCAAAGAGTACTAGAGAATTGTTGTCTTTACTACACAGCTCTGCAGCCCACACAATTATCCCAATGTTTAATGGTCAGCATAAATGGAAAGAAATATCAGGTTCAGCACTTTGGGATCTGATTAGGCAATTTAATCCCACAAAAGCAGACCCATGAGACTGGCTCTTTCCTACACTTGCAGTTCCTTCATAAAGCATGTTCAGGTTGTGGGCTTGTTTATTCTCCTCAGCGGCCCAAAAAGTGTGTTCRTCTGTGAAGTATGATTGTCCCCAATAGCGTTGCCCAGACACTGCTGTAAGTTCCGCTAATTTGAAGATAGTCGTGGAGTTCCCTAAATCTTTTTTTTGTTGCTCATTTAAATATCAAGTGCTTTCATGAATCATTCACAGGTCTCTCAATTTTAGATTTCCATCTTATCAATACATATGCAAAAGATGGAAATAAGAGCTACTGTGTAGATTTTCTATGGCTGAATCTTAGTTACAGCCAGCAAAACATAGCTGCTGTCAGAAGTTGGCAAGGTAGCGCCTTCAGCATCTTACTAGGAGTGACTTAATTCATTCAGCTTGGCACTCTTTTGCCTTCTACCTTATTGCTTGAACTGGAAGTTATGAGAGTTAGCATTTTCTTACCCAACTAAGAACCCGTTTCTTTATGATGCTGGAGCATCTTTTGGGTATGCATACCCCATGTGCTCTTCAGTGAAACCATAGAAACATCGAGCAAAGAACACAACCCATACTGCTATCCATATTGACTTACTCTAGTCTGTATTTAAGTGAGATTTGATAAAAAAATGTTATTTGTACTGGTAGAGTTTAAGGTTCCAGGGTGTTTCGGAGACCATCACAGTAGAGAAGTTGACTTCTCCCTGAGTAATTATCTGTGTGTCTCCAGCTTCTGAGAGTCATAAACTTTGCAAGAGAGTGACAGCAGGTACATTTTGACCTGCTAATGAAGTGGACTAACCTAAATTTTATTTATTTATTACTAAAGTTACTATGGTGGTTCTGTTTGAGTTCCTCTTTGTTTCCCTCATTGAAATTATAGCACCAAGTTAGGCACAGCCTCACACAGAGCTGGAAGGGCAAATGTAGTGCTCACACAAGAAGTTCAGTGACTCAAAGCAACACAACATTCACAAGTACTCTACACTCCAATGCAGGAGTGGCACTTGTTATACTTCTGCTTGAACCCTAGTGCAATCCACAGCAGCAACCCTTAATTACGGGCACTTGGAGGCCATCGTGAAAATAAGTAAGAGGCAATACGGAGAGGGGTACGCCAGTTATGAAGATAATGATAATTTCCATCTTGGAAAGGGAAATGAGAGCAACTTTTAAACACACATAGTTAGCTCATGGTGTCATTACACTTTCACAAAAAAACTAACTCAGTATTTAGAGGTGATGATTTACGAGACTACATTATTTGTTTCTGTATTATATCTGAAGACACTGCCCCTCAGCAAATGCTAAGACACTGCTAGAGCAAAACCACGAAAGCAAACACCTGACTATTTTGTGGAGAAGTTAGAGCACAATGGGACAGTCCAGCAGAGACAATCATCACAAAGGCCACAACACCTCTTCTGATCCACACTCAGGCACAGGCAGTGAGGACACCCCAGGAGTGCAGCCCCTGCAGATTGTTCCACGCCGCTGGTGCACCAGGGCCAGCACAGACAACAGGGCAAGTCTGGGCTGGGCACAGCAGGAGAAGGTGAGGACTCAGCGCCTTCAGAAGAGCCAGAAAGGGGCTGCAGAACCCCCTCATGCGGGGAAAAGGCACAGTGCCATCACTGTCCTCAAAAAGGCATGTTCCTTGCTTTTCAGCATTGCAGGGACTGCCCAAACCTGCATACCTTCCCTCCTCAAACTGGATGTAATTCATTAAGCAACTTCATTAAGAGTCTGTTATGTATGCAGAAGGAATGTACTTCTGTGATTGAAAGACCTTGCTAACAGTTTCACTTCTGTAAGATCAATCAAAAGCTTGAAATAGGATGTCATGTAGAACTAACAGTAGTTGAACGAGATCTAGAAGGGAAACGCACTGAAACAGTCAAGCACAGCAACGTGAAACTGCTGATTTCTGCTTTAGGGACTTATTCAAAAGATTGAAATAAGAGAGGGTAGATTTGCCATCATTATACTGGAAGAATAAAGAATGCTTTAAGGCTCAGTACTTCAACCTTTGCAGAAACTTTTCCATCACCATCCCAATCCAGACTTCAAAGTAAGGGTTGACTGGGTTAGAAAATTAGCTTTATTCTTCAGGGAACTTTTTTTGATATACTGTCAATACAGGAGATTACTGTAAGTATGAAAACTCATGTCACTTGAGCAGTCATTGGAATGTGATTTCCTTGAATTATGGAAGTCTAAGAAATTAATTTCTGAGTTGTGAAACGTATGGGCTTCTTTATCACTATGCATCCCCTATTACGAGTTTCTAGTTTAATAGAGTGTTACAGATATATATTTCTATAGTGCTTTTCATTTAACATCTGCAGACAATTATTATAATAAGCTTTCTCTCCTTTCTTAAGATATGTTTTTTATTATCAGTAAACCTATGAGAAATTATTCGTAGTCCCTAGTTGAACCTACGCAGAAATTGTTACTACACGACAGCTGGGGATTACAAAGATAATACAGACTTAACCATAAATTAGAAGACTGCACACACCTTTTTACAGCAATCTAGGCAGAATGTGAAATGTGAAGGAAGTGTGTAAGTGAAGGAAGTGTGGGGCACCTRTGGCGTTTTGCTAATCTGCCATATTGAGATTTGGGGGGAAGGGAGGAAAAAAGCTGAAAAAATTTTTGGTTGTTTGAAATATGATTGTTCCTTAGATTCTAGTGAATTAAATTGGTTTTGTTCTTTACCTTTTAAGGTGCAGAGAGCTAAGAAATGCAGAAAGGAAAGATCTTTCCTAGCAAGAAATTTTTCTTTCTCATTACAATATCCTTTTTGTTTTAAAAAAAAAAAAATCAAAAAATCAGCTTTTCCTCCCTTTCTTCCCTCACAGGATTTTGTCAGAATTTAAGTATCTCCTACTAATGAAATCTAAGCAAACCTACAAAGAGGTCATGACATTCTGTCATTAATAAAGTAAGCATTAACATTTTCAGTATTAGTTAAAACTTACATATACACTTTACTGTTGTCTTCTGCCATATTCATCTCCACCCTTTCACTCTACTCCCTCTCACCTTCCATACTTTACATGCAGAAAAGCTAAAGGGCTACTATATGTTCAGGCTCCTTCAGCAGGGCAGTGAGGAAGGAGTCAAGTAGAGGTGCCTATGGCTACTCCAGAGGAAGGAATGGGTGCACGGGGGAAGGTGGGACGGCAGATCCCTTCCTTCACCTGTCCCTCTCACCAATTGCAGGCACCCAGCAGCACGCTCAGACATCAAACACTGCCCACAGAAGTGAAAGGGGGGATGCCCGGAACCCACCAACGCATGCAACACCTCACGTACTGCAAAACATGGTATAGCTGAGAGAAGCAAGCTTGCAGGAGTTCCAATTAATGCTGCATCAGTAGAGTGAGACAAGTCTGCCCAGGTTTCCTATCAACCCAGAGAGAGGCAGCTCCTGGAGACTTCTAATATCATGCCTCTGCAATAGTTACGTGATAATTGTTTCTATTTTTACTAATTGATGATGACTGTATCTTGGAAAGGTACTAAGTATTTGCTGCAAAGTATCATAATGTCCTGGGTTAACCAAAATATGATGTATTCTACCACCCACATAATTCCTTGCTAAGTTGAGTCGTTCGCAGTTAGGTGGCTACACACCTGCTCCATGAGGCTCTGCAGATCATGTGAGGTGGGGTAGTATTTCTCATCTCAACTGTGATAATTATCCCAGCCGACAGCAAGCATCACCCAACCGGAGTGGATTATCTAAGCTAATGGCCCATTACCGAACTGGATATGCCCCAATGAGCAGAATTTCAGAAACATCCCCTTCCATTGTGGAAATCCCCACCCCTAGGGGAGACACCAGCTAGGAAACACCACATAAAAGCAGGCTTGCGGATTGAGAGAGACCACTAGACAACCAGAGGATGGGACCTTCACCACTGGACAACCAGACCACTGGGTACCCAGAGGACCAGGCCTTTCTATGGGACTACTGCTTTCAACAGCACTGCAACCACTGGACAACCAGAGTTCCAGACCTTCAACAGGATTACAACCACTGCCAGGTTGTACTGTGACTGTCGGTTTAGGCCAGTGTTTCTGTATTCCTGCATTTATTTTAACCTTTCTATTAAAATTGTAATTTTACAAATAAATCTCTCTCGAGGTATTTGTATGGGGTTAATTTCCCCTGCTGATTTACAGCCAAACCAGCACACACACATTTTCCAAATGCATTTGCATAGAGGTAAGGGCTACCTCCATGTCATGGATTCAAACCTTTAAACAGAAAATGCTTCATCCTAAATGAAAGTCAGTGAAGAAGCTTAGGTTCTGACTACAAGAAAACAATTGTGAAGATGATTAAAATTGGTATTACCCAACATGAATATAACCTGTGTTCACTTGAGCAGACATCTGATTTCAATTCTTTGGCCTGTCACAAGAGTCTACTTTTAATTTACATGGTACCCAGGAAGAGATACTGGGAAAGCGACTATTTAGCAATATACTCAAGCCTTTGTATTATTTTGTACAAAATTCCATGTGGACAAAAGGTAGCAGCTGCATGAGTTAAAGGACCGTATAAAGACAAAGACGTGTCACTGACCTTGGTATACACCTGCAAAGCTATATTCACTCGTACAAGAACAGCAGTAGTATGCCAGGAAAAGCCAAAAGTTCTTGCCCAGCAGGAAAAGAACACAACATGGTAAGGATAGATTGCCATTGTCTCCATCCTACAGTGTCAATATCTCTGAGTGTGGAATTTAAATCTAACTTTAGGACAAAAAAGGTTAAAATCTTCCCTGAAGTTGAAAATACTGTGAATACCACCATCTTGTTGGTATATTGGCATTTTGGTGTCTGCATTTTGGCAACAAGAACTCTAGCTCAAGAAATATAATGGAAAAAAGTGAATTATTTCAACAGTAGTCTGCTTGAAATCTAGTACCTTGCACTGTAAGACATGATTGAAAAAACAATTTTTTTTCTTAATAGGAAGGATACACTCCCAAGTGGACGTACAAATGAGTTTCCTGTAATATTCTGCCAGATACACAGATGGCATGAGATGAGGAAAGTGCCCCTTGCACTGACTGCGTGATGATTTTCATAAAGTATAGGTTCAGTGGTTAGGAGCAACACATCTGTACTCATTTAAAACCCCTTTATACGACAGCATATTATCATGCTTCTCTTTACCTAATTATCATTTCTCCACAGGACAATAATCACAGAATTTTCTGCTATTGTGGTAAAGGGAAAAATGGGGTATTATATCCCTCCAAGAGTGCGGGTGAATTTCTCTATCCGACCCTTACATCCAGTTACACAGATCACAACCCACAGAAACACCACTGACAGCAGGGTGCAGGAATGCTTTTAACCAGGGAAGCTTCCCCACAAAGGTGAATTAAATCATGTCTAGCTTCTATACAAATTCAAAGAATCAGTAAAAGTCATTTTTGTCCATCTCTGTCTTACAAAACAAAATAAAGCAAAAAAACAACTAATAGACAGTTACTTAGCTTTCCTTAAAAAAAAGTCTCTGCTGACAGAATAAACACACCATTCCTAAGCAACCTGTTCTGATGAAGCACTGGATTATGGATCGTATTTCCTAAGGCCATGTTCATGTTCTCCCATTTGGTCCTCCTTTCTTAAGCAACAGCACCTAGTGATGAATATCTTAGAACATCCTGAGTTGGAAAGGACCCACAAGGATCATTGAGTCCAGGTCCTGGCCCTGCACAAGGCAACCCCAAGAATCACACCATGTGTGATTCAGAGAGATAAGCATTGTCTACTCTCTTACAAACAACCTTCCTCTTGTAGAAATCCCTTAAAGGAAGTAGCTGCTTGTTGTTGTTGTTACCATTAAATCACATTCAGTTTATGRTTTGCTATAATTTTTAATTCTGGTGTAATATTCATGTTCCTTGCAGCACACACACATCTTCTGATGTTATTGATAAGACAAGGCCCTTTCCCAGCTCCTAGCATATGTATGGAAGAAGATGGGGACTGACAAGCATTCCCCTTCCTCTACTCCCTGCTAGTCTCCCTCCATGTAGCAAGGACAGAAAAGCCTTTGTCTCTCACCTCTGCAAGTGGTCTGCTTTCAGAAATGCTCGATTGCTGAGCTCCCTGCTGAACTCTTATTTCACCTCCACAAATGCAAGAGAGAGGCAGCCTTTTTGAGATTTCTGAATCAGAATCAAACTATGTCCAAATTGTGAAAGGTTGGAAATCAGGTGGCTTGAGGAAACGGATGGGAAAAAAATATAGCTTGGGAACTTCTTATTAAAGATCTGGAGCTGAGTTTCTAAATACTTTGCCCACATGAGGCCCACTGCATGAGAGAAGAAAAGATGAGTCCGTATGTAGCTGTGGCACTTTCTCCCACTTAATAACAGAGCAGTCACATCTCTTTGATTATTTTCTAGAGCACAGAAAACAATGTGCTCAAATGATCTCACAGCTACCACATAGAACATTTACCTTTCTTGTGGTCAGATCATGTTCCACAATATACAGCAAATGAACTTCTCAGGCTTGTACAGGAAAACACGGTTCTACCTCCAGTTGATCTGGGGTAGCCCAAGCTGCAAAGCCAGTAATTCTCATGGGGCTGAGGAGAGCAGCTGCAATGAAACTAGTCAGAGAAGGGAACAGCTTTTATCAGTATCCAACAATAGTGCTGCACCACAGCCCTGAACTCTCAATGCAACAGGTAACAGGGTGTTCTGACCCACTGGTGACTACAGAACTACATTATTTGTGCAAGACCAGAAGTGGGCCAGGGAAAAGTTTTCATGTTCCCATGGCAAACAGATAACAAAAACCCTGTTTCCTTTATCTTTTGTACGATTTAGTTTTCTATCAGACAACAGCAGGACTGAAAATACACTGATAGAGCCTGGTAAGTGACCTAAACAACCAGTAACAGAAAAAGATCTTTGAGTGTGATTGAAGACACTCAAGTTTCAGTAGCTCTATCTACAGTGTCAGGTACTGCAGCACAGCCTGGGACTGCCACAATCCCCACTGCCAGCTGGAACAGGAATTAAAGGCAGAAATGAATGACTCTTGCAAATGAAACAGAAGCTACACATGCATAATTTGGAAGTTTCCAACAGCTCAGGGAAGAAGCAATAGCTGATAGAAAGCTAAGGGCTGCCTGAGAGCAGTCTACTAATATTTCATCAGTAAAGGAAGATTTACAGTCAGCTGGGCAAACTGGGACAACAAGCTGTCTTCAGGAATGCGCCTCACAGAAATGATGCAAACTAAAGGATAAAAAAGATCTTTGAAATGTGATGTATGTGAAGCATTAGACAATTAATATAGAAAACTTGAGACTCTGCAATGCCATGAGTATCTGATACAGACAAAAACCTAATTTATAAAGATGTATCTTGGGCCCTGGAGGCAAAAAAAATAAAGTAATTTGGATCTTAAAGCAAAGAAACCCTGTTGTTAGAATTTGGTATGAGAAGCAGTTAAGGAAGGAGGTTGTCACAGAATTCATAAGGCAGTTTGTATCTAAATACAACTTGAAATGTCTTTGACTACCTTGCTTTAGTTTGGTTTTAAATGGGGGCCAAGGATGTGTGTTGGAGAATCAGTTATCTACAAGAGCTCAAAAAGTTTCAACTGAAAACATACTGACAGCTCCAAGCAGCAAGAAAAGTCTTCTGTTACCCAGACACACACAGGTGGGGCCAAATCCAAGAAGGTGCATTAAGAGCACACCTTACAGCCGTATACCAAAGCACTGCTTAGCCAGCATCCCGTTTCTGTCAGAGATTGGCAGAACAGTGAAAGGAGATAATGCTATATCATATCCTCAACATCTTTTCCAGCTTTCACATAACTGCAGGTCAGGGCCTTCCTAAGTCTAGAGGTCGTGTCTTTGCATTCAACAGCTTGCTCATCAATTGTCCAAGCACCTACTGAAATTATGTTTAACTATGAAAAAAACTTTTTATCTCAGGCCAAGACTATAAAAAACTCTTGCCTGTAGAAGTGTTAGCTAACGCTGAAAGTTGGTCCCTTCCCCCTTTGTTAAAATCAGTACCTAAATAAGTTTTTCTGCTCGTACAGGTTATTTCCCTTTGAGGGACTAGAAGATATTAGACAACAAGACAATAGGAGGCCTTTCTAGTTCAGATATTCTAGCAAGACTATTCTAGCTTTTAGACAAGTAGCCAGATGACAGAAATATATATTTAAATAATGCCCACAGAAATTAAACCTTTAAATATAAACATACATATTCATTCTAGTATTTAATTTATTTTAAAAAAATAAAAAATATGCCAAGCTGTTCCAAATTTCCTTTTTTTTTGTGAATCAAGGCTTCTGCTTTACTTTCAGAAATTGAATGCTGTTCCCACTAGCCTCATCTATCCTTGAAGCATGTTACTTACACTACAAACTATTTATTGGGGTTCTGAAGTAACTGAACAGTGCTTTGTACCTTCTCTTTGTTTTGTTATGTGCAAAGTAAACACTAATCCCCCTTCAGGCAAAAAGACAGATTTACTGGTTCTATGGCAGTGACAAGAAGCTCAAAGGTAGCATAAAGTTACTGTACAACAGAACCATAAAGTCAAGTCAGTCTTAATGCATTGAAATAAGCAGACAAATACGTAAATAAGTAAATAAATAAATTAAAGCAGCATTAACAAGTAGAGTTTACCCAGGTGGCAATGAGAAGACCTGAGCTTAAGTTTTGACCTCCACACAAACTGGACTGCTAAGAAATAATCACAATTCACAGTTTCATAAAACATACGCAATACAGTTTCACAATGTCTGGATTCAGTGGTTCTCTAGACCAAGGAAAGCAGTATGTAATACACAGAACAAGGAAGATGACCAATGCCTGGAAGACAAGCTCCAGTTTTCTTCTCAACTCCGACAATGGACATACTTTCAAGAAGCAATTTAACTACATTTTCTGCAAGTACTTAGTTTTTCTTCACCTACAAAACTGTTGCACATCAAAGGTGGCCAGAAAGAACAAAACAGTTACTGTGGAAAATAGTTGTACAAGAAGCAAACTAATTCTGCATACTTATAAAGCAAATAATTTCTCTTTCAAAAGAAAAAACATTATATTGGATGAACATTTTAGTGCACAGTACATTTAGCAAGAAGTCTAGCAGTGTCAGTATTCTGACGAGGAAAGTGGTCCTAAGGGTTGATACATCTAATGACTATAGAATTGATAGTAGAAGAGAATTCTTTGATGTTTTATTTAAAAGTTTTGCTCAATAATTCAATAAAGAGATCCATTATAAATCAGGAAAGAGTAAGAACACGCCACAAGTACAAGCCAGTATGAATAAAAATCAAACCTACACAGGACTAGCAAGTATCTGTAGTTTAGGCAGCATATAATTCACTACTTAACCCTACCAAATTAAGTTATCTGGGGTATAAACCAAGATGGATCTAAACAGTGACCCTACCGTAACTGCGAGAGTGAATAGATGAAAAGTACACAGCAGCTCCAATATTTTCATTAACAGACATACAATAGTCTAGCTTTTTGATTACCTATTGATGCCAGATTTTTTTCAGGATTCCAGGTGAGGCACATATAAAAGGGAAAAGCAAGGTGTATGTGTTTTGTTCCTTATATCTTTCCCTCTCATCCCTGACCAAACACTGTCAGGTCAGATAAGTACTTCAACGCCTATTAATGAATCAAAACTATGTTGTGCACAAATTCTAAGAACAGGATTCAACATCCCAAAAAGGGGATTTATTTTTACTTCATAGAAAAACACATTACTTTATTGCTCCTAAGTCTCAAAAAGAACATGTGGCACAATAGGATTGGATTTCTATAATCTCTGGTGGACACACCCTCATGGACACCTCATTTCCCCCTCAAGCTGCCTATATTTAGTCTCACATACAGAAGACTAAAAATACTAATTTCTTACATTCCAACATATCTAGCCATTCTACAATTTCTAGCAGGAACTACAAAATTATTTTGCATAACCCCACAAGGAATCTGCTAGCATCAAGGAAATGAAACCAAATTAGGAAATTCATTTCCACAGAGTCTTCCTTCAAAACACTTCAAATATAGATATTTCCAACAACTCAGCATGTTCCTACATTGCCATTTGTCCATAAATTCCAATAATACATAGCTCTGGGATCCCCTTATCATCCTAGAGAATAAATAAGTGAGCTATAAATCTCAAGCCCCATAATCACAGTCATTGTTACTTATTCCCTTTCTTTGAATCCAAAAGGTTATTTTTTTTAATTGCATTGGATATTTTTATTTTATTTTTGTGCCCAAATAAGCAATTCTGAACCAAATGACACCCTTTATCAGCTTCAGCTGTAACCCTGTCATCAAACATCACTCTCAGTAAACAAGACATCCAGGTAGGAAAAAAAAAGATAAAAAAAAAAAAAACCAACTGCAGAATCTCCTATTACAGCAGCAACATCACAACCAGATATAGAAGGCTAAGCACTCTGTGCTTCCTTCCTTCCCAGGAAGTAATATTGCCAATATCTATTCTATTCCAGATAGTACTTACTGTCCCTTCAGAATACATCATAATTGGTCCCAGATGCTCCTCTGTGGGTATTGATTTATAGTAATAATAGCCATCTTTCTTTCTGACTCAGGTACCACTGAAGCACCCAAGGTCAATATCAACACAAACCAGAACTTAGAAGGACATGACAGTGGTAACATTTGCAAGGAAACAAGACTTTGCTTTAATCAATCTTCTACTACTTTATATTCCTAATCTGAAGGCAAATGCCACTAGGTTGATAAGTCTTCAGGTAGAGAATAGCTGCCTTCATTTTATTATCCTAACAGGATTGTGAAAAAAAATCAATTAGGAAAATCCATGTCTCTAAAAGATTACTTAGGAGCAAGCTCTGAGAATTGTATAAACCTTCCTTATGCTACAATGTCAGGCATAACTCAGAAGCCAGATGAAATGGGAAATATAAGCCTGAAGAACTAAACGCAAGTGAAGCAGAACTAAACCGCCTCCTGCTAAGTCTCTATTCTATTTCCTCTTTCTCACTCCTATAAAGCTGTAGTAGAACTCTGTTCTGCTTACATATATGGCAATGGAAGTTAGAATTTACTATACTTGCCATTACTTAAATTCCTAAAATTCAGATCTGACAGTCATTTAAATTATGTTAGAAGTTGAAAAATAAAAAGGTGTGTGTTGTAAAGGCTTGTGGTGGCATTTTTAAGCTTATTATAACTGTYAAATTGGGGGTTTATGCTAATGTTGCTATTGTATTCATTTTCAGGAAGGCTGGAATCATTTACTGAACCATAAACTAGCCCTGACTTGCCAGATTTACTTCTTTTCAAGTAGGGCTTGTTCTTTTAAACAGATCAGGTAAAAAAGTCATTCACATATACAATGTTTTCTGTTGCTATGTATTTAAACAAGCAAAGCGTAAAGGCATATTTCTGCAGAACCATGATCAAATGGTAGTAAAGTGATAAACAACCATTCCAGGCAGTTTCCCCACAGATAAGTTTCATCTCCACTTAAATAAGAGACAGGTAGGGGCTTATTTCCAGATAAAGTTTCTGTGTATTCATAAATCAAACCAATTGGTTACTTACCTCAGAGAAAGTTACAACAGACTATTGATTAACGTTATACTTACCTCTCCTACATTACAATTTCTCTTATGTCTTGACCCAAGCTGACTGTTTTCAAAGATTTTCAATTAAATGCAGCTTGACTTCTTTAGCATCTGAGAGATCAACTGCTGAACACCCTCGTTACGTAGCTTACAAACATTTTATCGCTAGTGCAATAGTGTGCCACGAGTTGATGGTTATAGCTCTTAAACGAGAAAGGGCATATGGTTCCTGTCAGACTATTCTGTTTATTTCATCCTTACAGCTGTTGTGGAAGCAAGCAGAAATTTTGGGTAGAACTCTCAAAACTTGAATTGGTTTCTGTACACATAGCTATTTATACTAAAAGCTTTCATTTAAACAAATACCTTACTGCAGTTAGCACAACCAAAAGCAATTCAGAGTCATTCACCATTTGTTTTCCCTTTCATTATATGACTACTCAGTGATCCTTGGCACAAATGCAGCAGTGCTTCAAGACATGCTATGACAGCATACAAAGTGTCAGTGCCTGGTCCTGAAAGACTTTCAAAGAGAAAATGTTTAAACCTTCTGTAACAATTTCCCTGAGGGCCTGATGAAAAAGCCACATTTAGTATTATCACCAAAATTCACACGAGCTCCAACCAGTGCACAGTACAACTAGATGCTGTGCTAAGTAACAACGCTCGCCTCAACTTTCTCTGCTCTTAAGTTGGGTCCCCATTCCTACAAGGAGCACAGCCCACAATCAGATGGGAAGCCTGGGGCTACTTAAAGAAAACATTCATTCCCCTCAGCTCTCTGATAGTTTTTAAACAAACAGCTTAAAACCACTTCCAACTTTTGAACATTAGAAATGGTCTCAGCAAAAAGAGATCTGTAAGGCACAGAAGGCTGCCGGTAGTGAGAAACAAGTTGAATCAATGAAATTTACTGCCTTGCCATCTAATGGAAGCTAACATGTCTCTTCAGACTGCGGCAAATACATTCAAATATGTTTTATTCTCACAAAATATTTATTTCATCACATCTGGAAAAATTATAACATTGTTCCTTTCCTTACCAGCAAATAAAAGCAGCAGCCTGGTAGAATAGGCAGAGTAGTTTCATGCCTGGAGGACCAGCTTATGGAGTCCTGCAATTCCATCCAAATCTGTGCTGCCAGTTTTTGATCACCAAACATAGCAATGCATGCCCAAATGTGCAGAAAGCCTGATTCAATTGCTCTGGCAAACACAGATCACTTCTCTGTGGTGTCTGGGTTGTAACCTCCTGGCCCACTGCTAGACCCACAGAGGATGCATGTCTCCCAAAACAGAGCTGTACACACCCCATGGACTCAGCCAACACTGCTGCTCTTCGATCCATACACTATGTTTATCTACAGTAAAGCCTGCTTGCTATTGCTCCCAACACCACTCTACAGGAACATTTGGAAACATGGAAGGGCTTCACRGCTCAGTGTATAACCAAACCAATAGGACAGAATGCTCTTACAAATTGAGCGTGTCCAGGAAGATTCTGGGTGCCCTTGTCATCAGCACATATCTAGCAACCAGACACATCCTATGAAAACACATCTGTGCCCAGACAGTAGCATTAATAACCAGGAGGAATAAGTGTGCTTCACATTTCTATTAGCAATGTATTAATTTGCTGTAAATATTAACTTTGCTGTAGTTTAGACAGCTAAATGTGAATTAATGGAAAGCTTATGGGAACATAAAGAGACTATGCTCTTAATGATCTTCTTAATACTATCTTTCAGTATACCAGTGGGAATTACGGAGAGATGCATTGTGAGATATTATTTCTAGTGCCATTAGAGCCTTAAGGCACACAGATAAAAGTATAAGATGACATAAGTATGCATAAGGAGGATTTTAGTGACTCTTAATAACTTCTTACTCATAAAAGTATTTCTAATACAATTGTTTCCAGCATGTAATTTAAAGTTAACGTTTAACAGGAATGGAGGTAATGAACCAGCTTTATTAGGATTTCTTATTAGAATACCTCAGTTCTGCCAGTTAGCAGATGCTAACATTTCGGTATCATACACTTCCATGGTAGAAAATGAAAGCTCTGAATGGCTAGAAGATAAACAGCAATGATTCTTTGTTCAGCCCCGTTTTGTGAGAGAAATCAAACACCTTTTCTAACACACACCACTTAAAASCATTGAGAGTCAAGAAAGAAGAAAATTCCCATTTATAAGCTAGTAGGGGAAAAGCAGCTGAGCAACTTTACATGGTACGACAAAATATGTATCCTAACTACAGGGAGACCATTTTGTTTTTGCAAAAGAGACAACTGTTCTAGACAAGAGTGAGATAGATCTTTTCTAAGTATATTAAATGCTTCCTCCTTAAGTTACTTCTAAATAAAACCAGAACAATCTAGCAAAGTTCCACCTGATAATGTGCAAGCTCAAAACAGTAGCCCCTGAGATTACCTAGATTTCCTAAATTTAGATTTGTCCCACGCAAGAGTTTTGTCACAAGGTTCAGCCCTTACACCACATCAGTATGATAAAAGACAGGCTCTGTGTCATCAGCAATAAACTCTACAGCTACAAAAAAGCCTCGGGTAACCAACAGACTTCCTCATAATGCCATTATAGATATAAATAATTAGCTTAGAAGAGAAAATCTTGCATAATTTTTGTCTTTTTGAGAGTCGAAGCTGGTTAGGTCTATGCAGACAAAAAAAAACCAAGCTCCCTTGCTTGCACTGACTAATGGGATATACGAGGGACATGCCAGCAGACCTTTTAAGTCACAAATTCCAGGTTCAGTTAGGCCTATGGAGCACACAAGCCAAAAATTCCCAGTGGTAATGACCAGTCTGTCAGCTATGCTTCTGGTATCTCTTCTGGAAAGCAAAGTTTCAAAAGCCTCCATCTCCGGCATTAGAAAGAAATCCATAAGCACTCGTTCAACACAGCTGGGTGGGGACAGAGAGGACACTGTTTATGAATGCCAGAAAACAACCGAAAAAAGAACTGTCTCAGAAACATGAATACTGAAGCTATGTAGCACCCACTGCCCGGCCATATGCACGTATAGACCTTGCTACATCTTTTTTTTTCAGGAAGGAAAAAAGGTTAAAAACATTTGTGGGGCAAGTCATCAAAGGTACCAGATTCTTTCCAAGAAACCACTGAACTTTTCCCTTTGTTCAATCTAATCTCTATCTGCAAACAACAACTTTCCACACCAGTGCTGCCATACAAATCCTGCTGGACTGTGCAGACTGGAGCCTCAGTCAGGATTTAAGTGCAAGCATCACAAAAAAAGTGAGCCTCCTTCAAGGTGCCCACCAAGGCCTTGCTGCAACACTTCTCACAGGGGAGCACAGCCTTCTCAACTCTCACATCCCTTGCTAAACACCACTGCAGATGAAGTAGGTCTGCCCCTCTCATGGCATAGTTCTCTACAGAGCTCCCATTTGATCCCAGCCTTTCCTCACTCAAAATACAAACAATAAAATTCCTGCTAAGTTCCTCCAGGTCCCCATTTCCTTTCAGCTCACATGGATTGTGATTTTCTTGCAATCAAGCATTATCACTAACTCCACTGCTTGAGTTTTCCTTCTGTCATAGGTCTTTCCTGCCCACCTCCTCAGCTGCCACTACAGGTTGCTCAAACTCCCAGGCACAGCTGAGAGCTAACTAGGCAGCCAGGCTCCATTAAGCTTCCTTCCTGCTAATTCAGGGTTACACCTCTGCAGTGAGCCAATCCCATGACAACTTCCCATCCCCATGGTGAAAAGAGGGCAGACTTCAACTCCTGATGTGTACAAAAGACATTAAGGAGCTTTTGGGTTGCATTTTACTTGGAAGAAGGAGGGAAACAGACTGCTTTCTGCTATTACAAAGATTTGCAGTGGTTTCAGAAAAATTGTTTGTTTTGCTTTGAGATGGACCCTTATGCTTTAAAAACCTACAGGAATAAAATGAGATAGACCTGTTCATTCCAGAAGAATAAACAGTTTTGGTTCTTCAGCTGAGATCAAAGGGACTGTTCAAACTGATTTTGACCTCTGTCCCTTAGATTTCAAATGAGTGTCCCAGTGGTTTGGGTATGCTTACACACATAATGTACTCACTTTTGACTAGGATTGCCATTTACACTGGAGAAGTTTTCAGTCAACAGGTATGTTCTTGCGGGAACTGCTGAGTTACCATACCAGTGCTTCCTATAAACAAACAAAACCACTTCCCTCCCCAAAAAAACATGGAGATTTTTGCCTTAAATGCTGCAAAACTGAACACTAAGTACTCTTGCCATTACATGTCACCAAGTTCAGGGACAGCAGTGAGGAGCTGCTCCTCAATCCAGTGTGGAAGTACACAATTGAACGGCCCCATTCTTAATTTTTGCATGTAAAGAGAGTAATCTCTACAGCCTGGTGATTAGATCTGCACAAGGGAGGACACATAGATTTCAGTCCTTCTTTTGGCAACTATCCTACATCGACTGTTCATAACAACTAAGCTCCCGCACCTTCCCTTTACTTTGGGAGTCCTCTCACCAGCAAGTGACACACTCACTCTTCCTGATCCAAAGCATACATAATTATTTCATGCAAAACCTCAGTAAAGGGAATTCAGTAAGCAGAATACTAGAACATTTTATAGCCTGTCAATTAGGGCATTACATTTCGAATTTCTGCAAGCAGTAAATTAAATGGACTTTGTGTACCTACTGACTGCATTAATGCTCTAATCATTAAGCCCTTGGATAAACAAGGAGAGGGTACAGGCCACTCTTGCCTTTTTACTAGCCTAAGGCACTAAATAAAACTTTTCTATGTCATTTTAAACACAAACAAAAAATATCCATAGCAAGTCAACCCAGGAAGTAGCAAAACATTTTCTCTACCCTTTCTCTACCTGACCCTTCAGAACACCGTGTAGGACTGGGCTTCTGTCACACAGTGTCACCTGGATACCCATATCCACTGCATATCCATCCCTTCCAGCAACACTTGTCTTTAGACCACCCACTTATCTTTCTGGACCGGTATCCAAATTACACAGCTGAGTGTGAATCAGACACCCGCAGGTTGGTTTATTAAGTATTATGGCTTTTCTCCCAGGCCTGTAGAGTACCCCATGCTCCATATTTCCTCTGCTAAAAAGTATCACTGTTCCTGAGCTACTGTGTTTTGCATGGACCCTGTGCTTGTTAAGTCCAGAATGGTGACAGGATTAATTTCCAGTTACAAAGGAGTTACCTCATCTATAAGCATCATTGGGACCTATATAGAGGAGAGAGAGAGCCCCAGAGCTCTCCAGCATCAGCAAGTCTGAAACACCCTTGGGCATGGCACATGCTCTGTGGGAACTTTATTATCAGAAAAGCAGCACCTGTGGGTTACTGATCCTTCCGTGCAAAATTTCAGTTGAGTGCAAATTTTAACGTCACGTACATAAATATCACTTATATCCATTGGTAGATTTAATCCTAAGGCCTTTAACAAGAAACCCAAAACTTAACCTCAGAATGTATATTTCTGTCTTTGCTATGTTTCTCGTTCCCACCTAACCTGGAAATTAAAAGAGCCAACCAATTTACAACAAGGCTGCAAACAACAGTTTGGAAATAAAAAAGACAGAAGGCCAATTTGCTTAATATCTACCCCACTCAAATGAACCCCAAATTTGTTCGGCATTTATTCTTAAAGCACACTTGACAATGGGGCAACATGATGCTGAAATGCTCAAAGGCAAAATTGTTCTGGGATAATCGGTTTATGCTCATTCCCAGAGTGTGCCATTCACTGTGTGCCCGATACAAACCCCCTTTCTGTGCTGCAGGACAGAAGGGCCCTGGAGGTTTGCCGGTCATGATTGGAAAGTCTCACTCTATATCATGATATAAGCTAGCAAATCTATAATGAATCCATGCCAATGCACTACAGTGCAGGATAAAATAAAAAACAATTCAGACTATAAATTCATAGGATAGCTGCTTCCCAGATACTGAAAATATCGGCTAAAGACTAGTTTCAAATCTGTGCAGCAGGCTCCTTGACTAACACTTGGCTCTCAAAAAAGAGATTACTGTAGGATTAAGCCTTACATTGGGAGGTAGAAAAGAAACAAATCTCTAATTATCTCTACTCTTGTACTCTGGCCACGATTTCTCTTTCTCTGGGGAAAAATAAGCTTCGTGTTGCCTAAAGTTTAATGTGTGTATTCTTTCAGTTTAATACATTTTAAAGTATTAATATGCTAACTTGTAAATTTTATTTTCTAGTTGTTACATGTACTTTTTAATAGGAATATTTTTTGTGATTGTTCTTGCAGCATATACACATGTTCATGCTAAAAAGCCCTTTTATATATATTTTACTCTGTAACCTAAAATTCCCTTTTATGATGGCCTAAACCACTTGAACCACTACAGGAGATGGAATTTTGGATTTGCAATCAAACAGTTTACTTCTCATTACTATTTAACTAAACTTTTGACAAATATTTGCAAAGCAAACTGTCTCAGTTAATGACTAAACACCATGAAGAACAGAAATAACCTTCCTCATTTAGAGAGGAATGCCATTCAAGAGCCAAAACTTACTATCTTGTTCTTCCTCCTAGGGGCAAAATTGAAGCTGGAAGAAAAATAACCGAGGGAAAAAAACACAGGTGTCTTGACCTAGAAAAATAAAATCATGGCTCTGCTGAGTGAAGAGTGAAGGAACCTGAAGGACCTGCTTTCTAATAATGTGATTCTGAGGGAGAGCATGAGAAGTTAATGTCAGGCCAGAACTGCAGTTTAAAATAACATTAAAAAAACTCATGAGATAGTGGTTTTGGTCAATTTGGTGAAGAGGAAAGAGAAAGATAAATGCAGAGAAAAAAAACAGAAAAATTAGGGAAACTAAAAGGACATCACAGGGAGGTGCAGGAAGATAGCAAGGAAAAAGCATCAAGAAGATGTGAGAGAGAAACATGGAATGTTGCATGAGAGAGATAACCAGATGCTGCACATGCAGAAGAAATTAAATTCACCAGGAAAATTCACTAAGCTACACTAAAGAAACAGAAGCTAGAAAAGGAAAAAACAACATGAAAAATAAAGAAAAYCCTAAGTTATCTGTCATTTCCTCATTTGTACTAAACCTAATCTAAATTAAACACAATATTGTTTGGTTTTACAGGAAGTTGGGAAGGTTCTACAAAATGTTTTGCTTTTTTTTTCCCCTGGAAAATGAAGTGTCCAAATCACAATTTTCCTGAAATGTTTCTATTCTGTTAGGAAAAGCAGAACAAAATATGCTGAGTTAAACTGATGTTTAGTTTGCCTAACCAATCAATCCTCTCATCTGGACTTAATCTGTAACTAAACTTCTCTGGTGTGAATTGTTGTAGGTTTTCTGGGGAGTTATTATTCAACTACCACATTCTATTCAATGGATTAACTTTCCCAAGGAGGATTGCAGCTTCCCATCTGCCAAAACTGTTACATTATACAGTACTTGCAGGAAAACCAGTATGTCACAGGAGACATCACCTAAACAGACACCTAGTCTAGAGATGAAAATAAGGCACAGAACAGTTTCTTTCATAGATGTCCCCCTTCCCACTTGTACTCATTATTTGCTTGCAGTCCACAGCCTTATTATGGTTTTCTATTTCCTACTCTCACTTCCTTTCACACCTAAGGATATTTTTTCTACACTCCATGCTCTTACCTCTACTACATCTCTTTCCACATTTCTGCCACCTTCTCTGTGTCCCCTCCTTTATTTACTAGACACTGTCTACTAGGAAGCCTAGTATGTCTGCTATTAAAAGTAATATGCTCTCCTTGGCATTTTGGATACATCAGTCTCTCCAGGAATCTTCATTCTCAAATGGCTGTCACTCAGACCCTTTTCATGAGCCCACAAAACAGGCCTCTTATCTGATGCTAGTTAAAGGGTCAATGGAATATGTGTGTTTGTAAAACATTAAGTCCTGGGGACAAAGGATGCATTTTTATAGGGTTAAAAAAAAAATAAATTCAATTATGCATTGTGATGTATATGCCCAGGGGTATAACATGTATGTATATCTGGTAAGTGTGTTGATGATAAGAAATGCTTTCAGATTCCGATGATTTTTTTCCTGCTATGTATTGCAAATGTGTAAGTCATTTTAGCCTTTCCTTCTGGAATCAACTAATCTCACTGGAAAACCTTTTCAAAGCTTCCCTCCAAAGAACATTTGTGTCTGAATTATGAGAGACCTAAAGGATGAACTAGTCAAATGTTCTCCAAATCCTGAGCAAATCAGCTTTGTGTTGGAGAGGACTTGTCTTCCACCCCCACAAAAGAATTTCAAAGGTGTGAGTTACTCAACATACTTGTATTTTTCAACAGAAATAACAGATGTTCTCAAGTTTCTCCAAGCTGTGACTCCAACTGTTGTGCTGAAAAAGTCATGACCTAGCTCCTACAAACATATTAAAACTGATTTTTTTTCACTTTAAATTTTATTAGCCAGTTGCTTTGCCTATTTATACCTTTAAACATGATGCTTTCAACGACAAAGGGACTCATCACACACTAATTGAAACCAATGTCAGCACTCCAACTGAGTGCCAGAGTCCTTTACAAACATTGGCAAGCATACTCAATGAACTCATGTTTAAAAAAAAGTCCTATCTTTGCATCAATTCTAATGTCTCGTGGTATTCAGAATACCCAAACAATAGATAAAAGAATTTTATCAAGGATCTGTCCCTTTCTAATTACACCTTGAAACTGTAAGATTAGACCTGCCTTCTCCTTATTTTATAAAAGAGGTATTATTAGATGACATTTTTTCAATAAAACACATATGAACCTGTGATGCAACCACGGTATAAAGCTCATGAATTGCTAATTTAGTGCAGGGCTGGACTAAAACAAGTTCACAGTGGAAAAAAACACCTTTAAAAACAAGCAGCTATCATTTGCATGCACATTTTAGTCCACCTTGTCCCCTACCTGTGAGCTTGACAAGACATACCACATGATGTGCAATTTCTGAATTAGACATATACCAGCTGGTCATCTAGTGTACCTTAGAAAAATGGCAATAGCTGAGCCCTTTCCAAAACCTTTGCACCATGGGACCCCTCATGTGAGTTACTCTCTATCTACCTCTCCATATTCACAAAACTTGCAGGATTCCAAATGTTTTTGATATTTAAAAACAATTTTCTTCTTCAACTTGGCATATAAACCTGGTAACAACAGATGAGAAAACGGCTGATTTACCCAACAACTTTTTTGCCTCAGTCTTCAATGGCAACCTCTTTTCCTACACCTCTTGAGTGGATGGACAGCAGGATGGGGACTGGGGGAGCAAAGTCCCTCTGACTTTAATGATCAAGTTCGTGACCACCTGAAGAACATGAATGTATGTAAGTCTATGGGACCCAATGAGGTACGTCCCAGAATCCTGAGGGAATTGGCTGATGCATTTGCCAAGGCACTCCACAATATCTGAGGAGTCATGGCAGCCAAGTGAAGTCCCAGGTGACTGGCAAAAAAGAAACAGTGCCCATCTTTAAAAACGGTAGAAAGAAGGACCCTGGGCATTACTGACCTGTCAGCCTCAGCTCTGTGCCTGGGAAGGTCATGGAACGGATCCTCCCAGAAGCTATGCCAAGGCACATGGAAGACAGTGAGGTGATTTGAGACATCCAGCATGGATTCACCAAGTGCAAGTCTTGCCTGACCAACCTACTGGCCTTCTATGATGGGGTGATTACATCAGTAGACAAGGGAAGCTCTACAGACGTCATTTATCTGGACTTCTGTAAGCCTTTGACATGGTTCCCCACAACATCATTCCCTTTAAGTTGCAGAGAGAGGGATTTGATGGGTGGACTGTTAGGTGGATTAGGAATTAGTTGGATGGCCGCATCCAGAGAGTAGTGGTCAATGATTCAGAGGCCCAATGGACATCAGTGACAAGTGTTGTCTCTCAGGGGTCCATACTGGGACCAGTGCTATTTAAAATCTACATTAATGACATAAATGAAGGGATCAAGTGCACCCTCAGCAAATTTGCAGATGACACCAAGCTGAGTGGTGCAGTTGACACATCTGAAGGATGGGATGCCACTCAGAGGGACCTTGACAAGTTCCAGAAGGAGGCCATGGGAATCTCATGAGGTTTAACAAGACCAATGGCAAGGTGCTGCACCTGTGTCAGGGCTACCCCCAGCATCAGTGCAGGCTGGGGGGTGAACAAATCCAGAGCAGCCCTGCCAAGAAGGACTTGGGAATGCTGGTGGATGAGGGGCTGGACATGAGCTGGCAATGTGCATTTGCAGCCCAGAAGGTCAAGTGTGTCCTGGGCTGCATCCAAAGCAGTGTGGCCAGTAGGGTGAGGGAGGGGATTCTGCCCCTCTGCTCTGCTCTGGTGAGAGAGACCCCAAGACCCCATCTGGAACACTGCATTCAGCTCTGGGGTCCCCAGCCTAGGAAGGACATAAACCTTCTGAAGTGAGTCCAGAGGAAAGTCAACAAGTTGTTTAGAGGGATGGAGCACCTCTCCTATGAGGAAAGGCGGAGAGAATTGGGATTTTCAGCCTGGAGAAGAGAAGCCTCTGGGGAGACCTAATTGCAGCCTTCCAGTACCAGAAGGGGGCCTACAAGGGAGACTTTTTACATGGGCATAGGACAAGGGGGAATGGCTTTAAACTGAAAGAGAGTCGGTTTAGATTAGATGTTAGGAAGAAATTCTTTACTGTGAGGGTGGTGAGGCACCGGAACAGGCTGCCCTGTGCAGTTGGGGATGCCCCATCCGTGGAAGTGTTCAAGGTCAGGTTGGATGAGGTTTTGAGCACCCTGGTCTAGTGGAAGGTGTCCCTGCCCATGGCAGGTTGGAACTAGATGATTTTTCAGGTCCCTTACAACCCAAATCATTATAGGATTCCATGGTTCTGTGATAAATTGGTCCATAGATTCAGAACTTGTTGATAGACAAGGAGCATGAAACCAGGTAAAATACTAGTATTGCACAAAATCGATGCAGCCCATTCTGCACACATTAAAACTGCCTGACTGACAGACCCTGGAAAGTAATTACCATGGTGAAATCATTAACTAGTACTGTGTTAACTCTGGGGAGTTCTGCAAACAAAGATTCTCTTTTAGTTTGTCAAAGACCCAAGAGAATAGTATCTTTCTGTTCAGGATTTATGGGCTGAAATACTAAAAGAGTTTGTTATCCAAGTCAGACAAGTCTATAACAGTAAAGCCTTCACTTAAAAGCTCTGTTGATAACAATAGTCACTTGTTACAGACATATTCATAATCCCAAGAAACTTTCTTAAGCGCAATTCAGGTTGCACTTTGTTACTTTAGGAGATAACAGATGATTACAAGCCACTAAAAGGTATATTTCATTTTGTCTCTCTCATAGCAAATTACACCATTTTTTAGTTTAATATAGCTAAATACACAACGCCTGTCTTCTTACAGTATTGTCTCAATCAAAATATACATTTGAAGAAAATGAAAGGTTTTGACTGCTGTCAATTGAACAGATTTTATAAAAAGTAATTTCTCTAGTGCCTTATTTCCTACACTCACCAAACAAATATTCAGAGCCCCAGCTCTTTACACATTCCTGACTAAAAAGACAGTAATGTGTAGCCTTTGAGACTTTTTCAGATGAAGAAGGAGGAAGCCTTCCTCATCTGTATTCAGAGATTTGGTCTGTGTGTGATTTACTCACACAGTGTGTACGTTATTTGAATAACTTAAGTCCAAGGCCTTTTTACCATGTACCTGGTAGAACCAATACTTAATATCCAGATGATTAACAGGGTTTGCAGCTTGGGAATCAAGTTTTCCTCAATATTACAGTCAGCTAGCTAGCAGTGGTTATTGGGGGTATACTCCACCTTTTAAAAGCATAAATACTGTGAAACTTCACGGCCTGTCACCTTAATTAGCCAAATTACCAGACAAGTAAAGAGACATTTTATTATCAGTGCTATTTATTCCTGAGTGCTAGGGAAAAAAAAAAGGTTTTGCCTTTCATTGCCTGCATGGAGAAATTACTAAGAAATCTTCTGAGAATTGTGCTGAAATCACGGAGATTAAACTTTGTATAACTAAGTATCAGTGAATGGCATCAGGGACTCATTATGACCACAGAGGAACTGAAGCTCTCTCTTCTCATGTGGCATATGTGTTCACACTATTGAGGCTTCAGTCTTACGGGGGGTTTTGAGAGTAGTTTTCACCCTTTCACTATTCAGTCCATAGATTCTCTTGCAATTAGTCCAACAGCATGAAAATGACAGCTGGATATTTTTAAAGGTATATTTATCCACTGTGCACTGGATTGAGTCATGCCCTGCACTGGGCTCAGCAGTTCATTAGCTTTATTCCATGGTTGCATCACTGATTCATTCAATTAGTGAATTCAATTAGTGATAATACCTATTTTATAAAACAGAGAAGACATGTCTACCTTAGAGTTTTGAGGTGTAACTAGAAAAGGACAGATCCTTGACAAAGTGCTTTGGTTCCTGTGCCCAATATTTGGTATTCTGAATGTTTCAAGATGTTAGAGATTATGCAAAGATTGGACATCTTTAAACTAGAAGCATAATAAGGTAACAAAGTAAAAACACAGAAAGGAGGCAGGCATATTGCAGGGAGCTGTGACATGGCAAACAACCATATAGAAAAACAGGTTTAATTTGTTTGCTTCCAATACATCTCTTTTATGTAGGCTGCCATACAGAATAAAATAAATGCCCTACATAAACCAGTGTATTACGTCAATAGAGTCATCTTTATCAAATGTACTTGTAATCTTGCCAGAGAACGATATCAAAGCTATTTGACAAGACTAATCTTTCCCGAATAAAACCGACACTTTGTGGTCATGAATGAAAACGGGATCTTCTAGCTGCTAAATATTGAAAGCATGTAGATCTCATTTCTCTAGCTTTTTGTCCACCTCTCAGTGATATCTTAAGTCTCTAAGAATCTTAAATTGCATTCCCTGGCTATTTGTCTAAATTCTGCTCCAGTCTCAATCCTTTTAATTGTTTTTTGAAAGGTAAAACTTACAACAGAATATTCACTTTGCTCTACCTACACATGAGATGATAAAATAACAGAATTTCCAAATGGAACAGAAACAGAGGAAAAAATGCCATTTTATACTAGGTCTCCATAAAACAGAATTGTTCAGAACTACATGAAGCTCCATTCTAAAAGAGATGTGGCCAGATGTTTGTCCAGTCAGCACTGTGGATGAATTTGACTATGATCCTGGTAAGGGACCCGTAAAAAACATCACCATGCACCCATCACACCATGCTGAGCATGGTTCTCACTGAGAGAATCAAACAGAGTGACTATAGCCCGTCAGGGTGCATTCTGGTAATTCCACTAAGCCAGTAACAGGCATCTGTCAGAAAAGGCGCAGTTCCAGTCCCCCTCTTTCTCTCTTAGACCCTGTGGCAAATTTATTCCTGGAATCCACAGATTTAAGCAACTTCGGTATGGCAAATTAAACAGCCTATGTTGGAACTACATCCTGGAAATATGTTACAGACTTAGAAACAAGACAAATAATTTGGTTTACTGTGTTCTTACTATTACTACTGCTCTTAAAATTACACCTAAACCCACCCTTACTGTAGCTTGCACTGTACAGACATAAAAATAACAAACTGTTTTGACTCTGAAGTGCCTATTATTTATTACTAGGCTTACAGAGAGCAGATGAGCAGTAAGAAGCGGTGATACCGGTTCATACGAAAAAGTATCTCTAGCAAAACAGTTATGTAGCTATGCTCGGACTCTGACGAACCTCAAGGCAGAGACTTGATGCTTAAAAAATCAGACAAAGAAGGGTTTAGGGGTATTACAAAGATTTTGTGCTATGCATAATCAGCAACATGAGTGAAAGCATGAAAGTGAATGTACAAGAGTGCCTTAAAATACTGGTATCATTTGTATAATGGCAGTGAGGGATACTTGGTGATGTAGATTAGACATGGCTTGAAAAGTAAAGAGAAGTCATTTGTATTTCACACAGTGAAGAAAGGGAGCCAATGGCATTGTGCAAAAAAAGAGAAGTGACAAGACCAGGACAATGAGCCGAGAAAATGACCTTTGCAATTTAATTGAAAGACAACGAAAGCATTGTTAAGTGCATATATGTTATGCACATAGCTCCCAGCAGCTGGTTTTCGGTGGGGGGGAGGTTAGGCAGGTAGGAGGCCATGGGAGCTTAGAAGGTAAGCAAAGAATACCTGAAAAAGATAAAAAGCAGTAACAGGACAGATATCAACTGTTGAAAACAAAACACAGCCCACAGATTAACAACTTGAACAGCTGGTTTGGATGAAAAAAGAGACAGCGCAAGTGCATCTTACCATTAAGTGAACTGTAATTAAAGGTTAGAAATATTTGGAAGAAATTTATACAAATCTAAGACTGCAGTCTGGAAAGCAGCAGTAATGAAGACTATCCCAAAAACAGTATCAGCCCTGAAACACTTGAACACATACTGAATTTCAGGTAACCTGGACAGTTCTTGCTGTTTGCTTTCTTAAAGTAGAGGTGAACCTCAATTAAATTTAAAGGAATTGCATTGTATTTACTGTCTTTCTCCCAGTGTCTCTACAATTTTCCCACTGGGGCTTAAAAACTGTGAGCAAGCAGAGATGAAGGACGAGTCTTAAGAAAAGACCTGTCTTCTGCCAGAACTCTTGAGCACTGATTTGGGGATACAAAGAAGATGTGGATTTGGATTAGCAGGCTACCCACCGATTCTCCCAGCATACTGAATCCCCCTGGATTGTAAGGGCCTGGATACAGTATAAAAAGTAAAGGAGTTCCTGCTTTGTCCAAGAAAAAAACCTTTATTTTCTCATTCTGTCCAGGTGGTGTTCTGCCACGGAAAAAGGATTTGCTGTAAGCCTTTAAGTGTTGTACACCAACCAAATTTCCTATTAAAAAGTTCCATGTGGACAAATCAGACTACAGCACACATTTAGGAAGACCCAGGAGACCTACAGGAGTACTTTCATGCAGTGATAGCAACAAATACTGTGACAGCTAGCAAAACTCAGCTGTGAGCTGCTAATTATTGTGTGCTCTAAACGTCTTTCACAGACTAAGACCCTCTACAGTTGAAGCTCTGCAGTCTCTGGAAAGCTTATCTGGAGTTTGTCCTCTGGGGACTGTGGGGAGAAAGGGAGTGATCCTTCCCTGACTAATTATGTAGCTTTATCTGCCTTCTCAAATGGAAGACGAAATTTCAATTTTGAAAGCTTTTACATTTTCACCTTTTTTTCTTTTTTGCATACTTAAAAAAATAGTTCTTTGGTTTGACACTTCTCAAAAAAAATGCTTCTTGACATACAAGGCTCTCAGAAACGATCCACCATCCTTTTTCCAGGAGGAGGAAAAGTTGCTTTTGGGATAATCAGTGCCTCTTTCTGCGCTTGTATACAGCCTGGTGGTTTGAGCCCAAGCTGTATCCAGCCCGGGAAGAAATGGTACCACCCCAAGGCTGCCTTATAGTGGGGAGATGTGCCACCTTTCCAGCATAGCCTGTAAGGAACCAAAGACAGGATTACCCTATGATACTAGGGTATCATAGCACTGGTAAAATGAAATAGTCCTGTTAATCTTTAATATTCTACATACTATAATACATTAGGGTTTTCCTCCTTTCCTTTTCTAGGACTAGGATCAGTTTCTGTTTCATTCTGATCTACAAATCTGTGAACTTCTAAATACACAGCCATCAGGTCTTGCAATCAGACAGCTCTTTACGGCACTCCGTCTGGGTTGTCTGGCAGCCTTTCACACAACACTTCTCAGCATAGTAATGCTTCATCTGATCTTTGGTAGAACATGGTTAGTTGTAATATCTTTGCTTGCTACCTGCTAAATGCATTTATTGAGCAACACTTCTTATCTAAATAAAAGCACAGCTCTACATTTGGCCTTCACTTCTTGCCAACAGATTCCCTTTTACTGAATTATGGAGTTGTCACATTGTTTTAATTCTCTCTATACCGTTTTCAGATGTAATGTTTTTCTTTAGGAGAGCGGGTTTGTTTCCACAATCTTGTTTAGGTTAAATCTCATAACTTTTAAGCCACAGTTCTGCATTTAAATATGAGGACAAGAAAAGAAAAAGTGCCCTTTTACAAACTCATCAGGAGTTTGCATCTTGGAGATATTTTATTGTTTTACTGTATTCAGCAAATAGAAAACCACAAGCTTGTGCTCATGGTATCAGCAGTCAAGATGTTAGCTTATAAATAAAATTAATAACATGGTAGCCATAAGTTTAATATTTTGCTTGTGTTGTTGCCAGCTCCCTGATCTCTGTGCACTCACTGTAGAAAAAAACCTCTGGTGCTGGCCCAGAATAAGAACAGATTTGATTTTTACCCCAGTGTTAGGTTTTGAGTTCCTGTCTGCAGTAATTAATTATAAACAATTACTCCCAGGCCTTCCTCTCTATTACTGTTTTCTAAACAGCAGCTCCTGATTTTGTATATATGATGATTATTATTTCTTCCCAGGTGTATTACCTTACATTTATCTATATTAAATCTCATTTCTCTTTCCTCTGTCCATCTCTCAAAAGTTGTCCCTAACTTTATTCTCCCGTGAGGAGAGATCCTTTCTCAGAGCTGCTTTGTTTATGGGATGCATTGCTAGAAGCATATAGTAGGTAAAATAATTGTGTAGTTCTTCTAGACTTTTCATTTCCTCTTTTCTGCATTCCAATTCTGTTCCCTCTGATGTAGTCATCAACTTCAATTCAATCAAGAACAAGCATTTAAAGAGCTGGCCCATTGTTTAGAAAATGGCAGTAGTCCAGTTATTGAAATTTCTTAATCCTTTGTTTGGATTAAATTTCTTGTTCTCTTCTGAAACAAGCATGGGGGATGAGAGAAGAGATTAAACTATGTTACACTGCATCCCAAGCCTACAAGAAGTATTTCATAAAAGCGACTTGTAAATAATCTCAGCGTCTGCTGTTTTTCTGCACCTGAAGGAAGTTGTGTAATTTCATGCCAGCATTTTCATTTTGGCATGTTTGGACTAATTTGTGTCTCTGCTGGATTTAAGTTTGATTTTTAGCTGACAGATATGTGGTTCTGGTCTAGCTTTTGGCACAGCAGCCCCAGTACTGTACATCACCATTGATTTGTACCCTGATGTCTCTCTAGTCTTCTACAACTCTCTCTGCATTTCAGCAAAATTAAGATGAACTAGCTGAGAGCAATCCCTTGGGTTTTAGACAGCCTTTTACAAAATCTTGCCCAGGAAGTAGATTTGCCTGATTCCAGCAAGCAGTCTAACTGAATCTGAGCAAGGCCCTCATACAGATGAGAAAGTGAATCTTTTCTACCAGTGTCACTTGAAATGTTCTCGAAATGCTCTATAGATGACAACAGTTGCTGCAGTCATCTTCTCAGGGGTTTGGGAGTTCATGCTCCCTTCCTGGCTTTGGCACTAATGATCATGCAGTCCCGCAGGGAGTCAGCTCAGCAATGAAGCTAATTAATTACTGCAGACAGGAGCTCAAAATCCAACATTGTTGAAAAATCAAATGCCTGTGCTCTTTTGTCTGCAGCTTGTCTCTAATGGCTGCATTTGGGGAAAATCTAGCACAGCCAAGAGTAAAAGCTCTCTCTTTCTCTCTCACTCTGTTGTTAAAATAATACAGCAGTGAAGGATGGAATAGTACCAAACACAACAAACTAGAAAGTGGCTAAGTAACATCATACTAAAGAAAAATTAGTTCTCAATAGCTTTAACAGTAGGGTGTTCTTAGGAAGGATACTGCTAAAAATGTCAAATGGGAAGAGACCATCTGGGTCACTGAGACAGTCCCTGCAAACACAAGCTGTCATTCAATAATCACTGAGTCCAGAATGATCCACAGAATATTGACCCTGCATGTCTCCACACACAACAGGTCTCTTTTAACATCTTAAAATAATCTTAAGACCTACTGGGAACACAAAAACTCACATCAATAATATACTTCAGGAAACCAACAAATGAAATCATGGACATTGTCCATGTCTGAGGACACAGATTCACAATCCAGCCATTCTCCCTTCCCCTTCTCACCATATGTACCAGCACATCAGCATCAGGTCAGGTCGCAAGTTTAAAACTCACTTTATGAAAGAGTGATTCATTTTCAGCCACATCAACTCTGTGAAATCAGTGGAGAATGAGCAGGATTTTCCCAGGTTTAGTTCAAGCTTAGTTCTTGGCTGCAAAGCTCCCTGGACCAACCTCCTGCTCAGCTGCAAAAATACCAGAACAGATCATGATAGCTCTGACTTAGATAAGGATAAAATGCTATGAAACAGTATTTCAGAGATGAAATTTCTCATTGCAGCAAAGCCAACCAAATGGCTAGCTGCCACTGAAAAGAGCAGTTCCACACAAGTCTGTCCCAACTGGCACTGCTATTGAATAAACCATTCAATAATTACTTACTTTTTATGGTGAGGTTTGCTTTCCTCTAGTTCAGCTTGCCGTGGTCACCAGAAAAATGGAAATGCATGGCCAAGAAGGAGGGGGAGAAGCAAAATGACCTCACTTTTTTTGCACTAGCAAACTGCAAGAGTTGTGTGGTTACCTTAAAAGCTGTGCTACACAAGCAGTTTCCCTTGAATGCTTGTATCTGCTCCTGTACCATTTGTGTGCCAGCATCAATAGTCATACAGCCTGTGTTAGACAGGGTCAATGCCTAATTAAACTCCAGAAGTCTGGAGAAGAAAAACCATCTTTTTTTTTTTTCTGACAGAGGTGTTCCCTGATTGAGTTCACATTAGAGCCGAACAAGATTTGTCTGCATGATAGCAGAACAAGAAAAAGTGGATAGGTGTAGTAGATAAGGAGTTGGAGGAGCCGTGGACAAAATTTTCAGATTTTCCAAGGAGGTCCATTCCTGAGTGAGTGCTGGCAATAGCCTGCATCAAGCATGGAGCTGTACTAGATGATTTGCAGACATCCTTCCCAAACAACCTTTTTGCAGATTTGCAGACATTCGCTTCCCAATAATTTCTGTGATTTTATAATTCTCTACCACAGGAATTAAAAGTCATACACCAGTATGCAAAGCAGTTTTTGTGCATGTGTTAAATGAGCTAAACAAATAAGTGTATTTCAAATCTGCACAAGCTATTAATGACAATGTTCCTCTTACCAGTTTTGTATAGTTTTGTATAGTATGTGTCCAGACATAAGCCAGCCAGCTCTCTTAAATTTCAGCTTTTCTTGGGCAAAACTCCTAACTGGGTGCTATTTCCACTCTCCTGCTGCCCCGGAAAACAGCCACTCAGATCTTTCACAGAAGACTGCCACTGTGCTGTCTCAGTGCTTCTTCACCCTTATTCCTACCTTATTTCTTCTATTCTGAGCACAGCAATAGAATAGTTCTCTTCCTAACGGAGGACCTCTCCTACAGGAAGAAAAAAATTCACTCTTTACAATGCAGCCTTTCCCTGTTTATTTAGAAAATGGGGAATTACAATTTGTTGGTAGGATTCATGGATCATCTAAGTAGCAAAAAGGGACATTGTATGCAGAAAGTCTCACAGACATTGCTCCTTTAATTCAGAGCATGCATTAGTTAGTGCGAACACACAGAGAATGCAAGTGTCATACCTCCACAGTTCTAGGGACTTGATCTACCAATCTATCCACACATGCAATGCATCCAGCAAATGTCAGCTGTAATACACAACAACTGATTATTGGCTGTATGAAAAAAAGGAAGTAACTATTAGGATGTGACCTTGCTCTACACACAGTGTCAGAAAAAACAGTGCTCATGATTCAAGAAGGATATATAAGCACTAGAAAAAAATATCAGACAGAGGGCAGAAAGAATGATCCAGAGGTTGAGAAATAACATCTATGACATAAGGTTTAAGAAGTCTATTAAATCAGTCAGAGAAGACTGGTGACTGGACTGCTGTACACAGATATACACATATGGAAAAGGTACTTGATTGTAGGGGGAATTTCCAGTCTTGCTGACAGAAACATAACAAGATGTAATGACTGGAAACTGGAGTCAGACAAATTCAAGACTGAAATTATGTGATTTCTTAGCAGTGAGGGTAACTAGATATTGGAACAACTTACCTGAGGAGGTGGTAGAGTCACCATGGCTTGGAGTCTTTAAGGCAAAATGAGGTATTTTCCCAGGAGACATATTCCACTCCAGCCTCTAGGAAAACTCCTGAAAGAGATTAGGCAAAATGATCTCTTGTTTACAGCCTTCTAGACAGGAATCTTTTTCATACAAGTCTATGAATGCACCTCAACAGAGTGCCTGCTATGCTGTTTGAGCTGGGGAACTGAGGCTGGGCCTACAGTATCAAATTTATAGTGTCCCTCCTGGAAGAAATAGTGCCCTTGTATCTCAGGCACAAATTTGATTTAAATATTTATCACCTGGTAGCAGGAGATGGATTTTTTAAATAAATAAATAATTTTTTTAAAGAACAGAAATCAAACATATACTTGCTTATAAATATTTACATAGTTTTCATGGATAATGTTGGCTTTTGTGTGTATCTCTGAAAAAGCATTTCGCTAACTGCTGTGACTTTAAAAGTCAGATATCTACCTGTGCATGCATATATATTTCTGGCAGACACAATGGAATAAAACCTAATTGAAGATAACATCATAAAGAATTAAAAAACCATTAAAAATACTCAACTTTGTTTTCTTGATTACTTACTCTGTGTGTGCCATTTGCTAGGTAATATTATTTTTTTAAATCTATGTTCCTGCTATCAAGTGCTCACTATCACTGCCATACCTTGGATAAAAAAATTGGTTGATGACATTATAATATTTACAATGATTGCTCAAATCTTCAGGGAACTGGATCCCTCTCTGTGACATTAAACAATTTAAAAAGCACCAGGAGCAACCATACCAATATCGAGAAGCTATTAATTCTCTTAATTTTCATAATTTCACAGGTGTCATATCTTAATCCATTATGTCTAAATATATTATGTTGCATAGTTCCTTGCTGACTTGTAACGGGTCAATTATCATAGATCATAGCACTATTTGGGTTGGAAGGTGTTAGAATTTCATTTTTGGTTTTTACCTTTACTATTTCGAGAGTTCTTTGCTTAGAGTTTGGAATGAAACGCAGGAGGCTCTGAGATATTCTTCTTATCAGGTTGTTTATTAGGTTCTTATCTATTGCATAGCAGCACAGAGTGTTCTCTAAGTTAGGAAGGTGGAAAATGGCCTCGAACCGTGAGTTCCAAGGTTATTTAAAGCTTAATTTACCCAATTATAGACTGCCAACTAACATGTTTKTACTTATAATCCAGTCACTGTCCATTTAGCATCTGCAATGCAGGCCTTTTTGCACCAATGGTTAAACTACCTAGGTTTGTGAAGAAGAAGGAAGAAAGAAGAAGTATAAACCCACACCCAAAATCCTCCATCTTGCTACCAATACATTACTAATAACTCATAAACTGAATCTTCTACATTTCTGCATATTTCACCCAGTGACATAACAAATTGCTTTTTAATTACAACAATGAAAGACTGAAATTTAGGGTCCCGACAGGAAGGGACCTTGAAGATTATCTAGTTCCAACCCACATGCCATGGGCAGGGACACTAGTCCAGGTTGCTCAGAGCCCCATTCAACCCGACCCTGAATATTTCCAGGGATGGGGCATCCACAACTGCTCAGGACACCCTGTTCCAGTGCCTCACCATCCTCACAGTAAGGAATTTTTTCCTAATATGCAATCTAAACCTACCCTCTTTCAGTTCAAAGCCATTGCCCCTTATCCCAGCATTACACACCCTTGTGAAAAGTCTCCCACTCTCTTGCAGGCCCCCCCTAAGCAATGAAAGACCACAATCAGGTCATCCCAGAGCCTTCTCTTCTCCAGGCTGAACAACCCCAACTCTCTCACTATTTCCTCACAGAAGAGATGCTCCAGTCCCCTGACCATCTTGCTCTCCTCTGGACTCACTCCAACAGATCCATGTCCTTCTTATGCTGGGGACCCCAGAGCTGGATGCAGCACTGCAGGTGGTGTCTCATGAGAGCAGAGTAGAGGGGCAGAATCACCTCCCTCACTCTGCTGGCCACAATGCTTTGCATGCAGCCCAGGATATCACTGGCTTTCTGGGCTGCGAGTGCACATTTGCTGGGTCATGTCAATATTCTCATCCACCAACACCATGAAGTCCTTCTTCTCAGGACTGCTCTCAATCCATTCCCTGCCCAGCCTCTATTTCCTGCTTGGGATTGCCCACAAGCAGGACCTTGCACTTGGCCTTGTTGAACTTCATAAGGTTCACACAGTCCCACCTCTTGAGCCTGTCCAGGTCCCACTGAGGGCATCCCCTCCCTCCAGCGTGTTGACTGCATGACACAACTTGCTGTTGTCAGCAAACTTGCTGAGGGTTCCTTCAACCCCTCTGTCCATGTCATCTGCAAAGGTATTAAACAGCACCTGTCCCAATACTGACCTCTGAAGAACACCACTTGTCACTCCTCCATTTGGACATTGGGCATTGACTGCAACTCTTTTGAGTGTGACTATCCAGCCAATTCCTTATCTGCCAACTGGTCCATCCACCAAATCTGTATCCCTTCAGTTTACAAACAAGGATGTTGTACAAGACAGTGTCCAATGCTTTGCACAAGACCAGGCAGATGATGTCAGTTGCTCCTCCCTTATCCACCAATGCTGTTACCCCATTGTAGAAGGCCACCAAATTTATCAGGCATGATTTGCCCTTAGTAAAGTCATGCTGGCTGTCACCAACCACCCCTTTATTTTCCATGTGCCATAGCATAATTTCTAGGAGGATCTGCTCCATGATCTTGCCAGATACCAAGGTAGAGACTAACTGGCTTCCAGTTCCCTATGTCTTCCTTTTCCCCCTTTTTGGGAAATGAGGACTACATTTCCCCTTTTCCAGTCAGAGGGAACTTCACCAAACTGCCACCACAACTTCTCAAATACAATGGATAGTGGCTTAGCCGCTTCCTCTGCCACTTCCCTCGGGACCTGTAGATGTTTCTCATCTGGTGCCATGAATGTGTGCACCTTCAAGTTCTCAAAACCTGATCTTCTCCTACAGCAGGTGGTTCTTCCTTCTCCCAGTCCCTGCCTTTGCCTTCTGTAACTTGGCACTGTGGCTGGAACACCTGCCAGTGAAGACAGAGGCAAAAAAGTTGTTGTGTACCTCAGCTTTCTCCATAGCCTGGGTAACCATGTCCCATTTCCTTACAGAGAGGGCCCACATTTCCCTAGTCTTCCCTAGTTATTATTGATGGCTCACAACACTCTAATAAAACCTCTGTCTCATCTATCTGTCAAATGGAAAAGAAATAACAGAGAGAAGTTGCCAGAATGACTACTTGAGACCCTTTAAAAAATACAAAAAAGCAGAAAGATCTTCTAATACCCTCTACCCCACAGGTCATTCTGAACACTGCCTCTTGAATAATGTTTTTGTTTTGCTTCTTCAGCTTACCTTGTTCCTCCTAAGAAGCACTAACCTTCCTGAAGCACTAACCTTCCTACAAACATTAACTTGAATACTCAAATTTTGAAAGAATGTTATGTTTATAGATATATTAAACAGTTATTCAAAAAGACAGCAATTGTGCAGTCAGTGTTTTGGGAATGTATTTGCCATCCAGTTACACGGACACAGAAACTATGTTGTAAGTCACAATCATATCTCTAACCTGAAACATTGCTTTGTCTTACTGAAGGGGGAAGGCAGTGATAAATGTACTGGAAGAGAACGTGCTTTGCTCCTTGCCATACTGCTGTCTGCCTCCATGAACTTGCAGCAGATAGCCAATTTCTGAAAGGTTATGGTGACCGAAAAAATTACCATCCCCTTCTTTCCTGCTCTTCTCAGTACTTACAGTCTTAATTAAGAAGTAAAACAGAACAGTTTTAAGAAGCAGCTATGTTGGATGCCCATTATTCCACAGCAACAACTCAGAGCCTGAAAAACACACTTACAAGAGCATCTTCTTTTTTTACCAAGAGGGAGGTAATCCCTGTAACAAAGCCACATCCGACACCTGTATGTGGCAAATGCATCTGTTACTGAAGCAAAACCCTACAGGGGTGCTGAATGAGAGGCCACGGGCAAACAATTTCTCTCTCTGGATGAGCACATATGGCCTGATGCAGCATTTTGTGCAGAATCCTCCAGCCAGGTCTGAGCTGAACTCACAGTCACTGTGTATTTGCATGACCATAGTGCTGTATCTGGCCTAATTAGCACCATGTTCAACCTAATTAGCACCACCTACCACAGGGTTAAGTACTTCAGGTGCAACAGCACTCATATGCAAGTCTACAGCTGCTGCCTCCTATTCCACAAGTAACTCGCTGAATATATGCTAAGTCCTATGCTCTGTTGCATGGTGTATAGGTGCCCTCTGTCATGTTTGTGTTGTTTTTTAAACAGCAAACACAGATAATTTTATTTTATTGCTTCCAAGGCAATGTGCAGCTTCACTCACTGCTGTTTTCTATACAGTTCTATTTAACTGAATAGGAAAAAATGCTTAGCACTACTAGGATGAAATATGTTCAGGATATGCTTCTACATGTGTCTAAAAAGAACCTAAACAGTGAAAATAGTTGGGTGAAAGGAAATGCCTAAATCACTATGCTCAGCTGCTCATGTAAGTGTTGAGTTTCTGCTATCATGTCTCTGGGGCACTAATTTACAATTCTGTAAGAAGTTACTGTAAACTGCTTAGTAGCAATGCTATCTCCATTTGCACAAGCATGAATGATGATCCAAGGTGTGAAGCAACAGAAAATAAGCCTCTGATATTTATATATGACCTATGGGGGGGTACATCTTCTCCAGAGCATAGCTTTGGGAATTTAAAAAAAAAAAAAAAGATTCTGTGACAGTTTAATCCCTTTTAGTTTCTCAAATAAACTGATGGAGTATGCTTGTTTCAAGCTAACACATGGAGACATTAAGCATAGTAATGAAATCCAAAATTTCTACAAGTAACTAAACTGGGCATTATCAGCCCAGTTTACTAGCAATTTACAGTATGTGTCATGGTAACAGAAAATCTTGAGAGATTTGAAGGATGCAGCAATTGCTCCAGAGAGGGTATTCCATATGTTGAGGGTGACCAAAAGGATATCATTAACACAGCTATGAGAAAAGCAGATGGAGTAGATATGGAGACCAAGAGAGAAGAACACAGGGAATGACAGGAAAAGACAAAGTTGTGAAGAGCTGTGGCGCAATTGAGGTCACAGCTGAGCTGACAGAGCGCCTAGCTGCTGCTGAGCAGGTAGGCTCCTTGACACAACAACCAGGCAAGCCCTCAGAAGAAGTGAATTCTTCTGTACTGGCTTAGCTCCCACAGCTGGCTCACTTGGGTGAGATATGCACCCATGTTGGCACAATGGAAGGGCTGGGAACCAACCCATGACGAGGGGTGAGAAAGGAGATGCAGCACTACCCTTTCAGCAGCAGGCAGCTATTGGCTTGGCTTAGCTCTATCATCAAAAACAGGTCACAGCCCAACAGCCGGCAACAGCCCTACATAACCCAGCGCAAGCCACAGGTTTGCTCTGCAACCCCACATCTCTCACCACTTGTCCCTGCTGCAGACCCAGCTGCCTCACAGCCTCGACTGAAGAAATAAGCTGGTTGAAAAAGGCTCCTCTCCTCCCTCCCCCATGCTATTTTTCAGCCAAATCGGGTTTCTAATCTGGTTTACCACACATCTGAACAAAACAACTGTGCCAGCAAACCAGCAGGCATATCAAAGAGACAGGCATGGATGGCTGGGAGCAAAAGCTGTCTTAGACCAGAACAGCTGTCAAAAAAATCGTCAAATTGCACTCTCAGAGGGCCAGAGGGCTTGCAGAGACAGGGAAATCTATGGAGATACACTAAAGAGTTAAGTACAAAAAGGAACCACAGAAATAGGCTAGGGAGATAAGTGCAAGAATAGTGTTTCAAGGGACCTTTTTGACAGGTCAGGTCATGCCTGGGAAAAAAAAGCTGTCATTAGCAGGACGAGAGATAGCAAAAGCCTAAAAAAGCATATCTGTGATGTGGACAGAGATAAGAAGATACTTTAGAGAAGAAAAGGAAATAAAATTCATATACATCAAGATAAACAGGTCAAAAAAGAGTGAAGTCAAAGATGACTCCTATGACTCCTACAGGTCTGATTGACAGAGTAATTGTGTGCCTTCTAGACAGGATTGCAAAGTCCCTCTCCAGGCAAAAACAGGGGTCCTTGTGTAGGGACTGCAGATGGAGTTTCAACCCAGGAGGTTCTCTGAAACACTATACGACATTTCCTCAACAGGTGGAAGCTTTTAATCCTGAATGCCTTCCTATGTAGTTTTTTCAAATGAGCTTAAATCTAAAATACTTGCACTTGCTCATAAGGGTAGAAGGGGACAGTATCAACTGCATTGCCATGAAGGATAGGGGTCAAAAATTTTTCAGATGCTTTGTAAACCCTCACATAACCCAGAACAGGCCAAAGGCACTTCTCTGAGCCTTTACCTTTGTTAGGGAAGAAAGAGTATTCAGATTCACAAGCCTTGACTCTGCTTCCACTGTAATTTTGCTACTGTCAAAACCTAGAACTACAGTTAGGAGTGTTTAAGAGACGATTTTGATGACAAATTATTACATCAGGATGGAAAATGAGTCCACATTTATCTATTTCAGTAATGGAATGAAAAAGTAAGCCACTCTCAGTTTTTGGAATTATACTCAACTTCTGGAGATATTTCCATGCAATCTCGTCTCCTTCAGCGCCATCCAGTGGAATTAAAGTGAAATATCACTCTTATGCACAGGGAGGATACACAAAAATACAGCAGCACAGAAAACAGCTCTGTATTTTCAGGAGGTGCTGTTCATACCAGGTAAATTGCAGGTTGTTGGGGATATTGGTATAACAGTAATGAAAAACAGAACCATGATTTCCAATAGCTATAATTCAAATTAGATCTGACATTGTTGCCTGTAGTCTCAGGAAAGCTCCTTACATAATTTCTAAAATAGTTATTTGTGTCTGCAAAATATGTAGGACATACAAAAGTCATACTGGTACAGCATGGTATAATGATTTAACAGCATTCATTTGTGTAATGCACCTATCCACAACTCAAGCCAGCAAAATACTATTTGTAATTTTGCTTCTCCTCCAAGGCATGAATGGCTTGACTGAAGGAGCAGGGATATCTAGATTTACGGGTGCTTACATTATCAATAATACAAGTATTTTTAAAACATATTCACACACATCTATGCTGTATTACATGTGTGTCTGTATGCAGACATGCATACATGCTGTATACATATATATGTGCACACACAAATAAAATGTAGGTATGTTGTAGCCTCACAATAGATTCTTTTTTATATAAAACCTCCTTGGCCTTTTAGTACTTTCCTGAATCCTCTTGAATTACAATGAACTCATGCCAATATTTGCATTAAGATTCCTAAGGCTGTTTTCTTCCTTTTTCCAACTCCAGGATAGAGCTGTCTGCCAAAGGCCTAAGGCTTCCTACCTAAAAACTCTTTAAAGGTGGCTTTCAAGACGGATTTCTGCAACCAAATGGATTTCTATCTCTTTTTGTTCCTTTACAGCACACAGAAAAGACAAGAAAATATCTTTTACTAAATTTAAAAGTCAGAGTATTTTCTTGGTCTTACTTACCCTAGCACATAACTATTGCAATGGAAAGCAAAAAAGTCATTGAAATACTAATGTCTCTCTGCTTGTGAGTTTTAACTTTCCTTTCTCTAAGTCTCTGTTCAAATCCCAGTAGTTCCTCTGTCAATGCTCCCCTTCCCATCATAGCTTGTCCCTTTTCTCAGAGTCAAGATTTGATTCTGTTTGATTTTGTCTGCTCTACCAATGTGCTCTCATTCTTCTGGTTTCCTCACTGGCCTCCATGTCTATTCTCTCATATAGATTCCTTGTCCATATGTACTTGTTCCCTTGCCTTGAACTCATTCTCCTTCATTTCTCATTGAGAATTTTATTTCCTTCCTCACCTAATCCCAGTATCCTATACCTACTGCTCTCATGTTAAAGTTTCCCATTCCCAGTAGTTTCAGTATTGCCATACCTCCTGCCTCCATACTTACTGTTTCCTTCCCCTCAGTCAGGTCCTTGTTCCCTCATCATTCCAATAAGACACACTCAAGCACCTGTGAAGAGAAAATAGCAGCTTTTGAGGAGCACAGGGGATGATTTCCACAGTCTCACTCAATCCATAGACCCACCCCAGTCCATAGTGGCAAAGAGAGGTCCCTTCTGGGCCCACAACAGGGGAATACTTGACTGCAATGGTAGTAAGGATGCTAGGGACACATGTTAATTCGGGAATGTGGAAAACTAATTTCTTCAAGGCTCATAAATTATGCTATGTGTAGTCAGAAGACCAGACACCACCTTCCCAATTCAGTTTTTTCTGAAAAATTCCAAGTTTGCTCTAGAGCATAAAGGCATTTAAGAACCTCAAAGATAAGATCTCCACAATAATTTACCGTAGGCAAAGCCCTTTTTTCTTAGATGATGTTCGGCAGCAGTAAAGTCATCCTAAACTTCTATCCTCAAGATGGAAAATTTCACGCCAAGCAATGGACTTTTAGCAAGTGGCATGCTACCTAAAGTATAGTTTAGCAAGCAAAATTAAGCAAGTGATATGCTACCTTTAGCTGCAGTTAAAGTTTAACAAACTCATTTAAAGGACAACAACTGACAACCCTATTGCAGGCATTGTTGTATCTTTAAAGTATAAGATATTACTAAATGCAAAATAGTATTTAAGCTAGTCATAAGAGCATGTATGCGTAAAGGGAAATTATTATCAATTTACCTTCATTTTTACCCTTAGTTTTATACTCGGTAATTACTCAATACATTTTCCTCAGCTGAGCAATCTCAGAAGAGTGGATGATTTTGTAATCCAGAGCTGCTTACAGTAGCATAACAACAGTTCCATGACTGTGGTGAAACAAAAACACAGATTTACTCTAATTTCCATTGACAAGCCTACATAGTAATTAATGCTCTTCTAGCAAGTAATTTCTTTTATTCCAAGGATTAGTTTACTGAACAGTAATGACTGGCTACTTTGGCATATGCAGACACATCTCCCTGGCAGTGCTGTTCCTTGCCTGGCTTGGAGAACTTCAGTGATCTGCTCCAGCAGAACACATAACATTGTATCAGGAAACAGCAAAACGTCTCCTCCCCATCCATCTTCAAGGTGCATTTCTAATAAACTTAAGCCAGACCTCTCCAGTGTTTACTTATTACTTATAGCAGGGCCCAACCTAAGATGGTGTTCAGGGGATTTATTGTGCCAGGCCAGTAAGATTCCACTGTTATTGCCTTTCTGTGGCAATAACTCTGAGCTCTCTTTGCATTGCACGATATTAACGGCACAGTTCTCATATTAAGCTGAACAGAGAATGTCACTATATACTAACCTTAACTGCACAGAAGATAATTGAACTCAATGGGAGCTACCGCCCCCTGTGGGACTTGACTTTGAAGAAATAATAATTCACTGGTTTATAAAGGCACAAATAAACTTATTATACAGGAAGTGCAGGTGCAATACTGTGATTTATAGATACTGGCATGATTCACCTTGAGATTTGTGTTATATCTTGCCAAAAACAGCTATTATCAAGCCCCAAATGACTCTTAACAACACTACTATCGACATGGCATTTAGAACTTTCTTCCCTAGTGGGAACAAAACCTTCTCTTTTCTTCCAGTGTCGAAAATTAAATGCACAGCATTAGCAACATCAGCAAGGTGTTTAACTTCAAAATTGCCTTTCCCAGTGAGAATGAAAATTGCACTTGTTTTTCAAAATTAACCGCAGTGTTTTTCTCTCTTTTCTAATACACATAGTTGTTTAATCAACCCTAGACACAGTGTGTCTCTAGTGCTCAGAGAGCACTGCCGCTATACACCTATGTTTGTCTGTGCATGCCATCCCATACTTCAGGACTAGGATTTATCCTGTTTCCAGTGTGATACAAGCACACAATGATAACACAGAAAGAATATGACTGGAAAAAAACAGGTAGGGAAGACAAAATGCTCAATTTTTAAGTCATTTTTGTACCAACAAAAATACATTGGTGCAGCAGGACCATCAGAGAAAATTAACCCAAAATTAAAGCATAAGGTGCCAGAAAGGTACCAGACCATAGAAGTTGTTCACTACAACCAAAACTTGTTGTGAGCCATTCCAGATGTGCGCAGGACTGTTTTCTGACTTTTCTTCAGCTGTCACCTATGTTTGTGTTCACACATACAGTGAGTGGGCAAAGAGGTGAAACGGCTCTCAGTTCTTTTGTCCTCTAAAACTGGGCAAGAAAAGGTTCTTTATATCAGTCCTTGAGCCACTCTAAGACCAGATAATGTATTAAGCTCTGTAGCTTTGCTGAGTCTCCACCATTCCCTAGAACAATGCTTTTGTAGGAGCCCAAGACTCACAGGTGAGTCCATATAACCTTATGCACATGGGGTGACCAGATGCACTCACACAGCTCTGAGGTGTGGTGTCCTGCTTCTGATGTTTGGCTGCCACCAACCCAGCAACACCAGAATATGACTTCTGGGGATCCTTCTGAGTATATGGAATGTTCCTATCACCCTATGGAGTCTAACCCTCCCCAGCTCCCACTCTTAACTGGTATATGAGCAGCTCGACATGGACTAGTCCTTAGTCCACTTGGCAACTCAGATGCTTGTGGAGGAGGACAGGGCATTCTCATCTGTGCTGTTTGCTCTGCTACTTCTGCAAGAGTACAGACAATTCTGCTGCAGCTACTCAGGCTTGGTTGAATTCCTGCTGTCTGTGAGGGGCAGATCTCCAGCCCGGGTCAAGTCCCAACCAGCTTCATTAGAAAGCAAACTGGTTCATTGAAGAGTGTGAACAAACAGGCTGGCAGCATGGATGATCTCGGCTCAGGGGCAAACTTAAACCTATATTTGCCAGGGATTCCATTCACCCTTCCCCTCTAGGGTCTGTATGGACCACGAAGTCAAGAATTGTGGTATCACAAACTCAGAGGTCTAGAAGACAGACCCACCTCACCTCTAAGTGGAAACCCTAATGTGACAGATCATGACCTTCCTGTATTTGAGCCTACATTACCAGATGACCACATGTGGGACTGCTATAACTAATGCCAGGAAACGCACGTGGTGACCACAGTGCTGTTTCTAAACTTTCTGACATTGTTTTGTAACAAACCCATTGCTCCAAGACACCCACAGCAGAGAGGGTACAAACTTTCTGCCCTTTTCTTCCTCTACACGAAAATACAAAACAATAGTGAGCCTGTCAGCCCCATCCCCCCATTCATTACTGTTCCCTTGCTCTCTGCCACCAAATTATTCTTGCCAATGCACAAGATATATTGTGTGGGCTAACCAGGAAAGTAAAGGAAAAGCACCTCCACTCTAACAATGGGTAAAGAGCAAAAGCGCATTGGACTGTACTTTTCTGACTTCATTTCCTTAACCACTTAGTTTTTGCTCTATAGAGGTACTCTAAGTTAAACCACTACATAACAGTTTCCAGAAAATAAGACATATAAATCAGTTAAGGAGAAACACACCTTTCTTAAATGCAATCTATCCTGTAGTTCACTTCATGATGACATGTAGGTGTTAAAAATTGAAAACTTAAGCAAACCCAGACTTTTAATTCAGGGGAGAAATCAATACAGCTCTCCAGGGACAGCCCTTTGGAATTCAAAATTCTTTCCTCTTTTGCACAGATTCAGAAAGCATCATCTTGGCAAACTGAAGCTTGTGATATTTTCACAGCATGCTTATTACTTTTTCACAGAGAATTGTTCCAATGGTTTTCAATCAAATTCTAGAGTAATGTTTTGCAAACTAAAGACAGCCTACAGAGCAGCAAGAACAGTTAGCTCAACCCTTTGTAGCCAGCAATCCTCATTTAATGCTTCCTCCAAAATGCTATACAACTCATGTCCTTGCCACTACCTTCCTGTCATCCTTCCTGTCATGCCAATGCTGTAAAACGTGGAATATGTCAAGATTATTTCAAGTCAGGATATTCTTCGATGCAAGCCTAAGAAAGGAGACCCAATCAGTGAACAGGCAGCAGCTAGCATCCCTTAGTCAAGGACATCCAGGAACTAACAGGCTTTAAGAATGTAGCAAATCAAGATGTTGATCAACGTCTATGTATACATCGCTAACTTGGCAAGTACTCAAGGTCCATGTATCTTATACCTGAACTATCTTCATTATAATACTAAAAATCGTGCCTATAGGTCAAAATACCCCTGCCCAGGTAAAGACCCCTCCCCTGAGCATGCACAGAAGTTAGTGGGGTTACATACCTTGTATGGAAATTACTAACCAATCATAATAGAGGGGCTGCACTTGCAAACTTCTATGTAGAAATAATGGCACAGAAAGTCCGGAGGGGGGTACTTGATTTGTGGAATACCACCAAGCACTCCCCAGGCTTGTGCAACTCTGAAATAAATAATCTCTTTGAGTATGCCATTATTGTCCTGTTGCACACCAGGTAACAAACCCAATTTTGTGGACAACACCGAGAAGTAAAGGGTAAGAGGACCTGACGGTCCTTTTCCTTTCACCAGTGGAAAAGGATATGGGGGTGCTGGTTGAACATAAGCCAGCAAAACACGAGCCAACAGTGTGCCCAGCTGGCCAAGAGGACCAATGGCATCCTGGCCTGGATCAGAAATAGTGTAGCCAGCAGGAATAACGAAAGGATTGTCCCTCTGTACTCGGCGCTGGTGAAGCCACACCTCGGGTGCTGTTGTCCAGTTCTGCACCACTCAATTCAGGAAGGACATTGAGATGGTGGAGCAAGTCCAGAGAAACTGGTGAAGCGTCTGGAGCACAAGTGTTATGAAGAGTGGCTGAGGGAGCTGTGGTTGTTTAGCCTGGAGAAAAGGAGGCTCAGGAGAGACCTTATCGCTCCCTAGAATTACCTGAAAGAAGGTTGTAGCCACCTGGGGGTAGGCCTCTTCTCCCAGGCAGCCAGAGACAGGATTAAAGGACATAATCTTAAACTGCACCAGGGCGGGTTTAGGTTGGACAATAGGAGGAATTTCTGCCGAAGGAGGTGATGGAGTCACCGTCCCTGCAAGTGTTTAAGGAAAGACCCGACATGGCACTTAAGTGTCATGGTCTAGCTGACAAGGGGGCGTTCGGTCATAGGTTACAGTCGATGATCTCAGAGGGCTTTTCCAGCCTAACTGATTCTGTGGTAAAACACCAACTGATCCCCCATGAACTCAGACCTCAGCAAGCCCGGAAAGATAAACTCGTAAAGCAGAAATTTTATTCACGCTTTCACCAGTCAGAATACAGGGCTGGTAGCTCCGGCCAGACCACTTCCTCTCCCCAGCGAGCTGTGCGGGTGTGACGGGGCACAGGCGGCCGCGCGCTGCCGCTAAGGCCTGAGGCGTTCGCTCCGCTCTGCCCTTTGCCCCGCCCGGCCCGGCCCGGCACAAGCGGACGTGAGCTCACAGCGCGCCCGGCCGGAAGGAGCGGGGCGGGGCTTTCCGCGGCGGCGGCGGCGGCGGAGGCGGCGATGGCGGGGAAGGCGGCGGCGGGCGAGCCCCTGGGGCGGACGGCAGAAGAGGCGGCCTGGGCGGAGACGCTGCGCGGGGCCTGCGAGCCCGAGCACCACTGGCGGTACCGCCGGGAATTCCTGCTGCGCAACGTGGGGGAGCCGCCGGCGGCGGGCAGCGCCCAGCTGCAGCGCCTGGTGTCCCTCTCCATGGTGTGGGCCAACCACGTCTTCCTGGGATGCCGGTGAGTTCAGCGGGACCCGCGGGGGGACCGAGGGTACGCCGCGGCGCGACCGGCTGACGAGGGCCCTTCCCTCCTTTCCTCTTGTCGCCGCTCCAGGTACCCGCCGCAGGTCATGGAGAAGGCGCTGGAAATGGCCGAAGGCATCCAAGTGACCGGCGCGCCTGTCCGCACCACGAGAGACGAACTGGTTGCCAAGGTGAAGAAAAGAGGCATATCAAGTAGCAATGGTTAGCAGATCATAGCTGTGACAATACATAGGAGTCTAGAAAATGCTTGTTTCTGAATGTTCTCGGTTTGCCTCGGGCTTAGAAAGTAGTCGAAATCCTTTACTTTTAAAACTCCCGTTAATCGTTTCCTCTCTCGGTGCTATTTTTTTTCCTGAGATAATGTTTCTAAAATGGACATAATGCGTACATAGTCCTTTGGTAATGTAGAGCTATTGTTTTGAATTTCTAAAACTGTTGCACTTTAAGCTGATTATTTGTGCATTGTGATGTGGGCTGCTCTACTCCAGCGTAAATACGTCCTTGTTACTTTGCCTTTGAGGCCATCAGGCATTGTTGCTGTGTGAGAAACGGAGTTTCTGAAAGAAATTCTCAGACTGATGTTTTAAAGATATTTTTATGATATTAGTAGACAAAATACTTTTAATTTTAGGTCAGATAGCCCATTTAACGTATGTTGGCCACTTTTGGTTTGGACTTCAAGAATAGAAATACATACCTGTGTACAGGTCCCAAACCAACACCTGAAATCTCGCATGAGTATTTTCAGGTTTTTGTCAAAAAAATACTAAAATATTCTGAAATAATAGGTTAATACTTGAAATTACGGTTCAAGGTGTATTGCTAATATATATCCTTTAAATTCATGGAGATTATTGCTAGAAGGTTTTAGATGATTTCTCTCTACATGGATGTTTCATAGTGCAGAAATCAAAGAGGATCACGTATTTTACTTGTTTTGCAGAAGGGGTAGAGGAGCCCTCCAAGAGACAAGCTGTTGAGAAAAGCAGAGACTCTAAGGATGCTGGAAAAGATGTGAAAACAACCAAGGCAGAAGCCGTGAAGGAAACAGAGAGCACATTGCCAAAAAGGCAGGAAAAAGGTACTAGCAAAGATCCAGAAAATTCTCAGTCAACTTGCAGTTCAGATCAAGAAATGGTTGTAGTCTCAGACATAGAAGGAAAACCTGCTAATGCTGAAAGTACTGCTGAGCAAAAGCCATCTTCATCTGAAAAAGAGCTAGGAAAGAAGCCTTGCTCAAGCCCACCTATGGAAAGCAAGTGTGAAAATGTGCCATCACCTGAAAAGAAAACTACAGTAAGTGTAGCGCCACTGGCTGCCGAGAGCACCCCTCAGCCAGAGGCGGTGGTAGCAGCACTGCCACCAGCTGCCAAGAGCACCCCACAGGCGGCAGTGGTCGCAGTGGCACTGCCATCAACTTCCAAGAGCACMCCGCAGGCAGCAGGAGTGCCAGCAACAGCCAAAAGCACCCCACCAGCAGCAGCAGTGGCAGCAGCAGTGCCACCAGCAGCCAAGAGCACCCCACAGGCAGCAGCGGTGGCAGCAGCAGTGCCACTGACCACCAAAAGCACCCCACAGGTACCAGCAGTGCCACCAGCCACCAAGAGCACCCCCCAAACAAGTGCTACATTGCTGTCTTCCAAAACCCAAGTGAGTGCTCCGGCGTCAGTGCCCAAGAGCGGTGTTCAGGTGAGCAGCTCACTGCTTCTGGCCCCCAAGGGTAGCACTCCAGTGGGCACCTCACTGCTGCTGGCCTCCAAGGGCACAGCTAAGGTGGGCTCCTCGCTCTTGGCCTCTAAGAGCAGTGCAGAGGTGGCCGCCTCGTTGCTGGCCGCTCGGAGTGGCACGCAGCCGGGATCCTCACTGCTCACTTCCAAGAGCAGCGCTCAGGTGGCTGCTTCGCTACTGGCTGCTCGGAGTGGAGCTCAGCAAGGGCCTTCCCGGGGTGCAGCTCAGGCAGGCGCTTCCTTGCTGGCCTCCAAGAGTGGCTCGCAGGCAGGCGAAAGCCCTGCAAAGGCTTTGTGCAAACCGTTAACCAGTGAAGATGCAAAGGAAAGACAGCCTTTTTTCAACAGACTCTACAAAGCTGTAGCCTGGAAACTTGTTGCTGTTGGAGGCTTCAGTCCTAATGTAAATCATGCAGAACTTCTAAACTCATCTATTCAGTCTGTAAAAGCTACGCTAGATGTTGCTTTTGTTCCACTGAAGGAACTTGCAGACTTGCCTCAAAATAAAAGCTCTCTAGAAAATATAGTTTGTGAACTGAGGTGCAAGTCTGTCTACTTGGGTACTGGCTGTGGTAAGAGTATGGAAAATGCCAAAGCAGTGGCTTCAAGAGAAGCGTTGAAATTATTCCTCAAGAAGAAAGTTATTGTGAAGATATGTAAGAGAAAATACAAAGGTAGTGAAATTGAAGATTTGGTGCTTCTGGATGAAGAGTCAAAACCTTCAAATTTGCCTCCAGCTTTAAGAAATCCTCGTGAGATCTTGTAGGGAAGAATCACTGTTTGTACTGTGTATAGTGTTTCAACACAAGGACTGAAGTTTAATTTTGTACTTTGAAAATGTAGGCTTCCAGATATTTTGTATTTCTTTCTCAGTTTTGCAAGACAATGATAGTTCTTTCACTTGGTAGCAATTGTATAAAACTTGTTAGAGATGACAAGTGCGCATTTAAAGGTATTGCCTTAATATACAGCACACTAGTGTGCTGTTGTATTTGCAGAATAGTCTACCTAACTCTTCTATTTTTAATTAAACTATTAAGGTACAATTTGCTGTTTAAAACCTGACATTTTTGTAATTCTTACGATTTGATGGTAGTGTGCTCAATTGTCTACCATATCTTTTCTAGCCACATAGAAGTGTGTACATAGGGACCATAATACTTGAATAATTGAAAGTTGTTTAAAAATTTCAATCAAAAAGAATCATCTGTTTCAGGCTTGTTGCTCATAATGTTCACTGTTGCTCATACTAGGAGAGAAAGTAGTTGGTTGACTATTTTTATGGGATATTTTCGTAACACTTGCAATATAAGTGACATCCTGATCCCATTTAACATTATACTAGCAGGTTAGAGCCCATTTAATGTCACACTGGCAAATTAACAATTAGCAGTCAAGTCACAGCTATTTTGGCCACCAAAACTGTAAGCAAATTTAATTTATATTATGAAGTATCATTTACAGTTTTGGGGTTTTTTTTCCCCAAATCAACATGGATTTCTATGCTAAGTATATTTTGACTGCTACTAAAACAATAAAATCTTTGGCATAAGCTTTTTTAGTACTTTGATTTTGGCTACTAAATATTCCAGCCATTTCAATAACATTGCAACGCCTTCAGAAAAGCTTTACTTTGAGTGGCTTCAAGGTGTAATCCCACAAGGATGGGGATGAGTTGATTTCTTTAGATGTGTAGCTGATATACTGCAAAACTGATAGAATGGACCTATAGAATATCAATTTCTACTTTTGTAACACCAAGATAAGCAAGATGAAGATGCTACTGTCTGCTGGAGACAGCGAGTGTATTGTAAAGCATTCATGCTAATCAAGCCCTTCCTTTGCTACATTTTTATGCCCTGTATGGAATGGTTTGAAGCAGTGAAAGTGGGAGATTACCTTTTATTTTCAGTGTTGCTGAAATACCTACACAAACTGCATGTTTTGGTATATTGGATAATGACATGTAATTGTAAAAACATAATGTCTTCAGTGCTATTTTGAATTAATCCTGTCCTATTACAGTAGTTAGCATCATTTAGTGGTGTCCTTACGCTTGACTGACTGATCCATTGATCAAGTGCTACAGGCGTGAATAGGAATTTCTGGGATCACAGTAGTACATACATCCGCTTAAAGAATTCAAGTTCTTTCGTGATTTGGGGACTAAACCACAGCAGTGTATATTACACTGTACCCTCCATGATTTTGAGCAGCAATGGCTGTTCAGTTGATAGCACCAGAAGTCTGCAAGGCACTCACGCTTCCCGATGGCTCGTTGAGAACTTCCTCCACCTGACCCCTGTGCTTCTGTGCCCTTGGTCGCCCCTGGCCCTAGTTAGATTTCTCAGGAGTTCCCCTTGGCGTTCGTGGAGCACCACCCGACATTTGGAATGCAATGTGCTAAATTGTGTCTTAGTGCAAGAATTGGAGCGTGCTTCTAGCGCAGGGCAAGCTTCGTGCTGTGCTTAGGAGCTTGCTATTCATGATGGGAAGCATGAGATCTGTTTTCAAGTCCTCACCCTGTTCATGTAGACACACGGAAAGACGGGTTGGGGGGGGGCAGGAGTTGCGTCCTGTGCCCTCTGGAGTACAGCTTTCTCTGCTGTTGGTTTGGGCATCTCCAGATCTGTGGTTCGGAATTGCAGCACGTGTTGCAATGTGAAAACCTGTGTTTCTCGTCTGTAAAGCAAAGCTCTCAGTATTCACTGACCTCAAGGGGCTGTTAGGGCAACTGTGTTAAAAGGTTGAGGTGCTAGATGCCTTTTTTAAAAGACCTGACTTAGAATTACTTTTTTAAAAATTTTGGATGTTATTCCTCTTTGATGTTAGTTGTGAATCATTAAAGAACAAGTCTGTAGCTACTGTTAATAGAAACTGAAAGTTGAAGTGTGTTATTTTTATTTCACATTCTGCTTGGAAAGCAACTCAACACGCAGATTCTAACATACAAGTGAATAAGCATTATTTCAGTATTTGAATGAGAATTAATTTCACTAGCCCCAGAGGAAGAAAGAAAGAATTTCAAAGAACTAGCTGTTCTTGTGTTTGTGCCGTCCTGTCAGTTGTGAAACCTCTGGCTCTCCCCTCCAGGTACGGTCCTGATCTCTAGCCATTGGGATGCTGGTCTTTAACTGTCAGACCCTGCTGACGAGGGCCGGCGGGAAGAACTGCACTATCTGTAGGTGTGCAGAGTTGTCTCAGGGGGACAAAGGAAACCAACCAACCGAAAGAAAAACTGACCCCGTTTTTTTCTGCGGAAGTACAGGACATCGCAGCCATGAGAAGTGACTCCCGTTTGCCCTGGGGACTGCTAGCGCAGCTTGAGCGCGTCCCCCTGGGTCCTTGCGGACAGCCGCCCGCGGGTTGCCGTGAGCAGCTCCCAGGTGCGCACCGCTGCGGGCTCTGTCTGCCGCCGCTCCGTGTTGCGGCGTGCGGCGCCGGGGCAGCCTCAGCGGCGCCCGCAGGCGGGGCTGCAGAGCCGCCCGCCTCGGGGGCGGGGCCGGGGCGCGCTATTTGCATAACGCTTTCCGTGGGCCGCTTCGCCCCCCGCGGGGCGCGTTCCGCGGCCGCCCCGGGTCGTGGCGCCCCTCGGAGGGCGGCCAGCCCTCCTGCCCGCTGTGCGTTGCCTACGGAGACCAGCAGAAAGACAAACGCAATGAAAATAGTTACTCGCCCTGCCCTCGACGTTGTTTCATCTGCCGAGCTATATATTGCGTCAGCAGCAAGTTAGCAACGCCGGGATGTTCTGAAGACCTGCTCGCTAGGCCACGCACGGAGGACGCCGGTTCCTCACGGGCCTCGCGCCCGCCTAGGGGAAAGTCCCCGGACCGCCGGCAGAGAGTGCCGGGCGCTGCCGCGCCCCCGCCCGCCGCCGCCTCACGCCACCCTCCGCCGAGACGCCCGCGGGCCGAGCGGGTGAGCGCGGGGCGGGCTCTCGTCACGGCCACAGACACGCAGGTAGCGCGACGGGCGCGCCAACAGAACGGGGCTCACTCTCAGGTCATCCCCTTTTGCCGGGCTCTCCAGCGGCACATCCCACGGGACACGTCACAGCTGCGCGCGACCTTCCCGGCGCAGCACAGCCCTGCGTGGGCACAGCAAAACGCCGGGCACACGTTGCTTCCCGGCAGCGGCGTGCAGGACAAGCGGTCCGGCACCCCGTGCTGCTTATACCCGCTGGCCTTCGGGTGCCTCCTGGCGCACCCAGCGTTTAGGTTGGAAAAGACCTTTGAGACCGAGTCCAACCTTTGACCGAACACCACCGTGTCAGCTAGACCAAGGCACTAACGTGCCACGTCCCGTCTTTCCTTAAAACACCTCCAGGGACCGTGACTCCACCACCTCTCTGGGCAATCTGTTCCAATGCTTAGCAACCCTTTCTGTGAAGAAATTCCTCCTATTGTCCAACCTGAGCACACTCAGCTGGGGAGGCACTACCGGCGGAGCACTTACCCCTGCCTGAAAAAACTTTCCCTCCTTCCCTGCTCCAGGAAGCAGCAAGAGGCCAGAGGGAAGCACCCTGCCGCAGGCACTCGCACCACGCAGAAGTTAAACACCAGCACAGGAGAGGCTGGTGTGTACCCAAGCGTCGGCACAAACGCTGGCACAGCACCGAGTACAAACCACGCTGTTCCCGCACAGTAGCCACTTACCCAGGCTGTGCTGTGCGGGGTGTACCTACCCTCGGGATCCCCTGCTCCACTTGCACCTTTGCAGAGAAGGCCAGTGCGTGCCACCAGTGTTATCTGCCCACTTTAATCAGGTTCTCATGCTTAAACTCCCAGGTACTACAGGATGCTGCTGCGCTGCTGATAAACTGAATTAATTTCATAGACAATGCCATTCTTGCCTCTAGTATGTCAAGCAAACAGCACATCACCATATGCTACTGGGGAATAAAGCCCTCTGCTGCCTTGCAGTCATGCCTGAGTAAGAAACATGACAGAAGAGCACTGGCAGAGATCTCCAAAATGATATAAAGTTCAGGCATCTCAGACCCAAAATAGATGTTTTATTACCTTATCCAAATTACCTTTGTTACTTTACCGAAAAAGCTCCCAAGCAGCCCAGATCCAATGCTTCCTTCTGGTTCATACTGTCTTGGCATTTATGAAGTTTCTGTGGTGAGCCCAGATCTGCTAAACTATCGGTGTCTTTCTGTTTGGTGGAACCTCAGACATGTGGCCTATATGCAGGCACAGTACAGTTTACAAACCCTTTTGGTTTCCAGCACCTGCTGTTCCTCTTCCAGCAATACCTTCACAGTGACCTCTTTCCAGCCATGTCAGAGCCCACATTGGGCAGAGGAGATCAGTGTGCAGAGGGGGGAGCACCTCTCTGCAGAACTAGTGGTGCCAGCTCTGACTGCCTCACATGAGAGCCCTGAAAGGGTGTGCGAGGGGCTCAGAAACCACATGGCTTGAGCTGTTATTTTGGTTGCTGTCTTAGCCACTTGAAAAACTCGAGTGTCTTTCTTTTCTCCCATGATTCTGCATGTGATCACCTATATGTATGTGCGAAAAGAGAGATTTCAAATTAAAATACTATCAAAGAACCCATCCCCAAAGAAACAACTAAACTAGGGCACAGCTCTATGAAGTGCTGGTTTTTTGGTTCAGAAACTGTGATGAAATCCCAGTGTCCTAGTTTCATCTACTGAAAAGGCTATATCTAAAGCTCTATGAAGCACCTGCTGTACAGGCTGAAGACCACAGTCGAGCTTGTGTAGACAAGCTGAGGCTTGTGCAGTGACTGATGTGTGCTTGTTTTTCTTTTTTGGCCCTAAAATTGCACTAGAACACCTTACCAATTTGAAATGGTTCTGTGCATGTGTGAACAAAATGCTCTCATTTGTAGTTTATGGTAAATGTTGGTCTTCAAATCTGTTAGTAGGAGAGAACACACTGTCAAACTTCTCTTGCCTATAGGTTAAGCTAAGCTAACATGACATGGTCTAGTGGTCCAGAGACTGAGGGGAAAAAGCACACATTGAAAGAACTTTGATGCTGTCTCTCTCTTTCATAAGGCAAATCTGTCCCCCAGGTTGTAAGTTGCAAAGTACAGAGAAAATAAAAGGAACATCTGCTTTGCAGAGTATTTTTTAATCTTTTCTTTCAGCTAAATATGCATTTCTGCAATGTTTTAGCATAATGTATAATATGCCACACTCTTAGTCCACATAACAACAATTAACTTGTGCTTGTGTGCCTTCTAGATGGTTCTGTTAGTTGCCACTGTCACAGCAAAGGTATTCCCATTAGATAGGTTAAGTGCTTTTAAGAAAATGTTGTCATTAAAAGTGCTATCCGGAAGTATCAATTTTTAGTCTGTGACTAATTAATACACACTCACAGATGAGCATTTAGGAAAACAGGTTTTATGTTGATAATTCTGAATTTGTTGATAATTCTGAATTTGTTGGTAATTCTGAAATTTTATGTAGGCTAATTCTGAAAATGGTACATGATAATTTATGAGTACAACTGCCTGTTCCTAAGGCAATGGAAGATTGAGTTACAGTGGTTACCAGCTACATATTTTCCTTCTCTAGTAACATTCCTGCAACTAAAAAAGCATTGTTCAGCTCCAACATCTGAGCCTGCAGCCCTTTAAAGTTTTCATTGCCACTGCTGGTCAAGTGACATTAATTGTTAGGCCCAAGTGGGCTGCAGAAGGACTTCTTTCAAATATGTATGTCAGAGATTAATCACATTAGGCAAAAGATATTTTGTCACTACTAAGAAAGCTGATCTAACCAATGGATTTTCTAAATCCTCTGATGTTTTACATTTTACATTTAAAATCCTCTGGTGTTTAGCCTGGAGAAGCGACAGCTGAGAGAGGATCTTATCAATGTCTCTAAGTATCCAAAGGAAGGGTGTCAAGAGGATGGAGACAGGCTCTTCTCAGTGGTACCAAGCAATAGGCAACATGCAGAAATCGATACACAGGAAGTTCCGCCTGAATACGAGAAAGAACTTCTTCACTGTACAGGTGACCAAGCACTGGAACAGATTGCCCAGAGAAGTGGTGGAGTATCCACCTCTGGAGAGGTTCAAAAGCTGTCTGGACACAAGCCTGTGCTCTAGGGGACCCTGCCTGAGCAGAGAGATTGGACCAGATGACTTGCTATGGTCCCTTCCAGCCTCACCTATTCTGTTGTTCTGTGATTTTAACTGCAGTCTAAGAGACAAAATATATTCAGTCAGACGCTGCTTATATTTTGACAACAGCCTTCCAGCCTAAATCCTCCTTTAGTTTGGAGTAAATTACACATTTCTCTTTATTGTTTTGGGGAAGAGGATATTTGAGAGCCTAGGAATCTATTAATCTTGTTTAACCATTAATTTTTCTCACAATTACAACTGAATAATAAAGCAAACGTAAACTCTGTCAGTTCTTGGGAAAAAAAACCTGTACATTGGTCATATCCTAGTAGTACGGAATAATACTGCTTTCTAGTAACTTGGAGAAAGTGATGGCACTGAAAAATTTATGTCACAGCAGCACCCCTAGGAAACCCATAATGTGGGTGATTTGGTGCTATGGGATTATTTTGGAGATATGAAAGTACTCTCTGGTGCAATTTGTGGTGACTTTTCAGATGCACTAGAAATTAATCATTTGTACTAGGTTTGGATAAGCAGATTCCAAAGGAGTAAAAAGATCCACACTAGGAGGGGGATAAGATGAGGCTTTCTCCTGTTTGTTGCAGAGTTTTAATGACGTATGCCAAAACTCTCTTCGAGTTTTCAGGGGAACTCTGAAATTCCTAAATGGTAACCGTAGGCATGTAGTTACCCCATTTCCACATACAGAGTGGAATTAATTTCACTGACATTTGTGACAACAGACCTGGGCTCCCCTTACAGTCAATAGAGACATTTTTAGAGCAAGACCTCTTTATACTAAGATTCTCTCTCATTTGACGTATTTAGCTGGGTGACTCCCACCTTTATTTCCTGAGCTGGAAAGAAAAATTAGCATCCACATAGGGGAGAGTATTATGAATGTCTTAAACCATCAACTACTGAAACGTCCTGCAAGTGCACTGCCTGTCCTCATTTTATAATCTTGATTACAAAGGTGCACTTGTGTATGTTTGTTCCTCACAAAAGGAAAAAGTAAGAATGTGTTGTTCACATGACCCATGCTGAGCAGCAGAATCACAAAAATGCAGCATCCATGTCAGTCTGTAGCTCAGGCAAGGGCACACAAAGAATCCTTTATTTATTGTGGGCAAAAGGGTCTTGGTTCTTTTCCCTTTAATTCAGTTGGATTCTTCCATTTACTAGAATGAAAGAGGATCAAATTTCAGGGCTGAGGTAAGACAAGAAAGATGGTTGCTACATGTTTGCAATAAGATTACCTTGTTACTTGGCTTCCCGATACATCATCTGCATGCTTCCTGAGGTTTTTGGCATGGTGATTGGTTCTGGAGCTGGAAACCAAACCCACTGATCATTTCTGCTTCATAACAGTAGGTGAGGAAGAAGAGTTACTGTCTAAAAGCAGTTTCCTGGAGAGAAAGACAGGGAAGTGTTACTTCAGGCACAAGTGGACAGATCCATGTTGTAAATGACAGGAAATTATCTGTGTGGTGCTATCATAGCAGTGGTCAGATGCTGCACCTCAGCTGGTCAGCAGTGGCCCCCTCCTCTAAGGAGCTGCAGTTCCAGAATGCTCCATAGCACCTGTGAGCAGTTGGTGTTGTCCAGCTCCTGCTGATTTCCAGAGGGTATTCCAAACAGAGCTAATAGCCTCAAAAAGGAGCAGTGTGGTTCTACTCAAAAGAAAGTGACAATGTGTCAGTATGCTGTGATGGAAGCAATGATGTCACATGTAAGTGAATTCCTTAACACGTCCTGCCTTGGGCCTACCAATTTCTCAAAAGACTTTTGGGTAAACCCATGGCATTAGAGTATGGAAACTGAAAGGGAGGAACTGTAAAAAATAGTTATTACAAAACAAAACACAGAGTAAACTTAGTCTGCACTTTTCACTCCATTTTTCAGTCTGCTCATGGCGAAATAAACAGAACCTATCTGCTTAAATAAAAAAATTGAGCAGGATATTGTGTCTGCCTTCTTCCCAGTGATAATACAAGTCAACAGATTACTAAGTCGGATTCAGAAAGAGATTTTCTTTTATAGCATATTGGCAGAAAAARGGGAATTCTCCAGTTTTTGAACAGATGTTGTGGATGAGAAAGAACCTACATCTCCTGGTCAGTGTGGGATATTTGTTACTTGGTACTGGAAAGCTCTTTGGTACAGTTGAGGATGAAGCTAACAGGGAAAAAAGCACATGTCAGTATTTTCGGGAAACTTACTGTTTAGTTTATCATCTTATTGAAATGATCTGATATCAGCCAACCTCTCTCTTTTTTTAGGTACTCTACACTTGTGTAAATGAAAGAGAAAAATAGTAATAGTTGTATTCATATGATTTGTATTCCACCGGATAAATCATGCTGAATATTTAACCAAAAAACCAACCAACCAAAACCAAAACAAAATAACCCCCCCAACACCACCACCACCACCCCCTCCCCCCCAAATACCAAATATCTAAGCAACTTGTTTATTATTAGGTGAAACAGGACAGGAATCATCTGTGATTTGAAGATGTAAAATCAGAATTATGGAAAGTGAGAGGCAATACTGCAAATGGGGAAAATAAGATTTGGATTAAATCTCTGGAAGTATTTTTATTATAATAAAATCTATAATATAATGAAATAACCTTTCAAAAAATGAAGGAGAATACTCTGATTGGGACTTTAAAAAACTATACTGGGAAATTATAAAAAACCAAAAACTGTTGGGATCTATTCTCCATGAAAACTGGGGTTAGTTTAGAGACATATAAATATATAAACTGGATATAGGACCTCTCTGTATTACTTACCCTTGGAGGACAACTACTGAGACGGGTTTGGTGCAATACACCCTAATATCACATCCCTGTATATGTCAACCTCAAGCAGACGATTTTCCACTTAGCGGAGAGGGTTGGTGGAAATGTATGGTTGCTCTGCCTGTCCATCTCTACAAATAGGAAGGTTTTGCTGTACCATGCCTCTTCCTGTCTCCAGATTATCCTCACATACAGTCAGTGAAAGAAGGGAGATAGCTGGGTCTCAGAGCTACCTATCAACCTGCAAACTTGAGTCCAATACATCAAAATTCTACTGTGCTTGCTTGTAGTTATTTTGAGGCATGAGCAAAACAGAGAATTCAGACTGCTACTCCTGCTTTCCTTCCCCCTGAGGCTTCAAACATGCAGCAAGCTAAGGCTTCTTTTTCGTAGGGAAATCTGATCCAACATTACTGCTACATTCTTAAGGCTACTCAAAATTTAAACCTTTATTTTAGGTTTGAAAGCAGCAGACAACACTTAAATTCAGAAATCATTAGCTGTTCTCTGCTGTACCTTAGATACTGTTTCCCCCATCATGACAAACACCAAGCTGTTACAGAAACCACCTGTAACAAATGTTATGAATTATTCTAAAACTACTTTCTTGGCTATTTCTTTACTGACAGTGCATGCACAGTTTCTTGTCAGAAAAAAAAGTTATGCCAAAATGTTGGGTTTAAATTAATGTTTAATAGTAATGAATGTACATTTTTGCTTTATTTTTTCTGCTCTGTAGAGTAAATCTCTTATTTCTCAGCTTTATTTCTTCATGACATGGCAGAATGTTACACCCATTCAAACTACTATAAGCAGAAACACAACCCCTCAAAAGAGCCAACACCTTTCTCAAGAATATTGTACCAATTATATTCATCCAGGTCCTTTTCACTGGTCTACAGATAGTGCTTTTTGCCTGTACAGTAAGAGTTATCCGTTAGTATTATGTCAAAGAATTCAATCTTCAGTTACTTCAGTTACTCAGAAGTGACAGCAATGAATGCTACACAATAAAGTTTCACTGAGTTACTGCTGATGGGAGTCAAGGTAACCAGGTTATTGCCACTTTCTAAATCTATTTGTGCAAAAATGAGACAAGTAGTGTAAAATGATCTGAGGCTTCATTAACCCAATCTGTAAAAATGCACATAAAAGAAGCAGCTGGTTTTACAGGTGTTACAGATTTTAAGATGAAGGTGCCCTCTTAAGAACATGAACACACAGAATTACAGACTTCCTGGTTTTTGGCTAGAGTGTTATCAGTGTAATGAAGCACGTTTTGAAAGTACTGCCTACAACTTTGTTTTCATTAATTTTTATGAACTTGCCAACACATTGCTGACTTGGGCAAAGCTGTCTGACTGCAGCTACAATTACTCAACAGCTTGGACATAGACGTATGAAAATCCCTGTCATGCAGAACACCCGCTTTAGCAGCTGCGTGACTTAGAAGTTAGGAATATTTAAATAGTTCTGTGAACTAGGGTCTTAAGAAAATAATACTGGCAGACTGCCATCATGTGAGACACTAATTTTCCTGTAGGACTAGCCATGGAGCTATCTGGCACAGACCACGTAGTGACAGAATCACAGGCAAAAAGGAGTCTGGATGGGATCCTCTGGAGGCCACCAAAGCAGAGCCAGCTTCACAGCCAGATCAGGTTGTCAGGCCTCATCCAGGTAGGCTTCAAAAATATCCAAGGATGGAGACAATACAGCTTCTCTGTGCAACCTGTGCTGCTGCTTAACCACTACTCTAGATCCTGCCATCCTGAAATGTTATCTACAGGATTAGTAAGCGCACTCTTTTAGTGCTGGCTACTTTAAACTAGAGGTAGGAATATGACAGAAGGGGTTCTGGGGATTTGAATTTATTCCTCCTTTTCTATTTTATTCTTGAATTCAATAATTTCTGATTATTTTTTTTTTTTTGCTACATTTACCAGCGGCATTTTCCCTGGATTTTTTTTCAGCTGCCTAAAATATAAATCAAACATACTGCAAAACATACAGGTCTCCTCAGGGTGTTTCAAGACTCCACAAGATTAATTTTCTTTTCCTGATGCTTACCAATTATTATTCATGTAGTAAAGATCTGAAAAATGTCTGAAAGAGAAGTGGAGATGAAATATTGACACTTTAGTAGTTCTCTCTGCTTTATATCATTCTTCCAGTGGGAAAAATTATATAGCTAAAAAGTATGTAGGCAAAAAGCATATTTTAATTTTTATTTTCTACTATAATTGTTAAGGCCAACATTTGATACGAATTCTGCATCAACTTTGGGAAAGACAGGATACTCTGTCAAATTTTTGAGATTTGCTGGTAGGTGAATGGGTTTTAAAAGGCTCAAGTTCTTTGACACCTTATTTAAAATGCTATTGAAATGATTCCTCAGGACAAAATGTCACTCTGCTTCCCTAAGTAATAGCTCATCACAAAACATCATTGCTCTTCTTTGAAGCCAAATCAGGTAGCTCTTACTAGAGGCAAGAACAGTCGGAACAGCCACCCGTGGGCACCTGGGGCGGGAGCAGCCTCCGCGCCGCCGCCGCCCCGCGGGGAGATCCCCGCCCGGGTCACCGCTGCGCCCGGGCGCGGAAGCGGCGGAGGCGCCGAGCGCCTTTAAGGGAGACCCCGCCTCCCTCACGCTCCCGCCCCTCGCCGCGCGCCGGGCCAATAGGAGCGCGCGCCCGGGGAAGGCGGGAGAATGTGAACCCCTGGCAGCGCCGCCGGCCGCGCCTTATAAGGGCAGGGCCTCGCGCATGCGCGCGGCGGGCAGGGGCGGGGGCGCTGAACGGGGGTTTTGCTCTGGCGGCGGCACCGCGGGAAGGGGCGTGCGACCCGCGGGACCCCGCGGAGGGGCGGCCGGACCCGCCCGGCCCGGCCCGGTGAGAGCTCACCGCCCCCCGAGGCGCGGCCGCCGGCGGGCAAAGGGGCGGTGGCAGGAGGAGGAGGAGAAGAAGAAGAAGAAGAAGAAGAAGAAGAAGAAGAAGAAGGGAGCGGGGCCGCCGCAGGGACCCCGCGCCCGGTGCGGGCGGCGCGGCGGCGGCGGCGGATGTGCTGCTGGCGCGGGGGGATGATGCTGGCGGGGCCACAGCTGGTGGCGGGGCCGGCGGCGCCGGGCGGGGAGCGGGCCCGGCTGCTCTCGCTCTATGTGCAGGACTACCTGGAGTGCGTGGAGTCGCTGCCGCTGGATATCCAGCGCAACGCCTCGCTGCTGCGGGAGATGGACACGCAGTGCCAAGGTGGGCGCCGCCGCGGGGCACCGGGCGGCGAGGAAGGAAGGGGAAGGGGGACGGCCTCTAACCCGCCGCACATGCGCCCGGAGCGGAGGGGCCGGGGCCGGGGTGGGACCGTGCCGGGGCCCCGCGGGCCTGAGCCTGCGGGGGCACCGGGCTCACGGCGTCCGGTCGGTCGCGGGGGCGGCCGTCCCTCCCCGAGGCCGGCGGGGCCGCTCTGCCCGGCGCTAGGCCCCAGCTCCGCCGTGTGGGGCCGCTCCCGCCCCGCTCCGCCCCGCCGGGCAACCCTGCTTCCCGAACCGGCGGCGGTGCCGCTTGATGTGAGGGCTCGGTAATYGGCCTTCCCGCAGCTCCTCCCGCCGTGCGGGGCCAGGGGGACGCGTCCCGGCGGAGCCCAGCGCCCGTCCCGCGGCAGACCGCGCGGTGGGGGCGGGGATACATGAAGCGCCAGCAGCGTTCCCTTGGGTCGTGGAGGGGGGCCGTGGAGTGGGAAGTTGCCCTAGACCTCATCCAGAGGCACGGCTCCTTCGGAAGACAGATTCAACGCCGATTAAAGACCTTGCACCCCGCGGAGTTTGCGGGGCACATCTGTGCCCGGCAGCTGCTGGCCAACCCCTGCCATGAGGCAGAAATTTGGTCCCATGGAGTCCGCACTGGAGCCGCGTCTCCGTCCTTCGGCGTGGGCAGGAGGGGACCATGGAGACCGTCAAGGCCTCTTAGACGCTGAAGGGCCACCACAGGAGGCAGCTGTTGTGAAGGGATTCTTTCAATTATCTTTCTAATTACCCGAGAAGATACATAAGAACAGGCTTTTGTAAGTTTCCTGGAATTTTAAAGTTTAAAGGGCATAGACTTGCCTGCAGCATTTTGAATTCCTAGTCAAGGCAGCACTGCCTAGCAGGCTCTTTACCTCCTGATCCATGGTGACTAGCCAGCACTCCTCCCCCTTTAATAGATTCAATATTTTATTTAGACTATATCTCCTCTATGTATTCATCCAGCCATTAATACAATACTGGGCCATAGGAGAAGTTTTTTGCTAGTTTTAACCAAAGTCTTCAACTGTTTTAAAAAACAGCAACAAATCTTCAAAACCTAAAAATGGGATAAAAATATTTTAGACCTAAGTCTGAAAATGTAAAAGCAGTGCTATATGACTTCAGCTAATTTAAAAGGTAGTGATAGTCTGTGCAGGAGGGAAAAAGTCACTCCTGTGCTTAGAAAACAAATCATTTTAGCTTTTGTTAGCTCCACCAAACTTAATCAGATTATCTGTAATTAACACTTGGCCCTGGTTTGGGTTGGAGATTTTTGTTTGTGGTTTTTGTTTGGTTTTTTTTTTGAAGAGGTTTCAGAGCTGTTTATTAGGATGTATGAATGCCTTGTCTAACCTTCGGGTACTCACAAGGAGTGGTAAAACTTCCATCTCTGTCAATCCAAATCTTCTTTGCTCTCTTTAGTGGATGTTGATCCATATAAAGTTCAGTGTATCTTCAAAGGCTGCATCCAGGCAATAACCGACGGAGGATGAATGTTCTCTGTCAGAGTGTGAAAGAGCAAACAGCTATTGTTTGTGAGTGGTTCTGGGTAGGGCATTCCCAATATAGGAAATCTATATAACTGTACATACACTCCCTGCAAAAAAAAAGTCTGTGTGGAGATAGGCATAACCAGAGTACAGTATTGTACAGCCACACTTTCTTGTTCAACAGCATACAAAGTACCTTACTCCATGCTTTTCAGGAGCAGAGAGTAAGATACTTTATTTTATTTCTCCTCTTGTCAGGGCAACAGGCAAGTGATGCAGCTGAAGGTACAGGGGAACAAAGCTTAGGTTTTACTGGTAGCTGGAATGCTGATATTGAGAAAATACAGGTTGAGTTACTGAATAGGTGGAGTAGTGATTTTTATCTTAGTGAAAGTCTGGAACAGAACAAAATGCTGTTGGCTCCTGTTGTCATACAGGTTTCAGAATTTATAGCAAAAAGCAGATGTTCAATGCAGGTCTTTAGGAAGAGGTAGATTGTACTGCATAACTTTCACTTTAGAAGTAAGTAATTTAGTACCCCTTATAAATTCCCTTACCTGTTCAAATAAAATCCTTAAGTTCTGAGTGAACCAGTACTGTACCTAACACAGTGCATCATGTTTCACTGTCAGTTCTTATAATTATTTCCTACCATGTTTGGAGTTTCTCTGTCCTTTATGTATAGATCTAGTGTAACTTTTGGCTTGGAAAATACTATTTTAAAATCCAGCAATATAGAATAGCAGAGTATAGACTAAGACTGATGTATAACACGTTTGTTGATCTCATATTTGCGTTCATTAAACTTGCTTCTAAGAACTAAATTTAACGAAAGATTCACAGCAACTCATGCAGTTATTTTGCATGACTTGGAAGTGGAAAAGCTTGGAAGTAAAACTGAGCCGCTCATTTACTAGTTGCTTAAAAATATCCTGGGATGCACTAAGGAGAAGGTCACCAATTCTGAAAAGTTCAGCCTTGATTTAAAATGCAACTTGCTGTAATTTTTTTTGGTAATAGGGAAAGCATTTTGATTTGATTTTTGTTCTGATTGTAAATTTGCTATTATGTAACTTCAGTTGTCATACTCCTTTTATAACTATGTCTACTTGAAAGTGTAATACCAAACCTTTAGATGAATAAGAAAGGGAAGGCAGAGGACCTGGGTAAACTAATTCTGAAGTGTTATGTATCATGATGTATGACAATTCCAAGAATTTCAGGATTCTTCGTGTGATAAAATAAGCTATTGCTTTGGTTTGTAGGCCAGGGTTTTGGAATTGTTGTGGTAAGGACTCTTAAGAGAAATTCCTCCTGTTTCAGATGGAAGGAGGATCTGGATTATCCATGCTTCAACAACAGTAGTATCCCCTTTATTGCATTATCCTTTCTTTTTCCAATGGCTAAAATAAGCTTGCTCTTTTTTAGAACATGAGAATTTTTTCTCACAATCTCACGGATTGTGACCTTAAACACTGATTTGATGACCACATGCAACGTGAATGGTCTATCCAGTCTAACCCACTAGGGTATGCTGTAATTAAAATTTGTACTATTCTTAATCAGTTAGAAATATATTTCTGTGTTTTCTTGGGCATGTTCCATCTTATGTAATTATTCCTATTATTATCTTTAATTTATAGAAGCGTTAAAAGAAATAGATGATGTCTATGAAAAATACAAGTCAGAAAATGATCCTGTTCAGAAGAAACGCTTGCAGCAGCATCTTCAGCGTGCATTAATCAACAGCCAAGAACTTGGAGATGAAAAAATTCAAATAGTTACTCAGATGCTAGAACTGGTAGAGAATAGAGCCCGTCAAATGGAAACACACTCCCAGTGTTTTCAAGATCTGTCTGAGAATGAAAAGCCTCTAGAAAAGGCAAAGATGGAGTCCTGCCAGCCAGAGAGATCCTCCCGTAGACCTCGTCGCCAGCGAACCAGCGAAAGCCGCGATCTGTGCCATATAGCGAATGGTATTGATGACTGCGATGATCAGCCACCTAAAGAAAAAAGATCCAAATCTTCCAAGAAGAAAAAACGCTCCAAAGCCAAACAGGAGAGAGAGGTTTCACCTGTAGAATTCGCAATTGATCCCAATGAACCAACTTACTGCTTATGCAACCAAGTGTCTTATGGTGAAATGATAGGATGTGACAACGAACAGTGCCCTATTGAGTGGTTCCACTTTTCTTGTGTTGGACTCACGTACAAACCAAAGGGGAAATGGTATTGCCCCAAGTGCAGAGGAGACAATGAGAAAACAATGGACAAATGTACTGACAAATCAAAAAAGGATAGGAGATCGAGGTAGTGAAAACCATTTATGTTTTAAAAAGTTGCTCCTTTTATATTAAAATGTTTCATTTCCAGAGAACATTGTTTTAGGAAATGCATAAGACTATGCAATAATTTTTAATCTATAATATTAATGGAGTATTAAAAGCTGTTATACCTTCTGTGATCTTTAACTTTCTGCACTGAATAACCAAATAAGTGAAACAGGGTGGCTTCAGACCTTTCACAGAAGACATTACAAGCAGATGGCGCTTGGTTTCAATTTAACCCCATTAGTATTTTAAAGAACCTTGTGAATCCTGAAATAATGGTGGTGGGAAAGATACTGAAGAACTAATCATGTTATGGTAAACGCATTGAAAGGCCTCACATATCTGCTAGCATCTTAACCAACTGAGTTTGTTCTTTATCCCAGGTTTTACATTTTCAGTTTTTGTATTAACATCATGCATTTGGAGTTAGGGGTTTTGAATTCAGCTGTAACTGTAAAAGTCTTCCGAGCTATAAGCAGACCTCTTCAGTGACTTTCGTATGACCAGTATGTTATTGCAAGGAAGAAAATACCACTAACTTAAACTTTTTTTTTTTTTTTTGCCAACATTAAACTCTTGTCTTTGTGACTTTATACTTGGGAGTCAGTTTTTGGGTATGATAGATTTACAGTGTATACTCAGTTTTGGATGTTCTTAATAGGTTTTTTTGGGTTTTGTCAAGCATCCTGATATGGTCTTTATCGTTTAAGATTCTCTCTCTATAAGCCTTGAAGTGGTAGAAGTATCCCTTGAGAGGAGGGGATATTAATATTTCAGGAAACAGAAACTGGAAATGTGATGGAATCTTAATCATAATTGATCTGTAGAGAGCTGAAACGTGACTGGTATTCTCTGTGATGTAAACTTTGCTCTTCCTTAAGTAGTATTTGTGTGTGTGGCCACACCTGTGTTTAGGCACAGCACCGCAGTTCTTGGACTTGGGCAACTATCTAAAAAGCCTGAAGACAAAAGCTTTCAATAAAAGATTGATAGATAATAAAAAAAAAAAACCATAAGTATGCATGGCACAGAGCCAGTAGTCAAATCCCAGCATGTTTCTGACAGGCTACGTAAGAGTGTTGCCCTGAAGTCTAGTGGTAGTATCTAAACACTACTTGGGTGGTAGTTAAAAGTGAACTTCCTCACCCCCATGCCTTAAAGGAGGTGAAAAAGGATGAAAACAGCTGTTGCTGCTCCTTTGGGATGGGAAGTTCTAATGGAGAAGTGAGTGGGGTACCAAAGCTTGCTCCTAGGGTTCCTGCTCTACAGTGCTCTTTCTTGAGACTGAAGTTGTGGTGGGCTTGGCAAGCCAGGCAGCAGCTCTGCAGGGCTGGGTGTGGGGGTTACCTGTGGGTGGACTACAAGTGTTCAGAAGTCCCTGTAGGTCTCTGTCCTTTGCTGCTAGGGTTTCCCTTGACAGCACAGAAGGAAGAGTGACACCATCTCTGGCCAAGCCTGATTGGAAAGCAGTTGAGCTGAGCTGAGAGCAGCCCAGAAAGCACATGAGCAAAAGCAAGCTGGGATGGATGAATGCCATCAGAACTCCTTCCTGCATCTCCACTAGAGGGCTGTGCCGGCTGGGGCTGGAGGGTGGAATGCACCGTACGGGGCATAAAGCCTTGGTGCTGTCAGACCAGATGGCACGAATCAATGCACAGGATGCTCAATATTATAAGGTAAGTAACACACTGAGGCCGTTTCCTCAGGTGTGGTCTGATTCCTTAGCAGGATTTAGCATTTGCAAGTAGTTAACATATGCCAGGGGAGCGTAAAGGCAGGGGTTTGAATTTTTGCTCTAAAATTGTAGGTTTATTAAGTGGATAAGTGTTCCACTGAGGAGACCTGTACCATGGTACATAAACAGCTCCTGCAGGAAACTCCTATAAGGGCTCTGACCATCATTAGGGTAGGAGAAAGGGTAAACCTTATCCCTACTTTGCTTTCCAGGCCTACTGGCTGATCTCAGGTTGCAAAAATAGTCTTGAGGGGGCTGGATCATGGCTACTGATGGAGAAGATCAGACCAGCTGTTGGAGATAAGTGCCATAATGTCTGAACATTTTACTCCTTTTTTTATTTGTTATGGCTTAAGGATTCTCAAATTTCCTTCTTGGGAAGATTGGAAGCCTTGGGCTGAGGATTATATGAACATCTAATGTTTACCTAAAATGGACATGCTCCCTAGTATTAAAAAACAAACATTGCTAAAGTAAGCACTGGAGTTGCAGAACGAAGTACAAGTGAAATTTTTAACAAGGTTACTACTTTATCTTGAAAAGTATTGCTTGAATTTGTACTGGATAAATCAAGAATACTTTTTCCAACGCAGAGAAGAAAGCTGACAGCCTTATATAATAGTTCATCTGAAATAATTGCTAAAGTAGGAAGTTGTTGGGGTGTTATAGATAGGAAATTTTAGATTTTGAAAGTGGTCCAGATAAATATCTGTAATGCAGAGATGCTTTCTTTTATGCTAATGGCCCTTCTAGTAGTGAATAGGAATTCTCAAGGCTTCCAGTGAAGATAGTGCTGGAGAAATGGCACTTGCTTGGCCTAATACATGAAATTGCTCAAATGTAGAAATAGTTCAGTTCGTACTGCAGATTAGCAGTGTGCCTCAAATATACATAGGTGCTTCTGCAATTATTCCTTTTAAATGCTCTAGCTAATTTGTTGTTAAGACATAGATGAGAAAAGATCTGATGTTATCTGGCATTTAGCCTTTCAACACCTTTTTTTTTTTTAACCAAACCCAAATTTTGTGGGTTTCTATCTATTCCAATAGAAGATCAATGGTCATTGCTGAGGATGCACATAAGATGCTAGTATGAAATCAGAAAGGTAAGTAGAGAATTCTTGTGTTGCTTCTTAATATGAGTTACTTTTCATGAAGGGATGAACCTTGCTAGTGAAGTCAAAATGAAAAATAAATACTGTTAAACCAGTTCATCTTCAAAATACGTATTGAGTGTCATGAAGTAAGTCTATTTTGCAAAAAAATAAAATCTGAGCAACAAACACTTTGGAAATTGATAGTGTATGTGACTACACAGTTAACTGTTTCCTCTTTTGAACATTAATGCTGCATCCTAATTCAGYGTAGTTACATCTTGTTTTCTTGTAGCTTTTGAAAAAGGGTGTACTTCTAAGTTCTTGCTTTTTGCCTTTTGGTTTTGAAGTAACGAGGGTTCATCAGAAGCAAAAGGTCCCCATAAGCTATTTAAAAGAAATTATATCAGAGCAAGAATGCTTCTTGATCACTGTCCTGTGGACTGGTTTGATTAATCTTGACAAAATAATTCAATCAAACCAAGCTTTAAAGCAAAACACAAATACACATAATAGAAAGCATACTGTTTTGAAAGCAAAATAAGCAATTTAATAATTGCCATCTATATTGTAAAGCCATCTTGATATCTGCAGCAGAATGATAATACTTCTGTATTTAAACTAGTTTTAACTGTATTTCCCTGCCAAGTTTTAACTAATCTACACATCCAGAAATGGTAATATGATACTGACAGATCCTGAAACTGGTACGGAATGATGGTATGGGAAATGCCCTTTTCTTCCCTGAATTTATCTAAGGATTTTGTTTTGGATATCCTTTTAGAGCTGAGGGCCTTTATAAAGAGGATGGCATTTCCTAACTTTGAAGATTCTTCATTTAAAAGTCTCTAACTTCAGCTTTAAGGAAACTGCTACAGTTTGTCTGAATTCATACTTAACATGAGCTGTTTGGCCACACCAGCAAGTTAAGGACTTAGAGTTCTTTCTCCCTCTTATCTGCATATATATTTCTTTTATTGAGAGGTGTCATCTCCAGTAGCTCTGCAAGTCTTTGATATTGACACCTCAGACTGAAAAGTATACCACAGGTCTTTGCATGTGATCCTCTGAAATTGATGAGTAGGGCTTTCACTCAAACCCACAATTGTTTTTCGGTCCAATGCTAGTTAGGTAAGGCATTTAGCTGTCAGTGGTAAAAACAGATGTTAATGTGCAAGTGTTCTAGTATCACAGATTTAAATATCCTAGAAGAGAAAAGTGGTTTATTTTTTTACTATTATCATGCCTCTTTTATAATGCATGCCACGAAATAGTTGAAAGGAGTTTGAAATTCTCTCCTGTGACAGTTTTCTGATTACTCTGCAGTCTTTGGAACAGCTCAAGGATTATGCAGTTCCACTACAACTGCCCAGTAAAAAAAAATATTCAGTGAAAATTCTGGGAAATTTTTCATTAAGTGAAGCTATCATTTGCTTTTGATTCCAAGTCTCAAGATCAAGCTAATATTATATCTGAATCATTTATAATTTTTTGGTTGGGGTGCGTAAGAGTTCTAAAGCTCACTTTGATAAGTTCTGCATTTTTTCCACCTATGTCTGCATTCTTTTGGTTTACCTGGTATAGGGCAAGTTCAGTTTTACGTCAGCCAGTAATGTTTTAACTGCAAGAATTAAACTGAACTGCATTTCTGTTCTGCTGCAGCTGTGTTTCAGCAGAGCATTAGTGGCTATAGCATGGCCAATTTTGTACTTCTCAGAGATGCACTTCATGCATTGTATGCTTCTGGGTTTTTTTCTTAAATATACATCAAGGAAGTTATAAGTAGCATAGACACAGATTCGAAGTGTAATTCCTGTTTCAAAGGCTGTTTTCCAGTGTAGAGATTAGTACTTAGTGGGTGCATAGGAAAACAAAATGTTCCCCAAAGCTTTGCTTTGGTATACTTACAGAATACCTCCGCTGAAAATGGAAAAACTGGTGAATGAATTTCACTACACTGATTAGCTGTGCAGATTAAGATTAGAATAAAGTTACAGTTTATAGTTGGAGGAGTGGAGGGGAAGCAACTTGCTTACTTTGGGGGTTGAATATAGTGGGATTTAAGAATCTGAAAAGGAAACTTTCATCTCTTGAGAAAGAGAAGAAAATATAATGAATTCTAGAACCTTTGAGACTAATGTTCAGTAGAGAAATTAGGATAAAATCCTGTCCCAATTTGAATAAAATTCTGTTGAGCAGGGTTCTACCCAGCATACTGATTTCCAGCTTCCTTTGACTAAAGCCTAAAAAAAGATTAAAGCTCCATGGCAACTACTATCTTAACTCCTGACAGCCATAGTATAAATTACATCTTGGAAAAACCTAATACTGAAAAGTTTTATTTAGGTCACCAGTCAGGCTAGGAAATGGAAGGCTTGTAGATGCCACCCCAACTTCATTTTGTCCCTTCATGGTATCAGAGAGGCAGAGATTGTTGTGGGAGGCAAATTGGATGCACAAGCAGTACAAATTTAAAAGTCTATTAAGTTTTAGGTGTGTAAACTTGTTTCATACTTCTGGGAGAAAGACTGCAATTTACTTGTGACTGTACCCCTCCAGTGAGGAATACAGCAAGGCTCAACTGGGAGACAACAGCCTAGAAAGGAACAGCATGAGGTTGTCACAACAGTTGCATTTGCTGGCAGTGGAGGAACAGTACTCCACTGTTGGGGATTTTTGGGTTTGAGGGTTTTTTGTTTGCTTGGTTGCTTTTGGTGTTTTGTTTGGTTAGGTTTTTTGTTTGTTTTCTTTTTGGTTTGGGGGGGTGTTTTGGTTGGTTTGGCGTTTTTTGTGTGGGTTTTTTGGTTGGTTTTGGTTGGTTTTTGTTTGTTTGTTTTTAATGGAGAGGGAAGGCAAGTGGATAGAGGTTGTGAATTCATTTGCCCACAGGTGTTCCAGTTGTGTTACAGAAGCTATGAGTCTCAGGCTTGTATGGAGATACTGCTTTCTAGTTTGAGGTTAGCAATGAATAGGTTATCAGTGGTGGGAATGAATATTAATGGCCGTTAAAAGTCTAGAGTAAACAGAACCTGTGGTAAACAACAACAATGCAACTCCCCAAATTTCTGCTATTTCCAAGAAGATTGTCTGGTACTCTATTTACTTAGTTCCATTTTCTTGTTCTCTGACTATTTTTGACCCTATCCTCTCTCGACTATGTGTTTTTCAGGCCTTGAAGAATGCCTTTAATTGTCTGAGGAATGCTTTATTGGAGCCATTAAAATAGCCTGAATAGCCTGGTGGCTGAGACAGGGAGGGGTCGGTAACCAGGATCATTGATCCTGCCCTCCAGTGCAGGACAAAGCAGGGCAGAGTGGGTCGTTTGCATACTCCCTAGTCTGTCAGCTGCTGCTGAGCAGACACAGAATTGTTCCAAGGCTCCTTTTGACCTCATTAGATAGCAAAGTTTAAGTCCTAAATATTCCATTTAAAAGGAGAAAATACCCATCATTTCTCAAATAAAACTAAGATAATATCAAAATTACATATGTACTACTTCCATTCAGAAATGTACTAGAGTTGCAGCCCACTGCATTCCTACATTATTGCCTACTTAGAAATTTTGCCTTGTAAATGTGTAATGCTAACATGCCATCTATTACTGGAGAAAGATGAGAAATAGAAGCAGTAGCAGTATAATCAGTTTTACACACCTGCAAGTAGGATTGCTTTTGCCTTTTCCTCCAGCAGCTGGAGTTTGATGATGACAGTACAATGTACTCCTTCATAAGCTGGAATAATTGTATGCTGATGTTCAAATGGATCCCAAGCTTTTATCCTGTGAACAGATAACAAGAACATACTCAAATACAGATAAAGTCTATAAGAAGAAAACGAAATGTTTTTTCCCCAAGGATGTAATATTGAGGTAACAAACAACTGTCAGTTGAACATGGTGAGTTGTAGAAGTTAACCAGTAAAGCTGGGATACAGGATGCAAGATAATGTCACTTCTACATGGCTTTTGGGAGGGCTTTAAAATATAGTAAATGACTTGTGTTTCTGAGTATCAGATCACCAGAATTTCTGCATCGGTGAAGAAGTCTTTGTATTAATTTCATAGAACTTGGAAATGTTGAATAGTAGTTGAAGTGATATGGAAACAGACAATTGAGCATTTTCTAAATAAAAATACATACTTTGGCTATGATTTTCAGTGCAGTAATCTGCAATCTAATGATAGTATGCACCAGCATGTCAAATTCATCTACATTATTATTACATTTTATGTAGCAATGGAAGGTAAGAATAATTTTGAGCCTTTCCCGTCTTCCACTATTAACATATTTGTAGTAAACTGCAGAGGTACTTCTGATTTTATGTAAAGAACATGCAATAAAATTAGTGATTATCATACTAGAACTATTCTAGACTCAACTTCAGAAGACCTGCTTCTGCATTCCCAAAGCACTGCCACACCAGTAAGTTAACAGAGAATGTATCCACTCTTACACTGTGCAACATTTGGCCCTGCTTGCTGTGGGGATGGTACTTAATGCATTAACTGATGAAGCTTTACAGCCACAAGGCTTGTCTTCCTGTAAACATGCTATGCACTTTTGAAACCTGCTTAAGGATAAAAGATGATGCTTTCTTGAAAAGTGACATTTTAAGTATGTAAATTTTTCTTTAGAAAAATCCCAAATGTTTTGTCATATGCTTGTGGCTGTTTCCACAGAGACAAAATTGGTTTGGGGGAAGCAGGTCAGACATAAGTGTCATATTTAATAATTTATTTTTTTTTTGCTCACACCTCTCTTTCTTGTATTTAATGACTTGTCATCTGTACTTGCTGGCATGAGGTGCAACAGCAGAGAAGAAAGTATCCAATGATTTCAAAGGCTTAACTTTGCAGTTCAGCTACTCTGATGCGATTCACAGCTTTAGTAACTGCCAACTGTAAAAGGCTGTTAAAACTTACAAGAATTAAATTAACTGAAAATAAATTTGAAACTTACTCGTAATAATTCAAATCATGCAGATTCCTCAGAGAAGGAATGTCCTGACAGTAGCCAGAAAACATTCCTGCATCTAGTCTGTTGCTGGATAAAGGATTAAAAAAAAAAAAATCTCCTGCTATTTTGGACTATAGCTTCTAGGCAGAGTTTATTCAAAAAACTCAGTAGGAAGAAGTTTTTGGTACATTAAAGTCATGTTGGAATGCTTGCCAGACCAACAGATCATTGCTAAGGCTCCTCCTTGCACTTCATGGCCAAAGTAAATCTGCATATAAAGATATATAAAATGTGCCCAGAATATAGTCCTAGTTTTCGTTTTTACTAAGTTAGGCATAGGTTTTTAAATGGAATTACCTGATGAATATAAAAATGGCATATTTCCATTCAATTCTTTATAGCTGAAGCTAAGTTCCTTAGGCTGAACTGTGCTTTCAAACACCTTTTACTTTTCCACTTACCTCAAGTGATATTATTTTCTAACAGCTTGTGCCTTTTCACTCTGCCCAATTCTCCAAAGGTGTTGTGCAGACATGCTCTTCATCAGATGCTTTATCTCCGTTCAACAGCCACTGACTGTAGGATTGATCGTGGCCTTGGCAAAATATGGAATCTGCAATAGCATGTTCTGTCTCTGTCCAAAGACTGGCTCTATTAAAAAAATTTTAAGTCATGAACAGGTAACATTGTTGAAACTGTTTATTTTTGCCTTGAATAGCAAAAATGAGGAGAAACACTGGCTGCAAGCTCCTGAACTAAAGCCAGGCATGCAAGTACTGAGTAATGAGAGGGCAGTAAGTTCATTCCTGTTGGATTACTGCTTGTGTTTCCAGCAAAATGGCCAAGTTTGTGTTGAAGGCTTGATTGCATCAACCAAAAGCAAGGATAACTAAGGTATCCTAATTGAAGTCATCTAACTGAAGGCTCTAAAACAGCCTGGCTGACAGATTCCATTAAGTACCTGGGTCATTCCATGGGAAGTAACTGAAGCAGTAACTGTGGTATTGCTATTTCTGCCATGCTTTTGAACCATGTAGGCAGATATTTAATGGAATGTTATGAGTTTCAGTTGAAGGTGGTGCCGATATAAACAATTCCAGTAAAATAGACTGTATAGTAGCTTTGTCATAGTTTTATTTCAGTGTATCATTTCAAGCAGTTCTCTGTTTAAATCTTAAAACGCATTAGAGATCACCATGTGAACTATTAGCCTTGGAAAGATCATGAGATGGTTGACTGGACTTTCAATAGCTCTAAATAAATGGCATGCATAACTTCTCTCCGTTGTCTCTCATTACTACTGTTCATGCCTTAAAAATACTAAATTTCTTCTAAGTTTTATTTTGATATGAATATAGACATTGGCATCATGTCACCTTCTACTGGAATCTCACTGGGTAACTGGGGATGGCTAGCTGTGTTTATCACTAAATTTCACTAGATCCCTTTATTTTGTTTGATGCTTGTACCTTCTTCAGTCTAGGGTTCTCCCTATGTTGTTTGTGTCACTGTGATTAGATTTTTACTCTAGAGTGGAATGATCATCATCTACTTCAGCTGGGAAAAGAGGGGGTTATTCACAAATAGTCATACCTAAAACCAGAATCCCATGTAAAGAGAGCACTGCTTACTAAAGATGACATACAACAAAGCCTAATCTCAAACAAATCATGCAACTCCTAATTAATGAGAGCCCACCATACCTGCTCATTTCCAGTTTAGAAGATCAAAACATGTAAGGAGAAAGGAATATATTTGTGTCATTCATTAAAGTAGCAAAAACCTGTCAAGATGACTGACCATGGTTTTATCACAGTGAAAGGATGCAAACGAGTGGAAGAAAATGACACAGGAGTCATTTTGTTTAAAAAGATAACTTGAAGTAATTTTTACAAACATTATAAATCCTTGACTTATCAGCAGAAGCACAAAATCTATTAACTTATTCTTTGCATTTCATGAAGTTACCTTATCAGCATTAGTCAGCTTCCTCATTTTTCCTGTCTGACCAAGTGATATGGTAGAAGAATTTGATGATTCTGGAGTGTACCATTCATGTAAGATAAAAAGAGGAGCATATTCAGGATTTTACCCCTTTTCCATCATGACTCCAAACCCAGTTCTGGCATCATATGTAATTCTCAAGCAGTACAAATATGGCTCATTTTTCAATAATTTTTAAACTTAAAATTTAGAAAAAATAGTAATTTTAAATGTCTGTCAGATAAACACATCCAATCTTAATTTGATTATAGTCTTAAGGAATAGCTCTTTAATGATTAATATCATACAATAATCAATGACAAAAACCCCTAGGATGTGAAGAGAGTAAGATCAACTTGTCGCTAATTTTGTGCCATTGCAAAAAAACCCACAAAAGCCACCAAATCTTCTGAGAATAAATAGGAATTCTGTTTTAAGACATGTTGAGTAATTATACACTATTCTGTTTCAAAAACCTCACTTAGAGGTGGAGGGAGTTCAAATAAACAAGATAGAGAAGAGGTGTAGAAGACAATGACTTCTAATGGTAGAACAGAGCCTAGAAACAAGAGGACTGAAGTCAGTAATCCTCAGTAATGTGAAAGTTTGCTTTTAAGGGGAAAGGGACAATGTGCCTGAGTGAAAATGATGATAATTAATGTCCCTTGGATGGAGCACTGGAAGTTTAAATAAGACTCTAGGGAGAAAACTAAACTAAAAAAATGAGCTGTCCAACCATAGTGACAGTGAAGCACTGGAATGTATTACTTTGGAAAGTAAAGATCTCCAGTGACAAAGATGCTACAAGACAGGCTAGACAATTATGTTGGCATCAGTTTAATTGTAACTGATCCTGCTCTTGGACAAGGGAAATGGATTGGATCAGGATTTCTTGAGCTGTGGGAAGACACTGACATATCCTTGGAGGCCCATGCAAAGCTCCAGGAGAATTTAATCTGATGTTTCTCCTTCTTCCTACCTTTTCCCTTAGAAGTTCTCTCTGAAAATCATTTAAAGAATGTTGTATTTACTCTCAGCCAGCAGAACAGGAAGGGAGCAGAGCCATCAGATCCTCCCTACCTAGGGACACATTTTGAGCATTGCCAGTAGCCAGCTGGGGGGGGACTCGTGTTCCATGTTCATTGCATTGCCTCAGCAAAAGTGAGCTGAACTGTGGTGAAGGTTATGCTACACCAGCAGCAGAAAGTCCATGGGGAAGGCTGACCTTTCACTTTGTAGTGAAATCCAGATCCACTACTGAGGAGCATTTAGAGGCATAGAATGTGAGGAATGGTGCAATTTCCCAGGGGCATCAAGACTTAGATCAGGGAGAGGAAGTTTCTGTTGATACCTGGCAATTCAGCCAGCGGCTGCAGAACACAACTACCACCCAGGGACAAGATTCTGGCTATTGTACAGAAGTTCCACCTATTTGCTGGACTGAAAATAGGGACACTTGCATATATGAAGGACCTATCCCATTACAGTAGAAAGATAAGCCCAATAATAATAAATTTCAGTACCATTGAAATAAATAACCTCCTAAAAAGGATTTTCAGCTCTGCTTTCCACTTGTTGCATGTAATTAATTAATTAATAACAAAATAATTATATTCTCCACAGTCATAGAAAATTCGATGTTCGGATATCTTAAGCAGCAAACCTGGATACTATGCTCTGGGTTAGACCTATTCAAGAAACACTGGAATAATATTTCACAGTATTTTTTTTGGTAAGTATTAATTTTTCGTAGAAAGAACTGGCAAAATGAGAATATGAATTTTTAGCAACATATTCAGAGAACATAGTAAGTAATCCTTGCTGTGCTAATAATTTCTGAGTAGATTCACGCAAGTATTCACCATCCAATAGTTCCGTGCAAATATTCCCCATCCAAACTCTTTTTATAAGTACAGCAGTTGCTTTTACACATGAAAAGTACATTTAAACTTAGAAAAAGTAATACTTTGCATTCCAGTTTCTAAGTTTCATGGTATGATACAATTGATTTTCTCTTCTTCAGTGTATCTGGGAAGCACCAGATAGGGGCCATTGTAAGTTAAGGCAGTAGTGCATAGAAAGAGGATAGATGTGCTGGTTTCAAGAAGGCAGAGTTGGCACAAGGCTTGCAAACTGAACCCAGAGAGATGGTGCACATGATATGAACCCACTGTGACCTAAGAAGAGGAAGATTGTGTGGCAAGTCAGTCACAAGCTCAAAAACTTTTCTACAGATTTCTCCGCACTTTTCTTTTTTATCTAATTTATTTCTAATTAAAAATATGTACCCTTTTCTCAATCTTAGCATATTTACTTACATAATTAGTTAAGTGGCACTGGTGGTGGTCAATGAACCTTAAAACCAAATAAACCTCTAGGCATAAGTCCTTTCATATGGACATATAAATTATTGTATATGTACACATATACATTTGTAATAACTTCTCCAGCTGATCTGTCTGTTGACCAAATGCAGTGATGGCTGAGAAAAATCAAAGTAAATCGTGTCAATGAACACAGGGCTGAAACCATCTACAGCAGGTCAGATAAAATGTTCACAATAAAGCCAAACACAGCCCACCAGTGATATATGCAGGTGACAGTAAGTAGCAAAGATTATTAATAAACTTTGCAAAGTTGTGGGAAACAAAATTCTGCTTACAACACAATGAAATGGTAAAATTCTTATTACAATTTAAAACTTGATCTTTAGGAAGAAAAACATTAGATTTTCTGATTAGAAATTTAATCATCAGTGTAAAATAAGCAATCAAAAAGTAGTCTTAATTATGGTTATGACCCCCAAACACTTACCTATTTGAGACCTTCCTGATACCAGATCACAGTGGAAACTATGGAGTGAAGCCAATATAGAAATAAGTGGCATAATAGATAAGAAAAGAATACAAAGTTGGACAAAATAGCTTCTCAGACTTCTAACAGTTGTTACATAACGTATCCATCAGTAAGCAGAACAATATTTTGTGAGCTGAAACTGTATAAACTTGATCTATTAGGATATTGTTTCTCACCTTTTCATCTTCACTAAGAAGGAAGGATGCACAATTTACCTAAAAGGTGATCACTACAAATGTAAGGCTTCTGGAAAACCTGCTTCCTTCTCATTTTTTGTATATTCTAAGTAGGTGGTGGCAAACTGCACCTAAAGTAACTACTGTGCACAGCAGTGGGAGATTCACGATAAATTCCTTGCATTTACTTAGAAGTTAAAACATGCTGTCTGCAACTCCAGACTTCAAGAGGTGAATAGAAGTAGTGAGGAAAATTGTCCATATGTTTACCTCCCATTAATCCAGGAGTGCCTTACCAGTGAAGAAAACTTATGGATGACAGATGGAAAAAAAGATTGGAAACTACTAATTTAGGCTGATGTCTAGAGAGATAGTAATGCTACCGAAATAGTATTTAAGTGAGGTCAGTCAAAATCCCTCCTTCCCACTTCCCAGGCAGATTGGGTCACTAATTCTTGCAGTTGAAGGAGTATAAAAATTGCACATCAGTCTGATCTTTGTCTCTTTGATCTCCCTGTTTCAAGACACGGACAGTCTGGCTTTAAGAAACATGACAATAACCTCATTTAGTTACTTCAGTAATTCATATTTCAGTGTAAATCCATGGCCTGGACAACTGATGTTTCAGCTTCAGCTCTGCAGTGTTACACAAGTTAAAGTTGTCACCTGTCTCTCTTTTGCTTATTGTCCTTTTGGGTGGAGTCTGCTGGTGCAACTCCCTGGTGGCCTTTGACAGAAAATGGCCTGCCAGAATAGGTTGCTCAGGAGTTTTCTTTATATTGCAGCTCAGCCAACTCTGCAGACCCAGCCTCTAAATTCCCAATGACAAAAAGGTTCCTGGCAAAACATCAGGATTCTTTGATATCACATGAACCATGTTCTGGGAACAGCACCAGAAGATCTTATCCAAACATTTCTCACAGACCTCACAAATGCTAGGGAAAACCAACTCAGTCCAACAGGCACAGGGAAGAATGAGTTGCATCTTTCTGCTCCAGTGAGGTCTTTATTACTATTAGAGGGTTTTATCCCCAGAAAGTGACTTCTTTTGTCTCCCTCCATTTCTGGAAAGGGGGGCCTTAGCTCATGTTTCAGGTCGCACTGTAGCTTTGAAACTAAGAAGTAAAGCTGACCTTAACCAGACTTAAAGTTTCTACTCACATACACAATACAGTGTAAAGAATTGCTTATCTTCAGATTTTAATTTTGTTTAGAGACTTCTATGAGTATCTGATGTATTTCAAGAGAATGCCCTTTATGCTAACAACTGTTGTGACTCAAGAAAATAAAATAAATTAGGATGGTTGACTGAACAATCATTCTAATTAAAAGTATTTAGCAGTTAGTTGTATGGAGAATGAACATATGGTTTGTTCTATATATAAAACTTTGTGGATGATGCAGTCAGTGCCAGAGACAAACTCTCACCTATTCTCGGAGAGGCCAAGCAGTAGCCTTCCCTCAAAATCCTGTACTCTTTAGTTTGGCAAGGAATAATGTAATGACCTGACTGTTTCTTCACAAACTTTTTTCAAAAGGTCATAAATTAACAGAGTGTGGTAAAAACATATTTAAAAAATGCCTTGCATGCTTTGTGGAATTAGTTATCTAAGTAAATGTATTGTTTAGCTAGGTTTTATGGAAATGTAAAAAAAAAAAAAATCCATAAGCATGCACACGCCCCAAACTTACTTCCTGAGTAAATTTGTGTTTAGTACCTGAAAAATTAGTGTTAGAGAATCTGGAAGAGAGGCAAGTCATTTGTTTGTAAAGACAAAGTGTTTTGTATCCCTCATCAGCACAATTTTAAAACTTTCTACCTGTTCCATTCCAACAGCATGGCATTTTGATTTCCCTGTGTTTAACACTGTAACTACTCCAGCACTGAGATTTCTGCATACAACATCTCCAAGACAAAAACCCCCCAAACATTCACAATTTATGAATAGTAATTATTCTGCCTTCAGAGTTGTCTCTGTTGTGTTTTAAAGTTTGAAGTGGCTTGGTTTATGAATCTTCTGAACAATTTCATGACAGGGATCTCCAATTCCCCAGCACAGACATATATGTATCCAGTTGCAACACAGGGCTGAAATCCTGGCCTCAATGAAACCAGTCAGAATCAGGAGTTCACTTTTGGAGTTCTAATCTTTCCTAATTTAAAAAAATATATATTTCAGGTTTTTTGCTATAATTTGGCTGAGACACAGTTTAAAAAAAGTCTCCACATCAAGGTGTTGCAAGGATGAGTCCTTTGGCTCTTTATGTTCAACTTGCTTTAAAGGAGATGATTCCAGCAAGGCTCAGCATTGTGTTCGTTTATGTAAGTTCTGAATTCAGCCCTTTGCAATGTGTAAACAGGCAAGGCAATTCAGGCAAAAATTACAGAAAGTAGTACATTTTGTGTGTCCTTTTTGACAAAACCACCTTTTAAAGGTTTCAGTCATGTTTTCAAAGGCAGCATCATGCTTTTCATGTTGTCTTGTCAGCTACCTGCCCTAATCATTTGTATCACAGGAATGGAATATTCTGCATTTAACACATGTGGCTGTGGTTGTTCTACTAGGACTGTCTTGTGAGTTTGCTTGAACAGTCCACCGGAATTTCACTGTCCACCTTTTTGGTAAGTACACAAAGGCCAGGTACACCAATGTTTGCAGTGGTGAACATTTCACTTTCTAGGTGAAATGCAGGATGCTGATCACTACATATAAAGCCTGATGTGATTTGCCTTACAGAGAAAGTAGAAATTAGCAAAACTTTCTCTCTTTAACTGTCTTAACCAGTCTTAACATCTGTGTTCAGAAGGAATGTTTCCAGGTATCTTTTCCTGGGCCAAACTGCACAGGACATTTTTTTAAAACATGCCATGGTTTGACTTTATTGCCATCAAGTATATGTTTTAATCTCTTATTATTTATAAGAAGATCTAAAATGTATATTCAATTATAGATTTTTGACATTAGTATTCAGTTAACTATTGAGATAGTTACAGAAGCTATAAACAGAAGCTTGAATTCAGCACTGAAAATCATACCTTGGTTTCCAGAATGTGGAGATTTTTAGGATTAGAGTACATTTCAGTGATAAGAAGCAATCCTAACATTTGGAACATCATTTAAATTCTCTTAAAATTCCACAAAAAATCTACATTAAATTTGTTTCACATMTCCTGTCTTCTCACAAGTATGAATACACTTATTCACAACTTAAGCCCATCTCCTTTGACATATGATTTATTCCACAGCATTCAGATAACTTGGTATTAATTTTATTAACCACATGGCACACTGTTTTTCATTGCAACCTTGTTACAGATGTTCATATGATACAGTAGGAAATTAAACAATGTACCATGGTAAAGTAGAAGAGATTATTGAAATAGATTATGGAATGACAATATCAAGAGTTTGAGATTTCCATTTGCATGATCCTTTCAGAAATTAATCAAATCCAAAGAAACAATTCTCCTTTATTTAACAAACGGCAACAAAAATGAAACCACTCACTTCCAAGGTGAACTGAAAGTAACTTGGCCATATGCCTGTGGTCTTCACATTCCAGAATATTATGTCAGGGGTATTAGTGTCTGCAATATGGTTTAATTCCATGAGATGACAGCCCAGATAATTAATGAAGCAGGTGCAAATAAAGTCATTGCAGCAACCCTGAAGAGTGTGAGAGTAGAAAAAGGTGCTAACACTGAAAGGTTCTACTTGCTGCCCTCTAAGAAACAGCAGAGCTGTTCCTAGCAGGAGGGAGGCACTTTATAACAGCAATTGTTTTAAACACTCTAAGACTATTTGAAAAGAAAACATGTTCTATCAAGAATATTTTAGGGTCAAACTCAGGGTAAAGTGAAGGCAGCCCTGCTGACCCTTCTGAAAGTAATGAAATAATAGAGGATTTGATCTTGGAGCAGCTGCTGGGCGTGATAGTATGCAGGTATCAGAATCTGGAAGGTTTAATGGAAGTGTAAAAGAGCTGAAACCTCTTGCCTTCATACAAAACACAGCTGAATGAAAAAAATGTGGCTAAAAGCCCAGACTTAGAAGAATTAGATACCTAAAGTTGTTGAAAGGCTGCCAGTGTGATTTTCAAAAACTCCAGAAGAATTTAGAAAAGATGACCTTGAAGACCTCATGGGCCACCAGCAAAATATTTTTTGAAACTGGGCACAACTTCCTTTTCTGAAGAAGTAAGAATAAAGTTTTTAAACATTCATTAGCTAAAGATCACAAGGAAATAGTCATTAGTTACAGCTTCTCCCTGAACAGTGGCCACAGAATCTCGACATATCAATTTAACAGCAACATCTCCTCTGCTAGCACCAAAGACCATGGCTTCTTTTCTTTCTTTTCTTTTTGACAAAAGAAGCCACTTAAAACAGAAAAACCCATGCCTGTAGCCTTAATGTATTACACTACCAAATAAAACCTGAAGACTTAAGTGCATGTACAAGGAAGACTGAACTGCTTCCAAATGTGTATGTTCAACCCAGTGTAAGAGGTATATGACAATGTCAGGTCTATACTGTCAGAATCAACTAGATGAGCAAGGTACAGAGTAAGCTCCAGACACCCTGATGCAGCCAGATTTGGACTTTTTATACCAACTATGACATGACTGGGAAGGCAAGGATTGCTCTAGAAGTGACAGTTGGGGAATAAAAACTATCAGATTGCTAAATATGCTAGTTAACTGCACATTTTAATGCTATAAAAAATTTCCATGTATGGTAGTTGGGATTTTTAATGTGGTTTGATTTTGCTATTTTCAAAATATTTTGCCCCTGCCTCCTGTCTCTGCCTGCACTGAATGTAGATGCAGCATTCATTATGATTTGCTGTCCTCTCAATGCCATCTCTGTCTGCAAATCTAGGTCTATATACTTCAGACATTCCAATAATAAAAAACAGAACTGAATAAGGACACCAGCATGCATTTTGGATGATTCCCTTTACAATCTCTTTTATGTATGGCCTACGGCTTTCTTCCTTATTCATCCATTTTCTTTCTAACACTTTGTCCTAACTCCTTGCAACTGGATTTATCTTTGCAAACTATTTCTCTCTTTGATATAGGGTATTGCCAGGGATAGTTGAAAAATCAAATTAATGTGAGTGGCAGACACTTCTCCTAAATCCTCATCATTCAAGTCCTGTCAAACATACTGCATAAGTAATTATGACCATCCCTTCCTACCATTATATGCTACAGAAGTGGACTAGTCACCCTTAGGAAACCCATCATTTTTTTACATGACTACAATATTTACACAGCAAAGATTAATAATGAACCCCCAGCTGATGCTGGGAATCGGACACCAACTGAGAGAACACTCCTGCACTGCATTAGCACAAATCTTGTTCTCAGAAAATTCAGTTTGACTATCTCAACAAACATAAAGCTGCATGCCAGATTGCTGTATCAAACCAGGAGAGAATGACCTTCAACTTATGTTTGGAAGAAGTACTTGAGTAGCACTTTGTTAGTAGAAGATACAGCAGGTTGCTGAAGAGATGAGAGCTCAAACCTACAAAATGTATTCTTGGAATCCCTTATAAATTTGGATTTGCTTTATATAATGACAATACATCAATTGTACAGCAATGGAGTAAATATAAAGAAATTATTAACAGACCTGCCTTTCGCAAAAAGATGATGGAAGGCTGATATTCAGTTGAGTTATGAAGATGAACTTTTTAATCCTAAATTCTCAATGGTGAAAAATACTTTCTACCAGTGTATAGACACACAGAATATAATCTTTTACTGAATTTCCTATATAAGTATGGAGCAATTCCAGTGTATAGTTGTATCTGCTGAAGAAATGAGTATTTCATGCAGCAACTGGCATGAGTCCATCAGATCGAAACCTTGAAATAATAATAAAAAAAGATACAGAGCTGAGTATATTTCCTGAGTCTGCAGTTGGCATATACTCCTTTCCCCTTCCTGACCTCAGAATGAAGTGTAGGGCAATAAAATTCTAAGGGGAAAGGAAGTCAAATATGAAAACAGAGAATATGAAAGTATAACCCACACACAAAGCAAAAGAGAAAAATAAATCCAAACAAGAGAGAGAGTTGTAACAGAGATTGAAATGACAGCAGGAATGAAGTCCAGAGAGAGAAGTAAAGAATTGTCAGAAATAATTAGGAGGAGCATAAAAAGTAATAAGAAAACCCCTAAAAAAGCAAAGTGAAGGGTCATTTTCTAGCTAGTTAACTTCTGAAAGAAATTATAATATAACGTATGTCCTCTTCCAAAAGAGTTGTAAAATTTTCTCCTGTTCTCTTTTCTTTAATTAAGAAAATCCTTAAGTACACATTTAAAGTGTCTGTAATTTATCCAACAGCCACTGCTGAGAGGCACAATTGTAAACTGCATAATTTTAGGTTTGTTTTGGTTTTGAAATCCATTTTTACATTTCTCTTTTTATTTTCTACATTTGACAGATTCATTCCCATTGAAATGTTGGAAAATACCTATTAAAAATCCTGACAAGTTATCCTATTATTAACCAAATTAATAGGCAAAATAAATACAGAAATAAGTCCTCCTCTCTGAAATGCTTAAAAAAATAGATAATGAGCATTTTTCAAGTTAGATAGGATGCAGACATTTTAAAAAAAAGGTATTAAAACTTCATGCTCCAGTATATAAGGCAAATTCTAACTAAGGAAGCCATAAAGTGAAGTCCATTGGACAGCAATTTGATATAAACTGTCGTGTCCCTTCCTTTGAAGGACATGACAAAATACTGTCAAGGAACAGAAACCTGAGCTGAAACTGAGGTTATTTGATGAGAGTGTTACCATTTTTGCAAGACAAGATTTTGAAACTGAAAAAAAACCCCATAGGAAGTCTAATAGGCTGTTAAGCCATAATTGGTGGGGTAGAAAGCAAATTTAACTACTACCTGGGGAAGTTTCTGTCTCCTGTCAATCACAATTCTTATAACCARTAGACTAACCATTTTGCAGAAGTCAGAGGACACCATGGCACTGAAAATTGCAAATTACTTGAGCAAGTAGTGTAGAGGAAGTAGAGACAGCTTTGTATATAATTACTCATCTATAATTAGCTGTGTGAGCTTTCCTGCCTTTTGTAGTATAAAGAAGTCAACTCCACCTATTTCTAAAGACTGTTTTTGTTCACGTGGTCAGCTACAACTCAGAAGTGGTATAAGAAGCTGTTCTTTACCACCTCTCAGCTGTTAATCTCTATGTCTCAACATCTACTTATTTCTCTGTGGATGAGTTATTCCAAGTGCAGAAAGAAATGTGTAGAAATAAGCTCATTTGTCCAGAAAGACCAGCACTCCTCCCAAAATCTAAGTCAAGGGAAGAATTTTTTTTAAAAGTTGATGAAACATAAATTGATCTTATGATTTAAAAAACAAGAACAAGAGTAATAAGATCCCTTTCGCATTCACCAATTGTTTACCATTAAAAAAACCCCAAGGAGTTCCTGTTTCATTGCCCATGTCAGTACTGGCATACCCAAGGCAAGGAGATGCATGTGTTAAGCCTTCATGTTTATTGATAAACAAATTAGCTAAAATCCTCAAGGTTTTTTAAAATTGCTTCTTATGGGATTTTTGAGGTTCCTAACCTGTTCACCATAGCACAAAGACCTGATTTTAAATAATTTTAGAGGTCTGGGGTTTTATATGTAATAATGAAAACACAACTTGATATAATGAAAAAAGGCTTGAATTTTAAAAAGCTTTTATTAATACGCACTTAAGAAATCACTGCAGTTGATCTGGATAAAAAATTAGCTAAGTAAAAAAGTCAGAACATTAGTCAGTATATCACCATGAATTGGGATAAATTGGAATATATCAAAACACTGTGATTTTTTCTAAGGAAAGAAAATGAATATATGTTTGGAAACACTTAAATATTTAGTTTCAAAATTCTTGGTGTGAACAAACACTTTAGACATTTGACATATATTTCCGGCTGAACAAAATCAAAACAATATGCAAAAATTACACCTTTTGTACTTTTTCAGCCAATGTATTTCTTTATAAACAAAATTTCAGTTTAACATACAGCAGAAATATCCTCCAGCCTGTTTGTAATCAGGAATTTTGAGAGATTTCCTTTTAAAGACTCAGATAGCCTATTCACACTTCCTTCTACCTGGCTGAATTTTCTCAGGGATGACTAGTTTACTCTCAAAGTTATTCTTATTTTGTACGCTTCTGGTGTCCTTACTCATGTTACAAAAACCTATAAAAATACATAAAACCCAAAGACTGATGACATGTACATCACAAGGTTTTGCTTTGCTTGCTTTGACACTGAAGTGAGGGTTCCCAAAAGAGGTCATGACTTAGCACAGGGAGGCAAACTTATTTCCTACCTGGTCACCATCTGCTCCCAAGCTAACTTGAGGACAGACACCCAAATCCAAAGTTCTGTGAAGTGCGAGAGATGACTTTCACCAGGCAACCTCGTCGGAATTGAAAGGCCAACTCAAGTTGCTCCAGAAGATGGCAGATTGGACTTCAGGAAAAATTTCTTCACCAAAAGGGTTGCCAAGCAGTGGAAGATTGCCCAGGGAAGAGGTTGAGTCACCATCCCTGGTGGTATTTAAAAGACATGTAGCTGTGTCACTTACGGACATGGCTTCGTGGTGGACTTGGCAGCGTTGGCTTAATGATTGGACTCCGTGATCTTACAGGTCTTTTCCAACCTAAATGATTGCATGATTCTATGAAAATCAGACAGTTCTTGGCTTCAGCTCCCTCTGGCAGGTAATGCACACTTCAGAGAACAGCAACTACTGCTAAAGGTAACCACCAAAACAAGCTGCAGTTTACTATATTTTTCTTAAAATACACATAAATACACCTGCTGATCAATGATTACAACTGAGATCAGAGTTACAGCTGCAACTTCACGCATTTGTGCTGGGAAGTGGAAGATGCAAGGTTCCTGTCAGAACAGAACTCCCTTCAAATTCAGAGAAGAAGAGAGATGGGGCTTTCAATCCAGGCAGAAATCAATTTTCAGTACCTAACCTTGATTAAAATAAAGTGAAGAACTAGTTAAACACTACTTGGTTTTAGGAGAACATTCACTCTGATTTCTCTTCTTGACTGATACTTTGGGCTGTCCTGGTTTTGGCTGGGATAGAATTAATTTGTTTCCTAGTAGCTGGTATGGTGCTGTGTTTTGGATTCAGTATGAGAATAATGTTGGTTACACACTGATGTTTGGTTGTTGCTAAGTCATGCTTACCCCAAGTCAAGGACTTTTCAGTGTCCCAGGCACTGCCAGTGAGGAAGTGCACAAAAAGCTGTGAGGGAGTGTGGCCAGGACAGCTGACCTGAACTGGCCAAAGGGATATTCCACATCACAGAACTTCATGCTCAGGAACTAGGGGGGAGGCTGGCCAGGAGCCACCGATGGCTGGTTGGGAACAGGCTGGGCATTGGTCAGCAGGTGGTGAGCTGTTGCATTGTGCACCTCTTGTCTTTCTTGGGGTTATTATTCTCGCTCCTTTTCATTACAATTATTTTTATTATTACTACTTTTAGTAGTATATTTCATTTTATTTCAATTCGTCAACGTTCTTATCTCAACCCACGAGTTTTGAGTTTATTTTATGATTCTTCTCTCCACCATGGGGAATGGGTGGAGTGAGCAGGCATCCCTGTGATAGTTGCTGGCTGGGATTAAACCATGGCAGAGGCCTAAAGTTTAATGCCCTTTCTAAAGAACATTTTGTTGGCAGGATTCAGAAAATATTCATTATTTCACAAATCTCACACCCCACAGATTTTTTATTTGTCAAAAGAAATTTATTTCCAGTGAAAAAGAAAAATATGCTTTTAAATCTGTGATATCTTACCTACAGAACATGCACACCCACATATTTACCAGCTGAAACAACCGAAAATAAAAGCATATTCTATATTTTATATTCTTGGGCACAAATCTAAGTCCTTCCACAAGAACAATGTGCACTCTGTATTGCAGTATCCCAAATACACAGGTTATGGTAATGACAACTTGTGATAATTCTTACGTTAAAATAAGCATCAATAATCTCTCCTCTACCAAATAGTACTTAAATTGGGATTACCTCATAAAAATGCATGGAAATGTTGCAAACATCAGCAATCTGATATCAGAGGCTTAGAATTAATTGTACCTTTCTGCTCTCACCAGTGGCACCAACAAATCAAACTTTAACTCTTGCATCCCTGTGCTAATTTTTTTTCATTCAGAATCTTACTTGTTGGTCTGAATCACATACTGATTGTTGTTTTGGAAAAAAAACCCCAATGTTCCCATCAGAAAACTGCAATCAAGTGTGAGAACATTTGGAACAAGAATGGTCACATAAGTTCATGTTCTTCAGTGGACCACAACCATACTATTCAGGGTTAGGACTAACTTAAACAACTGTATAGCCTATTCATTAAATTGCTTATGGAACTACATTACATTTAAAGACAACTCAATAGATGAAAAGCTGGACATGACCCACCAATGTGCACTTGTAGCCCAGAAAGCCAAACATGTCCTGGGCTGCATCCAAAGCAGTGTGACCAGCAGGGTGAGAGAGGGGATTCTGCCCCTCTACCCTGCTCTGGTGAGACCCCACCTGGAGTGACGCATCCAGCTGTAGGGTCTTCAGCACAAGAAAGACATGGACCTGTTGGAGTGAGTCCAGAGGAAGGCCACAAAAATGCTCAGAGGGCTGGAGCACATCTATGAAGAAAGATTAAGAGTTCAGGCAGTTCAGCCTGCAGAAGAGAAAGTTCTGGGGAGACCTGATTGTGGCCTGTCACTATTTAGAGGGGGATTCTAATAAAGATGGGGACAAATTTTTTAGCAGGGCCTGTTGTCCTAGGACAGTGGGGTAACGGTTTTAAACTTAGAGAGCATAGATTTGGACTAAATAGAAGGAAGCAGTTTTTATGATGGGGGTGGTGAAACACAGGAACGGATTGCCTAGAAAAGTGTTAGATGCCCCATCCCTGAAAACATTCAAGATGAGATTAGATGGATCACTGTTGAAGATGTCCCTGCTCATTGCAGGGGAGTTGGACTAGATGACCTTTAAAGGTCCCCTCCAACCATTTTATGATTCCTTGATAACTAAACTGCAGACATGTATTTTACATCACAGCTTTCACTCTGAAAGAAACTGTAGAACTTATAAAAGGCATTACTTTCCAATTAATATTTTTCTCCTTTTAAAAAAGGAAACCATCCAATTTTCAGGTACAAATAAGAACCTGATATGAGAAGCTCTTCATTAGATATGTAATTTTAATTGGAATTCTAAGCAAAGGATAAAATACCCTAGAAACCTTTCCCAGGATTATTTTAATTAGTTCGTCTCCCCTTATGCTGCTTCATATGTTTGGGCTTATATTAAGTAACATGAGGCTTTTGTGAGGTGAGGTGCTTACATGCAAGTCATATACAGTACAGACTGACTTGTTCATAGACATGTAGGACTGAACCCTCCATGTGGTCTCTGCTGGCTAATTAATGCGGAAATTTCTGAATCCTCCTGCTCGTGTACCATGGACTGGGGACAGAGCACATTTGTATGAACCTGCTTACAACACTCATAGTTCTGTGCTAAGAAAGAAGTACAAAGTGACTTTGTAAGCTCTGATGCACAACCACTTCGACCCTCAGAGAAAACATCTGATTTTCCTTTGTTCTTCACATAAAAGCCAGAAAAGATCTATTTGTAAAAAAGCTCATTAAATTCATGCTTTTGCTGTTAAATCATTATTGTGTTATTAAGATTACTCTGCAGTAGTCATTTTATTCTCTGCAGTTAAATAGAATTTCACGGCATGTGTTTTATTTTGTTTGGCCGAACTCCAGGCTTTCTGGTTCTCTAGTAGAGCCTGAAGAGTTGCCTGCAGATTGTAAGAAGCGTTAGATATGTTTAAGTGGATTAAACAGTACATTGAACAGGAAAAGGCATTTAGGGTTATTGAAAAGTGATGTCTATTTTACATATTTATTACAGTGGTAACACACTCACTAAAGTATTGCTTGTCTTACCACAAGATTCTGAGGAGTGCCAAAACCAGTGATGTCTTTTAAATTCTTTTATTACTGAAACTAATCTGTCCCCCTCTTTTAGGATATAATATATTGCTGATCATTCTGGCTGAATGCCCTTCTCCTAATTTTGGGTTTCTAGCCTCACCTGTCTCAAGAAGCTCAGTGGATGCTTCCTCTCTGAGAGCAAGTGGAGCATACTCTTGAAATATGTTATGTAGTTTCTGGAAAGTGCTCAGCCATTTGCTATCTGTGCGCAGATCACTGCTGAAAATATCCCTCAAAAATGTGTTACGAACATGACTAAAAGACAAGCTGTGAGAACATACTGGAAAATTAAGCAGCTGCTCTAATCATAAAACATGATTAAAGAACACCATTACTTCAGGTAGGTGCAGCTCTAGCCTACCAAGTTGCTGTGCAGTTTGGCAGATGGACAGATACAAGTTTGAGAGTTATTACCTCTGTTTTAACAAGTATATATCCCAACTGGGCCTCAGTTACACCATCAAACTAAAACTAGTAATGCACTTACTGTACCCTAACAATATAAATTCAATAAAACTCCAAAATTAAAAACAAATATCTGGAAAACCTTACAACAAATCTTTGATGTGTCATGTCTTAATATGTCTTCAAAATTTCCAGATGTAGTGAAACATTGTGATGAGAATTTCTTACACCGCCTGGGAGCCCCCAGCTCGAGTCCATCAGCCAGAGTTACAACCTCTTTCTTTACACTAGTTGTATAATTGAGGATAGCATTCTTCCATTAATGTATTTCTTTCTGCCTCTGATTCTAGCACAAATATGTATAGTGAGATCAGGTTGTTGTAATTAAAACAAAATGCATTGCAGTTTTGATTATTTTGCTGCATTTGATGGCAGAAGCTTYGAATGAGTCAGAAGATAAAATAATCTGCCTCAAATAAGACAGATACTCTTACAGGGGATATACTTTGCATGTTCATACCTGAAGCGATATGATGTAATGATGCACCTTACCAAGACTGTGTTTATATGCACATGCATGGCAAATCACATTTTAACCATTCTGCTCACATGACACATACTTTAATTGGAGATGTAAATACTGATGAGCTGAATTTGCATTTGCAAAATGTACATCTAAATCCAAATTTTGTGCACTCCCCTTACAGCAGATAAAATTCTGAGCTTGCAACACTCAAAATATTAAACTACTCAGAATCTTGAAGCAAAGATGAAGTGAGGCTTTAGAGTTGTCTCCATTTCTTCACATAATGGAAAATGCATTTGCTTGGTATACAAGAATCTCACATCTTCAAATAAAAATTTGTAGATTTGTTCCTGTGTATAACTTTTCTGATGACATTCTTTCCTCCCCTCAAGGGTTATTATTAACACTTTAAGAATATTTTATCACCTTTTAAAATACCTTAAGAGATATTTTAACACACAGAGAAACAACATATGTTTATCAACTATGTTTTAGAAGACTAACCATGTTCTTAAGGCTCCATACTCAAGCTGTTCCTTCCTCCTTCTTTCACCTCTTCAATTCTACTGTCATGTTCTCCCCCTAAACAGATATTCAAAGAAGTTGAGTGTTTGCTTTTCATATCTAGCATGTGTCTCCTCATAGAATATATTTCTTCCCCGTTTCCTGATCCTGCAAGACAGTGACTAGCCCTGCTTCGTGTTCATCAATACAGCATCTAACAGAGTAGAGCTTGTGTCTGTGAAACAAAGATTACTGTGATGATCACAAAGAGATTCTGCCCAGTTTTTATCAGTCAGAGATTGTAGTAGAGGCCTCAAGTACATACATTTAAAACAGGAGAAAATAAAACAGGAGGGACACATTGTAGCTTGCACATTATATTACACGCAACATGACACAGATTATCTTAACTCCTGCCAGGCATGAGGCATACATACCAGTCAGTAGTTTATGTTTTCTTCCTCCCCCACCCAATACACCTTTCTGTATAAAAGCTATGAAGGAAAAACACAGTGATGCCAAGTACCTTTTTTTGCTCATGCTGGGAAGAAAGCAAGAGAGAGATATTACCTGTAAGAATGCACCATTGAAAGAGTTAGAGAACTGTCATCCTGCCATGAAATTAGGGAACACAAGGCAACTGCTCTTGCTCATCTGACTGAACAGTTAATTACTTGATACATACACACACTAGCTAATAAGCTAATGTATCTGCTTACGCTTTGAGCATTTTCAACATCATAATAAGCAAGTTAACAAAAAAAAAAGAGACATATACAAAAATAGTGGATCCATCTTAAGGTACGCTACTACAGTTATCTGGTAGAACGTCACCTTTTTAACTCTTTGAGACTGATGGTAAACCAAGTCCAGGCAGCCTTTCTTGACAGCAGACTTGTGAATTTCTTTCATCCCAGAGCAGTAACAGTGTATCTCCTCTCCTTCCGTCAAATGAAAAGGGATGGAACTAGAGCTCATTAACAATATATTAGAATATGCACTGACTTTCGTAGCAGAAATTTATTGAAAGAAATGGTTAATCACAGGCACTGTAGCTGTATAGTCAAGCTAAAATTATCCATAAGCATTTATAAATCACAAATCCACTGCATGGAGATAGTCTCTGAAGCAGACTAAAGCCACTCAAATCCAGTCAGTTTTATTAAGGTGAATTAATTTGCCTCAATACCTGGCCATCCTGTTTCACAGGTCCAGTTTGTTCAAGGGGCAGTTCTGTTACTTTATTTGCTTTCACTAAGTGAAAACTTTTTTCTCTTTTCAGCCTTAGGAGTGTACTAAAACTCAAGTTTTTGCACTGCTTTCCCACTAACAGGGACACTAGGAAGAAAAGCACTAACCATCTGCTTGGACACTACCAGGGGAAAAAAACCAAACCACAAACAAAACCGAAAAAAACCCATGTAGTCACAGAAAGAAAATCTTCCTATGAATTCTTTTTCATATAAACATCACATAGGCAGCTTTAATTTTGGCACATTCTTACTTCTGAGTAAGATTATTTCCTTTGCTTTAGCACTGTTTTAATTTTGGAAATAAATTTCTATACTACATCCTGTACTTTTATCATCTAAAGACATATGGCATGAGGGGGAAAAGGAAAATCATAATCTTGCAATATGCCAGTTAACTAAAACCTAGTAATACTCTAGTGCTGATCTTCACAGAAAAATATAAAGTTGATAATGCTGGGCAAGTTTTGTAAACCATCTATAGACATTGTGTAATTTTTATCAATGGGCTGCTGCCTTTTCCCTGAGCTATTATAAAATCTCTGTCTTCAAGGTCAATTGAAGCATAGTTTTCACTATAAGTAGAGATCAAATGGTTCCCTACAGTGAAGACTGCAGCTCTTTACATAGTGATGCTTTCTTCGCATCTGTTTTACCTGCAGGAAATCATAAAATGCATTACTGACAGAGACACTTACTTGATTTAAAGTATGGCACGAGTTAAGATTCTGCTCTGAAGAGCGACTCCATGCAAGACTACACTTATTGTCTCTCAATGACATTATAGCAGATAATTGTTTGAGAAAATGGTACCTGTCTTCCTTCTGTATCGCTTCTTGAATGGTATCTTCCAATCTCAGACTAGGTTAACTTTTCCCTTTCTGATCATTAGCAGTAATACAAATACTGCAGAAAAAACTATGCTCTCAGAGACACCCGCACAACCCCACTCCTCTCCAGTAAGGCTCTGCAGTTACAGCTTGGCTTTCTCTCTCATTGCTATTACCTTATCCCATCCCACAACATAAGCAACTTGCAGTAGCTAACCACAGCAAGAGTTTTCAAATTTCTGCCCTATTTTTAAAATGAATACTTAAAACACAACATCTGCAGGAACCACAGGCATGAATGCTCAGACACAGTAGTAGAGGGATAGCTACGTAACTTTCAGTCTGACACAGGACACCAGTGCCTGGATATAGATTCTCACGTCTTGTGTAATTCAGCCATTTGGAGTCACTCCTCACTTTGCTCTGAATGAAGGAGAGAGGAGAAACAGCTAACTCTTTCCTTCACCCCTGTAAGATATTTTAACATGATTTTCCAGTGCCTAGTCAATGTTTTCTCTTAAGTTATTTCTGAGAGTACACCAGGCTTTCAGGGGTTGCTTACATGGGTTCAGAAAGAGCATAACAGGCAAACAAATTCTTCTCACAACCACAAAGCAGACCCATTCTGAGATGAAGCCAAATCCATGTTGGTGAAAGAATCCAGAGTGACAGAAAGAAAATCTACAATCCTCTTGTGCTTTACCATAGCTCAAACTCATGCCAGAATTTAGCTTTCGTTTTGTTGCATTGTTCTGCAGCAACAAAAATTTGTCCCCTATGCTTCCTAGTTTTGCATACAAGGATGCTTTTCCCTATCCACTTCCTCCTTCAATCCACCCAGAATTCTCACACTTCTGGTATTTTCTCTATTGAATGAATATTTCCTCCCCATTTCATACTGCAGTTAACTGCAAGTGCTTAGGGTGCCATACTGTTGAAGGAAACAATTTCCAAAGAGAAACTATTTCTGGTTCAGACCAGTTCAAGGATTTTCACAGCACAAATTTCACGGTATAACCCAAAATCATTTGTATTGCCTCAGATGAAAGGAGGATAGTCTCCCTATATTTGCACTTCTACCAAGGTCCTCTATGGAGCCATGCCAGCTTTTTTCCTACCTGTATTTTACTCACCACAATGTAATTGCTCATCAGTTGGGCATGCTTTATCTATCCACCCCACATACAACCAGTCAGAACAGGACTGCAGAAATTACCAGCCTTGATTTCAGTGTATCTGTGCCAGGCTGGCCAAGGGGGTGAGCAGGATATGGTAGACACACACTGCTGACTAATCACAGCTGTCACCTTTCTTTTCAACATACTTAAAGGCAGTCTGCATTATTCCCCGGAATTTGATACATTAGAGTGCCGTGAGGAATTTTTGGTCATGATACTAACAGCATTCTGGATGTTTGCTACCTTTAATTTACTGTTACTAGTACTGACACTTGTCTTCTCAGGCCAAACAAAGCTCTACTGCAAAACTTGTGAATTTAAATAGGTGGTGTAGCCCTACAATTAAAGACATTCTCATCCTACTAAGTAACCACTATTTTTCCACTGCCAGTAGGTTTTTACAAAAAAAAACCAACACCCCTCAAAAAAAAAAAACTGTGGCAGAGGATTTTTCAAGAGTGTTTAGAATTTCTTCAGGAGTCATGATCTCTACTGACAATTGTGCCTTGCTTGATAAGAGTCATTACATTTTTCCCTCCCCTCAATTATCAGTGCTCAGGCCTCTCCATAATATCAAGTACCCAGATTCTTTAAATGATCCTGTTCCAACCATCACATCATATCAGAAAATGCTTTAAATGACACAAATTACCTTTCTCAATTTACATAGAAGCAAAAAACTTGTATAAAAATTTCCAATGCAAAATATTTCCCATGAAAGTAGACTTCCAAGCAAATATATTTCCTAACAGAACCAGAGGAGACTCTCAGATATCTTCACGACAGCATCTGATTTACAGGCAGACTAGAAGCTGAAAAATCATGCATTTCACAAGGTTAACAACTTACACATAGTATCACTAAAAAAAGCAAGAGATGTGGCTCTTATTTGTACTTCCCCCACTCTCCCTAACTAGTCTATTCAGATAAATTGTCATAGCAACTTGATTTATACACCAAGGATACAGCAAAGACATGTCAATTCTCCTTGAAAAACTCATGAATAGAAAGAGCCCTGCCTGTTCGGATGCTGGCAGAGACTAAAGCTAAATGCCCTTCCCTGTCACAGGTTCACCGTGCACTGCCAGAGCAACTTCTGCCTGCAATGGCACTCCCTGCTGGACACTGTTGCTCGGATTGCAGCCATGAGCCTCTAGTTTATGTCAAAGGCAAGACTGCATCGTTTAAAAAAAGTCCTTCCTTTTGTATTTACAACCTTTTACTACATGAGAGTTCAAAAAGAAATCAGGCTTTCTGAAGTGTGCTGTACACAGTGGAGTGCAGTCTCCCAAAGGGACACTGGAATTGCTCTGTGTGTACTGAATGCAATGGATACCATCCTCTGCTCCTGATAAAGTGACTGACCCTCACATTAGTAACAAACACAACTACCCTGAAGATCATGTAAACATATACCGCAAGAGGGAAGATAGGATTCTTCCAGCAATTTTTAAGAATGCTTTCTTTGTAACAGAAAGTCCTCTGCAATTTCAAACTTGCAAAGTGCAGTAGGCAATACACAATTTAAAACAATAAACACATACCACAGCAGATAAGTAGGCATTTATTAAAGTTCATCTCAAAACAAACAAAAATAATAAAGGACATTAAGGCATCTTGTATTCAATAACAGTTCATACAGTAAAGATGACTTCTCTTTCTGATACAAGAGAGCAGATTAGGGGAAAAAAAAAAAGAGCACTTGCAAAAATGTTCTCCCAATACATTTGACAGGTTGCTGACTTCCACCGTCCCACCACTCAGTCAGCAAATCCCTCCAAAGAATGCCTATTTCCCCAATGAAACAGCTACAAAATCCCAACACTCACTGAGACACGTGCAAGAAAGCACTTTTCCCCCTCCTCACACATCCAGCCATCTGTAAATATGCACACTGGGGAAAGACCGACAGATGGGATATTGTGGAGAATAAAGAAGCCACACTGCTCCCATAACCACTCATTTTTGAGCAGACTAGGATATTTGGCCTTGCTTTCACTAGTATTTACTATTTCAGCCAATAACTAGTGAAAACGAGACCACAAGCTCTAGTCTGTTTTGCAATGCAACAATTTTTATGTTCTCCTTCTATGTTCATACTAGATAAACAAATGACAAAGGTCTTATTTCCATGGAATAATTTATTTTGATGAATTAAGCTGTCAAGCAACCAATCACTGTTATAGTGCTTTTTTCTTCAATTGGAATAAGAACATCAGGAAATGTTTACAGTATCATTGGGTTCACTATAACAGGATTTTACTACAGACTAAATATAAATTAATAAACACTGCAGCACTATTCACTTCACCACACTGGCTCTCTATATCCTTTGTCACATTCTAACCTTCATTTAAGGCAAGTTTGTTGGTTGATTTTTCCAAAGAAGACCACATGGTCTCTAGATAAACTCGTGTGACTAGATTACAAGTTAGGAAACTGAGCTTTATAAAATGTTTGCTCCAACAAATATGAAAGTTATTAAGAGAGAGATGGTGACCCAGAATTGCACTGTATTAAAAGGTGGAGTTTCCTTGTACCAAAGTCCTTTATTCATCATCTTTAGAACCAGTTTTGCTTAACTATAAAAGAGACACAAAAAGAAAGTATTCAAAGTTTAGACTGCCATTCCATTTATTAGGAAACAAGAACATTATTTCCATCTCACGTTGAACACATGTATACTTATTTAACAATACAGGCTGATTGTGCTACTGTACCAAGAAACTGAAAAACAACAAAAATGAATTCTTAAGATTAAACACTAAATGACCTTATTTCCTGAATATGAAATTTGAATTTTAAAAAAACCAAACAGCAACAAACCCCAGAAAAACCTCAGGGCACTGTTTCTATTTGATTTGAAGGCTCTGTCACCAGCTCTCCAAAATAAAAAAAAAGATGAAGTCATGGAACTTTATCTTTACACATCTCTGAGAGAACTCCCATATAGAAATTTAGACAATATAAAGATAGACATTAACTTAATATTTCTCACCTTTTAAAGCTAGGCTTATAATTTTTAAATGTAGCATGTCTATCATGAAATCTATCTGAAAACCAAGACATCCACTATGAATAGCCACTTTTAACTCAGAAGGACTCTGTCCAAAACAATCCTCATGATTTACTAGCTCTTATTTAATTACTGGAACTGGTGTTAGGTCTTACACTGAAAATTACTCATAGTTGTGTAAAATAAAATAGTTTGCTTTCAAAACTGTCAAGCAGTGATTTTCACTGAATCAGCAAAGACAAGAGGGAAGAAATCAATACTGAGAGAGCAAGTAAAAAAGAATTATTCACTGGAGGAGTCGCAGCAGAGAATGAGGCTTGTAGGAGACAGGAAGGTGCTCCCACTTGGGACAGCTCCCTTTTTTTTCTTACTTATCCACTGCCCTCCAGAACCTTGCAGCACCACTAACTTTATTTTAAATCTTCTTGTCATATGAAGACAGAATATTTGCAGTGCATTTGGTTAGCAAAGCCCTCTCATCATAAAATTAAAGTTTAATTGCTCAATAAATAAAAAAAAGAAATACTAAATCAACAAAGTCCTTCTGACTAATATTCAGAAGAACTAGCATTTTAAAGCTTTTGAAAAATTTGTAAATTAGAATCCAAAACAAGCAACAGTTCTTACTCTTTCTTGCAAATCTTTTTAACAAAAAAAAAAAGATAACTTGAAAATACTTACATGCTGGACACATACAGAAATTAATCAGACACCATAGTCAAATCCAAACATAGTTAGGAAGAAAAGCAAGAAAAAATTTATCAGATCAGTTTTCTTCAGATTTAAGTACAAATAATTTTTAATGTACATATGCAGCATTTTCATAATACTGTATATAATACAGTCATGTTACCTTAATTACGTCCACCCAGTTCCATCCTCGTGGAAGCTCCCCTTTGTTATCTGCAGAAAAAGGTTTTAATTTCAACACACAAGATAAGGGGAATATTTATCTTTCTTCAAAATCAACACACAAAATTCTACATATCCAAACCTCTCAACTTCTCCACTGTGAAGCCAACGAGGACAGAAACTGATCTTAATGTCTTAAACACTGCTTGTTCTTCAACCAACCTCCAAGTGAAAGGAGGAGACAAAACAGCCCTAAAGCTGTGCCAGGGGAGGTTSAGAATAGATATCAAAAAAACATTTTCCATTGAAAGAGTTGGGTTGGGTGTTGGAGTAAGTTGCCCTGGGAGGTGGTAGAGTCACTGTCTCTGGAAGCATTCAAGAGACATCTGGATGTGACACTCGGGGATATAGTTTAGGGGTGATTATGGTGGTGCTGTGTGATGGTTGGATAGATGAACTTGAAGGTCTCTTCCAACCTTGATGATTATGTGATTCAAAGTAATTCTGTTTAAATAAAAACACCTCAGTCCACCTGAAATATAAAGTCCACCTGAAATATAATTTAGAAGGTAACTCCAATATGAGCTGGGCTGACCAGCAATGATTAATTCTGTCAAAGAACAAAATTTTATGCAGCTTTTCCTCTATACAGTCAACATTAAGCTTGCCAATCATACATTAGGTGTGGCAGATTATATGCAGAAACTGCTATCGCAGGGTACAACTGATTGCTACAATAGGATAGTATTATCCAGATCATTACTAAAAACTGATGCTGAACACAAAAGTCATCAGCAGAATTAGCTGAAGCAATCAACAGCTTTCAATCAAAATCCTACTATTTCATTGAAAGCATTAAACATCTGCAGAACCACTTCTACTTCTGGAATACAAACTAAATTAGATGTTTTACTTGGAACTTTGGGTTCTAAAACAAATACTTTAATTTAGAAATTAAATAATTCACAGTATTAAAAATGTATGAGGGCCCATCAACAAACTGCATTTTTTGCTGAAAGTGAATTTTTAGAGGTCCCAAATCTTCTCCTTCTACTAGTATTTTTTGGAAAATTTCACTTTTGTCACAAACTGAATTTAAAAATAAATAAAATAAAACAATGACATCGTTAAATCCCTACTCAATAGAAAGTTGCTGTCACCAGACCTAACATCTCAGGCAAGAATAATTCATCTAAAACAAGTAAAACAGAGACCAGAGACTTAAAGCAGTTAATCTTATAAACAAATTACTAGCGACTCTTACTCTAGCAAGATATCCTTGCTATAAGATTTGGATTTTCATACTGATCAAAGAAAAGATTATTATGGCGAACAAACCTGTTTTATCGGCTAGTTTTCGTTTCTGGGTTTTGGATAAATGCTCCTTTTTCTCTTTTTTCTTACTTGTTGGCACATCAGGAGTTCCAATTGAAATACTATTGCTTACAGAAKTCTGAGAAGGACAAAAGTGGTTGTAAATACTTTGCATATTAGTTCCGTGGATATGTCTGTGATATGATTACTGAACCCAACAGACTGAAATATCCTGTCAGAAAGAAGCAATGCTTTCAGAAACAAGTCTGCAGTTTCGAATCAACATATAATTAGCATAGTTTTAAAAAACATGTGTTAGGGACTGGAATTATTCTCTTTTAGAGTTGCAAAAGGTACCTTTTACACTTTTTAAATTTAATCACGGAGTGTGATTTAGTCTGAATGGATTCAGACTTCTCAAGCATGGAAATCATTCCTTCTTCCTCAAAGCAGACTTGCAGCACCATGGTGGTAAATAATGTCCTTACACACCACAGAAGCCACAAACTGACCCAGCCTGACTACTTTAAAACCCTGGAGGTGAACTTATGCAATCCCAGGAAGGCTGCAGTAAAACACTGCCCCTCCAATCCTCAGCAGACACATCTCTGTTTCAGCTTCCTTTAATTTTGCTTCTGCTCAAAGTCTCCATTTTAATGTTATCCTGTGGGATAGAACAGCAGGCTGCAAACATTTTAGTCTAACAGCAAAATAACAATCAAATATAAAAATTATGACCACACAGCATTGTGGCACCATACTCTGTGTCACTTGTAGCCACTAACGTGTATACCCAGTGAACCGATTTACAACTTAAAGAGAGAGAGCTATGAAGTATTCAGGTTATAATAACCATATCTTTTTCAGTTTAAAAAGCACAAAATTAAAATCTGAATTTATCTACTTACCACAGTGTTAACAGGTTGATTTTCCATGAACACCTCTTTATTGTCTTTGGCATATTCAAAAAGTGTGTATGTCATAGCAGTTCCAAGATTTGCTTCAACTTCTACCATTAACTTATCCAATATACTTTGCTTAATAGCTGAAGATCTAAAAGAAATCATTAAACTCAACTGTTAACTAGACAGATGAAAAAATGCTTATCAAACAAAAAGCCCCGCCCCTGCACGGCCAGGGAGTGGAGCTGTCACAAATACTTACATTGTGTTGTTGAAGAAAGCATCCATCGATATGACTGGTGCTGTTTGTGGATATGTTTCTGGCCAAGAAACTTCTATTAGAAAGGCTTTGGGATCTCCACTTTCACCTATCTGAAATGAAAAGAAAAACTATAAATCAACAGTTTCCAGTCACTTTCTGAGGATTACAATGCCAACATGGAAGTCTATTACTTCTTTTAGATCATCAAAATTCCTTGAGACAACTATTTTCATAAAGTTATCAGTTAGAAAATAAAGCTGTTATCTAGAAAAAGCATTAAATTTTGGACATCAATATTAACATTTACCCTGCAGTTTTCATTCTAGGAAAAGCAGCAGAAACCATCAAACCTCTTTTTATGGTGTTTTTTTTTATTATTGTTTTGTTTTAAAAGCTACTTTGTAGCATCTGCAAGCCAAATATTATACAACTATATATGATAACAGAAAATATGAAGCCTTTTTGTGCCCATGCATCTAAGTGCAGAGCAATATGAAAACAAGCCACAAGACAGAGTTGAAATAAAGATGATAATAAACTAGTAACCTAAGATAGCAAAAATAACAGGTAAGAATATCAAAATTTACTGACATCTCAGACATATAGATATTTTATTTCCCTTTAAGAAAGAATGAGTAGTAAAAGACTTAAGAAGTCAGTAGAATGATTCTGAATTTAAAAAAAAAAATAGAAATCAATAGCATTAAAAAGGTATACTTTAATATAAATAATGAGGCATATAAAATTAATTTAGCAAACTTAAATTATAYACACAATTCCTCCAAGTATGCTACATTTAATAAAAAATCCATAATTAAAAAAAATTTCATAACTAGTACAGGTGCTACCAAAGGCATACTACAGACATACAATCAGAAATATCTGTTTTACACAAGGATTTGGGAGACTAGCACAACAAGGTTTCTAAAACCACCAAAAAAATTCTCCCTTATTTACCTCATTATAAAAATCAGCCTTCATCTAATTATGTAGAATGAAGTGTGTCTACAAGAGACATCCTAATCAAGGCAAGGCTATGGTACTTCAAAATTTAAAAAAAGAAGAAAAAAAAAAGTGTGAGAACTAAAAGTTGGGTAGCCTTACTTTAAATGATGCTGCTACATTTTAGCAATATTTGGGAAAAAAAAAAAACAACAAATAAACCCCTTTCTTTAATATCAATTTTGAAGCACACTGATTACAAATCAGCTGTGATCTGTATGTGAGACAGGTGCAAGACCTGAGGGTCAGAAAATGCCATATGCATTCTTTCTATCTTCTCATGCACTTGCATTATGACTTCTCATAATACAAATTTTTCTTCATGGGAAAGATGTATTATTGAGTTTGACACTAAGTTTTACTGTATTTAAACTGAGTTATCTTAACTTTTAAAAATTATTTTTCATCTAATAAAAATTAGCAATGACCAAAGCCAGTGAAATGTAAAATGACACACTTTACACTTGTAGGCATATCACATTTCCCCTTTTAGGGAAATGAAATTTATTAAGAATGATCCTATCAGTGAAGAAATGCTGCTCTTACATGACTGGAATTCCAGCACTATTAATTAAATTAACCTGTATCTCATTACAATTACTGACATTATTCTTAAGTTATTTGAGAAGTCACAAAAAGGTGATTTTAGATGCCTCCTCCCCAGAACAGGCATATGGCATTTTCAGAAGTCTCCCTTCCGTCCCACGGGTGCCTAAGTTTTCATCAGTAAAGTTCTCTGGCCACCAAAAGATCTGCCTCAGTCTGTGCTCCGAACTTTCAGGTCTTTAAATCTGAGAAAGCTGGTGAGAATTTAATGCCAGAATCTAGTTGTGTATTTGGAACTTGGTATTCTCTGTGTGTCTCTCCTGACCAGACTGTATCACTGTACATGCCCAAAGCATTTTGTGGATTTTCTCTTTAGCAGGTAAACAAGATGACCAACAGTCTTCGGACAAGAGACTGGAACCTTGGAACTGAGCAGTCACAAAGGTTCCAAGTTCTACACAGAAACATCTCTATAAATCTCTAAATTTCTGACCGGCTTGGGTAAGTATTACACAGCAGGCGGGCTCCTTGAGAGAGTTTGACAGTCGTGGCTACACAGGGCACAGACACGCAAGTAGGATGCCTGGCTAAGGGATAACTGGCTTGTGGTACCAAGCAATAGGACAAGAGGCAATGGGCAGAAACTGATGAACAGGAAGTTGCACCTGAATACAAGGAAGGGCTTCTCTACTGTGCAGTGACCAAGCACTGGAACAGATTGTCCAGAGAGATTGTGGAGTTTCCTGCACCACAGATATTCAAGAACTGTCCAGACACAATCCAGTGTCATGTGCTCTAGGACGACCCTGCTTGAGCAAGGAGGTTGGACCAGATGGCCCACTGTGGTCTCTTCGAACCTCAGCCATTCTGTGATTCTGTAGTAAACCCACGCTGGGAGCAGGTTCATACACATGACACACTGTGCTGCAAAGCATCGTTGTACCAAAGATCCTGAAACAAAACCCTGTGGATCTATCATTTAGCGCACATCGAATACCCCTTTGGCTCTGAAACCCCTGCGTATGGCAACTACAAGGCAGCAAAGTAACTTCAAGGTGCAACTTCGCCTTACCCTGTACTGGAAGGACACGGGGCTGAGCTCCCTGAAGCACAGGTCTCCCTCGTAGATGGAGCGCAGCGCTTCCAGCTCCATCTGCACCAGGGCAGAGCAGGGGTTACCGACCGCAGACCCGGCACGACGCTCGCACCTGCCGCGCTCCCTGCGCGAAGCCGTACCCACCCCACCACCACCCAGCTCCCTCCTCCCGCCCCTCGCCCGCTCCAGCGGCCGCCGCTTCCCTGCCGCCCCCCGCCACCTGGGCCACCCTCTCTTCCCACACGGCGGCCCTATCCCAGCCCTAGTTCCGCTCTCCCTCAGGCAGAGGGGCCCAGAACTCACTTCCTGGTCCTCGTTGGCCGCCATGGCCGGAGCGCCCCGCTCCCACCTGCCCGGCCCGGCCCCGCTGCTGCCAGGGCTGGGAGGGCCTAGCTAGCGCGGCCCCGCCGGACTCGCACGGACGCGCCTTCCCCGAGGGCAGCGCGGGGCATCCGCGGTCACCGCCTCGCTGCGCTCCCATTGGCCAGCTGCGCGTCTCCCCGCGCTTCCTCCTCTCACTCACTGGCTCCTTCGCGGTGACGTCCCCGCGCGGGCGCTCCTGACTCGTCCGGGCGGTGCAGCGGAGGCGCCGATTGGTGGCTCCGGCTGCCCTTCCGACGCTGCCCGGCGCTCGCTTCCTGAGGCGGCGGCCCGCCCGCGCCGCTTCTCGTGACCCGCCGTCGCTCCCAGCTGGCGCTTCCCGGCTCCATCCCGCCGCAGTGAGCGGCACTACGGGAAGGACGGGCCCGGGACAGCGGGGCTCTCCCGTGGCCGGCCTGGGCCGTCCTCCCGCCGCCTCGCAGGCCGCCGTCCCGGGCGCAGGATGACCGCTCCGACTCACTGGGACTTCCCGGTGGAGCTGTGCTGCCGGCCCATGGCGTTCGTCACGCTCACCGGCCTGGACGTGGTGTACAACGCCGTGCACCGCGCCGTGTGGGACGCCTTCTGCGCCAACCGCAGAGCCGACCGCGTCCCCATCTCCTTCAAAGTGCTGCCTGGCGACCACGAGTACCCCAAGTGCAGGACGAAGGTAGCGAGCGGCGTCGGTCCCGGCTGCTCCCCGTCCTGGCGGGGTCCCAGCCCACTGCCCCAGCAGCACGACCGGGCGTTGGCCCCGGGAGCGGGAATGCGGGAGTCGGTGGCTCTCTGCGGGGAAGAGCCGTGCGCTGCTCTGCCTGCTGTGCAGCCGGCTGAGCACCACGCTCTGCCGGGCTTGGGCTGCCTCTTCCCCCGCTGTTGGAAGGGAAGTGTGGGAGCTTGAAGCCAGGGAAATTGTGAGGGCGAAGGGGAAGCCGAGGGCGTTGTGACAGAACGCTGTGGGTGCATAGGAAACCGGGGTGCCTTAGCTCATGAGCCAGAAGCAAAGAAAGCCCGTATGGTTTACTTTTTTAAGTACTTGTTACTCTTTTACATAGTATTAAGGTACCTTTCAAAATTTGAACTTTAATGAAACCCAAAGTTTAACTTTGGAGAAACTAGATACTTGAAATTATTGTATTCTGAAACAAAAAAACCTAACCCATAAAGCTTTTTTTATAAAATGTTTCACTTTAACTAAGAGAAACACAGCAGAAGGAATGTCTCTGCTGTTCTCTCTGCTTTGCAATGGCAAGTTAGGAAGCAATGTCAATGAGTTTAACCATTGGAAAAGTACATAATTCCATGATGCTGGCAAAGACAAAGAATCCATGCTGGTGTGGCCTTGCTCTGTTTTGAGAGCCCTGTTTTAAAGTGAGCCTACTATTTCACGGTAGTGTATGAGACATGCTCCTGAACTTGACCCTTTTCTCCAGTCTTCCTAGAGTCTGTTCTTTGCTGCTGGCATCTCAGACATCAGGCCATGATGCCACCTATTGAGGGATATGGCTTAATAGGAAGCAAAGGCTTGGGGGGAACAATGTAAAAGGAAAGATGACAAACATATTCTCAAGCGACAAGAATGTAGAGGCAGTTTCCTTTCTCCTGCTATAAATGTTTGTAAATGGATTTGGTAGCTTGCTTCAATATCCTCAATATTTTCAGAGRACATCCTACGAATGGTATATTCCAAAAGGAATCCTGAAGACTGGTTGGATGAACAAACACCTGAATTTGGTTCCAGCACTTGTGGTGGTATTCTATGAACTAGACTGGGATGAGCCACAGTGGAAGGAAAAACAGTTGGAGTGTGCTACTCGAGTTGAAATTGTCAGGTAGATTTTTTTCATTTGGTTCATAATGTACTGCGAGGTAATATAAACATGAATTGCAGAATCTGTTTGCATTCTAGAACATATAATTTTCTTTCTTAGACACAAATTAAGGGGAACTTGAACTTTGCTTTTTAGCATACAACTGACAGTAAAAAACTTTTCTTATGGTTTATTTGTAAAGGTTGCTTAAGTAAAAACAGCCCCTGAAATTTTGCTTGCTAAACTCAGCACAATTATTCTGTCCCAAAAAGGGAAAGACAGCATTCTTTGAATGATGGAGCATATTGTTGTGTTTGACTTTTTCTCCTATGTAACATTCTTCCAGTGTTTCCATCGAGACTGAAATCTTCTTTTGTTCTGATTATTCAGAAATGAGAAGTGAAACCTTGACACTGTGCCATGTTGTCTTTATTTTAGGCAAAGTTTGCAGGGAAGAAATACGAAAGTTGCTGTGGTTTTGATTCAGAAAAAAACACCGTTGCCTCCAGGTACTTGAAAACGCTGTGCACAGTTGTAGAGTTCTTGTTTTTCAGAAGGCCCAATGGACTGAGCTGACTTTGGTTTGTCACGTTATCTGCAGTTCATCGTCTAATGTCATCTACATACGTTAAATGCACTGTGACTGCAGGAAGGTGTAAGGATAAAAAGAGCACTCAGGACAGTTGACCCTAAACATTTGATACTTCTCCCTCTGAAGTCGAAGTGCATTTTTTGATACGCGGTTTCAGAGATGGTTTATATGGTAATATATCTGACTTGCCCTTTTGTAAGGAAGCTGCATTTTGAACCTTGCTTAAGATCAGGAAAACCAGTAAAAGCATTGAGAACTTGGAGGAAGGGTATTTGGTACCTACAGAAGTCTTTCATCTTGGTTGTGATCAATAAAATTTTGGAGCCACATGGAGCTGTAAAATATGATACACTTTAACCTTACATTTCTGTAGAGCTCCTGCATGCTTTCTAATGTCTGCCAAACTGTTTTTTTGTTTTTTGCTCTACCTGCTATACGTGTTTGGATGCTATTGTATTTCTCAAGACACAGGGTATTTAATTTCATGAGAGACGGAAAACTTATGCAATACTTGTAATTTTTTCCAAAAAACTGCTGGAAAGTTTCTGCAATGTGTTCTGCTGGATGAAGCACACAGTGTTCTGAAAGAAGTAAGAAAGAATGTGGTCTTGGTTTTATGTTTATTAGATTTTTCAATACTGTTTAGACCTTTATGTCTACCTAAGGTTCATAACTTGGCCTTTAAGCTTTTAGAGCTGGTTTGACATTGCAGCACCATGTACCACTTACTTGTGCTTTCCTTGACTTCATTAGGGGAAGATGTTATTGCATCAGAGAGGGCGGCAGCTTTATGTAATGCTTGTGACCTTTCTGGAAAATCACTCTTTGTACTTCCACACACTGATCATCTTGTTGGCTATATTATAAGGTAAGTAAGCCACTGTAAGGACTGTAAACCACTGTTTTGCTTTGTTTGCTGGCTGTGGGTTGGCTTACCTGACACCAGGCCTGCTGGCAGCAGACAGTGTACACTTGTCTCAAAGGGGAAAAAGGATCAGTGCACAAGAGTTAGCAGAGCTCATTGAAGTGGCTTTAAACTCAGCTTAAAGTGCGAAAGGGATAAAACCTGTTTCACTAAGGATAAGCCCGGGGTCAGCATGCCAGCTTTGGAGTATCGGTGTGCTAGCGAGGGCCTTCATTCTGCTGGCTCAGTGGGGGTAGTGGATGAAATCCATGCAGTGCTACAGGCTGGGGGAAGAATGTCTGAAGAGTTGCTTGACGGAAAAGGACGTGGGGTGCTGGTTGACTGTTGTGCATGAGCCAGCTGTGTGCCCAGGTGGCCAAGAAGGCCAATGGCATCATGGTTTGTGTGAAAAATAGTGTGGCCAGCAGGACCAGGGAAGTGACTATTCCCTAGTCCCGAGTACTGGTGAGGCCACACCTGAAGGGCTGTATCCAGTTCTGGGCCCCTCATTACAAGAAAGACTTGGAGGTGCTGGAGCCTGTCCAGAGAAGGCCAAGAGAGCTGGTGAAGGGTCTGGAGCACAAGACTTATGAGTAGCAGCTGGAGATCTTTAGCCTGGAGAAAAGGAGGCTCAGGGAAGACTTTATTGCTCTCTACAACTACCTGAAAGGAGGCTGTAGTGAAGTACAGGTTGGCCTCTTCTCCCAAGTAATAAGCCATAGCACAAGAAGAAATGGCTTAAGTTGCATCAGGGGAGATTTAGGTTGGATATTAGGAAAAATTTCTTCCCAAAAGAGATGATCAAGCATTGGAACAGGCTGCCTAGGGAAGTGGTTGAGTCACCATTCCTGAAGGTGTTTTTAGAAGACACATAGGTACTGTGCTAAGGGACAGGGTTTAGTGGTGGACTTGTAAACAGGTTGACAGTTGCATTTGATGATTTTAAAGGTCTTTTCCAATCTAAACATTTCCACAATTCTGACGGAGATGTTGAGGGAGATCGTGCGTTGAGATGACTGCTATGTGGTACACTCATTGTAGACCAGCAGTGAATGTTTCACCTGTTTGCTGGAATGCTGCAGGTTATTTTGATGAATTCCACACAACTTCATTTCTCTGTGAGGCTGAGTAATGACAGTCAGAGATATTGCTTTTAAAGAAATACTATTAGATATCCCAAGATATTCCCTTTCCTGAGTCAAGTAGAGCTAAAGCGGGCTTTTCTACTTCTACAGTGGTTTTGCCCCTACTGTTTCTAAATGATTTTCCCTACAAATGTTGTTAGGTTTAACTCTTAGCAGGCTTTTGGGTTTTTTCCCCCTACTTTCTGGCTGTGTAGTTCTCTCTATTTATGCTAAGCGGCATCTGTCTGGTTGCAAATATTATGTCTTTGTCATTTTATACATTTCTTGTGCTTTCTGTTTTAATATTTATAGGGACTACAAATAAATTAGATGGCCTTTCAAAAACGGAGTAAGGAAAGGTAGTCTTGTGTAGATCTAAAAAGAAGGGCTCAAACTAAGGCAAATCATATTTTACTATAATTAGTTTTAATTTTTCCATATATCCTCAGGGAGAGGAGGGGTCACAGTCTGGGAGGCTAATTCTTCTCTCACTGTCATATTTATATATAAACAGTATACTTCTCAATGTAAATAATACTGTTATTGTATCCATGCTGCTCACAAACTGCCACTGGAATTGATCAAAATAAAGTAACCATTACTTCTAGATTTCATGGTGTTTTCAGTGCTAAATTTGGAATATAATAACAGAACTAGTACTTCAGCCTTTATTTCCTGCATGTGTTAGTGCTGTTGCATGTATTCCTCTCCTGGATTCTGGTCTTGCTCCAGTTGATTTTACTCCTTACAGCTTGATCATACAGCATATGCTCTTTAGAGCCTCCTCAGCCTCATATTACATTTGGTGTTGTCATCTTCATCTTCTTCCCCTGTGAGTTGCCTGGATCTATTTATCTTGCAGACACAAGTTCCACTGTTACCTCTGCAACCCAGGTAGCTGTTGACGTTTGGACAGAATAATGAAACCTAGTCTGTGCCCTCATAATTTTATTTACTGCTGTTTTTTTCCTTCCCACTCTTTCCTCCACAGTCCAGCAAATAAGATCCTATTCGGACATATTCTGTGAGCCTCAGCAGGGTTTGCTTGCTTTGACGTAAGGGCATCTCTCCACTTTCTATTGCCTTGCAAAATCAGAACAGCTTATCCTCAGACTTTCTTAAATTAAATACTAGAGTTTGTTGTATGAGAAGTCAGTATATAAAGCTCTCAAACTTACTTGTTCTACTTCTTGCTACCCCTGCGTGAAGGGTTTTTGTCTGCAGACTCTAACCCTGTGTGGTAACTTCCAGTTTAGTAATACCACAAGGTACTTTGCCAACACTAAAATAAACATGATTAAAAGTAACTTATTTTGGAGAACTTCAGAATTTCTTTGTACATGGGAGAAACTTTGTGAAACTTATGAGCAACTTTGTTGCAGGTTGGAAAATGCTTTCTATGAGCATGCACAGACTTACTATTATACAGAAATAAGAAGAGTTAAATCCCATAAGGAGTTCTTGAACAAAACCACTCATCAGGTAATGTTGCCCTATTTTTGATACACTGTGCAAGTTATATTGCATGTTAAAACATGAAAATAAGGGTTTGTTGCTTAAATGTTTTTATTCCCCTCTTCGAACTTGAAGTGTCCACTCTCAGTGTAGAAAGTAAATCTGGTTTTATTTTCTGCAATTTAAACTTTTATTTTGATTGGTTTTGTTCTTATGTTTGTCTTCCTCACATCTTCCTCAGAAGAAGAGTTGCAGCCCAAAATTAAGTTCTCGGATTAAAAAAACCCCTCTCATTATCTATATGATTTAACCTATCTGAGTGTAGTAACTTAAGTTTTGGGATGTGCTTTCCTTAGACATTTTGTACACAAAGTTGTGCTTGAGTCCGATTTTTACCTTCTGCTTTTCAAATCCACTCAGACACATGATGTTCTGTTGCAATTGCCAGTTTTCCTCTCTTGGAAGCTGGAATCCAAGTGGTGAGCTCCAAACCACAACTGACTCTGCTGGTGTAGAGATTTTGGGATGTTACAGAGTCTCTCCCTTGTTCCAGGGTAAAAGGCTTTGAATAGATTATATCTATTGAAAGATCACTGCTGTGTCACGGTGGCAGAGAGAACTATTAGGAAACAGTTGCACTGTCAGTTTTTCAAGTGAAGTGCTGTATTATATAAAGCTCTGAAGTTATGACCTGTATCTCTTTGTAGGTAGCAAGGTGTGTTTGGATGTTTGTGAATGATGTACACTGGTTGTGTTTTGCAGCTTTTGTTTGTTAGACACCAGTTCAAAATAGCATTCTTCAGTGAGCTGAAACAGGACACGCAGAATGCTCTCAAGTAAGACTTGTAATCTTCCCCCACCCTCTCTACCCCAATTACTGCTAAGCCGTAAACTGTGACAAATATTTTCCTGAATGCAAAATTATTTAAACATATATGTAAGGGGCAAGTTCTTCACGGGGAAGAATGCTCTGATTGGAAGGCTGGTTTTCGCTGTTGGCAGTCCTGTTCTAAAACTTTATTATCTTGTGTGATTTAACTCTAATTAAAGTATTCCTGCTTAGGAATTACAGAACTGCATATAATCTTGTGCATGAACTGAGGGCTCATGAAACAAACATGCTGGAAATCAAGACCATGGCAGGATTTATAAATTACAAGGTAACAGTTGTACTTCTAATCTTTGACAACCTTTACTTTCAAAAAAAAAAGTTGATGCACCGTTAGTGGGGAAAGGTTGTAAAGTTCTGTTTTATAATGCTCTTACAGAGATGGATTAGAAAGAGTTATCATTGGAATACCAGTTACACTCAGACTTGCAAAGACTTCTAAATTCCACATGAAAGAAAGATCCTTAGCTGAAGTTTGGGTTGTCTTGAAGGATTTGAGTTCATTTGAGATGCAGTCTTCTGAAAGACTAGACTCTCACTCTGTGCAGGGACAATGATCACCAGGGCTGCTTGTTCCTTGAATATTTTTGTCTTCTTGCAAGGCTTAGGCCAATATAGGCCAGTTACTGCTTGTTAGAAGGACGAAAGTAACTCTTTAAGAATCAGACCATACTTTTGTGGTATTTTGGGGGCTTTTAAGTAAAGCAAAACTATCTCACCATTTACAACAATCTTGGAGTTGGATTCCATCAAATTTTGACTGCAGGCTTCAAAATAATGATCTTTCTAGTTGCTCTGCAGTTCCTGTTAAGTTTGGCAGTGAGTTATGCACTCTTCAATTGATGTCTTGGGGGGGAACGGGAAAATAAATAGCATTAGATGAAATATAGGATCATGTGGTTTCAGGTGTGGTACATCATGGTTTACATCTACTTTTCTCCCTCTGTTTTTTATGCAATTTTTGCTCTTCAGAAATATGTAAAATTAGTTCGGGGGAGAAAGAAGTTTGAGTGCTAATCCTTAGCAGCCTAACAATGGTTTTTCATCTTGTTTTGATTTTTTCTAGATCTGTCGCCTCTGTTTTCAGCATAATACTCCACTGGATGCAATTGCACAGTTCAGGAAGCATATTGACCTATGCAAGAAAAAAATAGGAAGTGCAGAACTGGCTTTTGAGCATGCTGCCTGGATGTCTAAACAGTATGTTTTTACTTAGTAGTGTTTCTGACTTAGTTTTAGATAACCTATTTAAGTTCACTGTGTTAATACTTGTCTAGACAAGATACAAATTCTGAGCTCTCTAAGATAGAGATACGCTAAAACATAAAAACTGTATGCTATTGTTCTGTTTTGCATTGATCATTGATCATTGACTCTCATCATTTTCTCTTTGAATGAACAGAGTATGACACAAATGCAGCCATAGAATTTAAATGCAAAAGTTCAGAAATATAATCTGTTTTAAGAGTAACCAGAACTTTTAATTGTAGGGTACCTTTCAGTTCAAATTGCTGTTCTGTACATAATCTTGGTTATGAATGTTTGGATTTTTTTTTTTAACAGGTTTCAGGCTTTTGGTGACTTGTTTGATGAAGCAATTAAGCTGGGATTGACAGCAATCCAAACTCAGAATCCAGGTTTCTATTACCAGCAGGCAGCCTACTATGCACAGGAACGGAAACAACTAGCAAGTATGCTTTGTAACCATGATGTAAGTTGGGAGAAGAATGCTTTGCAATTAACCAGACAGTAAATTAGCTAATGTACTCTTAAATGGAAGTGGAACAATCTGTAATATATGTAAATGAAATCCAAGGAAAGGATATGTGTCTTTCTGATGCTTGTTAACATTACATGTGTTTGTTATGTATGGAAAAAGTTACCCCAGAACAAATGCATTAGTATTTATTTTGTTACAAATAATTCTGATGTGTTTTTAAGGTTTTTTGATTTTTTGAAAATATACTCTCTATATCTCTGGGTAGCTGAATATTGACTGACTTACTTTGTTTTTCCAGTATATTTATATGTGCACTGTATCTGGTGATACTTATAGGAAGCAGAGAAACAAGAGCATTAGTATTAGTATATGGGGGAGGTATTGTTTTAGTATTTTTTTGACACTTGCCTGGCAGAAAATGAAACATGAACCCTTTTAAGTACTATATTTGCTGAATTTACAGTCCTCTGTGATATATCCCAATCCGGATCCCCTGGAAACACAGACTGGAGTGCTTGACTTCTATGGGCAAAGACCATGGCGGCAAGGAATATTAAGTATGTTTCTGTGTCTTGTATCTGTGGAGTTTGGACAAACTTATTTAGCTGTTGACTCTGCCAGATGATTTAGTGGGCATCAGCATGTAATCCCTTTTCCACAAAAATTTTTTTGCATTTTGAAATGGATTGAGAGGATGCAATGCCTGGATTTCAGTCTAAGAAAGGAATTTGTGATTTTCCTATTAATGAGGATGTTTTCTTAGAATTTCAGACTCTGCATTGTAACAGCTTTGAGCTATATATGAATATACAGGCGGTTTTGAGATCTTCATTGTTGTCTGTGGTTTTACTTTCCTTTCTTCCTTTCCATTTGGTCTCCTATTAGGGTCTTCCCTACATATCCTTCGGGCTTTGCCACTTTATCACTGCCCTCTTTTAAAGATTTTATTTCATTTACTGTAAGTACAGTACTGTCTAACCTCTTTTATCTACCAGTTTTACTGTTTCAAAATTACTTAGAATCTACTGCTGAGGTTAAACAGTTGAAGGTGAGGGGAAACTACATGTTAATATGTTAAAGTTGGTTTCGTTTTTTTTATTTCAGCAAGAGTTTGTAGTCTTTTAAAGCCCTATACAGTTCTCAATATGTTGTCTTTGTTTACTACTACAGAAATGTAAGCTTGAATGCTTACTTGAGATTAGACTGGAAAAGGGCTACAGAGTTGTTTTAAAATACACACTTTAAATGTTAATAGATGCAGTATAAGGACTAGATGGTTTTACTGTAATTTCTTGATTTGGGGTAGACTCTTTTAAACAAAGGAAAAGATAGTTGTGTTCTAGAATTTTCCTTCTAAGGAGATATATCTGCCTGTGAGGTAAAACAATGTGTGAATGTGAAGGACGTTTGAGTTGAAGCTTGCATTGCGTATTGCTCACGGAATAAATAGTCCCTTTTGGGTCTGGACAGAATTCGAGTTTCATGGATTTTTTCATTGTCTTATGCAGGCTTTGATCTTTCTGATCCTGAAAAGGAGAAGATGGGGATTTTAGCCCTACAGTTAAAAGAGAAAAGTGTCCTTCACTCAGTAAGTTTTATTCTACAAAAAAAAAAGTCGTGTTTTATAACACGACTCTAATGTTTGTATGTATAATGATTTTGGTAATGGTAATGGTTTTATCTGCTAGGAGCTAATAATCACTTTGTTGAGTAATGCTGTCGCACAGTTCAAGAAATACAAATGTCCAAGAATGAAAAGTCATTTGAGTGAGTATAATCGCATGCATTTTTAAAATTTAATTTTGCAAAGACTTTCAGTAGTGATCTGAAACATTTTTCATTTTTTTTATCAGTGGTTCAAATGGGAGAAGAATATTACTATGCTAAAGATTATGCCAAAGCTTTGAAGTAAGTATCGTTTATGATACTTTTATCATTATGCTTTTATATGCTATCTTCTCACCAAGACCCCATGCCTTATTGCTATGGAATAATGTTGGAAGCTTGTATAAGATGCTCGTTGTATCTAGATGTGATCAAAGCACAAGCTATTGAGTCTATGAACTCTACTTATATTAACAAAAGCAAAACAGATTAATCAGTTATTAAAGCAGAAAAACTTCCTGCTTTAGCTGTTATGGGAATTTGCCTTATTGGTCAAATATTATCTATTTCTAGCTCACTAATTGAGTGCTGTCTGTCTGTCTCTTGTTTGAAGTAGGAGAGGTGTATTTACTGTTGTTAGTAGCTGACTGGACTTTACATGGAAGAGAAGATACGCTAGGATGAGCAGATCAGTTTGTGTCAAGCCTGATTGTTCTATGAACAAGCATATTTTGTTTATGTTGGGTAGACTTTTCTGAAGTAGGCAGAAATTCTTGTCTTCAACAGTTGAGAGACATAAAAAAACCACTTCTCTGCTTTGGTAGTAGTAGCAAACAGTTGTCAGTATTAGGAACATATTAAGGTCTGTGGTTTTGCCTGGTAAAGATTGGTGCATGTATTGAGGATCTTTGAAACCCTTGAAGGGAGCAGGGGATGGGAGGTAGGAGAGAAAAGAAATATCTTGGCTTAAGGAGTGTTTGTGTCGATGGAGAGATACAGAGTTCCAAGGCAGGTGCGAAGGAGAGAGCTTTATTACAAAAACCAAGTCTTTTTAAGCAGTTAGTCCTTATCAGAATACATACCATTGAAACACAACAAACAATAATTCAACCAGTCACCATAAGCCACGAGGTGATCATGCGAAAGTTATGTAACTTGTTTTCTCTACTTCTAAGTTAGCTGAACTGGTTCCCAGAGGCCTTTTTACTTAGCCAAAGTAACAGAAGTGAACCATGATTTTACAAGGGTAACAAGGCCTTAATTTTTCAAGGTTTTACCTATCCGCAACAAGTGTTAAATTTCTTCAGTTTGGAAGGGGACTTTATTGTGGGGGTTTGGTTTGTTTTTCTTAATACTTAGGGCATATTCAATAGTAAGGCAAATTTTAAATGCAATACTGGACTAAGGCACTTCTATCCAGTTGCTGTTTTGCTAGTTCTTTGTGTGAGGACAGGTGAGTTTTCATGTTCTCTTGTGAAAATTTTTCTAGCTTGAAATAGAAAATTCAGAGAATGAATGTGGGTTTTTACCGTAATTTCATGATGTTTTCAATAAATCATTGCCATGTATAAACAGTAGACTTGACTTTAATCTAGCATTTGTATTAGTGAAGATGAATTTTGTATTAATGATTCCAAATGAATGCAAGCTTCTGAAAAGTATTGGTGATCATAACTTGTTTTCTCTCAATGTTGCTGTGTTGCAGACTCTTGGATTATGTTATGTGTGAATATCGCAGCGAGGGATGGTGGACCCTCCTCACTTCCATATTGACGACAGCACTCAAATGTTCATATCTGATGGCCCAGCTAAAAGATTATATAACATACTCTTTAGAGCTACTGGGTAGAGGTATTCTTTTAAGAAATACACTCAGCCTACGTCAAATTTTATGTACATGTATTTTGAAATATGACAAATCATTGTCAGAGACAGTGCTTACAATACTTCAAATTATTTGGCTACAAAATAACTCTGTGCTGGATTTTTACTACATTCTGTGGTACACTGGGAGTTGAGTTTTCTTGCTCTTCTATTATAAAATTCATTACATTCAAATAGACTGTGTCAGGATGTCTGAGGCACAGAGCTTCATTTGAGACTGTTCAAATAATGTAACAGGAACCTCCTGAGCTTTGGGATGGGAAAGAAGTGTTGTATAGCTAAAGGAGAAAAATATTTTTCCTAGTAACAAAGCTAACATGATTTTCTGGACTTTAATATCCCAAATATGCTTCTCTCAGCCTTTTTATAGAACTCTGGTGATGAAATATGCATGTGGGGTGTTTTAGGGGAAAAACGTGGCATAGTGTGGCTGCACAGTAACAATGCAAGCACTCTGGTCCATGTAATGTCTGCTACTTGACATTGCAGAAATAATCCTTTTGGGCCCTAAATTGCTAATACCACTAATAGAGTAGATGTGGTAAAAATGGGTTTGAATCTTCTTATAGCTAGCCTGACTACTCTGCTTTGTATTGAAAAATAGCAAACAATGCAAAACCACCTTTCTTCAGGAAAAAAATGCTTACTTAAAATAGTTCTTTCTTCCTGTCGCCTTCTGTTGTTGATTTTTCTAGTATTATCTGAGCTGGTCTCTTTTTGTGTTCCAGACTTTTCTATGCTTTCTTTTTTTTTTTAAACTTAAGAACAAGAAGGTATAAGCATTGTTCTTCTGGGGCTTTGCTCCAATAAATTACAAAATTATTGTCTAACCAACAAATATTTTACTTGGTTCCACTGAAAGTAAGAGGAAACATTTAAAATGGGAATGCCCATCATTACTGGTAGATGGATGTTAGAATTTCCTTTTTCCTGGAATGTGTTATTTGAAAGTTGCAATCCGAAGGGAAGATTTATTGTTAAGTTTAAAAAAAAAGTAGAAATCCTTGCTTCCGTCATGTAATCTTTGTTTTGTTCTGTTTCTTAGCATCTACTCTTAAAGAAGATCAGAAATCTCGAATAGAAAAAAATCTCATAAAAGTTCTAATGGTAAGTAGCAGAATTGCTATTACTCTTTTAAATAATCGTATGAGTGGTCAGTGTCTGGTAACCTTGTTTCATTGTTTTTTGTATTCTTTTACCTGCGTACAGAATGAAAGCCCTGATCCTGAACCTGATTGTGATGCTGCTGCTGTGAAAGCATCACAAAAATTGTGGGCTGACCGTGTTTCCTTGGCAGGCAGTAATATTTTCACAATAGAAGTCCAAGATTTTATACCATTTGGTAAGTAAGAAAGCAAATTTACAACAGATTATAAATTTTGATGTAGTTATACCTTGAAAATAACTAATTCGGAAAAAATATGAAGGGTGTATTAAAGCCAGCAACAGTCTTTCAGCACTGCTCTGTTCCTTATCTAAATCAGCAGGATAAAAAATAATGAGAGAAGTCAGTGATCTCTTATCCCTGATATGGATTGCTTGAGAAGAATTCTCTGCTTTTTAAAAGACTTCTGCCACTCTGGTGTGCTTCGAAGTAGGATTCTGAGGAGAGAGGGTAGGATGTGTGCAAAGTGATACTCCCCATTGTAAGGGGGCATGAGTGACATCCGAGTGTACAGGACTATCTATTTTCTGCTGGACATTGTATCTCCTCTCTTCTGCAAAGGTTTTGGTCAAGTTCTGAAAAGTGACTTTCTGTGACAGTGTTAGTAGCCAAATTTGTCCCACTTGCAAAACAGAGTTGTAAGAGTATACACACAACAAGTCTTAGCACAATTATTTAGAGAGTGTGCTTCTGGAATTTAATGTGGTAGTTTATATCTATCACCTACTTATTGTTTCTTTTTTTCTTTTTTTTTTTCTGTTTTAATTCCAGTACAGTGCAAAGCAAAATTTCTTGCTCCTAGTTTTCATGTTGATGTTCCTGTGCAGTTTGATGTATACTTGAGAGCTGATTGTCCTCATCCTATCAGGTTTTCCAAGCTCTGCATCAGTTTCAATAATCAGGTAACTATGTTCTGACTACCTCTGACCTAGTGATAGAAACTCATAATAAGAACGGAATAATATTTTAGTGCCTTTAAACATGAAAAAAAAATCAGAAATTTTTTTCCAAAAGCTATGTTAATACTTAAGCCGAAAGATGTTTGGGGTTTTTATGCATTATGTATCACTTTTGACAAGTATATTGATACTGGGATAAAACTCTGAAATGCAGTTTGATTAGTTCCTCTGTCATATCTGTTTTTTTCTATGAAGCTCACTAAAGTTTCAGAAGGATCATTTTAATGTCTTATTTCCTGTGATTCATGAAGTTACATTAATATAATGGATATCTTGTGTCAAAGAATTGCATTATAATTACTTGCCAGTCTAACCTTGCTATTGTGAAAAGTAGGAAGAACCCAAGTTTGATCCAGTAACACAGAGCCTTAATATTTGCTATACTGCCATTACTCCCTAAAGATGTCTTTGGTCTGAATTTATCAACTTTTTTCCCCACTCCTCCATTGCAGGATTACAACCAATACTGTGTTGTAGAAGAAGCCTATCAGAAAAGTGATATTCTAGAACAGTCATCACAAGGAACAATGTGCTTAGTGCCTGGCAAAACAAGGAAGTTCTCTTTCAAATTTGTTGCAAAAACTGAAGACGTAGGAAAGAAGATTGAGGTTTGTCCATTTGTTTTGTACCCTTCTTACTGTTACATACAATGAACTCAAACTACAAGGTGCCTGTACTCTGGCACCAGTTATAAAGTCACTGCAGTTCTGAAAGTTTGAATTCTTGAAACTGAGTATCAAAAGTGAGAGTAAAACAATTGACAATGCCAAGACTCAAAAGCTCACAAAAACGTAGGTATTGCTTCAATAATTTTTTTTAAATTAAAAAAAAATATGTGCAATACATTAAAAAAAAAGTGAGAGGTGGTATGGCACTATGGGAAAGTAGGAAACTGCAACCTATTACACTGCTTACACCTGAACATGGATACTTTTTCCACTGCTGTTTCATTAAATGAAATCCTGAGGTGGTGAGGTCCTCAGTCTGCAAAGCTGTCAGAAGCTTTTTGATGGTACATGTATTTATTATGCCTGTATACGTTGGAAAATTGTGTTCTTACAGTAGGTGATCAGAAGACAAAGTCGTCAATCCATGTTTAAATTTGTGTCTGTCAGATCACCTCTGTGGATTTGATCCTGGGAAATGAATCTGGCCGCTGTGTGATTCTGAACTGGCGAGGAGGAGGGGGAGATGCTGCCTCATCTCAAGAAGCGTTGCAGGCAGCACGGTCCTTCAAGCGAAGACCTAAGCTTCCTGACAATGAAGTGCACTGGGACAGTTTGTCTATTCAGGCAAGCACTATGTGAGTAACAACTTGCAAGTGTGTATATATRTATAATGTATCATTGTCCTGTGAAGTCTTGATGACTCTTCTTAAGAAGATAAAAGCCTTGTTTGGACTTCTTCAGTACAAGCTTTTTAATATGTCTTTGCTTAACTGGAGATGAGATAGATACTATCTAATTCTGGAGGACTCTTGAGGCTCCAGAGAGCTAGGAGCACAGAAAAAACTTGCATTGATCCCTGAGCATACCAAGTCCACTTTAGTTCTCCCCTTCACCTAACTTTGCCAGACAGGCTTTTCCCAGATATTTTTGCAAACTAGGAGGTGTTATTGTTCTCTTACAAAAGCCATCACGCAAGAATCCCTAAGAAACTGTATTGGAAAGTTATTGTTAATAATAAAAATAATTAAATTTGATTGCAGTTGGTGCAGGTGCCTTTTTCTTTCCTGGCAGAACATCTGAACCATTAATGCTTATTACTGGTGTTCCAAACTGGTCTTTTTCTATCAAGTTGTTCCCATTATCATTGTTTTTCAGGAGTCTCACATCTCTTAGTTTAATAGACCACCAGTTGTTGGAACTTTCTTAAATAATAGGGTGTTTTAGCCTTCTTTAAACTCAGTTTAAAAATGTGTTATTTAAGAAACATACAATAACTGAGTCTTTTCTCTTAAAGGATTATTTCTAGAGTGCCGAACATTTCTGTTCAGCTCCGTCATGATCCTCCTGCCCTGACTAATGAAATCTATTGTTTGATTGTGACAGTCCAGTCACATGAGGAGACAGTGGCCAAAGATGTCAAGCTTACAGCAGGTTTAAAGCCAGGTATTTGGGGTTATTTTCTTTTAATCCAGCAGTCTCATAATTGACTCCTTGTTCTTGATGCAATGCAGAGAAATATAGTAAACTGCTTTCCTGCAGTAATTAAAAGCCAAAACAGAAATTTGGGAATGATGAAATACCAATGGTAAGAACAACAGCTAACAGACTCATTCAGTTATGATTATTTTAACCACTGCTTGTCTGTGGTGTTTACATGGATATATTCAGAATGTGTCTTTAGAAGTTTGAAAGAAAACATGGAAGCTTTTGTATTCCTTTCTAACTTTTTATGCAATTTGCTTGTAATTAATTTTTTCTTTTCCCTAAAGAGAGATCTTTTTCTTGCTGAGCTGAAAGCATTAGGCAGCGCTAGATAAATGTTTTCCAAGTATAGACTTGGTGGATTTTCTCTCACACCCACCCTGCTTTTTTTGTTTTCCCTGTCCTGGACAACATGGTTTGGTTTTTAAACCACTTGAAATTTGGGGAACAATGGAGAACTGAGGCAGTATTTCTCAGAATGCAAAGGGAAAAAAATGCAAATATTGTATGTCTAAGTCCTAGCTATCTGTATGTAGATATTGCTGACAGTTTTCAATATGTGAAGCCCAAATGTTATACTCACTATGCCTCTTTGTAGCAATTCTCCTAAAAGGCAAAAATATTTTTAAGCCTCTAGCATATAAGATGCCATATGTTCTGTGTACTCTGAAATAGAATGACGTCTGCTATACAGTTGTATGGTTCATTAAAGTCAATGGAGTATTCTTGAAACTTGTTTAATTGAATGTTTGGGCTTGGCTCCTGAAGCAGTGTTTAATAGATGGTCTTTGTTTTTCTTGGTTTTTTTTTTCGTTGCTCGATCTTAACTCTTTAACATGAGATATGCAAGGTCAGCGTGGGCTTGCTGTTTGCATTAAAAGAACAATTGAAATCTGACCTTTCATTTATAGGGAAGGTGATGTATTTTCCACAGTTGCAACTCTTTGGCAAGATGTGGCTTGTTTTGCTTTGAACATTATCCCATGTAATTACAGTCATGCCATTATTCTAGTTAAGCTCTGACTGAAGAATGGTGTCATTTAACATCTATACATTTCTTTTTATGCATTTTCAACACTGATTTGGAAGAAAAGTTTTAAAAATACGTGAAATCATTAAACCATGTTCTTGAAAACAGAAGAATCACAGAACAGTGAAAATTCCTTTCGCTTTGTTATAGAGTATCAAGAAAACCTTGGATCACATAATTTTGTTGTGTCACATGTATGGTAGGGGACATCTAGATCTGATTTCTGATTTTTGAGATTTTTTTTTTTCTGGCCCAAAGGGATGAAACAATAAAGCAGGGGTGCGAACTCTCCAACTTAAAAAACTTGAGATATTGTCAAATCTACCCTCTGCTGGTACTTTTGAAATATTCTCTCAACAAAATGAACAATGTTAATTCCTCATGCATTGCTTTTTGAGATTAATTTTTTATTATTTTTAGTTATTGATTTTATGCTGTAGTGATGTAAGCCTGTGTGGATATGAACATGGTTTTTAATCCTAGGGCAAGATGCCAACCTGACTCAGAAAACTCAGGTGACTCTTCATGGAACAGATGCATGTGATGACTCTTTTCCTGCACTGCTTCCTGATATCCCTGTAGGAGACTTGCAACCAGGGGAAAAGGTCAAGGCTTAAAACCTTACTTCTATATCACACTTAAGAAAGTAGGGACCAATTAATAAAAAACTCTCATAGACAGACTTCAGTTTACTTTCAGATATCTGAACCAATAAATCAAGTACTTACGGCATATTTTGCCTACTGTTTACATGTAGTTTAGTATTCCTTTAACTAGATCCCCTTTTGGACTAAGTTGACATAAGGTATGCTCTGGGATTGAGGATGCATCTGGGAGATATGAAATAAGGAGGCTAATTTCAACTGCTAATGAAATGCACTGCTTAATGGAGAGTAGACAATAGTCACTAGGTGTGGTTCAACATGGTAGCGGATCAAATATGCGGGTTTTGCACCAAACTGAAGTTGTGACTAGTAACTTAGAAGTTGGTTATGTCATATATTACACAGTTATGGTTCTTTTTTTGTATTCTTAAGTAACAGACAATCATCAGTAGTGAAGCAGCTGGAGTTGTGCTACTCTGGTTAAAGTCATTTCACTGCATGATTCAGATCATGCATTGTAGGAGATTCCCTATGGTCCAAATAATGCCCATTCTACTACTGCCCTCTAGGACCAAGTCAGATGATTAACAACTTCTGGACAGCTCAAGGCCTGATTAATGTGGTTTAGATACAGCTTGGCTCATATAGTCTCCTTTATTTTGCAGCTGGAAAAACCGATATACATCCGTTGTGGAACAGTTGGTGCAAGAATGTTTCTGTTTTACATTTCTTACTTAATCAACACTGTGGTTGAGGGGAAAGAAATCCTCTGCAGGTGTCACCGGGTAGGTTTTAAAAATGCACCAATTGCATCTTTATGCAGATAAATTCGTGAAATACAAGAAATATTTGAAAAGCTGTAATTTTGAGTATCTTAGAAACCTTTCTAGCAGGTAGAAGAAAATGCTAAATCAGCAGTATGGTACCCTTTTTAGTGTCAGCAGTTCTGTAATTATTAGCAGAAGAAAAGTTTTCTATATTTATTCTAAAATATCTTTAAAGGTATGTTTTTCTCTGGGGAGGACTTGATTAAAATGGTGATTGAAAGTAACTTTACATTAGTAATCTTTGACATCAATAGCCAGATCTGAAGCTGAATATAACTTTTTTTCCTCTCTTCTTCCTACCTGTTTCATTACCTCTACAGGATGAAACTGTAGCCATTGACACAGTATTTCCTTTTGATGTTGCTGTCAAATTTGTCTCCACAAAGGTACGTGTTTGAAAAGTTGTTCATGTTTAGGAATCACAGCACTTTGGAGTCATACTCTGTTCAGTTAGAAATAGTCAGAGCTTGTGTCTGTCTTGACAGCTGGAGCACTTGGACAGAGTATTTGCAGACATACCATTTTTACTGATGACAGACATCCTGAGTGCCTCTCCTTGGCCTCTCACTATTGTAACAAGCCAGTTACAGCTGTCAGCTTCCATGACCCCCGTAGATCAACTGGAATCTTATGTGGAGAATGGTAAGTTTTCTTAGAGTATGCTCTCTATCAGGAGGTTACTTTTTGCATAAACTGGGAGTAATAAAGGGGAACAATTTAAATAGTGTTTGCTTATTGAACTGCAAATAGAAGAAAGCTACTTAATACTCTAGTTGCTTGCCAGAATACAAATTGGACAGCAGCATGCTTTAAAATTTAGTTCTGCTTCACTAGATCAACTAAGTAGACTTGAATGATGGATGGTAAACAAAATTCTAAATAGAACAGACATAAGGGAAAGCACTTGAAATACTTCTGAAATGCAACTTCTTAGACATCCATATGAAAAAATACTCAATATTTGCAGTGTTTCTGGGCTATATATACTTTCTGGAATGCAAACCCTTTACTGTGCGATAGAGGCAGTATCCGAAGGCCAGTGATCCATGTCCATGACTGCAGTCACAAAACTGAAAAATGTGAAGGGTGGTTTATAAAGAACAATTAGTAGTAAGCATCTTTTTTTTTCGTATTACCACAGTTTAGTAACTTATTACTTACTTAAATTTTAAGAAGTTATCTTGGAGATCTCAGCCATTAAAACTGCACTATGTTAGCTTTAAAGTTAAATAAATGGAGTCCTTAACAGTAGAGCTGGTCCAAAATCTTCCAGCAAAACATTGTTTTTGCATTTGTGGAGTCAAAGATGTGAAAATATGTATTATATCAAAACTTCAGATCTGAGGTAGTCTGGGTGGCTGCCTGATTGTGGGACCACTGTCCACTCATGTAGTCAAGGACTTGCAAGGCTCCAGCTCCTTTGTAGATTCAAGGGTTGCCTGGCAAAAAGCAATTATTTTCCTGGTCCTTTAGTCTTCAAACTATAACATTTCTTTGTCAGCTCTGGTACCTTGTGCTTCATGGCTTCTGGTTGATGCTCCTAAAGAGCTAAGTGCCAGGACATATGAACCCCGTAGGTATCAGCCATTCAGATGTCCATCTTTTTGTTCATGGTTTTTTTTAAATATTAATGATAAGTTTTGAAAGACTGAAACCTATTTTCTTAGTACTTTTTTTAAATCACTCTCTACATGAAAAGGTACTCTTTTTTAGTTCATTTGAGTGGAGAAAAAAGAAAAGACGAAAAAGTGAAAACTCAGTTTTGCTGAAAAGCCAGTAGATTTTCCTTCTCTTCCCCAGCTCTCATCCATTTGGGAGGGAGAGGGGATGTGTCCATGCTCATTTTAATTTTCAGGCATTAGAGACGTCTTATGCTGGTGTCTTGGAATTTGCTGTAGGAGAAGTGTAGAATTTGAATTGGCATTATTTTGGTTTTTGTGTGAATTTATGAACTCTAAATTTGCAATGACTCATTCTATGTGTACATAAAAGACCTTATAATGCCATTTAGAAAGTAAACTGACATATATTTGTGTACGTCACCCTTTCTTGTATTGGAATACTTCACAATCTGTTGGATTTATACATTATGTAGGTATACTTTGCAAAGCATTACAGAGGCCTGTCTGGCTGAATGTTTGAGTTTGTGTCATACTGCATTTCTAGACTTGGTGGGTTATGCTGTTATTAAGGTTTGATTTTAAACAAAATCTTGCTGATAGTTGTTTTACAGACAGGTGAGAGTGCCAGCGAGTGCTTTTGCCTTCGATGTCCTCCAGTTACTAATGCTAGTGGAGTGGCAACTGGATGTTATGTAATTTCCTGGAAGAGGTAAGCATCTCTTGGCCTTGAGGGAGAGACGAAGTAAGCTGATTTGTTTTTAGGAATGATGGCGAGTTGTTGGTTTTGATTTTTTTGGGGAGTGGGAGGAGTGCAAAAAAGCAAAAAAAAGTTTTGTGTCTTCCTGTAGCAAGCACTGTCTAGACTTTGGACCTGCCAATTACATCTTTGTTTGTGTACTTACTTGATACTTTATGTTTTATGATATTCAACATGGTCTGAATTTGACTTTTTCCTGCAGAAGTTCACCTGTGAAAAGTGTACCTGTTGTTAACACAGTCATCACTCTACCACATGTGATTGTAGAGAGCATTCCCCTCCATGTTAATGCAGGTAATATTAATTTGGCAACATATATGTCCCAATTAGAATTTTTAGGCCTGCCTACGTTTTTGCAGCACCCAGAGCTTCCATTTACTGTAGCAAAAGACAGAAAAGTGGTGCTGGATACCATGGGGCTAGAGAAAGAAACCATACCATCATTTAGACTGCCTCAAGGCTTGCCCTTCTTTCCCCATTTGAAGGGAAGAGGAGGAAGGTAGTTAAAGGAATGTGTTCTCCTAAAAGCTGTCAATGGATTGACTTGTATTATGTGGCAGCACAGAGGCTGGAGTTACCTCTGCTACTGCTGCCTTCCCACTAGGTTTCTCTAGATACCTATAGCAACAATTGTTCCCATCCACCCACACTCTGGGTGCATTCCAGGAAAGAAATAGACTGGAGAGTTGGAGATGCTTGTTGGCCAGTGAACTGTTTCTCTTCTAGCACTTCACCTGCACAAGAACAGAGGCGGATTGAAATGCCCACCAAACATGCATCATTCCAATGCTTTCCTCAGTTTGGTTTCATTTGTACTGAGGTTCTTCCACCATCCTATCCTGTTACACTTTGAAGGAGCTTCCTGACAGTATCTGAATAGATTTTGGTATGCTGAAAATAGTCAGCAGCAACCAAAGTGACTTCCTAGTTAGCATTCTTGGGTGGTGCTAGCAGCTGGGACGTCTGTAACTAGATGTTGAAGAAGTGTTACTGAAAAATCATAATGAATTTGTGTTCTGTTGTTTAATGTTTCTAAAAAAACTTGTCTGAAATGCTTTAGATGCCTACTTCTTGTATCCTTTTTTCTTAACTTCTCACTGCATTTTGCAATAGACTTTTTTTTTAGAGTGGAACTTGAAAATGCGTTTTGTATTTGAGATCACTTACTTTCTTTCCAAAGACCTGCCATCATTTGGTCGAGTCCGAGAATCCTTACCTGTCAGGTATCACCTGCAAAATAAGACCAATTTAGTCCAGGATGTGGAGGTGTCCGTGGAACCCAGTGATGCCTTCATGTTCTCGGGCCTTAAACAGGTACAGAATTTTTAYATCTACTGATCCTGCTGGTTTATCTGGTAGTGAAGAATACATTGACTTACACTGATGTACAGAGAGGACAAGCTCATTGTGTTTTAGATGTTTAAAGTATGGTACATTCTGTCTGGAAGAATACATTGATGCAGACTCCATTTTAAAAAGGGCTAAATGGAAGCCTGACTAGGAGCTGTTTGTCCTGTTGTTTGTGGGTAACATGGTGTTTCAGTGTCGAAGCAATAGTTTAACTAGAATCAGAAATTAGCTGCATTCTTTCCAACTTCAGAAAGTAACCAGTGTATAAATAGAAAGTAAACCTGACTGCTTTTGGACACAGAACTTACCTATGGTTGTGGCTTTATTTTCTTTTTTGAAGATCCGATTAAGAATCCTTCCTGGCACACAGCAGGAAATGTTGTATAACTTCTATCCTCTGATGGCTGGATATCAGCAGTTACCTTCTCTTCATGTGAACTTGATGCGATTCCCAAACTTCACCAATCAGTTGCTCAGACGCTTCATACCGACACACATTTTTGTAAAGGTAAGGCCATGAGAAGTAACTTGTGTTTAAAGGCTCCCCTTGGGACTGCTCAGTTTCTGGGGACAACCACCCCAGCTCTGTTCAAAGCTGAGTGTTTCTATGCAGACTAAAATGTCCAGCTTGTAACAGTTACTTGCCTTGAGAAATCTTGTGTTGTGCATTGGTGTTGTCAGCCAAAATCTTTAGGAAATCTGTTTCAGTGCAATATGTATTTGGTTACCAGTGGATGAACAAGCTGGATGTGCTTGTCCTGTCCCTGTTGTTCTGTTCCATGTCTCACTCTGTAAAATTACTTTTAAAGTTGCCCCTATTTTGAGCATAGTAGAGTGACCTAAATATAATTAAACACTTTTAATACTGTAATTTGTAGCACTTCTGAAAACAGAAGTGTTTGAGCAACCCATATGACTAGGTTCAGAGACACTGTACCATCCCACACCTCCCTAAATAACTTCTAAAACCACATTCTGTCAGTGAATCACTCAGTCTAGAATTTTTTTTCATAAGTGGTACAATTCTGAAGACAGTCTTAAGGCTTTGTTTATATGACTTGAGATGGACTTGTTCAGACATCTGTAATCATGTTTCTAGGAAATGGGCCTGGCATTATGTCAGTTTTGTTTTAACCAAAAGAGATAGGCAGAACTTACTTTTCGAGTATGCTGTCAGTCAGTGGCTCTTCTAGACTGGTTGTCAAGGTATTCTCCTAAATAATTAGAAGAGGCATTTTTCCTCAAAAGCATGGTGTTCACAACACTCTTGTGGACTCTCTCTGGCTTCAGAATTCTTTGCTTTTGTTTTGAAGCTGTCAGGACCTCAGAAAACCTTATTGTAAAGATGTGTTTTCTTCTTTAAATCTTCTTCCTTGCTCTCTCCCATCTCTAGTGATGTTGCTTAAAATGCCTCCAAGAAACTGTCAGTCTCATTCCAGTTTTATGCATTGATAATTATCAGCTTTCTATACTGCAGTAATGCTTAGAGCCCTGATCAGCCAGGCCTTGTGCTAAGCTGTCCAGATGTGTATGGAGAAGGCATTTAACAGGGCAGTTGAGGAGCTGAGGCCTCTACCAAGTACTCACTGGGCGAAACTGAAATTTCAGTTGGATGTTCTCTGTGTTTGTGCCACTACTGGAAACCTTTAGAAGTAAGGATATGCTACACTTGGACCAGAGCTACATTGACAACACAGTGGATTGCGAAGTTGGTTTCCTAGTAATCTATCCTTTCCTGTTTGGGTGTGGGGTTTTTGGTTTGTTTTTTTTGAGTGGGGGTTGTTTGGGTGGCTTGTTTTGTTGTGTTTTTTTTTAATTCTCTGTTTTTATTTTCTTAAAGCCTCAGGGTCGACAAGCAGATGATAACTCGATTGCAGCTGCATAACTTTGAGACCTGTACCTCTGCACTTAAAGAAAATGGGATGTTGCACAGAATATGTAAAGCTCACTTTGGTAACATGGCTTTGATCAAACCATAAGAATTAAATTTTATTTTGAAATTACAACTCTTAGCAGAACTAATGTTTAAAAAAAAGCTAGTGTTTCATAGACTTTCTTTAAGGAATAAACGTGGGGAAATCTTGGTGCTTCATTTAACAGGAACATTCTTTTGAAGTTAATTTTGAATGTCAAACTCTTAAAAGTATTATTGAGGCATATTAAATGTCTTGAGTATTTAAGTGAAGAAATGCTAATTCATTTGACCAAAACAGAAAGATGTTTTCACAGTTAACAGTACATTTAAGTGCAACGTTTGTACTTACTATTAGAGATTTACAACATTGAAAATTATCATTTTTTACATAAGTTTGTCCTGTGCCACTTGTGTTGAAGATAGAGCAGGTTGTGCAGTAGCACTGTAAATTACAAATGGTTACATCGTATGGTTGCATTTGAGCAGCTTACTAGTCCTTTAAAATCATGACTGTAAAAAGGCACTCTTTCTCCTGGGTAAGCCATACATGTGATTTTGAATTCAGCAGCTATTTGAATTCAGTCTAATGAACAGAGATTCATTTGTACCAGTTGTACTATCCAACCTGAAGCTGAAGTGGTTTGGGATAATTTTTACACACACAGTTTCCAGATTAAAGAGATGTCTTGGTAGTCTCCTGCTCTGTGAATTTAAAAAATAAGCATCCTACTATTGTACAGCTCTGGATGAACTGGTGTTTAAAGTACAGTAAATTATGTATATATAAAAAACTGCATTGTGAAAACTTGCATTGTTTAACTTTCTAAATAATTACATTTTGATTGCTTGGGAAATACCTTATTTATTGTCAAAGTGAAGTTCTAATAAACAGCTTGTGACAGAGTACTTCTGAAACTGTCCTTAATTGCATTGTGTTCACAATTGTTTCATAACTCTGATCTCACCTGTGGACTGACGCATTCATCAACTGCACTAAAGTCCAAAATAACAGCTGTGATACTTAAAGGAAAGCAGGAGCAAGGTCCTGAAAAAATGTGTGAGCGTATACAGTTTTTCCATGGAGTATAGATGTAGTTGTATTTTGAGGGTTTGTTCAGTGTATAGACAGGGATAAGAAGATGACTGACAAACTGTCCTGGGAAGAACAAATGAAACCTTCTTAGTCTTTGCCTAAATGTACTGAACTAAGTGGCAGTCATGGAATAGGTATCTTATCTCTTTTTTTTTTTTAAGAGTGGAAAATGTATTTCTTTTCCAAGTATTTTTTTTCTTTTAAGTAGCCACTCGGGTTGCAGCAACTCTGGCACCTCTGTTACTGCTTCTTAAAAGACATGTTGATGCAAGTAGTGTAAGTGTTTGGTGGAGAATTGGGTGCCTTCCCCCACCCCCAAAACAGTCTAATAGTGATTTGTATTCCTTTGAGAAACGGGAGGGCATAAAATACTTTCATGGTTACAATAATGTTAAAGTCTTAAGTGAATTGTGTAAATACATTCTACTTAAAATGGTGCGTAGTAAAAGTAGGAACTATGTAAAAATAATATGGAAATACAGAAATGCAGACATATCTCACACCATGGAAAAAAACTTACTTGCTACTTTGCCATAGTTGCAATTTCTATTCATTCATTCGTGAAGGGAATATTTTCTGGTTTTGTATGATCTTACTATAGGTGTAAACACTACAAAGCAAATATTTTTGTCTTACTTGTCTCTAAAGTGCTAGGCACACCTTTTATGCTATGTAAATGACTGATGTGAATGAAAACATGCAGCAAGCAGGAACCACCTTGTTAAAAATGCTCGAGAAGTGATTAATGATGACTATCTTTCTGACTCATAAGACTCTAATGCTGAGGGGACTGTTTGTGATTCATAACCCAAATCCCTTTGGAAGTCTTAAGGAAAAATATTCACATACATTTCAGTGTAAGTGCAGGTTTTTTTACTATTTACTGTGTTTTGATGAGCACCATTCAAACTTCAATATATAGTACATAAATGTACTCTATTTTAATTGGAACTAATTAAGTATCAAAGCAAAGAGAAGCTATTTATGTACTAGTTTAAAAATAGCTTTCAGGGAAAAAAGATTGAGATTAACATGTTCAGACTGCTACTGAGCTGGAGCCTTAGCCTTAGCACTTGTTTCCTCCACTTTTATGCTACTTGGTGCATAAGAGGGGAAGAATGTGTCCCATCTCTGTGTTTGGGAGGGGAAGAACATTTCCCATCGTATCTGATCTGGCCTACAGTGAAGTCTGCAGCAGAGAAAGTACTCTATTCCTTCTTCATTGCTTCCAACCACTAAACTCTAGTTATAAGAAGTTAAGGAAAAGTGAAGGTTTAAACGGAAGATTTTAATTTCAGATTAATTTTTAGGGTCTTGCACAAAGAAGTCTTGGATTATTGATTTACAGAGGGATTTTGGAGGTTCTGCCAACTTCCTTTGAGCATGTCCTAATGAACACGTTGTTTCTCTTCATGCTTTCTCTGCCTTCACCTGGGAGATGAGAAGTCCTTGGGTAAGAATAGTTCTGCTAGGACCCTCCTTCAGGTTTGAGGTTACTGTGTGCAGAGTAGGAAGAGGAAAAACAAAATCTCAAAAGCACCTCATTTCTTAAACATCCTCTGCTGCTTCATTTTCTAAAAACAATGAACTCTTGCTCCTTCATGTCTTTTCAGGGAAGAAGTTAGGCTAAAGGAGAGCAACAGTGAACATGAACATCTTACTCCAAACTACCTTTCCAGTCCTCCTCCAGGGATGGTTTTGACAAGAGTAGCAGTCTCTGCTGTACTCCAAGGATTGGGCATGTTACCTGGTTAACTGAAGTGGTGGATGGAGAACTGTGTAGGACTTGTGACTAAGTGTGTTCAGCTCTCTCAGATTCAGGATGACTATGCAGAGTGCTTTGCATCTCTCAGCTGTCAGTGTATCAGGTATGCCCTGACAGACAGTGGGCTACTGAGGCAGCTCTTACTGGCCTGGTAGAGGCCAGACCGGGTTGTAAAATAGTTCATGATTATAACATTTCTTACCTCATGAGGAATATGGTTGTTGAGTAGCTGTAAAGCTGTTGTGTTGTCAGTAAAAAATAGTGTGTATCCCAATTATTGTGCTTAAAGAAAGTTCAGCAAATAAGTTTATATAATGTGTAAAATAATCTCAGAGAATACGTTCATTAGAGCTCTCTGCAGAGATGGTTCTGGGTCCTGTAGTCTCCTAGAACTAGATAAAGGGAAAAGTAGTTTCATCTGCTTTGAGGTTTCTGCTAGAGTAAACCCTGGAGATGAAGAAACCTAGTGAAAGTGTTAAATACTACCTAGGACCTGTTTAATCCTGCTAAATTTAAGGGCTAGCATGTAGCTGGGCTACATCTGTCTGCTTGTAAAAAACCACAGAGGTGACTTGAGATAACATAGTGTCTTGGAGTGAGTTACGATGATAATCTATTCCATGATCCTCTGCTTATGATTAAAAATGGTTGCTGTATCTTTAAGGCAGGAGACTGGATGTATGTGGGGCTGGGCATGGGAGAGGTTTCATGCTTTTTGCTGTGTGGGCTGTTTGAAGCCCCACTGTCCAGGCGTTCTGGGGCACAGTGCTGTTTGGCTTCGCTTGGCTAGCTTGGTTCTTTTTGGCCCAGGCAAGAAACTTTTCCCTTCCCTGGCTTGGAGAAGCTGGAGTAGCAATCTTTCAGCTGCCTTGAGGTGAACTGAACCAACTGCTGCTCCGAGACCAGAGAAGCGGGGCCAGCGGCAGTGGGGTTGCTCCATTCCAGCCCCAAGCCTCGGGGAGCCAAGCCAGGGAGAGAAAGCACACCAAAAGGCTCCAGCCCAGCTGTTTCATCTGCCATGACTGCCCTGGAGAAGAGGTCGACACCAGGTAGCCACTGGGTTTTCCTGCTGCTGGGACTGTGAAAGTCCTGCTTCCCTCAGCGTGAAAGCAGGTGCCATCTCGCACCGTGTGTCGGGAAAGCGTATTCCTCCAACATTGGCCCCATTCTCCAAACATTTTTTGAGTCTTTGTTCCGGGGGGGTGGAGGGGGGTGAGTTCTGACAGTTTGATATTTAACAGTTATTTATGTTTCTCCCTTGCCTTGTGGGTGGGCGTTCTGCTTGTTAATAAACTGGGGTGKTTTTTTTTTTCATTTTCATCTATTAGTATTTATTTCCTATTGGTGGAAAGGGATTGTTGGAACCCTTTCAGAGATGATGACTCATTCCAGAGTGTCCTCTTTGAAATTGTCTGTAAAACTCAGATACGTAGATACAGACTGGTCCCAAGTTATGCAAACTGGTCGGAACTTATCCCAGCTGTTCTGCTCTGCTTTTGGATATCAGCAATCTCACTCTACTGGCAAGGATGTCGTCCATGCAGAATGTGACTCAATGCCCTTCCCCTTGCTGCCAGAGAGGGCTTGATGGGAGTGAGCTCACTGCTTTTCAAGAAGATTGATTGAAGGTTCCCTTCACACTGAGGCAGTGGCCTTCCTGCTTGCTCGCTTGCTCGTGCAATAGTTGCTGGCTTCCAGAGGTCACTGGGACCTTCCGTTTGATCTCCTTATGTTATTGTATTTCCTGATACATTTTTTTTCTCAAAAGGTTCTGCAAATTTCCTCTAGAATGAACTCTAATTTCTGCAATTAGTCAGGGAACTAACTGGTCTTTGCTTTCCTGGGCCCCAGAGCTCTATGGCTGAAGTGTTCTTGGCACCTTGGATGCCAGACATGCCTTAGCTTTCTGCTTGTTCAGGGCAGAGTATTCCTGGGAAAACCCTTACTTTGTTCCTACAAGAGATTGTGTGGAAACTCCTGTGAGGTTGTGCCCGTAGATTTCCATGGTTAAAGCCTGCTCTGAGATAGCTCCCTTACCCTCGGACTAGGAGAGAATACTGCTTGGCATTGTCCCACATGGCAACATGCATATGCACCCTTTTGCTGTGGAAGTACCTAGGCATAGTGCAGGACTCAGAGAAGTTTCCAATCTTCACACAGCTCTCAGACTTGTCTTTGGTTGCCTTGCAGAGGGTGGTGAGTGCTGTGATTGGGCAGTGCAGCAGGATGAGGTGAAGGGACAGCAGCCTTTGCGAAGCTCGGCTTTAATTTGGGGTAGGTAAGAAATATATTTTGCAAATAATAGGAATGAACCAGAGTTTAGGAAAGTAGAAGTCTACATGTCTTAGTGGTTTTCTGCCGAAGAGATGGCAAGTGTTGGATAAGTAAACTCAGGCATCTACATATTTAAATAGAAGTTTGAAATACCCCAAAGATCTATTCAAGACAGTATAAATTCCCTCACCTGAACAAAATGTAAGTATTTTATTCTAGTTTTTTTCAAGAAAATTATGTCAAATTTCCTTGCCAGATCTCTAGATAATTTGCTGAGGAACATGTTACTGTGCAAAGGCAATCAAGTGTAGTATCTGTGATTCTGAAGTTTGTATGGCCACGCTTGTAGGATGTGTTGTGTCAACATAAAACTATGTTAACTATGCATGCTGGTTACCACCGTCTGAACTTGCCAGTGGGCTGGGAAGATCTGAGAGTCAGAAATTTACCTCGAAAGTAAATTAAAACACATAGCTGACCCTTTTTTGCCTGCATTTAGGAGTTGCTAAGAAGTATCTGATTCCTTTGCGACATTCAAAGCTGACCTTAAGGCTGAAGTTTCAGTTAATCTTTCTAAAAGTCTAACTGTTCCTCTTCCAACAGTATTTTTACTTTGGAGCATGCGCATACTTTCTCCACGTAAACCATTTTTCATACAAAATTTAGCTTTTCTGTCTTATCTGCACTCTTTAGCAATTACTGGGGTTTTTTTACTATTTTAAGGTAGGTACAGGTAAAGCGTGAACTGGTAAATTTTTTCTTTGCTAGCCAGTATTTAAACTATTCATTTCCCAAACTATTTTAATAAGTAATTATATGAAATACATTGAATCCAGGTGATTCTCATTATGTAGCCTTTATATATGAATACGTGTGTATGTACATACACCTATGTATACCAATGAAATAAATAAATTCCAGTAAAACAACAGCGAATACCCAAATGAGAGTAAAACCCCTTATATTTCAGATCCCTGTCCCACACAGAAGACATTCTGATAGCCTGCAGCATGTGATGAACTTCGTCTGATTTTTCTTCACTATTTAATTTCATGATACCATCACAGAAATCTTCTTGCCACCTGTATTTGCAACCAGTAGAGGTAGGGGTGGCTGCCTTGCACCCTCAGCCGGGGCATTCCAAGTGCCTGCTCCAGCCCTAAAATATAAACAAAACCATGGAGCTGCTTCACAGCAGCCAGTACTTTGTCCCTCCAAAGTCACCACCTGTAAGCCTGGCATAAGCACATATGTACGCATACAGAAAAATAGATTTACAAAACATCCTCTGTTGTGTAATTGACATCAAGGAATCCCACCTCCTGGAAGCTTGGTACTTGGACATACATGCCAAATAATGGATTGCTCTCTCAACAGAATCCACAAGTGACAAAGCAAACGGCTGTAATAATAAATATCGAAACATATGTGATAATCACAGAGGGAAGGAAAATAGAAATGCACTCAAAGATATAAGAATGCTCACTATTTGGTTTTCCATACACTGTTTTCTCTGTGAGCCAACATTAGGAAATACAAAGCAAAATAAATGTATTTTTGTTGTTTTCAACCGCCAGCCTCTTTATAACAATGAAAATGCTAATTTTTCTCTATCGGCTACACAAGCACCAGTTTATAAGATGTTTACCCGGCGAGGAGGTTGCAGAGAGGTCAGACAAATGTTATCTTTAATAAAATCTCTCTAAGAGTCACTGCTCCTCCACTAAAGACTTTCATGTAGGTAACACAGCAATTGCTTGAGCTAATTTATGACCTTCAAGATACTCATCGCTTGGAGTGGATTTGGACTTGAGAAGTTTTTAGTTGAAGTACTCTTATAGCCCAGGAACAAAAGGGATGCTGATAATAATGATTAATGAATTTGGTGAAGAAGGTTTTAGGTAGTGAGAGAGGAATGCTCTTAATCCCCCTCAGCCAGGTACTATGGAGTACACCAGCTAATTTTAACAGAAGTACTTTTCTAATTCCTGGGTTAGTTACATGTCCCTAAGAGGTCATGCTCTTTGCAGGAGCAACCTGATGTTGCTCCACTGACTGGAAAGGAACTGTGCCCATTTGCATGTGGGGGAATCTGCCACAATGTTCTTTGTGCCAGGGTTACAGCCTGAGATGAAATGTGCACTGCTGAGCAGAGCACATGGGATTTACCTGGGATTTCATTGCTGGAGGAAAACCAGCATTAGTTATATTCATGATCAGTTATGAGCTATCCATGATGAGCAGAGAGCATAGTATTTTCTGGAGGGAARTAGAGATGTGTTTATTACTGTAATGCAAATCATTGTGGTGAACTTTGGTTTGCGATTGCTGTCCTATTTCTAGGTAAATTAATTTGATGTTTTATTACTTTATCCATATGAGGAGATCTACAAATGCTGGCAGTTTGAACTCTGCTGCATGACTTTACTGGAAGTAACCTGCCTTCTTAAGTTGTAAAACCAATTACTGTCTCCTGCAAACCAGAATTAGGATCTCCTGGAGTTTGCTCTATCCCATCCCCACAGGCTGGAAGGAAGACTCTGTTCCTGCCTGCTCAAGAGTGAGCTGTCAGGCGTTCTCCGAGCACATGTTCCCAAGGTGGTCACAGCCCACACCGCAGGTTCTTAACTATGGTGATTTAAAAAGGGATGGGCTTTTCCACTTGGACTCCACTAAGCCTCAGAGAAACAACTTTCTGGCCAACTCTGTGTTCTCTTTGGGTTAATGACACTTGGCAATTCTTGGTTAAGTTTTCCTTTTCTTGCTTGTAGACTATCTTTCTCCCAACAGCATCAATGTGCTTGGTCTGTGCTCTGGGTTGGTGTTGGAAGTCAATCATTGCAGAGGTGTCACTCATATAACGTCTCCCAAGGCTATATGCACATCACTAATTGATTTTGTATAGCTATTTCCAGAAAGAAAAGCCCCTCAAACTTACATGTATCTTGAACTGGGATTTTTCTGCTTCTCTATCACATTTGGTTGAAAGATTAATGCAGCACAATGGGAAAAACTGAGTGCTGGGATCCGTAATGGTTAAACAGTGTGAAAGAAAACCCTAAGAGGCCATGGAAAGAGGACTAGGGAAGAGATCCTGAGGAACTGTAGACCCGGAGTAGTGACAACCCCCAACAGTGAAGTACTGCTGCTTGCTTCGGAACCTGAAGAAGTCTTGCTTGGGGCTGTGACCCTCAAAAAGAGGGATGGTCCAGCCATCCCCTCTTTACCCTGGCCTGGGTGCCACCTGCTTCTTCCCCTTCTTATCCTCTGGCCCCAGAGAAGAGGAAGTTATTGGAATGGATGACAAACTCCTGGGACTACCTAAACCAGCACTAGTGGAGCAGTGGGTCTGCCAGGTCCTTGCCAAATGAATTTCTTCTGTCCTTGGTTTTCAGTGCCTGCCGGGTGCTCCTGTTGATGTTCTGCTTTCAGCTGTACTCTTCTGCACTTTCAGATTTCCCCCAAGGCTGCCCACAGCTAGGGATGTGGGGCAAGACACAGGACTCTCTGCCAGAGCCCTGCAGATGCCCACAGACCTCGTGCACATTGCTCTGCATGTCAAAAAGATCGAGTTTGATAACAAAAGCTGCTGAGGCTCAGATTAGCGGCAAACCCAACTGTTCCTACTCCACTCTGTGCAGCACCATCCAGTGGCACCTGCTGAAGCAGGACTGCCACAGCCGCCAGCCATTCAGAGCAAGGTTACCTCCACCTCTGTTCGCCACAGGGGTCTTTCCAGATACACCGCCTCAAGTGTTTTGTGATGAGTTAGTGTGAGCTAAAAAGGAAGTAAGGAAACCCTGAGGTTTCTTCCCTCCTTCCCCCCTTCCAATGCCTGGATTGGTGTCAGCCTCCTGGAAACCATCCAGCCTTTGAAAGCAGCAGTAGGTTGGCCTCAAAAAGGGTCAGAAGGTCAAGTATGGGTTGACCACAGTTGGTTGCTGTGGCATTTCTGAACATGCCCTTTCAGTGTGTGGAAGCAGTAGTACGAAAGGTGTCTGTTGGGTTCTGTAACTTGCAGCATTTCCTATGGTAAAGAGAAGGAAAAGTCTAAGGAGGTTTTTTCTAAATATACCGCATATCCTGGCAAAGCTCTTCCCATAAAACCCGTGGTAAAAATTACTCATTCCCACCTCTTCCTTGCAAAGAAATGATCTGGTTCTTGGCTACTAACATGTAACTCTCTTCTGCACAAATATGAAGTAGTGATGTGTCCATTTTTATAAACAAATAGGGAACCTCATTTGAAAACCAGGACAAAATTTATTTATAGAGGTCGTCTTTATTACCTTAGCAGGAAATTATATTTTCTCCTGGGTCTGACATTTGCCGGTGGAGTGGGCTCAGATTTAGCTGCTGACATGTGCATTGCCCAAGAAATAACCCAGGAGAGCTTAGACTATTACTTGATATATCTTACAGTCCCACTATTGAGCTCTTGAGCTTTTGGTGAACTTTCGTTTCTGAGCTCAACCTTCTTAACCTGGTGGGACTGGGATGTCCCCCCCGAGCCACAGCACTGCTGCTGTGATCGAGGCCAGCCCCTGCTCTTTTCTTCCGCAGTGGATCTCAGCTGCATTCTGGGGATGGCAGGGGAACACACAGTGGTATTGCATAGAGGTCCCTAGGGAAAGCATGAAGATGGAGGGAGGGGAGAAGAGAGCCCCTGCCCACCATGCCTGAGATGTTTAAAACAGTAAGCCGATAATGGCTAATAAAAGAACAAAAGCTAAACTTTCTGGTTTAGCCTGATGTTGGATTCATGGATAATCTTCAAAGAGGAGATACAAAATTTAAAAAGAATTAAGCTCTGGGAAATGTTAAATCTGGCACATCTGGTTTACAAAGGGGTTTGTTGTCTTTTTTTCTAGATGCTGCTGTATTTTCATCTTTTTGTTGGAGTGCCAAAGGCAATTTTCTCTGTCAAATGTAGACTCTTGACCTTCTAGTCGGGATGACAAGGGAGTTATCCTAGGGTGTGCCCACACCTGTCAGACAATATTAGGCATAAAATAGAGCTGTCTGTCTTCTTTAGCTAAAACGATTTCACAAATAGTACATAAATGCCTGTCTTCACAGAGAAGAGAAGTGCCTGTATTATCTTGATGCGCTCAATATTGAGATTGATGACAACTGGGGTCATTGGTTAAACTGTCTAATCCTGACAAGCCAAGGCAAAGAGAAGAGGCAGGAGAGCAGCACGATGGCTGTTTGAAATTACCTGCAAGAAAGATCAGTCCTGAAAGCAAGCAGGGCTAGTGAGGAAACCGGCAGGTCTTCACTGTGACTCACCCATCAGATCCCGCTGCTTGGAGACACTGCCTCACAGACGTGGCTGTACTTGAGGATCAACACTTGTGACGTTGGGCAGGTTTATCTCGGCTCCCATAAAATAAAAGCAGAGCTTGCAACTGTAATTACAGCTATTACAAAAAGTCTAATACAAGGGAGCAGTGTTCAGGAGATGGGAGCCAAATTGCTGTTTATGCAAAAGGCTTAGCTATAATGAAGGGCTATTAAAGCAGGAATAAATTCTCTTACATCCACCCCACCACCCCTTTCACCAATTCCGTGTTGCCAAAGGGGACCTGAAGGTGAGCATCTAGCCCATCAGCCTCCATATTTGTCTCTTTGCTCTGAGTGAAATGAAAATGATGGAGCAGTGAAGGAGCTAGCCGGCGGCTGGCCCACGCTGTAACCTGAACGTGCGCCAGTTCTTGGCACTCACCCGACAGGCACAAAACCAGTACTGGAAGAGCTGTGGCTGTTCCTGTTGGAGAAGGTGTCTGTTACCTCCCTCCCTGTGCACATGAGCATTCACTGGGCTATTCCACCACCCTTCACCAGTTAAAAGAGCAAAGGGGAATGTTTCACACCACAGTGGTCTGTTTTTAAAAGTAATAGTTGTTTATTGTAGACAGCTGTTAGATGCCTGGTACTTTCATATTTGTAAACCAAGCTTTGACTGAGCTAGCTCATCGAGGGCAAGCAACTTGAGGCCTGAAGTGATGTGAAAAGAGAGAAGGTTATTGAATAGAGCGAACTGGATAAGAAATTTCTGTAAAAAAGGAAAAAGAGGGGAAAAAAAGTCATGGTAGTTTATTTCTCAGGAATATGTTGTTCTTTTCCAGAGGCATCTGTATCAAGTGAAGAAACACCAGAAATTGGTATCCTGATTAAGAAAAGGCACAGATGAGTTACAAGCATGCTGGTAGGTTGGCAGTGGCTGGAGAAGCTGCAAGAAGAGCAGTGAATTAAAACCCAAGATGGGCATGTTAACCAACATCCTTTGCTACCTTGGGCCTTTCCCTACATGCAAAGACTGTGGTAGTGGTTAGTCCCCCTTCCCACAGGCATTTTCCAGTGACTGATCACAGAAATCCTCTTCCTGAAAAGCTCTGTGAGTCGGAAAGACATGCCCTTGGTTTAGGGGGGCCCAGAGGGAGGCTGTAAGCTTGGCTCACATTTTCTAAACTGAGTCGTGGTCAGTGGATCAGTGCACAGAAAGTGGAAAGATGTCACAGGCTGGGTACAAAGAGAAAGCCCATCATTCAGCTTGTGCTTCCCAGCAGGAAGAGCAAGAACGTTGTGGCACAGGTGGAGCCTCCTTGTATCTTGATATAGTGTATCCCTCTGCTGCGTATCAGTATGGGTGTCTGCCTGTCTGAAAAGCAAGGCAAAATCTCAAAGGGCTTTTACTCAAAACCAGCAACACCAGTTGCTTTCCCTTTCTCCAGTCACAAAGGGGAAGCTGTCATCCAAAAATTGGCAAGCCAAATGACCATGGAGCTGTCCCATTCTGTGATCTGGGAAAGCCTCCCCAGATTTGTGCCACCAAGGGATTCTCAGAGAAGCCAACATGCACCAACTTGTCCTTCAAGTGCCCCGTGCCAGCTCCCCCCATGCCAGTTAGCACCAGTGAAGGTCCCTCACCTCCATGTGCAGGGATGGAGTGTATGGTTCACACCAATGCAGTTTTTTAGAGCTTCAGTTTGAGTTAGAGACGTGATATTCCTACCCTTTTCAAGCCCATATCAGAGCTGTTCAGCTCAGACTGATGTCTACTTGACAGCCACAGCTCTGCTGCCAGGGCAGAGCAAAGGCTGCTTACAAAGCCTGTGCCCACCTCTGGTTCTCTCACCCTGTGTGCTGATCAGCCTGCCTACAGAGTGCCTTGTGGCGCAGAATCCTCTGTTTTAATTACTTGTTCCCCCAGGTGGTCGTTGTAATAGCAGCCCCCAATTAAATTCTTCTGGAAGGTAGAAGAGTTCATTTAATTGCTCATTTAAAATTGGTCAGCTCTGCCTACCTTGCTTTCCTGCTTAGGCACAAAATGTACTTCCCAAATGAAAGTGTGAAGTCACAGGTCATCATTTTCTCATTTTGGCCCACAGTCTAGTGGGGTCCCTACAGGAAAATTGAGCCAGTAGAGGTTGGAGGTCTTGGCTGTGCAGGTTACAGGAACAAGGATTTCCCTTTACCTCACTTTGCCTATGTATGCCATTCACATTTGCATACTTTTAGGGGTGTAGGTGTCTCACTGGAATTTTGTTCTCCTGAGTGCAGTTTTGCACTGCCCTCAGCACCTACAGGACTTCCCTTGCACTACATGAGAAGGGGCTGTAGGAGGAAAGCATTCTATTCAAAGCAGAGAAATCCCAGATTAAAATGGCAAGGCTGGGGAAGATCTTCTGCTCTCCTTGGTCTGACTTTGGAGTCATTAATCTGGAAATATGAGATCTGCCAGGGATCAACCACATGCCTTTGCTAGGCTGGCTCAGGAGTCGGTAGAGCCCCCATGCTTCAGACCATGGGCTGTAAAAGGAAATATGAAAAATGATAGAGAAATAGATTTTATTGCTCTTTCTTCCAGAGCGCTCATGAAAATTAATGGCCATTTCATTCACGATTTCTTTCCGTTACTGGTAGGGGAATCATAAAAAAAAACCTAGTTCTTTTGACGTGTCAGTGCCTGACCTGCCTCAATGTGCTTTCAGTAGTTCTTGCAAGGCAACATGACAAGCAGATATGTTTTGAAGGCAAGCTGKTGTGCCATTTCTATAATTAAAATTTCATGTTGCCTGCAAGTATTGAGTCCTTCATGGCTTCAGTAGAGTACAATTGCAGAGTTTGAAATAAATCCTATCTTTGTCAAATACATCATCTAAGCCCCCACCTTAGTGTCTGACTAATCTGGCCAAAAGCAACCATCAATATCATAGCAGATAAGAGACAAGTATAGGTTGGAAGGCACATAAAAAATATCTCTAGAAAATATATTTAGAAGGTCAAACATACACTTGTCTTGCCTCTATTACTTTTACAGTCAAGAATTTCCCATGCAGGGAATCTATTCTGGCCCTTTTTACCCAAACTGCTGTAGTAAACTGTACACCATTTTTTTGGCTTCAAAACATCTGTAAGTCTCGTTTCCCTCTTTGCAAATTCATACATAAACAAAATTAAAGGGCTTTCCAATCCAGATGTTTTAGTGCTGTGTTATTTACATGTCTAAACATAGGCACCTGAGTTTGATGTTATGAGAGACCTGTACCCTGTATTGTACATGTTCTGTGAGTAAAGTGGGAGCTTGTTTTCAATGTCTGCTGGGAGGTGATTTTCCTCCTAGTCAGTTGTAACTTCCCCAGTGTAATCCAGTATGTGTAGGCTATTGTTAAACAGACAATAGATAATAGTCTACTTACCAGATCACCTACCCAAGCAGCACTCACCTCACTGCAAAGATTTAATACTGTTGCCAAAGATTTTCCTGAAGAGGAAGATAGGCATGCCTGCCCATAACCTGGGATCTCCTCTCCTCCCTTGGGTCGCATCCTGCCCCCGGGATCCTTCTTGATGCCAGCATGTCTGTCAGCTAAAAGCACAGAGCTTAAAAATGATGCATTCAGCTGTTTCCTGCTCTGTTTATTAGTTGGGTGTTTAGTTTGGACCCAGCTCATCACTCTTCATGCGGGAAACTCCCATTGACTTCACTGGGAACACTGTCTGAGCAAGGATTTCTGAGCAGGGCTTCTTGATGGAGAATGGCAGGACAGGACTGAGCACAGAAGTACTTGGCTCCTACCAGAGCAGAGACTGTCAAGCAGCCATTCCTGATTTGTAATAGCAGATCTTGAGGGACTTCACAAATGTGAGAAGTACTATTATCCCTGTATTACAAAAACTGGTTACCAAAACAAAAGGGTAAAGCTAAACAAGGTGGTGTTTTAGGAATTCTTGGTGGCAAATAAGTGTCATCATGTGATGCAAACTAGGTGAATGTAGAGCTATATAAACCTACAAAGAATGCCACATTTCTGGGAAGAGTTTTAAAGAACAACTACTAGTATGGCACTTCCACCATCTTGCTTTCCTTAGGTGCAAGTTCACATCACTGTTCATGACCTCTGTTGTTTTAGAGCATTCACTCTTCTAAGATTGCTCCTGGTTTTTCCCACAGTATGGCAAGAAGAGCAGCATCCAGCCTGTGTGTTACCAACATACCTGCTTCTGGCCCTTTTCCTGCACACCTGCAGCAGCAAAGCCAGACCTAGTTTACATTGACTCTATGTCCAGCAAAGTCTAGCCAGGCTCATGTGGTCTCGAATGGGGTAGGAGGAGAGCGAAACACTTCTCAAAATTTAATATTGAGGTCTGTAAGATTTGGTTTTATTAGGGCTGCAGTCAGTGCTGTTTCTGACGACAGCAGTCACCCTGAGCAGTGCAACACTGCACCGTGACTGTGAGTCTCAAGCTTCAGTCAGCCTTCCACATGGGAATAGATGCAGGTATGTTCAAAAAAATGCCCTGCCAGAACTATCTTAAAAGACCATCTTGTAGCTGGCAGTTTTGTGCGAAACACACTTCAACCACCTGAAAACCCACGTAATGATGGGAACAGCTTCTTCCTGGGAGCAAGACAACTGGGCTGGGAGGTATGCAGGACTCGCTTGCTAGGTGACAACACTGGATGAACAGTGGGAGGGAAGTTATAATTTAATCTTATATAAAATGACTAGAGAGATTTAAAAATAATTTTCTGATGGGAAATAGTCTTTCAAAACCTCTCCTGGAAGGCACTTGCTGACTTACTGCCTGAGTACTGCATCTGAATCAGATCACTTGCTGACATACTACATAGGCTGTGAAATTGTGTAACTTGCCTTATTATGTACAAGTCAGGGATGCAGAACCACTGTGTATTCCACCTCAGCCTTTCTTTTCCAGTCTGTGGCTTTGGACAGATTCTGGGGGAATACTCTTTTCCCAGGGAGATTTTAATGAGGCAATGTTTGCAGCAGACAGAGATGCCACACCTGAACTACAGGTCAGTACAGACAGCCAGAGAACACAACTCTGCTGGGTTTGTTTGGCTTTCTACTCCCATCCAGAATGAACACCACCATTTGCTGCAGCCCTCCTGCACCACTGATGCATTTCAAAGAGATGTGTCTAAATCTTCAGGGGTTTCACCCTGCTAGCAATGTAAGCTTCTGCCTTTCCAAACACTTCAGAGGCACTTAGGAGTTCCACTTCAGCCGCTTTCATTTTTTGGCCATAAGAAGGAGGCTGTCTTCTCACATATATTTCTACTGGGAAATACCAGATTGGCTTTAGTCTGGCTATAGATGTTGATTGCTTGCAAGGAGTCCCTTGAAGTGAACGAATGAAAGGGAAGGAGATGTTTCTCCAAACCAACAAAATGTAAAAAAATAAAAATAAACCAAACACCCCAAATTCTGAGGATAAAAATGTTTGACTCGATAAGGAGATGGGGAAAAATGGGAGAGTAATGAATGATGAACAATTTACTCAGTACATATTTGTTGTCCAGAGCCTCTCCCCTGGCCCTTGAAACAACGGGTGGTTCTTAACCAGGCCCTCGAGATCTTGCTTAGGCAATCCTGGCACTGGATTGTACGGGGACAGCACCTATTCCCTAGAACACAGGGTATTTTCATTTGTGCCATAATCACTGTGCTTCATCTGACAAGTTTTGGACAAATTATTGCATGCCCTCTTTCATTGCCTTGTCATTACACTTGCGTGTGACACTACATGTGTGCAAACTGCAGAGAGGGGCAGTGTGCTGAAGAGGGGAGGGAAGGAGGGCCAGCCTTTGAGCACAGAGGCCTGAAGTGGTGTGAGGGAAGAGGTGTTGAAAGCGGGATGGGAGAAGATTGGCAGGTTGAGGTCTAGCCTTTACAGGAGAGCAAGCCAGGGGTAGGGAAAATGTTGACAGCCCACAAATGTTACTGCAAGGAGGAAAACGACTCTGTGCCATGTTTCGCCACACCAATTGCTTCAGAAATCAGTACTTAAGGGGAAAGGAGCTCAGCTAATGGAGAGAGCAACACTGATGCCGTGACCAAAGGCTGTCGGGCATGCTGCATTGAACATGTGTTTATGCCAGAAGCAGCAGAAGGATCATGGATTTGGCTAGCACTTGGGATTTGGGGGTTGCAGGCCAAGTATGGGGCTCTACATCTAAGCATCCAGGATGTATCTGGTGCAAAAAACTAAAAACGGTTAAAAGGCTTATTTTGGCTCCTTTGTTCTTGCAGGTAGGAATTAAAATGAAAACTCATCCAAGCCCTTAAGTTACCTGATGACTCTGATCAGCAGTTGAGATGTCAATGTGATGTGCTCCACATAAAGGCAACACAAAGGTGAGCCCTGCCCAGGAGAACTGAAATGCAAGTATGATGGGCAAGATAAAAGGCTGATACAATGTAGAGAGGAGGAAGGCACAAGGTAAGAATAACATGAATATGACAAGATCATGACAGTAGTTTCAACACACTAAGACTAGCTCTTTCAACAAACAACCAGTGGCTCAGTTGAACTTTGGGAAGCAGGTTGGAGGACAATGAGGATGCCGGGGGGGTCCTGTTGCAAATCTTAGTAAAAGAGCTCCTTTGAAATCCTGACAGCAGCAACATTAAAACTATTCCTGGCTGAGGTGAGGGGCCTCTTGAGATCTTGTTATGCTGGTGACTTGGGAAGGGGTAGAGACTTGCAAACTCAGTGTTAATACACTCTGCTCCTGGCTCAAAATGACTCACAGTGTTTCCGAATAATTTATTCTACTTCTGATTTTCCCTTTGGAAAAGTGAGTTTCATACAACTTGTTTCCTTGTAGAACTCTTTGGGATGCTGGTAAATTTGACCTTCCTCGGTACAGTGCCTAGACAGCACTGGATGAGACCCAGAGAAGGACTTGGATGAAGCCAGCTGGAGAGTGGTACAGGATTTGAATGAGGTTAGAACCAAATGAGTGATAGTTTAAGGTGGCCAGATGTGTCAAGTGATGTTGATGTGAGTGAACTCAGGAGCAACAGGTAAAACACCATAGTTTGTGCACAGCATGGAGTGTGGTGGCTGTAGCAGCTCTCATGCTGCTGCCTTGCAGAGCGGCTGCTTCCTGCTCTCTCCTCTGCCTCTGCTCTTGCCCCCGCTTCTCTACAGCAGTTTTCTTTGTGTCCTTTGCCTGTCTGGTGCATTCTCATGCTTCACTGCCCATGTCCCAAGTGCTACGGTGCCCTGCTCCCTGTGGCAAGGCGACGACTGCTGCTGAGGCCACCTACAGTTCACACACCACCAAGCTGTCTAACAGGTACAGACCATTCAGGAGCTCAAGCTCTGTTTTCAGAATTGAGACTCAGTTTTGCTGTGGGTTTGAGGTTTCGTATAGAAGGCAGGAGTGAAGTCCCTAAATCTGCCTTCTCACAAGCGTAACCAGCACCTTGCTGCCAGCACCTGCAGCTCAGCAGCCACCTATCACCTTGATGCACAGCCCTGGCCAGGCACTGCCAGCAATGACCCCTCCAGTTCTGCTTTCACCTTGCTCAGTTTTGCCGAGCTCTCCCTCGGGCCTCACGGGCAACTAGTGATCCAGGACACAGAGGAGGCAAAATATTAAATTGCTGGAGAAAAGCTACAGAAGCTAGGAGTGAACCTTACACTTGCTCCTTCACCATCAGATTTCCATACCAGTAAGACACAAAGCGACACAGGATTACAGCGGGTGAAGAGAAAGGCATTTGGACATGGCAGGGTCAATGCTGCTCATTGGGATGTTACCTACAGATGTGTAGCCACTGGAGGAAACAAAACCGTAAGGAATTATGAGACTTGCTGGGATAATCTGGATGTGGCTGGGAAATGCCCCTGTGCTTCACTCCTGGAAGGGAAGGCTGAGGGTCTCCCTAAGGCAGGGAGGGGGGACGGTGCCGCGGAGCCTAAACCACCGGCCGAGTGGGCCCGTTTCTGGGGATGGTGCTCCCCTGCTGGGACAGGGAAGCGTGAGGCAGGGAGCGGTGGGTTGCAGGCGGTGAGGACTTCCCGGCCGCCACCCGCTGCGAGACCGGCAGCGGCGGAATCCCGTCCCCGCCTCGCCCGCGGCACCGGACCACGCCGGGGGTGTGCCGGGGGCGGAGCGGGCCGGGCCGGGCGGCGGCGGGGAGGAGCGCGGACAGCCGGCCGCGGGAGGCAGCGCGGCCGCGGGGAGGCATGTCCGCGCCCGCGCCCGTTACCATGCCCATGTCTATGTCCGTGTCCGTGTCCGTGTCCGTGTCCGTGTCCGTGTCCGTGTCCGTGCCCGTGCCCGTGCCCGTGTCCGTGCCCGGCGGCGGGCGGTGAGCGGCCATGCCGCGCAGGGCGGAGCGGTGCCTGCAGATCGCCCCGCACTCCCTGGCCATCGTCCTGGACGCCGCGGCCGGGGGGCGGCCGGGGGCTGGCGGTGCCGGGGCCGGTGCCTGTGCGGGGCCGGCGGCGGAGCTGGGCCGTCACCGCATCGGCTACGAGATCTTCGCGGACTTCAAGCGGGAGAACATGCAGCACTTCTGGGACCGGCGGGCCACAGCGGCGGTGGCCGAGACCTTCTTCCTGGGCTGGATCGACGAGCAGGTGCTGCTGGTGCAGGGCAAGGAGGAGCACCTGGAGGTGCTGCGGCAGGGCTGGGCGCGCCGCTCCCTCAAGCCCCCCAGCGGCTTCCACATCAAGTGCCTGGGTAGGTGCCCCCGGGCCGGGGCCGGGGTCGGGGTCCTGCGGAGCTGCCCCGGGGCACCCGCCGCAGGTGCCCGGCGGGGTCAGGGAGCGGGGCAGGAAAGGGGAGCCCTCCCCGCCGCGGGGTTTTAGCCCCCAAAAGTGGGTATGCGCGAAAGGGGCGAGCCGGGACGGGAGCGGTGGCATTGCGGAGATGCGGCTAAGTGAGGTTCTCAGGAGAGTTGCAGCCACGGCTAAGTGAGGTTGTCCGGAGAGTTGCCAGCCACGGCTGTAGGGTCGGTTGGWGAGGTGCGTCCCCCCGTTCCCTTCAGTGGCCGAGGTTAGAAACATAAACTGGAAGTGTTGGAATATACCCCCTGGAGGACGAAACGCCCGCTGGCCTCTGGCGGGCCGGCCTCCGCCTGTGGCGTGCTCCCGGGGCTGCTTGGCTCAGGAGTTAAAAGTTCGGTTTAGTATTTCTAGGTGTGCTCAAACAAAATCTCACTTTATATTCGGATCTACTTGCTAGATCAAACTTGTGTCACGGTGGTGCTCTGAAGGTGTCTTCCAGAGCGAGAAATATTAGTGGGAGACAATTAAGATACGATTTTTTGCGTTGCAAGGCAGGTGGCTTTTGGAGCTGTAAGCGGCAAGTCTGTTATGCCGTGGTGGGCTGAAGGTTCAAGTTACAGTGTGATTCCCTAAGGGAATCCCATCAGTGTGCAGTGGCCTAGGACAAAGCACGCTTCATCCTGAATTTTCTTCAGGAAATGAAAAAATCCTAGCATGGAGAGCAAAAATGTTTGCAGCGCTTATTTTGACGTGAAAAAAACCCTAAAAAAACTCAAACAAAAAAATCCCAACCCACCAACATCCCCCCCCCCCCCCCCCCCCCCCCCCCGCCCCCCCCCCCAAATCCTAACATATAAAGCTGTGGCTATTTGGTGTGTATACCGGGGAGTTGTGAAGAACAACGGAGCTGAAGTTTTTCTTAGGATTTAAGGTAACTCAACTTTCACAGCTTGAAACATGCAGCTTCTCTTATAGAGAGAAGGAAAATTGTGAAGATTTGCTTTATTGCTGTGAAGGTCTTGTTGCTTCCCATGGCTGCTGCAGCAATGGTCTTTTCCTCATGTACAACTTACAAACTGTCTTTTCCTCATGTACAGCTTACATCATCTATGTCCTATGCAGCATAGGCTAGAAATGCTCTCTCTGTGCTGGGAGTTTCAGACCCTTAAAACAGGATACTTCCATGCATTTCTTTTTTAAAAAATCAGCTGAGTAAGGTTCCTGAAAAGAATGGAAAATGAATATTCGAGGTTTCCCAGTTTCCTGTTTTTATTCTTGCTTTAAAATGTTTTTAGCCGTCTCTGTCCTTTTGAGCAAGCAATGCAGACTCTTATCACTTCCAGTTATTAGCAGTCTTGTCTCTTGCAGAGTTGTCAAGACACTCGTCTGTCACTCACTGTTTCCCCATCAGACTTACGTGAATATTACCGTTTTTTCTGTGCTGAAAGTGAAGGTCAAGACAAGCTGCCCTTTTAAAAATGAACTGATGGACCTTTTTTCCTCATTATAGCAAATTTTCCTCTGAACCTTAGATGGCAAGACAGTGTTGCAGAGCAGGTGGTTAATCCTATTCTGGTGATAGAAAAGTTTTGTGTTCTCCAACACTATTTAGAGAAGGGTAAGAAGTTAGGCAGTGGTTAGTGCTAGCTGCTCAGCCTAGCTCATGTGGGCTTTTTGGCTGCAGTTGGATGGAAGATGAAGAGCTTTTGAATTGGCCCTGTCACCTGACAGTGTAAGGGTCAGTGTTTGATTTTTGGGGTGTTCCTGGACCTTGCCCATTGGCTGACATTCCTCAGCCTGCTGCCCAGGAGGGCTGTGGAGAGGTGCGTTCTGACCTTGACTTTACTAAAGCCAGACAAGGAATGTAAACAGGTCTTTGTGGCCCATCTTAAAATACGGAAACAAAACTTTTGCTAGAAGTTCACGTTAATAAGTAAGCTCACTGGTGTGTAAATAATATGCATTCCTTGGGGGGTTATCTTTGCTGCAAATTTACAAAAGACTGGAGCCAAAGTATTTCATTTAACTTTAAAAATAGAAAATGCCCCTCAGTATTTGATTAAAGGCTGTGAAAGAAGAGCAGGGACCCGTTGGAGTCTGGCCTGTTGTGTTGTGCCTTAGCTGTGCCAAATATGATGGGAGGAGCTGATTGATTTTTATTTTTTTCCACTGCCTTTTTTTCCACTCCCAGACTGATAATTCAGGTCTTGTGTCTAAGTAGATTCAACTTGCACTTACTGTAAAGTTAGGTAGTTAAAGAATTGTCAAAGTGATGGGCTTGGCCTGTGGGCATGAGCATCTGCCTAAATGCGTGTAATTGTATTTTCAACATAATTAGGTACCTAATGTGTAAATGACTGTGACTTATTGAGGAACTCTCTCACACTTTATTATCTATTCTGTTGTATTAAAGCAGTGAACAGCACACAGAGGAAAAAGTCTCGATGCTTTTCAGCTTTAAAAAAAAAGTGGCTGGTATCTTAGGCTGATAGGAAAACCTGCCTGCTGGGAGTTGCGGAATAGTAATATTTTACCCCTGTTAATATATAACTGATGGGGTCAAGGAGAAAAGGTGGCATGGTATTTTTCATGAAGATGAAGCTGCTGTTTTCTGTTGCTCTGGTCCAGCCGGTAGTGCCTGTGCTGTGGTGGTAATAGGGTTGCCATGGCTGGGCAATGGGGGGTTGCATGGGGTGCTGACCCAGGGAGTCTTTCCCTGCACCCCAGGGCCATTGGAATACCTGGAAAATGCTGTGGTAGGTTGGTGGGTTGGTTCTTGTCTTATTTCTTGGCTGGCTGGCTGTTTGCAGAAGGGTGGGGGCAGCTTTCTGCCTCACCTGCCCCTGGAGTTCAGTTGTGATGGAGTAGCTGGATGACCAGCTGCCTGCCCCAAAGTGGTGTGGGGGGAGTATCCCAACCTCCTGCTGCTGCCTGGCATGGGACAAGGGACAGAAAGGTCCCCTCGGCTGCACAACTTCCATGCACAGGTAGCAGAGAGCCTTGGACAACATTTCCATTCTCCTGCATTGTTAAGTGCTAACATGACCCAGAAATCACAGCTGCAGCCTAACTTTCAAACCTTTGCTGATGTTGCTGGTGTTTCTTGTTCCTTGTGGTCCAGAGCCTTGGCTGGTCTGATGAGTTGTGGAGGAAAAAGTAGCTGGTGAGGAGAAGGGAATACTAAACCTCTAGTGTGTGTAGCGTGTTTTCCGCTGCTGGGACTGTAAAATGTAAACCAGGAGACTCACTGCTGAATATTCTTTCCACATTTAAGTCACTCTGGCTTGATAATGAAAAGTTCATGAAAGTATAGTCTGTAGTTAACACGGACTGGACAGTCCTAGTGTGCTCAGTGTGGGTGTACCTGAGCCACAAAATGAATGGATTCAAATCAACATGAGATTCTAGTGTCCGAAGATTTGACTTTTGAATTACAAAATTAGACCTTACCATTAAATACAGCAGGAATATGAAGCACATGAGAAACTTGCTTATAGCACTGACAGCTTAGGGCTGGAGGATATGGGGGATGAAGTGATTCATGTGTGACTTTCAAACTTACTCCTCTGGCAGTTTTCTGAAACTAAATGGTTACGCCATAAAAGCTTGCTCAGTGACCAGTTTTGCAGTGTTCAAAGTTATTCAGATATTAGGAAGTTGTTGGGTGTATTGAGGTTTTTAAGTTGGCTGAAGGGAAACTTTGGGAAACATAGGCAGTCTGAATAAACAAAATCCCCAAACCAGCACTTGCTTAATATGTTGATTTAGGGGGTCAAGGAAACCTTATGCAAACCTATAGGTCCCGTGATGAAATTCATTGTCTTCAGAAGCTCTCTTGTAACTTTGCAAGGCTTTTGCAACTTAAGTCTTTAATGAGCGTTAGTATTTTAATAAGATTTCTTTTTTTGACACACCTTCCATTTGCACTCACTAATATTTGTCATCCTGGAAGCTGATTTTTTTTTCCCCCATTCAGCTCTTCTGTGCAAGGTGCTGTCAGCATAGCAGGATGTTTCACCTCATTTTTGTGTCTTCATTGTCTTTTGTGTTCCCAGCTGAGACTTCCTTCTGTATCTCTTGCACTTGATTTCTGTGTCACGGACAATGGGCATCTTTGAGAGGTTTTCATACACTTTGCGGAAGGGCCGTGACCTTTTCTAAAGATTGTTTGAAAAGAAGTGACCAAGCTTTATAATAACCCTTTAGTCATGCCCAGAGCAATTTCTCCAATTAGAAGCTGATGTTCAGATGGAGTTTTCAAGAAATGTATGTGCAATAATTAAACTAACTAGCAGGAGTTATAATTCAGCGAAGTCGGCAGGGCCGGGCTGTTGCGCATTGTTCCTGCTTGGCCAGGCGTAGGGGGGAAAACTTTTTTTGCTGCGCCAGGAGCTGGAGCTAAGTGCTCCCTTTCTTTTCTTTCCCTGCCATATCCTCTCATGCCACCAAAAAATTAAATTAACACCCCACCAGTTTAAGTTCAGTAATTTCCACAATAAGTTTTTCAGTCATTAGTGGATGATTATGGTGAAGTGTAGACTGTTGGACATTAAGTGTGGTTCATCTATGGACACTTATAAAACATGAATTCCTTTTTTTCCTCCCAATTATCTCCTTTATATAATGAAAATGTCTTTTCAGTGAGGAAGCATTAGGTTTCACAGTAATAAAACCTCCGATGACTTTACCACACACTCAACTACACTTTTTGTATGCCTTGTGGTATTACCATGGGAACTTCAGTGGATTTAAACTACAAATTTTTTTTTCTCCTTCTCTATCACTCCAACCTAGAGCCAGTTAGAGATTCACTAAGCACATTTTATATCTTGAAGTGGTTATTGCAGCCTGGGGAAAAAAAAAAAAAGGTAGACTTAAGCTTATGGCCAGGCTGAAGTGCTTATGGATTTACTCCCAGCTTTAAGTAAAGAGCTTCACTGCTTACAAGTGTTGGGTTGGGCCTTTAATGTAATTTATAAAAGCAGCTTTCAGAGACTGGGGAGACAGAGAGAAGAGCTAAATGAGTATGGACTGCATATAAAGTGCCTGATTTCTCAGTATGTGGTTTGTGCTTGTGTTGTGGGAGTGAAGTCTTGGAGTCAGAATTGCTTTCTGCTCTTTAAAGAAAACTGTGGATGGCCTGCAAGGCTAGTGCTAGTTGTCAAAAATGTATTGTGAAAATAAATAAAAAAACCCCCACAAAAACGTGAAGGAAGGAAAGATATGGCCTATTTAATTTCATTTTTTCACTGAAAGCAACTTCTTTTGAGCAAGCAAAGTCAAATACACAGATCTGTGGTATTCATTGTGCAACTCAAGAGAAGGATTTATAAAGTTAATATCCAGCTAGGACTGTCTCCCCACCTCCTTCCTCTCCACAAAGAGCACCATTGTATAGGAAAGCATCTTTCCCAGTGGCAACTAAGTCATCCAGCCTTGCAAATTAAGTGTATGCTGTCTATGAAAAGCAGTGCTGTAAGGGAACCATGGTGGCCGAGAGCAGCCCTTGGCCCTGAGGCTTTGACAAAGCAAAAGGTCTCTCACTCTCTCCATCTCTTTTTTTGTGCATGAGGGTCTGATCTTTAATTAAATGCTCCTCGTTCCCTTGCTCAAAGGGCTGTTGTTTTTGCTGGGGAGCAGCATGGTCGGTGTGCACTGAAGGAAGCCCTTGTCAGGTGTTATTCCCAGTGCTTAAATGGGCTCCTGGGCTGCCAGTGTCATGTACCACCAGACCAGTCACTAAATCACCTTTCCATCTGTCCCACTCTTCTTTTCTACATAGTCATTTTTGGTTTTAAAAAGACTGAGGTGAATGAGGTGTCCAGGGGCCATGCAATGGCTAACCATGGAGCTGCCAGTCACAGGTACCTCCATCCTGCTCGCTGCTTTTCACCATTTTGTGGCATGAAAACTCAGTTGTGTTTTCCCTTTTGTACTGTCTTTGTAGTTTGCTAGTAAGAGGCATGTTGCTTAACATTTTACTTATGAAACTGTAATGATTTTAGTTGACTAAGTACAGACCTTCTATGTGTGTTTCCACAGTTTAAAATTTTGCTTGAGATGAATTTTGATTGATAGAATGGCTTGGGTTGGAAGGGACCTTAACAATAATCTCATTCCAACCCCTGTGCCATGGACAGGGAGCCTTCCACTAGACCACGTTGCTCAGAGTGCCATCCAGCCTGGCCTTAAATGCTTCCAGGGATGGGACACACCCACAACTTCTTTTGGCAACCTGTTCCAGTGCCTCAGCAACCTCACAATAAAGAATTTTGTCCTTGTATCTGCTCTAAACGTACTCTTGCTTTAAGGTCATTTTCCGTTGTCCTATCACAACATGCCCTTGTGAAAAGTCTCTTTCCAGCTCTCTTGCAGGCCTCCTTTAGGTCCTGAAAGGTGCTAGGCCTCCCCAGAGTCTTCTCAGTCTATCTCCATGAGCGAGGTGCTCCACCCCACTGGAGAAATGTACCTTTAGTGCAGAGAGCTCCAGGAAGGGTCAGCTGTGTCTGAAAACACTCCTGTCCCTGGGCTTGACTGGCAGGTTTTTGTTTCAGCTCTTTGTAAAGGGAATGATAACAAAGTTGGCACTCTCTCTCAGCAATTCTGATGCTGTTTCCTCGGGCCGTGATTTTGGATGGTAAACCTGTCCTCCTTTCTGCAGGCCAGGAGAATCACAGCTTGTCCCCCAGCAGGGCGTGCCAAAGTATTACCGCATTCTTGTCTGCATTTGAGACATCCTTTTGGAGAGTGTAGCAGAAAAGGTGCAACCCAAACCCGGATGCATTGGGTGTCCTCCAAAACTCCTGGCATCCAAAGATGCCTCCTGAGCAACATGACTCCTTCTCTTGGCTACAGCAAACACAATAGGCAGGCTTCTCTTTTCTTTTAGTAGCCAAGGAAAGCCTGAAGTGTTCAGAGAAAACAAAAACTGCAACCAGATGGTGGTTTCCCCTGCAGAAACTGAGGCTGTGAAATGTGAGGATGGAAGGAACTTCTCAATAGTTTTCTGTAATAACAGAAATTTAACAGGGTTCTGAAAATTCAAGCTGTCTCCAAACTTTGTTTCTTTGTTTTAAATAAAAAAGGATAAATGTTTTGATTATTTTCTAATGATGCTGACTACTGGGAATGTTATTGCAGTCTCTGGTTTCCGATATTGAAACTGCTCCCTGGGTGGGCCAGATCTGGAAAGATTTTTAAGGATATTACATTCTTGGAATAAAATCCCTTCACCTAATATGTAAACATGCTTTCTTCTGTCCGCTGTACTTGATCCCTCCATTTATGACCTGGGATTTCACCTGGGACCCGTGATGAGAAATATCGGAATGTAAAGAATGTACAAACACATATATTTTGATGAAACAAAGTGCTTTCCTGTTGATATTTGAGGAGGTCTTCACAGCTCCTTTTTTAATTGGGCTCCTGTTCTGAGCCACAATAGCAATTGAATACACTTTCAAAGGTCAATAACTACCCAGGGAATCTGAATAGTGGTTCTTCTAGTTGCATTTTTTTCTGTAACAGAAAAGCAATGGTGTAGTATTACCATCAGCACTTACTAAGCTATTTTTGGTTTTCTTATGAAAGCAAGTTACTATACTGTGTGCTAAATTAATGCACAGAGTAATGACTTCTGTAGTGTATTTCCTGGAGCTGGATATACTTCTAATCCATGTAATATGAGACTTTGTTGTTGTTCTTCCATATGGGGACAGGAATGGGGTACCAAAACAGCAGAAGTTGGAGTAAAATACAGCAACCTGGAATTTAGCTTAACCTGGAATTCCACTATCAGATAATTAACAATGGGATATGCAGATGTGTCAAAGATCACTCTTTTAGAAATGCAAACCAATTCACTTAAACTCTAGGAAACAACTCCAAACTTGGTTCTTTACAAAATCTATATACCGTGACTGTGGAAAATGCTTCTATTCGAAGAACTTGGTTTGTGTGCCTTGCAGAAGGTTTAGTTTTAAAGCAATTTTTGTGAAGTATTAGTGCTTCAGAGAGTACGTATGCCAGCTCATGCATGTCTTTGGAGGAGGACAAGAATGCTGAAAGACCCATTGCCCCCACTGTGGGGAGTCCCACTGAGAGAGCAGAATGGGGCTCTTGGATGGTGACCCAATGGCTTTTACAATAGCATGGTCTAAAACACAGTGGCCAGCAGGACTGGCCTGATCACGGGGCAGGCTGATTCTTCCTTCTGGTGCCAGCAGAAGGGGAATAAAGATATGATTTGGGAGAGGAAGACTGGGGCTGGTCTGTGGCTGAGCAAGTGTCTCAGTTCCCTCACTGGGAGCAGGGCAGTTGCATTGCTGTGTCCATCCTCATCAGTGACTGCAGCTCCAGTAACTCCTGCTTATCTGCTGCCTTGTAGTTGCATGAGCTGCAATGTCTGCTCTCACTGGGTGTTCAGACATTCCTGGGAAGGCGTGAAACTGCAGGGACCGTGTTTTCACTGGAGCTGTAAAACTTGCAGTGTATCATTAGCATTAGAACAAGCTGGGTCCTGCCAGTGTATTTGAGATTTGGCAACAGAGTATTAGGTATTATTGAGGGGCTATAAAATGAGTTTTTCTTTTTTAAAAATGGGAATATTTTTTTGTTCTTTAAGAAAGGCCTATCGTGAGTCTAGCGAAACTTTTAGCTGAAGAAGAAAAATTAATATTGACTTTTTCAGACTACAGTTGTATTTTCCACTTTGATTGTAATATCCGTTATATCTTTCTATACACAAAGAATATGGAAGAAATAGATTTCTGGATGCAGCAGCCTTTTTCCAGGTTGTTGGGAGGAAGAATTAATGGCCGAATAAATATATCATGTCTACTTACCTTGTCTTAACAGCATCCTTGGGTCCATGAGGTTACAGAGTGCTGCTACTGTGCCAATAGCAATGCATACCATTTATTATTTATGTCCCTTTACAAAGAGATCAATTTGACATAAATAGGGTTTATCATTGCCTGTTTAGATATTGTGTTTGAATTCTAAAGAGGTAACTGAAGTCCTGTAAGCTTGATGTGATGCTGCAGTGAACTTCTGTATGTTTGGTGAGGTTTTTTTGTAGTTTTAGGGGTGGAGTTTGTTTTTTAGTTTTTGGTTTTCTAATTGCTTTTCTTTTAGGGGAGGTGTTTTAGTCAAGGGATTCATGGTGTGGTTTTTGGGTGCCAGTAGTCCTCAGCCTGCTCTTGAGCCTTCCACCCACTCTTCAACCTGTGTGGAAGTGGACCGTGTCCTTGACTCCCACTCCAGCAGACCAGCATTAAATGTTTGCTGTCCTGCTCATGAGTATTGCATGAGTATTGCAGGGCTAGTGCCTAAACAAGTTCCCTTTTCACTGACAGATGAAATAGCAATACCTGGCATTAAGAGAAAGTGGAGTGTTTTCTTTGGGTTTCCCTGAAAAGCCTCCTTTGTCTCCACCGTATCTTCTCAGGGAAACCTGTACACATTGCTAAATCTGAGGGTGCTGTTGAGATGCTCTGGCTTCTGAAGCCAGAAGTAGGTCAGCATCCATGTGAAGATTTCCATCCACTTGGTGTGCCTGCTACTCCTGGTAAGGCTTTGCAAATAGTCCCTGTCCAGTGGAGTGATCCAGGCTGATGTGGGCAATCTTGAGAGCCCAAAGCAGAGGGTGAAACAGCACCAGTAAGGAGAGTAGAGGAAGGAGGCCCTGGTGGACTGTCCCATACTTAGGGTTTATATGGCTCAAAGGAGGAGCAAATTATGGACATCTGGATAAACCTGAACAGATGTTTCCAGGTGCCTGATGTCACCTGAGTGGTCCTGGTCCAGCTGTGGGAAGTCAGCAACTCGCCTGGGCTGTAGGCATGTCCTAATTAGTCACAAGTAAGCTGGTGGTTTAACCGGCAGAAAAGCAGAATTTTAAGGTCTATTTTAAAGCAAAGACAGTGTCTAACATAGTAGACATTATTAGCAGAAGGGGCTAGTAAAAATAAATAAAAGGGGGAAGGAAAAAGCTTTGAGGACACTAAGCTTTACTGCCATCATTGCTAGTTTGTCACAATTATCCTACTGGATAAAAAGAAATCTATTATTGGTGTTACTGCTTGAAAAATCCTATGCAATTAGAGGGAAAAATGATAGTTTTGTGAGAAGCTGCAAGGAGAAAAGTCACAAAGGGGTAAACAGTGGATAGAAACAGGGAAGAGAAAAATAACTCCAAATCTCTGCAATCTTAGATGCTCTAGAAAAAAGTTTATTTTTCAAGCTGGTATCTTCAGACCAGATATCAGCCTTGTGTGAATATGAACATCTGGAAAGAGTGGGAGACCAAAAGAGAAGGGAAGCCAGCCAGCCAGGGTTTTAGTGAAATGAACAGATAATCTTGGAGGTAGTGCTTCATGTGGTAGGGAAGCAAGGCTGGTAGGTGTCAGGTCTGCTCTGTTTTTATGAGAAGTGGAGACTTTAATAGTACTTAATGCATTTTCTTAGAGGGTCTAGCTACATGATATCTCCATCTTTCAGCAGTTTGGGAGGTGTCTGAATGGTGGGAATGGAAGAACATAGGACTCATAGGGCCATGAAGCTTTGCAGTGTTTCTCAAAGAAATTTTGTGTGCACAAGCATTCCATGCTGGACGCTTAGGGTAATTTTCAGCTGGAGTTGCTTCATATAGACATATGTGTGAGTGGGTATATAGTTTTTTAAGTGCTGTATGAACAGAGATTTTCCATTACTTTGAGTGGTCTTGATTCAACAAGGTGCAGATACCCACATGTGCTTATAGTAAGTTGAGTTTAGTGGGAGGACTCTCATTTTTTAATATGGGCATGTCGTATATTCTTGTATTTGCCTGACTATTGTTAAGAGATTTGCCAGAGGAATCTCTTTGTGGTTAATCTCAGAGTGGGTCATCTGTGTCTAAGCCAGGAGCCCTTTGGGAATTAAGCTTGCAAAATCAGGACTAGTATTTTTTGCATTTTAATTTTGATGTGTTCAGTACTCTGAGGAATAAACAGCGGAACAGTTCATCCAGCTTTTGCAGGTGCCTTCAGGAAAATTATAAAGAGGAAGTATTAATTAGTACTTCTTCAATAAAAGTATAAAGAGGAAGTCTTAAATAATACATTGTCAATAGAAATGAAGTAATAAAAAGTAGGCACCTTGACCTACAATCATTCTGATTTCTTTCCTTGGGTAGGAATTAGTGGCTATTATCTTGTCATTTTTTATTTATGGCAGGCGCTTATAGCCTTTAATTTATCGATTTCTCATTAATTCAAGGTCTTTGGTTTTGTTTCCAAGGTATTTTTTTATTGTTAGTTTGTCTTTGCTAGAGGTGTACAGATAGAGCTCCTCAGTGAAGCTGATGCCAAATAGCTGTTGGAAGGTCTGCAGGGACTTGCTTCTTGGCTGCCTTTCAAGTGCGGTATGGCTGTAAAATGTTTTAGTGTCAGAATCACTACATCTGTCATTGTTCTGCCTTTCTCTGTCAATAACTAGTCTTATTCAGTGACATGTTTGATCTTAAAGGGGGAAAGCAGATTTATTGGTGTGCCAGCATGTGAGTCTTCACGATTTTTCTGCTCAGATAATCGTTGGGCTTCAGGTTTCAGTGGTTACTTAAATTAATCCCAGTGCTGTCTTTCCAGTCTTTTCAATATTTGTGTTGAGAGAAAGGCCAAAACATATCCTGTCTGCTGGGAGCCACTAGACACCAATCATCTGGTAAGATGGAATAAAAGTGACTTCAGTATTGATTTTTGTGGTGAGTGACTGGGGCAAAAAGGAAATAATTTGACAGAACTTTTCCCACTAGTTAGGACAATGTTTAACAACTGGGATGTGCCATCTCAATTTTTCCCTTCTTTTCATGCTGGGAACACTTTTGATTGGTGGCTTGTGCACCCATTTCCAATTCTTGAAGATTTTCCATTGCCTTGGGTGTTTTGCTAATCGATGGGGGCACTTTAAAAGGACACAGACACCAGGAGAAAGAACGGTCCTATTTTACTAGAAATAAGGCAACACAGTAGTAAAATCATACATGTAGCAAAACGATGAGCTTACTACAGGCTTGGCTGTAGCAACAAGCAAAAATAAGCAAGGTAATGCACCTAATCATTACTATACGAGAGAAAGGATAGTGATTTAGCAAGATACATCACCAGTTGCCTAAATAGTTACCATCATCCASAGTCCACAGTCGCTGGGGAGCCCCATTTCGCAGCGAAGACCTGGAGAGCCCTTCCCAGCAATTAGGACATCCTACGCGGTGCATCCACCCACAGGTGAGGTCTCCGGTTCGCCCAAAAGGAGGTCCAGCTTTTATAGGTCCAAATCAGCAAGTCAGAGTGGCTTTATCATATTTTTAGCACAGAACACCTGGATTTGATGGCACACTTCCCGAACAGCCAGGGCCAGGGCTTGGCCAGAGCCCAGGCCTTGGCTGGGAGGGTTTTCCCCTAAAATACCCTATAAACAAGCCTCTATTCATTTCAGTTGGGAAAGTTTCTCAAAATGATACATTTCTTGCAGGTAACTACACAAAGTTATGTGCTAGTTTGGTGTTAAACAGCAAGCATAAGCGTCTTTGTCATCTATTTTTAGCTAAATAATACTGATGGTGTTAGTCACACAGTGCCCAGGATCCATCTTGTAAGTCAACTCAGGCTGAGGCCTGCTGCTGAGGCCTCAGCACATCACTTGGGTCATTTACGCTGCCTGCTGTCCCGGCGAGTAACAATCCACTAGTGTGATGATCCTCAGCTTTCTTTAGTTTGCAGATCGCTGAGTTTCCAGCAGAAATGCAGCAAATGTAAGTGGTGCTTTTCACTTTTATCTTTTTGTAGACCGTTTGGAAAGGAGTTCACAGATCACCTGGGGACCTGCATACCCCAAGTTGAAAACCTGACCTCGCCAGTCCCAGCATTTTACACATGAATGTGCGGATACTTGCACAGCTGAAGCTTGTGCTCCCCTACCAGTACTGCAGACTTATCAAACCTTCCCTTCAAACAGTTCACAATTTTTCATCTCTGACAGCTACCCTGAGCCTCAGTATTTGCTCTGCACCTTTTCCTCTTCTCCTCTTTTCTTCAATGACACCTGAGGTGGTAACTTTTGGAGTAGCAGGGGTGGCTGGCACTTTGATGGCTGCAGGCTGGAAAGCTTGGTCCGAACATTGTTCTGTGTCTTGTGTTTGAGAGCACAAGTCTTTGAGGGCAGAGAACTTGGTGGCTCTGTCAGATTGATGTGCTGGGCTCTGCAGTGCTGATCTGGGCCTAAAGTCCATAGGTGCTCTCAGTGCAAAACCTTATATAATAATATACACCTATGAGGTTACTTGTGAATGAGAGGTAATCTGTAAATAGGCAGCCAGGCAAAGAATTCTTGCTCAAAACCTGCCTGGATTTGCTTTACCTGTTTTCTCACCACTTGGGCAACAGTAATTACTTTTTGTGGCAGCCCTCAGCCTGCTTCATGAATGAGTTTCATGCATAAGTCTTTTGAAGGCTTTAGCAAAGCTATGGTGAGTTTGCAATTGCAGATACTTAGGTAATGTGTTTGGCTTGAATCTGGAGCCATAAATAGTCAGTAGGGGATCTAATAGTTCATAAATTACTATCCTTACTTTATTTTCTCTAGTTGTTAACTAAGAAAATGAGAACGGGGCCCATTGGGTCAATATGCATAAGAGGAGACATGTCATACTGTCCCAGTCTGTGGCCTTGCACTCTTGGTATATGACATGTAAACTCTAGCTGTGATTGCACAGAAGGGAACTGGAGCCTCTCATGGTTTATATGGTGTTTCTTTCAATGAACTGCAAAATACTGATTCTTGTGTGATGTTACTTGTGGGTTTTAGTACGTATATGGCTACTCACAGGCTTGTTCTTTCCTAATTGTGGTAAGAAAAGACGAAATTTGCATCTCAAGGCAACTCTGCATCTTCTACTGAAGCATGTTGGTCAGTACAGTCCTTTTCAGGTTTGTCAGTAGGTTCTCTTCTCTCTATGGCAATGTGCAGAAGTACATCTGTGGAAGTGACCTACTCTTGTCCTGGAAAAGCAGAGGTGGAAAGGGAAGTCATATCTTGTGGAGTATTTTTCTTTTCCCTTCCTGAGACCACAGGTCTCAGCGCTTTTGCAAGATGACTAAGGTTTCTTTCAGCACTGGGCTCCTTGATTTTTCCTGCATATGTTTCAGCTGAACATAAACGTATCTGAGCTAGTTTTGAACTAGCTGGCTCAGGTATGGTTTGCATTCTTCAACTCCAGCAATAATTATGGTTTTCAGCAGTGTCTAACTCCCCTTGCCACTCAGGCAGCCTGTGATCAGCTGCTGCAGTAAGAGACTTGAGTTCCCAGATTAAAGCCAGCTCAGGGTTATCTAGACTGTAGTGCTGGGGTACTGTAACTCTCCTTTACAAACTGAGCTGTTGCTGTGAATTCCTTGGGGCTTTTTCCTTCCTGCCTTTTGAATTTCTTTTTCTGTGAACTTAGCAAGTGTGGCTTTTGCCTTTATCCATGACTGACCTTTTTTCAATTCTATCTCTCTGCTTAAAAGCTCATGCCAGCATGTAAGCTCTTGTCATCTTCTCCACCGATGGCTTTGTGCCAGGATCACACCAGTCTGACAAAGTGCCCCTAAAAGCCTGTCCCTTCTCAGCCTCACTGCTACCCTACCTACCTCACTGCTTGCAGCATCATTCTTCTGTTGGCCCTGCTCTAGCTGCTTCTACAAAATCCACCTTCTTTGGAGACATCTTGTCTCCTGATGGCTCCAGAAATTTCACTGTCTGCATTTGGTACTAGCTGGAGCTGAGCCTTCAAAAGTTGGCTCTTGGAATGGATATGGTGATAATATGCTTTGAAGTCAGACCATCTGTTGTGTAAAGGGCATGTTTTTGATCCTTAAAAACATGAGATGGTTAAGGCCAGGAATGATGCCGAACAGTGTGGGAAAAAAGGGGTTGAGAAACCAACCACTGGGACCTACTAGAGTAGATGTGGGAAGTGCTTGAGTCAATCTGTGCCAGTGCTGTCCCTAACTTGCCTTTTTTTCTTTCTGCTTCCACTCCATTGAGGAAGGCACAGGCCCATTTTCAGATGTTTGACTGCAGGACTGTAGTCCCTCTTTATTCTTAGCAGGAACTGAACTTTCCCCTGTGTCTGCACTGCCACAGTGATTTGAGCTGGTGTGGGTCAGCACCAAGGAGGTCCCACAGCCTTTGCTCTGACACAATGAGCCATCTCAAAGGCAAAAACGCAACCTGGAATGAGGAGAGAGGAAAAGAGAGTTCAGGATAATTTACTGTGGACCTGCTGCCCTATCTTCTCTGCATTATAGTCTTCAGACAAATATGTGTGGATCATAAGGTAATTTGTGTGGGAAGAGACCTCCAGGGGTCTCTGGTCTGACCTCCTGCTTACAGCCACAACTTCGGGTCAGTTGTTCCCATCATCTAACCTGGAATGCTCTGTTGAAGACAACAGCAGCTCCAGTGGATCTTGTGGATGATTTCCACAATTCCCACATGTTTTGCTGTGGACAGGTCCTTTTGGAACTTTGGCTCCTGCCTAACAGGTTTGCCTGGTCTTTCTGCCTGCCTCCAGTTGCTCTGTATAATGGGGGGCCCAGGAGCACCCAGTGCCGTCTGGCTGTCTCTTCCACCCACACTGTTTGGACACTGACTTTTTTGAGGCAAACATTTTTGAATGCACTGCTATGAACAAGATTAGGCAGTTGTTGCCTTGCCTTTAGTTGAAATGTGTTTGTTTAAAAAAAAAAAGAGGTATAACTCCTTCCCCAAGCCTGCCTTAGATGTATTTCTGTGTTTTGACAGATCCTTAAGGTGATTGACAGAGCCATAGTTGCCAGCAGCTTTTTATAGGAACTTTTCTTAACATGCTGCTTGTCTTGGGAAAGACTTTTTTTTTTGGTGAACCACTTAATCCACAGTTTAAATTGTTTTTAAACCCCTAGCAATAGATGCTTTAGTTAATCTTGATAGACCTTTTGAAATGGCCAGTAAGCCTGCCCTTTCTTTAATTTTAAATGCTGAGAAATCACGTTGTGATGACCTGGTGACTGGAAGTTATGGAAAACAAATCAACCAAGTGCTCTTTCTTCCTCTCATAAACTCATTTTCCCTCTTCTTTTGTGACTTTTCTGTCTGCAGTTGACCTGCTCCTTGTGCAACCACAGTCTTTTTACTCAGCTCATTAAATCATGTTTTTCGTCTGAGTTTAGACTCTCAAACTACTCTTAGACAGCATTTCCCTCTTATGTCCTTTCTTTATTCTTACCTCAGCTGTGGCAGAAAGCACTTAATGGAGGCTGCAGGCCTTGAAGTTGGTCTCAGAATAGAGGGAGGAGGAGACATCGACCATGCATACTTTATTTTCAGTGCTTCTGCAATCTGACAGATACCCTTTGGGCTATGAAAATATGTGTTTCATTGACTTGCAGAGAATTCATCATCTGAATAAATGACTTACAAAAAAAAAGAAAGAAAAAGCCCCTAGATATATATTTTTGACATGGTAATGTCTGTAAAACCACAGAAAACATATGAAGTTTGTGAGCATTTTGGCCCATCTGCTACAATTTCTAATACAACAGATCTGTTAATCTGCTCCTGATGGGATTGGTTGTGTTCAGTGTGCCTCGTCAGCAGATCTGGGCATCTGCAGCACAGCAGATCTGAAAAGGGACTTGCTAAAGGAAGAAGCAAAGTAGATGGATGACCCTTGTGCTTTTAGAAGCTGTTACCTAAACCCTGGTGGGTTACTGGAGGAGGCAGGCTTGGTAACTATGGAGCTTCCCATCCCATCTTATATGAAAGATCCAGCTTATATTTCCATCAGTGGGAATTTCCCAGTGACAGTAGGAGTTASATTTCTAGTGGAATGAGAAATAGAGATGCCTCAAGCTAAGAGGAACACAGGAGAAAAAGAATATATGAAACGTAGACTTTGCTCTTTGTCTGATTCTTTCTTTAATATCCATTTCCTCACTTTTTACCCAAGAAGATATGTTTTGCTGTTGAATTATTAACAGATCATCCTCTGAGGGTCTGACCAGGAAATACTTTCTTGGTCTCCAGAAAGAGAGTGCTCTTTCAGAAAAAATTTACCACTTTCAGCATGGTTGTGAAGGTAACATGAATGATGACAGTTTGGTAAAACTATTCTGCAAGCCCTGGAGCTAGACTCACCCTGGACTCAGTAAAGAGGGGAGGTCCCACTTTTTACTGTTATTTCAGGATAACTATAAAGGCTGCTGGTGAAGTTGAATATTCATATTATTTAGATGGTAGCAAGAGTAAATACATTTTTTCTACTATCTTTTGAAGAAATTGTAGCTTTTTTTTGTGGTGCTGTAAATGGCTATTTTCAGTGAATTGTAGAAGGGACAGTGGAGTARAATCAAGCAATTCTTTGCTCATGTGTCCTAGTTATTCTGTTTTATGTTTAAACAATTGAGAAGTTTATGTATGTAAGCAAAGTTTGCTGCCAACTGAGCAAGATTATATACCTTTTCTGATGGTGCAACTCATACAAAATATGCTGCCCAAAGCATCGCTTAAAAAGTGATATAGTGGCATTTGCAAGCCCAGGCAAATATATACAAGATTTTCTGCATTTCTAAATGGAGAATCCAGAGCTGCCTGTCTGACTAATGCATTGGTAAGGGCATGTCTGACTTTATTAGATAGGAGTCTATTCTTTGGCTTTATTAGATGTCTTTTTTTTTTCCTTTCTGACTAGCTGGCAATGTCTGGGCAAGCTATCTCACACTGTTAGCTCCTGACTTCTTGAAAGTAAAAGCATCATCCTATTTCTTTGGAAGTTTGCAAAATTTATTACTGTGCATTGTAAACAAGGAGGGGAAAATACACGTTATGTAAAAGGATTATTGTTGGTGCAGTTTGTATTTCCTTCTTTCAGTCCACTTGCCACTCATTTAAATAACTTCCTTCCCCATCCCATGTTTGTGTTGGGTGTCAGGGTGTCTGTTATTGTTTGTGGTGGTGGCCTGGGCTTCCACACTCCTGGCACTCGTGACCAGGAGTTCATGCTGACGGCTGGACAATGCTGAAAATGCACCTGCACAACAAACACAATTAAAATATCTTTGTTCCTTTTAAGAACACGTTTGTTAGGTAGATTTAAAGGCAAGGGTGTGAATCACCTTTGTAACTAGAGTTGGGTTTGGTTTTTTTCTTTGAAGGTCACAGCTTTTCCACTGGAGGAGTTCTTGTGTATTTTTTCTGGCTGACCAGACAACTGGACCAAAGGTTTTTTCTCAGTCTTCTTTAGGCAGCAAAGTACTTGGACATTTTTTGTCTAAAGGATAGAAAAATATTTGAGAACATACTCAAGTTGATAACAAAAAGGTAAATAGAATATAAATAAATAGAACAAAGGCAGGAACTTGAGCTTCCTCTTTGAGTTTTTGAAACTTACAGTGTTTTGGCAGTTTGTTTTGAGTTTAATGTATGTTTGGGTTTTTTTCCTGTAAACTGATGGTTTAAGAAACAGGAAATAAAATGGAAGATGATAGTATACCAATTTTAAAAAGCCAAAGAACTAGAAAAGATGCAAGGACAGGTATTCTTGAGGTTTGGAGAATTATTTTTGCATGTAGCAGCTATATTGTGGAAGCTGATTGAATTATGAGTCCTGGAAGAAAATGAGTTGAGCAATTATGTTTTTCTGGTTTTTTGTTTTTTTTTCTGATGTAAGGATTTGGGACCATGAAATTAAATTATTAGGAGGTAAGCCTGAAATAAACAAAAGAGCTGTATTTTCAGAAAACATAACAAAACAATGAATAAGTAATGTTTTAGACTTTTAGTATCCTCCATATCTTATCTGAAAGATTTCTCATAAAAAACCCAAATAAGAGAACAGCCTTCCCCCCCCAAACCTGAAAGTTTGTCTCTTCAAAAGTAAATGGATACATTCAGAGAAGAAATATTTGTCACACACAAGAACCTGTGCGCTGCCAGACCATTCCTGGCTCCCCGTGTCCAATTCAGAGCCAGCTTTTGCAGCCACAGGTGGCTCCCAGCAGAGTTGACGGGAGTTGCGCATGGGGATGCTCCTTTTTCTGCTCTGTGTAGTGCCAATGGCCACCGAGTCTCAAGGGCCAGGGTAAGTACTTGGCCTTCAGTCTCAGAGCCGTGAGAATTTGACTTGGTTGAGAGGTGGGCAGTAGGCACTGGAGACAGGGCCCCTTCTCGATGAAAACCAAAGCAGGGGGTGTACTGAGCAGAAGCTCCCAGCCTGGAAATGCTGGTTTGAATTCCCCATCGTGGGTTGAAGGGGGTCAGTGCACTGGTATGCTGCCCATTATACGATCTTCCTTCTACTTTTGCAGACGCATCATTTTCTTCATCTGATAATTTGCTTCAAGGACCAGAAAAATGAGTCTAAGGAATTTGTCCCCATTGCTGAAAGAAAAACCTGGGGACCTCCCAGGAGCTCATTATAGAGTTGTAAGGACCTACATGAAGCTAGGGGTTCTTGGTGTCAGGGGCTCATTACAAAAGGAGATATTTGCTACAGTATTCATTTCAAAATGGGCTGTTTTATTTAAAAATGCTGGGCTTGGAACAAACTGAGTGCAGCACATTAGTGGTTTTTGGGTCCTGATCTCTGCAAATGCCAGAAGAGGAGATTAAATATTTCTTCATAGGGGTACTTATAATGACTTTTGTGTTTACTCCTCTGAATATTTTCCATAGCATGACCATGAAGTACAAACATTTGGAATAGCATGTAAATGTAGGGAAGTAGAAAGAATTCTTTTGAATTCTTTCGTGTCTTTTGAATAGCATGAGCAAAACTAGGATAACAGTTCATTAATACCTCCAATAAAAGAAAAAAATACTTTATTGCTACCTGTGTGATGTGAAATTATTTGACAATTAAAAATATACTTGCTGAACTTCTCTGGAATATAGGGTCTCACACATAATCTTCTTTAGGCTTTTTGTTCATTTCTGGTTATTGCTTAGGGATTTTTTTTTTTTTTTTAATTTTTCCTGCTGGAATAATTCAGCGTGGCAAATTACATACCATGAAACAGTCATAATGGCCTTTTTTTCTATTAGCGTTACTCCTTAAGGTTGGGTCAGCCAGTAAGAATGACTTCCCAATTTTGGCTTGTTGTACAGGGCTATATGCAACAGGTAGTAGGAAGGACAGAAGTAGCCGGGTCCTTTATAAGTAATGTATTCCCGAGCAGCAAGATGCTCACTTGAGAGAGGCCTTTCTTACACTGTCTCATATGCTGGTTTGAGCAGCAGTTACTTGGAAATCTTCTTCTGTCCAAGTCTGCTCAAGGGCTGGTTTAACAGGATGCAAGGAGCTGAAGGAAGAGCTTGTCAGCCTGCTCCTGGGACTTACCTAGAGTTGGCATGACCTATTATGCCTTGCTTTGCCAGCCCTAGAGAAAACAAACAACTGAGCCATGCATATCCTTAACATGGCGAAAATGCCAGGCATGGTGGAGACAGAGGAAGGGCTCATTTCCACAGGTTGGGGAACAAGGTCCAGCCCATTTAGGGTGTTGGCAATTTGTTGGGGTAGTGCAAGGGGAAGCTGAGCATGTTAGGGACTGCACTCTTAGCTGCTGTGCTTGTGTGCAAGACAGGCTGATGACAGCTTTAGGAATAAGGTTTGCAGCTGTTGGTGTGGCAGGCTGAGGAGAAAGAAGAAATTTTGGAATGTTTAGTCCTTTGCAGTAGTTTTTCCGTGCTGTGGTGGCTTTACCATTATTGAATGTTTTTCTAAAAACACTCGTATCTCTTAATGTGGCTCAGCCAGACCACATCTTACAGCAGTAAGGCACCTTGTGAAATGCTAGATCCTAGGAGAAATCTTAAAATCCCAGGGGTGCTTTGGAATAACCACTTCCTTGTGCTTCAATCTGCTGGGCACTGCAACAAACAGAGTTTTCGCAGAACATTTATTGCACTGATACCTGCAAACACAAAATAAGATTATATATTAAGGAGGATTTATGCTGCAACTGCATGCAAGGGAATCTGGTCTTCAAGCTTAAGAAAACTTAAACTTTCAGAAGCAAATCCTAATATCAGAGCTTAGTCCTTTGTGGGATCTGGCTGGCCCAGCCAACCAGATTGGTGGCAGAGACACTTCATCACTGCATGAGATATGTCTGGTGTTAACTCAGTGTTATGGAGAACAGAGAGAAGAGAGAATGGAAAGAAAGAAATTGGACAGAAGTAGTAAAACTGAAGAGAACGGTTGGCTTATACATTCATTTGGAAAGGAAATCCAATGTAAGTCATCCTGTGGGTCTTATACATGTGTGTGTGTATATTGTGCTGTGGTGGTGGCAGTAGGTCCTGATTGTGGCTGGGGTTTCAGGGCTTTCGCCTTTGTGTAAGCAGGATGTCAAAAAGATTCTCTGTCTAGAAGATTTAGAAATAATTTATAACCATAATGTGATATTGAATATAGAGTATTTATTGACCAAAATGTGAACAGAGTAGGCAAGGAGTGGCTTCTTGAGGAGCTGGGTTCTATCACTGCATTTTGGATTCCCATTTTTCTTTCCTTTCAAACTTTTCTTCCCCATTAAAAAGCTCACATGAGGTAAGGTGTATTAGTGTGGAATCCAGTGTCTTTCCTTGACGTTGTGTAGGGTTGCTCTGCTTGTATTTTGGAGGATTTATCCCTGTGGGGTTCTGTGGCATTATGGTACTTCTCTCCGCTTCTAAAACAGTGGCAGAAGGTTGTAAAATCAGGCCTTTATCTTTGCTTTGGGTAAACTTTATCACAGAGCAGCAGTCCAGCAGCCTGCATCTTCACTTGCACTGAACTACATAAACGTATTGGTTTCGCCCTCTCTCTTGCTTCTGTCATAGGTTGGACTTGATCTTGGAGGTCTTTTCCAATCTAATTGATTCTGTGATTCTGTAACGACTTTTTCCAGCTTAATAGTCACCTTGTGGAAGCGAAGGTGTGTGTGTCTTGCTGGATGACTAGTAAAGCCTAACTCATCTTGCTCTCAGCCATTTCTTGGGTTTATGTTACAAAAGGTAAACCCCTTTGATGCAGTGCAGAACAGAGGTTCAGCTATTACGGGTGTAATTATCTCGGTGAAGAATGCAGGGTGGTTAAGTGCTGCTGTCAAGCTGGGCTGTGTTTTAGACCTATCTGACAGGTAAAGAAGGCTAAGAAATAGCTGTATTTTTCTCACATGACCTTATTTAAAGGTGATATAGGACCTTACTCCTCCTGCTTTTTCTCTCCTGCAAAATACATGTATTTTAGTTAAATGCTGAGCCCACAGTCCTGTGAGCAGTTTCAGCTCAACAAGGAATGCTCAATGTAATCTTCTGAAATTAGGCATGTAGGAGTGTTGTGCTTATTAGCCTGGTAGTGGCCGTGTAGCTATTTTATCTCAGTTATAATTAAGAGTGTTACCAGGAAAGGAGGAAGAGGAGGTGGGTCAGGAAGCTGAAGTTGGATCCAAGGCGGGATTTGTTTGGGCCTGGGGATGGGAAGTGTCTGGCAAAGATGTGCCTGTAAATGTCTTCTAGCTATCAGACTGCCTTTATACTGAAAAGGAAGATTTTTGGTTTCAAGACATTCAGTTTACACTGTTATTTGAAGAGGTTTTTTTGCCCCTTGGTGCAAACTTCTGCATAACTCTCCTCAAATCACCCCCATCAATGTATGGTGTGTTTAAACTAAACTGAGTTAAAGCATTTTCCTCCTATAAAACTATTTATTTTTCCAGACAGAGAGGTGACAAGGTGCATGGAATTTAAATGTGACCTGCAAAGCGTGCCTGCTTGATTTGAAGTATTTTGTTTTAGGATCTCACACAGACCACATCTTCCTTTCCTTGTGGGTTGTGAGTGACTCTTCAGGCTTCGGGGAAACAAACCATGTTTTTGTTTCAATGTTCTTCATCTACAAAATGAAAATAAAGTTGAAGTCCTTGTTGCATGTCCTTCTACTGTTATGGCATCCCTTGGAGTGAATTTGACAGGGATGTTGATAGAGAACTCTTGAAAATACACTTGCTCTCTGGCTCAGTGTTTATATATCCCTGGAAGATCTGTGACTAGAGGACACTAAACCAGTTCAGAATGACATCAAGAGATTGGGAAATCCCTTCTGTCTAAATTAGTGCATTTGGAGTGAAGGAGGTTTATTTGTAGGGGTAAAATGACCATCCCTTTAAAAGTAACAGGTAGTGTCACCAAAGGAGTGGTGTTGTAGCATCCTGAAGCGATGAGGATGATAAACCAAAGCTGTCCTTGCAGACAGTGTGCAGAACAGTCCCTTTTACTCTGCAGGAAAACAGCCAACCTTGTGTTACTTGTGATGGGTCAGATGTGGCCTTGTGCCAGAAATAAGTGATGGTTTAAAGAACCAAATTTTGCTTCTGAATGGGGCGATAATGGTGTAAATGAGATTTTTGAAATGTTTTTTATATTATTTTAACAAGTGCCAAGTTAATTCTTTTCTTCAGATGAAATTGTGGAGTGAGTTGTTTCTGGTAGAAAATGAAACCCCATTTCTTTATGGAGGGGGAAGGGGGCTGGGACAGAGTGACAAACCCAGAAAGATGAGAACATCAGCAGGTCTCTGGTGAGGAAGGAAACTGGCTATAGGTGTTGTCGAGGAAGGGGTGCTGCTGCTTCTCATAACCCAGAGGAAAGGGTGTGAAATGTGGTAATAATTGTAGGAAATAATTGTTGTCGTCGTTCTGGCTGGACTGCGCCCTAGATGGCAAAGGGAAATAAACACGAGTCTCTCTGAATCTCATCACTGTGCTGGTTTAGCTTCATAGCGCAATGAGAAAGGAAATCATGAAGGGATCTTGGCAGGCTTTGGTTTTCCTCTGCAGGGGGGGTGGGAAGCTGAGCAGAGTTTAAACACACCCTGCAAAATATGTATGTTTGGTCTGAAGTATTTCAGGCTCAGGCAGAAGGTAAAACACCTATATAAACCTCCAGCTTGTATCTGTGAGCTATGTCTGTTTGAGGTTCTGGTATTAATGCTTTATAAAATTTTGGGGGTTTTCCTCTGTCTTCCCTATAATCTTTCTGCTGCACATGAGGAAACTTTTCTCCTTGAACTTTGATTTATCTTCACATCTTTTCTATCTCAACACGCTTCCTTGGCCAGGTCAATACCTTTTGCCATCTGTGTTTGCTGTGCTTTCAACTCTCCTCTTTTCTTATCCCCTGATCTTCATTGACTTCTCTGGCTGTCATGCTGGCACCTCCTTGGTTCAGTTCTCACTGCCCCTTTTCTGGGCTGTCCTGCACATTCCTGTTGGCTCTCATTAGTCCAATCCCTTGCCTGCTGTACGCCAGCCTGCTCCATGGACTTGGCTGCCCTTTCCATATTGTTCACCTGCCCTCCCTTGTTCATTGCTTTCCGCTTAGCCTTTCATTTCCTTTCTCTTGACGTTCCTGTCGGTAGCTTACTGCTGGTATGAACCAGCTCTTTACCCTCCCTCCCAAACACCAAACACCTTTTCCTAATCCCTTCACAATTTTTGCCTGTCCTATCCCATTTGGACACACAGTGAGTAGTCATTCAGTCTCTGCCTCTTGCTCATCCCATGTGTCCAGACTCCAGGTGCACAATCTGCACTTACAAACTTTCGAGGAAATCTAATTCAGTTTTTACAAGCTCAAACCTTTGCAGGCTATAATTACCTCTTGCCATCATCACTGAGACCTCCTTCCTGCTGGCTCACCTGACGCAGGCACGCACGCACACGCGTGCATATACCACATCCCTGTTTCTCCCAGGTGTTTAGCCTGTGCAACCATTGGATCACCTGCACTGGATACTTGCTGTCGCTGCCCCTTGGCACAACTCTTCCAGCTGCTCCAGACTCTACCTAATTCTCCTCCTGTCTGCTGAGCCAGGTATTGTCCCCCGCGTTACCTTTCCCCATCAAACTGGTGAAAAAGGGCTCACTCGTGTGTGTCTGCAATGTCTTTCTGGGTTGGCCGGGCCTTACTTTTGCTATCTTGAAATACCCCCAGTGGTTGCCTCCATTTGATACCTTCATACCTTTGTATGGAGAAGCCTTTTCTGTAGCATGTCCAGCCCCCTGTCAATGCCCAGCCTCGATACAACTGCTCTGATTTTGTTGTTCCCCTTAGTTCTTCTTGTCTTGCCCTTCTGGTCTAAGGCAGGTGGGCACCTTTCTAGATAAAGTCGCTTCCACATTTCAGTCTGGCCTAGGAAGTGAAAAGCATCCTAATTTGGTACTGAAATAGTTTTTAACAGCTCTGGTGAACTCATCCCTAGTGTAACATTGCCTGTCACGGAGGTAAAATTCTTATGCTGACCTTTGTGAGAAAAAGAAAAAAAAACCCACTTCAGAAATTAATTGCAGGGTGTCTGCGGATTCATGGAGGGCATAAAGAGAAAGTAAGCTTTCTTGGAGAAACAGCCTTCTGTCACTGTACTTGCTTTTTCTGCCCTTGGATGCACAGTGAACATTGTCACCACTGTTTCTTGGGTTAAATGCCTGAACCCTTGAAATACAGAGGAGAAGCAACCCCTGGATGTGAAACATGAGGTAGTGTTGCTGCATTCTCTCTGGTTTGGGCATGCTTGTCTGATTTCAGAGTTATTGGAGCAGTCATGGTATGTCCCTTTGTCTTCTCCCTGCTTCTCCTTGGAGGCCCTCTGGCAGATCTTCAAGGGCAGAACTTGCGATCCAGGACTGCTTGACTCAAGATTTCATAGCAGAAAACCAAAGAAATGTAATTTTAAACATACAAGAAATCTCTGCATATCCAGCCCATCAGCCCATCCAGCACAGGGCACCCAGGTGAAGGCTTCTCTCTCCTGTCCTTCATCTCTTGGTTCATTTTCCTCATTTCTTGGTGTACATGAGTTCAACTACTTCAAGCAGTGGGGCAGCAGAACAAAGCAGTGTGCAAAGGAAACAAAGACTGTTTATATCTGGTTTTCATTTCCTTTTTCTTCTATTTGGTAAACTGTACAATATTTAATAACAGAAGACTTGCTCATTCTTGTATCTCAGACTCTGAATTATTGAATCTCAGAATCTCTGATTTAGATAAAGAGTAATTAATGTGTGCAGTATCTTCCTGACACGTGCTGGAGATGTAATCAGGAACCAAGGTGTTCTTAGCAAATGCTTTGTTAAAGTACACTTTAAAATACCATCTTACCAGGACTGGAAAGAGCCTGTAGTCATAGAAAAAAACCTCCTCTCAGAAGCTGAGAGCTTTGGGAAGATGGGGTTGGGTATATGTAGTGTTAGAGACGGTGCTCATCTACTGGGTTTATCCTTCATTAAATTTTCAGCATAGATCGTCATAACATAATGTCAGCAGAAACGCAGACAAAGCTTAAGGGATTATGCTGATTAATATGAGGATGTAAGTTTTGGGCTTTGTTTGTTCCATTAGAGCTGAAGGAGTCATTTGGGTGCTTTGCTTGGACTCATGCCCGTGTCTAACCATATGGTACAGCAGTTGATGGAATGCAGATAATAACTTCATTTTCTTTACTATTTAGGTTCGAACTTGTGCTAACAGGTCCCCTCCCAAATTAGCCTCTCCATGCCTCAGTTTCCCCATACTGCAAACAGCAATAATAGTAATAATACACTGCTTCTCTTTTAATGTGTTTGGAGTGTACAGATAAAAAGCACCAAATATGAGCTTGCTATTTAATTTTTTGGCCTATTACTTGTACTCAATTTGTCTGACCATGCAGTGGGAACACCCGTATTTGGGAAACCTGGACTTCCCGTATCTATCTGGGCAGTACTGCCAGCTGCCCAGTTGGGTCAGGACCTACAGCCTCGCAAATACAGCTGGCATTAGCCAGCTGGCCACTTCAAAAGGTGAGGGGGAGAAGGGAGTGACAACTTGCAGGGGAAAACCATGCTTCTAACCTGAATAAAGCAATGTTTTTCTCTTCTGACCAGGGAGCCTGAATACACAGGCTTCCTACATACCTGCTTCCTAGGTAATTTCAAGCTGTATTCATATTTCAAAAGAGAAGTGAGTCAAACCAGCTAATCCATGTAAACTGTTGTCGTAGTTATATGGTGAAATCCACATCTGTCAGCCCTGAGCAGTTGCTGTGCGGGGTTGGGTCAAGACACATTGGTGCCCCTGTTGCCCTGAGTGGTATGGGAAGCAAGGTCACAGGGTGTGGGAATACTAACTTGTCTTTCCCTAATGAATCGCTGATGAATGACTTTTCAGATTTGGAGTCCTAAGACATACTCTGTGAGCATGGATAGCATGCTTTTACTACTCTTTACTGGATTAAACAGCCCAGGAGGAATCTGCTTTGGAGTAGAGTTTGAAATTTGGAGGCAGGCTAAACCAGCCCCCGGAGGGCTGATAGCAGTGTGTGTGCTATCCAGAGGTGTTCTGCCCTTCTGAGAACAGGTCTATATATATAGATAGGTATAGATACTGGAGGTATATTAGATGTTACATGTCTATTTTTAATCTTCCCATTTTAAAGGAAATGTTTAAACCCTGCAAATAAACATGTAGTTTAGAAAAAATGTAATATGGAGCAATAATACAAAGAATTGTATTATGCTATAGCATTACAACAATTCTACCAAGCCTATAGGCAAAGGTTTATGCCTTGGATTTAAAGAGTACACAGCATGTCCTGGTCTCACTGTAGAAACCTCATGAGAAGGAGACAGTTGCAAAATGCAACACCTGTTGTCATTAGTGGTTCCTCAGTCTCCTGACCCTAAGGCTGCTTCACCTGAAAGTGACAGGCAATCAATGAGGTGACTTTGAGGGGTGTTGGACCTTATCTTCAAAGTCATGTGACTTTTGTAATATTTTCAAGGAAAAACCTGGCTGTGGAGTCACACGTTACTCCATGAAAATTTTGAGGAGATGATAGTGGTCCGAAAGTTTTGCACAGATACAAATATAAGCACACAGGTAAAGTGAATATTGTTTAAGTGGTTCTTAGTGCCCCTGAATTTAAAAGCAAATAAATATTTGATTTCATAGCTCTTATCCAGTTTCGGCCAATAGCAGTATATTCCAGTAACAAAGTTGTGTCCTGCAGATAAAATGGAGAGCACAGATTTCTTTTTTAAGCCGGTGAAATATACAGTTGTTGATGTATCTGAAGAAAGTCTCACTATTGAGCTAGTTTCAGCCTAGCTGTTTTCCTGCATAATGTGACCTACCTGACATATTATTTGCTTTCCCGCTCTGCTTTTTTCGTTTTCCAGTTTCATTGCTGTTTCTCTTGTGTGGAGACGATGCCAATGAGATCTTTTCTGTGTGTGTAAACTGCCTTCTTCCCTCCTTCTGCTCCACAGAGCTGTTCTCTCTTCTGTTGACTGCCACATCTTTTATGTGAAATGGAAGTTATTAAATGTAAATCATATCTCAACAGCAACTAAAAACTTAAATATATAATGAAATTATTTTAGCTTAGTAAAAGAACAAGAGGGAAGTGACCCTGTATTTAGTTTGGATGCCATAAGCAATTGCTTTTTTATCTGAATGGCCTGAAAAACTTTGATCTAGATTCTGCATGTGGTCTGCAGATACCTAGGTTTTGAGAATTATTTGTGCACCAAGTAGTTCATGATGATCACGAAGTTTTTGCAGGAATGGCGTTAGAACATCTCATGCTAACTTTTTCAAGCACCTAGCCTACACACTGTGATTTTTTTTTTTCACAGTTACACTTAAAACCCAAACCCAGAACTTGTTTTTAAATACTAGTTAAATATTTTCTTGGTGTGCAAGCTGTCTTACTAATTCTGACTGAAGTCACTGTAGTGTTAACTCACAGAGCAAAAAGCCAGAAATATGCAGGATCCAGGCCATTAGTTGTACACGGTGAGGGAGGAAATCCCTGCAGCATTCCACACTTAAAATTTTCCATTCAGCAAGCCCTCAGCTTAATACCTGATGTCCTCATTTGTGTTATGTGGGAGACAGTTTACATGCCAAGAACTGGACAAACTTGCTCTGGTCTGATTTTGACATTGAAAAGAAAACATAGTTTCTGGTTCCTCTGCATATGTTTCTCAGTGAAGCAAGTCTAGTGGAGTGAGTGGGAAATGGAACTGAAAGCATCAATTGCTGCACTCCCGAGTTGGTAGGCAGCTCCAAGCCTTGCCATGGTCTAGAGCAGATTTTTCTTGGCAGATGCTTCCCACTGGTGTTAGCAATGATGAAGGTGAGTGTRTAGGCAAGGCTTACTGATTTCTGCTCTCATTAGTCATGTCAGTTAGGTTATTACTGCTGACCTCAGGAGCCCTCCTTCCTTGTCCCTGCCAGCCACCTCCACCTCATGGGAGAGGTATGTTGGGAAGTTGTAAAACAGTAGGGTAGAGACAGTCTAGGCATGTACTATTTTTTAATTTTTTCCCCCTGCTTAATACCTTTTCCAGTATTTTCCAAAGGTCGGGAACTGCAGCATGCTTGCTGTCAAGCTTGTACTTGCTCTGCTGCTTTTGAAATCGGAGCTAATTTTGCCTTTTCCCAGACTTTCTGAATGACTGCATGTCTTGGAGGTTTGGTGCTGCATATTACTGAACAACTTACTGCTACTTGTGGTGTATTGATCCTGGCTTTTGGTCATGATTCTGCAGGCTTGTTTCAATGTCTGCTCTGTTTCTGAGGATCAGTCATTCAGGAATCAGCTTTGGTCCTTCCCTGGTAGGAAATATCTCACATCTTGGTCTTGGTATTCCTCTACAGGGAGAGTGAGTGAGGAGGTAAGAATTTGCCTTTTAGCATCTGTAATAGTTTGGAGCTGATTGAACACATCCCAAGCTCTGTGTCTTTTCAAGGCTGGAGATCCTGGGAATGCTGCCGTGGTTGCACACCGAGAGTCCTACGGCATCATGGCAAACGCCATAGTCTCTCTGAAATGCATGCAATAATGTTTGCAGCTTCTGCATGATCAGATGGACACAATGTCTTCACAACTCTGGCAAGCTCTATGACAGCTGCTGGCTGCAAGTAGATCTCATAACTTGTGGAAAGAAAATCAAATGCCGCTGTGAAAATCTTTTGTAAACTTTCCTGGGTCTCCTTAGCTTGCTTGTGCCTGGCCTACTCTGAAATTCCAGCCCAGAAAAAAACATTGGGCTGTTGAGGATGTTAGAGAGGTCTCATGTTAACCCAGGAGTTTCCATGTTTGGGGCTGCCTGGAGCAGTCTCCGAGTGACCATCACATGGATAAGCCCCCTCTGAGCAGGCTCTGCAAGACAATGTTGCCAAAGTGTCATTTTGCTGCCATGCGAGCCCTCCTTGGAGCCAGCTGCGGGAAGGCCTTCCCTGGCAGATTGTTTGTGGTGAGGATGGGTTTTGTTGGTCTGTAGAAATCTAAACTGGGAGTGTGATGGGGCAAAAGCATCCACTGTGGGAATGGATCTGGAGTACAGACTTTACACAGATCCGTGTGGGTAGTGCTATGACCATGACCCTTAAACACTGCTGTTTCCCTGCTCTTGGATGTCATTAGCTACCAGGAAACAGGTGGAAAAAGTGTCTAGGAAAAATGGATCAGGCTTTTGTAATACGTAGTTTAGGTTTTGGCAGGTGGGGTGAGAAGACTGTTTCCACTGAGCATCTGTTTCAATGTAAAAAATGTCAGGGAATCTGTTTTTTCAATCCTTTTGACACTTGTCTGTGCATTGACTCAAATGCCCCAAATATTTCACAGCTGAGATAATAACAAAGTAATCTTTAATTTCAATGTTGCAAAAATTGGAAGCAACATTTTTTTAAACTATTGCTCCCATCTAGAACAACCGCTGCCAAACAAGCACTATGTGTAGCCGTGCATAATGCGAAGTGGTAGCTAGAGAAAGCCTTATCCCCTCTCCTCTACCCACTTGCCTTTGCCACCTGCTTCCCTGTTTGGATTTGGACATCCTTCATGTTTTCCCATAACAAATCTTTCCCTTAATCACAGGAGTGATGCAAGGGAGGTGAATGGTATTTAGTAGCAGTCCTGTCTGACTCCCTTTCTCTCCCCTAAATTTGTGCCTGCTTAAATGTGCTTTGCCTAACTGGCAGATGGGCAAGACTGTGTTCCTGTGGAGTCAGGAACAAGAGGAGCATCAGGAAACTCCTGTGTTACGAAGACTCGTGGAACTTCTCAGGTTCTGCTCTCTACTTATAGATCAGGACAATTTCAGAGCACTAAGATTTTTGCTCATTGATCAAGATGAAAACTAGGAGTGTGCAGCTTTGAGCCCAGTGTTGTTTTATGTATGGAAGAATAAAGTGGGCCCCTGGAGGGCTGGAAGCAGAACACTGGTCACAGGCTGCCTTGCTTCCATCCCTAGGAATACTTCATTGTGTACTTTTTACCTCTACCACCCTGGAAAGGTCCGTAGCTGCAAGCCTGTGCATGTGTGAGCTGAGCAGAGTGGTGGATGTGACCCCCTCTGCAACCCAATAGGTTTGGTTTTCCTTCCAAATCGCTATGAAATCCTGATGCAATACAGTACAAATGGCTRCAGAGCTTTTTTTTTTCCTTCAAAACCAAACCTGGACAGAATTTTGCTTCGTAAGTGTTGGAAACCTTCAAATGCAACTTTTCTTTTTCTTAAAAAAATAAAGAAAAACAATAATAATAAAAAAATAGCTATTTAAAGTCTATGAAACATTCAGATTTTCAAAATGCACAGTGTACAACACAGGTACACTTTCAATGTCAACTTTTTTATAGTGAGGAGGTCGGAGCTCTCCTGCAGTTACCAGCAGGGCTATGCCTTTCAGTACACTTTTTTCCTTCATTTTTTTAGCTCTTTGAACTGCCCTGGAGCAAAGATGAAAACCACTAAAATGACAGCATGACAGAAATGCTCCGTAAGTGAACAATCTAGGATTCCTTTTTTTTTTTAAAATTTTATTTTCCCCTCCTTGACTAACTGTAAAAACAGCTGGAATGAAAAGAATCCAGCTTCATGCTTGGAGAAAAGAAGTCTTTGGGTATTTCATCAAGTAATTGCAGCAACTGAGAATCACAGCTGGCTGTAGGGCCCCGTGCTGTTCCTGTGTTCCCACTAGTTCAGTCTGGATTGACCTCAGTATTTATGGCATGGACTGAAAGAAGAGGCTGATGGCAGAGCCCTCATGCAGAGGCTGTGGGTGCTTGCTGGGCCTTCCACTGCCACAACTTCCTCTTCTTCCTCCGTCACTGGGTGCTAAGCCCAGCCACCGAGGCACCTGGCAGTGTCGTGATCTGTGTGGCTTGGAAATGAGAGGCCACTCCTCTCCAAAGAATGAGCTCAGGAACACTGGCCCTATTAATTTGTTTTATTTGGCATTATTAGGAAAAGGCCCAACCCCAAACCCTGTGTTGTCAGGATTTTCTTTAAATAGACAGTTCGGAAACAGGAAATTCCTTTACCTCTGGAAACAGGAAACGGATCTGACTGTCACATATTTGTCTTAAATCTTTCAATTATCCCCTGCTGACCCTCACCTCTGACTTTCTTTCTGCTGCTCAGCAAAATTCTCTATTTTTGATAAATCTGTATCTGGGGGTATTGTGCAAGACTCAAGGGTATGCTGCCATGGACTAAATCAATGTATTTTGTTTTAAAGCTGGCAGGGCTGATGTTTTCTGTATCCATCATGTCCATTATATGGATGAACACAAGAAGTTTTGTTCCCTGTAGTTTGATACAGAAATGTATGATCTGTTAACTTAATAAAATAAGAAGGAAGAAAATGAGAATTGGCATCACAGAACTCAATGAAGGACAAGATTTTTTTTTTAAGGTCTATAATCAAAGCCTGCTGACAAGAAAGGGCATACCAGTGGAACTAGAATACTCTTAGAAATTCAGGGCCAGAAGCGACTTAAAGATATCTTCTAATCCATCTCCTTGCCCCCAAGAAGGCTAGATGTTTATCTTCAAAACCTCTGGCGAGGGTGATTTCACAACCCATCAACAAATCCTATGCTAGGCCTTTACTCTCCATGTTGTCAGAAAATGTTTTCATAATACCCTCAACAATTATTAGGTTTTTAGTAAGGTTTTGTTCTTTTTTATGCAGTAGAACAATTGATGACCATCTTTTTCAAACAGTTATCTGATCTCAGGACTCTATATTCTCAGGATGTATTTGCCACTTCTGCAACCTTTTAAGCATCTGAGTTTTTCCCTATAGATCAAGTTTCCAAATGTCTTTTGGCTCTTGTTGCTTGGTTCTTGGACTTTATGCCAAATGAACCTGCCTTTTGTTTGAAAGGGTTACTTCCCAGACTGGGCAAAGTCTCCATCTGAAGCCCCAAGCTGATGAGCAGAGAGAAATAGCTGCCTCTTGAGCTGTGCCTATGATACCCTCTAAGTCTGTGCTTTGGCTGTCCTTGCAGAAACTGTGTGTCATTGATGCCTGACGCATTTCCAAACCTGTTTGCAATGTTGGCATTTTGGTGGTACTGCTGCCTCTCTCTTTATTCCACTTTTGTTTCTGTGGAGTCCCCCTTTCTAAGCAGAGCATGGAGCTATTAACTGTTCTGGGAATGTGATGGCTCTTAAATAATCACAAGTGGAGCCACTGTGCCAAGTTTTGGTTTGGAGTAACTGTTTTTTCTGCTTCCAGACCTTGATGTAGCTCCAGAAAAATAAAGGTGTTTACGGATGCATTATGAATTAGCACCCTGGTTGCCAGGCCTTTGTAGCCAGATCCCAGCTCTGGCTGGGTGCTGTGACACCTCTCATGCTGTGAACATGCTTGTTCAGGTGAGACTCTCTGTCAATCCATTGTGGTCATGTTCAGATTGTCTCCCTGTCATGGTGCACTGGGTCGTTCTCGAAGAATTTTGGTTGCCTCTTGCACATAGGATGAGACTCATCTTTGCTCACCGCAGCCCTGCTGCTGCCCTTGACACTGAATTTGTTACCTGCTGGTTGTTCTGTCCAAGGCTGGCAGGGCATCAGTGCCTCGCATCCTCTTCCCAAAGCACTCTAAGAAGTGCAGAGCTGCAGCGGTGACAGGGGATCAGCAAGCTGTATTTGCTGTCCAGCCTGTGAGACGTTGGGCTGTAGGGATCTCCGGAGTCAGGGGCGGCAGGAGTCCCTGCTGCTCCCCAGCACTGCAGCTTAGTCTCGCAGACCCAGGGCATGGCATCAGTATCTATGTCATGCATTCATACTTGATGCTTAGCTGACTTCTCCTGTAAGGGTCTCAGTAACTGAGAGAGGTAGTGGTTAACACTGGTTTAGAAATGACCTGCTATCTATCTCTACACATCCCCCTGGGTAGCCAAGCAGAAAGTAGCTAACCTGAGGAAGTTGATCTTATTCAGTAAGCAACCACTCTAAACTTTAATTCACTTCTGCTCCATGCTTTAAACATCACGTTTATGCCAGACACAGTGTGCTGCACTGCTCAGCCCTGCAGTTCCACCTGATCCCTGACATTGGTCTGCTCCAGGACACAACTGCTTTTGAGCTTAACTTGGTTAGCTCTCAGCAAAAGGTAGCTGCTCTTGGCAGAGGATCCTAAAACAGTCGACACATTAGTAATGAATTAAAACAAACCTGAAATAACTCTTTGTTTTAATTCCAGCGTAGCGTGTTGAAGCAGTTCAAGTATGCTTTGGCATGCTGAGTAGAAATGGAGATATTTTTTTTCTGTGTTGGTTAGTTTGAAAAATAACGACTGATTGCAGCTGAAACAATAAAGACGTGTCTTCCAGATCAACTGTAGCTCTCAAAGAGTCTGCACAACTTATTGACTGCTCTGATACCTTCTTAATCTGATTAAGTGTGATAGTTTTACCTTTGAAACATAACCAATGGGGAAAAAAAAATTGTGATTAGTCACTAGTGGGAGATAAGCTTCCAAGTGATGTCCTCAGAAATGTATGGGAAAAGAACAAGAAATAGCGCTTTTTTTTGGTTTTGCATCCAAAAGACTACTGGTATTCATTTTTGTCTTTGTCAAGTTTCTCTTGAGCCTCTCAGTGTGTGTGTTAGAGTTTACCCGAGCTCAATGGGAGCCTTGCTGGTGATTTCATCATATCTCAGTGCAGGTCTGTCATGGTGACAACTCATCTTTCCAGCTTGCTTGGGAAGGAGGCTGGAAATCCTGATTCTGATGCAGAGGAGTGGAATAGCCAGCTAACCAGTCTGGCTGGGTGGTTTTGGTGTCAGCTTCCTGGATTTCAAAAAGGCAGCTGAATCTGTTCTATTTGGTGTCCCTGGGCCAGGGTGCTGTGTTTGTGGCAGCTCTTGACAGTGTCAACTCAAATGGCTGTGCAAATGTCATTTTGCACAGAGGCTGAATTTCCTACTTACAYAGCAGTGACTTGCCGGGACACCTGAACATGTACATGAGCTGGGCTTGGGTGCAGTACTTGCTCTGACTGGCACTTCTTGGCAGCTCTGCCCAGGGATGTGGCTTGTGGCTGTAGCAGAGGAGAAGGACTGCTGCCAGAGTAACCTCCCAGGCTGGCCAGATATGTCTCCTGTGGTGAATAAAACCTGAGAGTTTTATTCAGAGCTCATGATATTTAATCGTTGCCATTCCCATCAACATATATGAAGATCTTAATCACTCTTGTAGTGTTCCCCAAGTGCTGAACACTGAGCACAGTCTCTGGGACTGCAGTGTGTATTTTTCTAATATGACATCTGTCTTCCTGCAAATAATTTACCTGCAACAAATGATCATTCTACTCCTGTTGGTATGTGAATCAGAAGATTCTTTTGGTATAAAGCATGCTAGCATTTTGGAGCATGTCTCATATTGTAGGCATTAAGTTTTCAAGGAGTTAAGTATGTTCATGTATATTTCACAGAGAGGCAAGTGAAAAATGGTAAATAGGTTCCCTCTGCTGCCTTGAAGGAGGCTTGCCTTTTTTTTTTTTTAAACATAGATGATCTCTACTGTCTTCCTTTCCTTAAAATAAATGCATAGCTGGTAGGTTCATTGCCATTTTGTTGCAGAACTATTGGAACTTGGACCTGTGGGTTCACACATGTATTTTAAGCATTTTTGTTACTTTCTGTAAAATATGAGTGGCACATTGTGTGAAACAGTCAAATTGCTGGGTTTCTGATGGCCAGGGGCCTGGAGCATGTGCTCTGGAAGAAGAGACTGAGGGACAGGTTCAGGCTGGAGAGGAGATGGCTTTGGGGGAGACCTTACTGCGGTCTGCCTGTATCTATGGGGAAGTTAATGAAAAGACGGAGCCAGCTCCAAGGGACAAGGATTGCAAACTGGAGTGGGAATTTCTAAGAAAATATCAAGAGAAGAAACTCTGGAGGAAAATTGCAGATTGATAACTTGCCTAGAGAGGTTAGCCCTGCATTGAGCAGAAAGTCGCAGGCTTCCCAAGGTCCCTTCCCACCTGAACAGTCTTATTTAGTGACAGTACTCATAAATACAGGGCTTGGAGCTGAGTGGAATGCAGTGGGGCCTGAGCTAGCATTCCCTTTGGTGTTCCACTTCTAAATGGGGGCAAAAAAGTGACTCTAATGTGATTGTGCTAAACTTGGTGTTAGTGGGAAGTTCTGTCACAGCAAATGTTTGCATAAGCAATTGACTGCTGCCTGCCTAATTCCATCCCCATGGGGGAACACTGACAGGGCGAGTGGGGCATTCACCTGTAATGCAGCAAATACAGTCCTGAAGTCATCCGAGCCTTCAGCCCAGCTGTTGTCCCCTTTTTTCCAAATTGATGGGTGAACGTTGACAAACTGTATGAGTTGACCCAGATCATGTTCCAAATCCAGGTTTCATTGCAGCAAACTGGAAGAAAAACAAGATAAGAAAAAAGTCTTGTGTGCTGTCTGCAGCTTGCTCACCCCAAGCATGCTGGCCCTCCAGGTGTTGAGATACCTCTTCCAGAGGTCGGGGCTGGGCCGTCCATGGCTGGGGATGGCAAGCCCTTGGCAAGCAGGCGTTGGACCAAAGTTGGTGTCCGGTGGTCGCGGGGCTGATGGCGACAGCGTGGGTGGCAGCCGCGAGTCGCTCGGCATCCTCGCCAGCACCGACTGGTTCTGCTGCTGCGGTTTCACCAACTCCGGCAGCCGATTCTGGGAAGTGAAGCCCGCGGAGTGTGCGAGTGGGAGAGGGACCCAGCGAACGCGTTCTCGTACGGGTGAATACGGACGAGGTGCGTGGTTGAGGAATCCCTCGGCGGCAGCTCCGGCACCGGCGGCTGTGGTTCGGCGGCTGTGGGGCGACAGCCCGCGGGGCCGGCGGGAGCCGCTAGAGGCCACTCCAGGCGCGGCGATGGCGCGGCCGCGCCACCAGCGCCGTCCCCCGGCCCCGACGCTACCGCGGCGGGCTCCACTCGCCGGGCGAGCGGGGAAAGGAGAGAGGGTCCCGCAATCGGATCGGACCTCTTTAAAGATTAAAGTCATCTCAGCAGAAGGGAAGAGGGGAGGTGATTCTGCCCCCTACTCAGCTCCCGTGAGACCCCACCTGGAGTACTGCGTCCAGCTCAGAGATCCACAGCACGGTAAAGCCATGGGTGTGTTGGAGCGAGTCCAGAGGACGACCATAAAAATGATCGGAGGGCTAGAGCACTTCTCCTGTGATGACAGGCTGAGAGAGCTGGGGTTATTCAGCCAGGAGAAGAGAAGGCTCTAAGGAGACCTTTGAGCAGTCTTCCGGTACCTAAAAGGGGCTTATAAGAATCACAGAATATGCTGAGTTGGAAGAATCATCTAGTCCAACTCTTGGCCCTGCACAGGACCATCCCTAAGAGTCACACCATGTGCCTGAGAGTGATTGTCCAAATGCCTATTGAACTCTGTCAGGCTTGGTGCTGTGACCACTTCCCACCACTCTCTCGGTGAAGAACCTTTTTCTAATATCTAACCTAAGAAAAATGAGGACAGACTTTTTAACAGAGCATTTAGTGATAGGACATGTGGTAGTGGTTTTAAACTAAAAGCAGGTAGATTCAGACTGGTTATAAGCAAGAAGTTTTTAATGAGGGTGGTGAGGCACTGGAACAGGTTGCCCAGAGAGGTAGTAGATGCCCCATTCCTGGGAACATTCAAGGTCAGGCTGGATGGTGCTCTGAGCAACCTTCTTCAGTTGAAGATGTCATTGCACATGGCAGTGGTTTGGAGTACATGACCTTTAAAGGTCTCTTCCAACCCAAACCAATCTATGATTCTGTGAAAAGGGAGGCAATGCATTGTGGTGCTCTATTTTTGTGGGATTTTTGGCACCAGTCCCCTTAGTGGATCCCCAGACAAACTCCACAGGAGTTGAGCTGAGCTGAAACAGCATCAATGGATGCATGTCTGCCCCAGCAGAGGACCAAGGTAGATCCCTTTCCAAATCTGATCTGTGACTCAGCCTCCACAGATCCCATGTTTTGCACCAATTTCTGCAAGCACCAGTCTTTCTACTGACACACAATGCGAGATTGTAGAAATATGAAGTTGAAAGTATTACCTCTGCCTCTTCAGCTCTGGATTATTTTATTCTGCCTCTGCTTGTCATATTCTCTGAGAGTCCTGTGCCACTTTAGGTCACTGGTACTTACTTATTCCCCATTTTCTCTTTTGTGTTGCCTTTCTTCTCAGTCGTCAGGGTTTTAAGGCAGAAATTACTGGTGGTCTAAAAATTCGGCTGCATAAATATATCATATGGATTGTGTTTGGCCATTGCAAAGTATGTTTGACAGCACTAAGCTAAGTAGCTAAATGCCTTGATGATTTATAGTCCACTTAGGACACAAACAGAATTCATTTACCTCATCAAAACAAAGAAGTTCGCCATTAATGAGGATAGTTCATCACAGCTCAGCTGCCCTGACATAGTTTGAGACTCGAGGATCTCAGATGGGCTCCGGGAAGGGTGCAGAGAGCAGAGCCTGCATGCTTGGTGTGTTCGAGCAATGAATACTCCTGGATATATTTTTACAGTTTTTGGGTGCTATTCTGTTAATTACAGTGTACATAGTATACATAATAGCAACCATTATGCATTTAAAATCTGTCCAAAGCTGTATTTCAAATGTAGGGTAACCAAACAGAATTGAGGTACACCTTCACATTCAGAAGCTTTATTGAATTTTTGGCAAACACTTCTGTGAAAATGGTATCTATGTAGTCACTTAAAAACAAACATACATGATCAACTGATGAAAAGCACATTTTATACTGTTCTTTCCTTTTTTACCTCTCCAAATGATATCACTTGTTTGTTTCTTTTTTTAGTTTAGAGGCGCACTAAATTAGCTTTTTCAGTATAGATGCATTATTTTTATAATCTTAAGTACARCAGCACTAGGAATATAATTCTGAGCTGAAACTTGAGCTCCCAACTTTCTTCCTTGCAGTCAGACTTTGTATTTGCATTTTTCAGCTTGTAAAAACAAAGGAGTTAGAAGTTGTGCAAATGGTGCTTCAGCATGTTCCAATAACACTCGGGCTGCAATGCCTGTCTGCACAGCTCATGCCCATCTGCCTGTCTCTTCCCCTCTGCTTTTTTTCCTCTTTATATTGTTTAGGTTTGACTGTATCTAAACAATGGGCTGGCTTCTTGTATGCAGTATCTTCTGCTATTTTAAAGTATAAATTTACAGTGTGGAAAGACAGGGAAAATGCTTCAGAGATGAGAAGAATGGTGAAAGGGAGGAAAACCCTTCTTGATCCATGACTTTTAAAGGATAAATGAAAGATCTATTTCTATTAGCTCTACTTCCTGAAGGTTTTAACACACCATTTCCATCTTCTTATGATGGGAGATCTAGGAGAGAAATTGAACTGCTCATTCATCAGTCCATCAGTAGTAACCTGGTTGTTTCTTTCCCCCTCCCAACTGCTCAATCTACAGCAGATGGGTTGCCCTTTCACAGCCTTCTTTGTTCTTTTTCCATTTTTAGGGGTTAACTTCTGTTTCCACCATGTCTCTTCCTTCAAAGCTGCTTTTCATAGAGCTGTCTGTCCTCATTCTCCATCTCGTCCTGCTCTGCAGCTCTCTTGGACGTGCAGTGCCCTGTGGCTTGTCCCTACTTGTATCTCATGGTTGTGCATCTTGTTCCTGGGAGGGGGCATGGTTACCAGGATCCAGCAAGCAACCTGAAAGAGTCAAGCCAGCATGCAGCCTTTTACCAACCTGCAGGTGAGCATGCAGTATCAAGCAGGAATAAAGGGCAGGAGGCTGATGAAGACAGCCGGGTCAGGGGTAAGGACTGCTGGGTTCTTGCAGCGGTACTGCCTCCTTGCCCTCAGGTGTGGTCCCACCCTGGGGTGTGGCACCGATGCCTGTCTGACCTTTTGGAGGCTTGTGTTAGCTCCAGTAGCAGGCTGAGAGGTAAATGCACAAAGGGGAAGAGAGAAGACATTTTGAAAAGTTTCTCGTTGATTCTATGGCAGCAAGTCAGAGCAGACTTGGCCTGGGGCTCGGCCCTCATATCCCAGTGATCTTTACTTTTTAAAGCACTAGGATAATAAACATAGCGAAGCGTGCAAGAGAGAACATGACAATCTCCTCTCCCTTTCCACCTCTGTCTACCTGTGCTTTTCTTTGGTCCTGGGAATGTTCCTCTTTGACTAAAGAGGGTATAAATTGTGGGATTTACTTCTGAGCAGCCCACGGAATAGCCTGGGGCAAGTCATTCCTAGAAGATGCTTTCCTCTTCTTAAATGGGTCATTAACATTTGCAGTTAAATACCGAAGCAGGGAGAGGAGAGAAACAAATGGGGAAATAGTTTCCTGAAAGGAGGAAGAAAGAGCTGTTATTCATATTCACTCATCAGGATATTCTTAGATGTGCGTGGGAACAGCCTAACAAAAGGAGGGAGCTAGAGAGAGGCAAGCCAGGTGACAGTGATGTGCCTGGGACAGTCCGGAGGGAGCTTGAGCCATGTCATCCTTAGGCAGAGACATTGTAATTTTTCTTGAAGGAGGTTTCTTCCTTATTTCCCATCTCGGTCCCCTTTGTCCAGTACACGGAGCTGTAGGAAAGGGAAGGTATTTACGTAGAAACTCATCAGTTTTGGTTGCTGCTGTGTGTTAGTTGTGATGTTGCCATTACTCTGGTGCAAGGAGCTCAAGGGAGGCATTGTGATGCAAAGCTGATCTCAGGTTACTCTCCTGGAGATCCCAAAGTGTTCATCTGCTCCAATGTGCTCTTCCAGGATGGCAGGATTGTGCCAGTGGAGATGGGGCAGCTCTTGTCAAAGTGATGGGGAAAATGTGGCTCTCAGAAACCTCGAGAAGCGCTCTGAACCAAGAGTGTGTGTTGCCTGTGGGGAGTAGAACAAGCTCCTGCGGGATCTGGTTTAAGGTTTGAGGCAGGTTAGGAGAACAGCAAACGATTAGAGCTTGCTGCCTCTCTCGGTTCCCTACTCTTGGATCACTTTTGACCCCAGTCAGATTTCATTACTTCAGATAGGTAATTAACAGCCACACTTACTCGGTAATTAGGGGACTGTGTGGTTGTATTGCTGAGATGGGGGGAAAGTTGTGCCTGCAAAGTCCAGCTGGCAGCTCTGCTTTCATCTGTGTGCAGTATCCAGCAGTACAAGGTCCTAATAGCCCTGTAGGTCTTCATTCCCATGGCAGCAGCTGCAGGAGGTATTGCTATAGGCTGCTTGGATGTGGGTTTGGCTTTTTTTTTCCCCGCTGGCCATSTGAAATGAAAGAGTGATAAAATAGATTTTAAAGGATGATAGGCAAGACAGGCAGTTTGTAGAAACTGTGGCAATGCTGGCATTGCTCTGCATGGTTGGCAAGGCTAAGGGAGGTGGGAAGGATTGTGCTGAACTTCTGTGGCAAGAGAACATGAGCAGTTTGATGGTTATCTCTCCAAGCTTTCATAAAATACCAGATTTTGGATTACAGTGGTAGCATCAGGATTTAAATGCCATGTCTATTATGCTGTAGCTAAAAGGAAGCAAAGTATATTAATAGGTAGCAAGGTTTTGTAGCTGCTTAATCAAATTATCCTTCTTTGCCATATTTCACTCCTGTAGATGCTTTTAATAGGTGCTGATGGATCCACTGTGGCATAAGAAAATAACATTTGCGTTGCCTGTTACATTAATTTCCCTGATAAAATGAGGCTACCAGGATGACCCATCTGACTCCTGTGATATTTTTATAAAGAACAAAATTGAGTACCATTGTTATGATTAGCATATTAAAAGTATTAGGTTTGTTGTCTTAGCTGTACTGTGTTTTCTCATGCTCTTTCTTATGCTGATTGCTAATGACAGGCTTTGGCAGGAGCTAGCCTAGGCAGTCCTTCCTGTGATGGGAACCAGATGGATGGTTTTGCTCTGGCTGCCCCCCTCATTGAACACCAGGAACAGGAGGAGGAGGGAGCTCTTTTCAGGGGTGGGGGGGGAATTTGTAGAAAAGTAAATGAATGGCAGAGAACCAGTTCTTGTGTATCCACCACTTCTCTTCTCTTGAGACTCCCAGTTTTGCAACTTTCAACCTCACCCTTGGCTTCAACTTTCTGGCTTTCAAGTGATTGTGCTGTATGTTAGATTTTCATTACTGGTAAAATTGATGGAAAATCACATTTTATTATGTGAAAAATGCAGTGTTCTTGACTGTCAAAGCTCCATTCAGCTGGAAAAAATCTACGTGAGGCACTCTTTTATATTTCATGTATTTTGTGCATTGGTTGGAATGAAAAAATAATGAAAGGCTGTATTTTGTCAACTTTTGCATCTGTCTGACTGGCAGCACTGACTGATTTGTTTTTAAAATGTATTTGTTTCTTGCACTAAGCACTGTTATTCTCCACCCTTTCRCGATAAATGCAAATAATACGTGGAATGTGCAAATAATTTGGGAAAAAGATAGATGCAAATTATTTGGTCCCTCCAGGTAGGTCTGTGGAGAGACTGGAAATGTGACTGTGGTGTGAAAACATGCTGTCTTTATACCAGCTGCAGCAATGATAACAGCACTACTGTCTGTCTGTGTTTCAAGTTTCTGTGAATCTATTTTATTTTTTTAAATTTATTTTTTCTTCTTCCCTTTTTTCCTTTCCTCTCCTGCTGTGAAACTTTAAATGGGGTCTGGGCACTCTGAATATCTGAAGTACATCACTCAGTCCATGAACCCTTCTGTTCCTCGTGGCACCACTGCTGCTCAGGTGTGATGTGCCCAAACTGCTGAGGGTTGTGCACAGGGAGTGAGCTAAATAACCTTGCTGTTAGGGAGAATGGGTGGATACCCCTCCTGAGATCCAGACTGGAATACCTTTTAGCATGAATCAAGCTTCCCCTCGGGGGAGAAACGTGGCTTCCCTGCCTGCAAAGCCATGTGCCAGCTGTGTTGGTACTTGGGCATGAGTCAGATGGAAGGGAGCCAAACTGATTGGTGTTGTGAGATGCTGCAGCTCCTGGGATGTCTTTGCAGCAGGAATAGGTTTTGTTCCTGCCTCGCCACTGTCCCTAACCATGCTCCTGCCCAGGAGAAGTTGTCATGCCACTCTGCACTGCTGAGTGGTGGGGATGTGACCCTGGGCGTCTCGGCCATGCTCTTGAGTGCTGTCTGAGCCAGTAACCTGGGAAGGACTCTCAGGTGCAGCTGACAGACCCATCCTGTTGGCTGCCGGGGTGTGTTCTGTGGTTCAGGCACACCTGTGATTCAAGATCTCCCTGCAAACTGAAAATAGTGTTTTCTTTTATTACAACTTTCTTTTTAAGATCAGAATTGTCTTCATACCTAGATCACTGTAACTGCAATTTCAATTGCAATTCAATTGCAGACCCTGTGAAAAGAGGTGTCGGGGTGTTTCAGCATTGTTTCATTTTTGCCGCTTGTAAAATTCACTCCCAATTCCGGTAAAGATTTCCATGTGACATAAATTTTCAGTTAGTCTAAATACTAAAAAAGCTATATCTTTATTCTTGCTAGTTCAATATGGATTTTCTATCAATGCAAAAAAAAAAGTAAACTGTGCAGTAAGAACTTGCAGGCAAAGTGGTAGAAGTAAAAGCTTGCAGAAAGATCTAGAAAATCCTTCTTTATAACTGTGACATTGTTTATCTCTGCGCTTTTTGACTCCCAACCCTGTATGCGTTCCCTCTGTAGAAGACATTCCTGAGACTCTTTGTTTAGGAGGCAGTCTAAGCAATGACCCCACAAGCCTAGGACACTTCTCCTGCATGGCACTCCCTGCCAAGAAGAGGTGGGTGCAAGGGATGAGGACCTGCTTTGTCCTCTTTTGGAGGTAGGTATGGCGCAGACAAAGCCATCGTGCCAATCCAGGGGGCAAGAACCGGTTCAACTCCTCCTATCCTTGGTTTGCCTTGACCTTTTTTGTCACAGCCACATATAAATGGTGGAGTAGGAACTGTGGTTTTCCTGGGCTGTCCTCCTTTCTCCCCATTAAGCTATACATCTGTCCTGGCTGAAATAGTCTCGCCTGGATTGGCAACCTGGTAGCTGACACTGCAGTTAATAGCAGGGCTGAGCCTTGGTGTCTGCCACTGGCAGAAATAATTCTCGCTCTTTACATTCGACTCAGGGCTGGGACATGAGGACATTGTAGCACCTCACCTGGGGCCTGAGATCCCCAGTGTAAGCCGTCAGAGAGGTGGGCACCTCCTGCAGCCTCAGCTGGGGATAAAAAGCCAAGCCTTGCTGGCAGGATGCAGCCCAGGAGGTGCCTATTGGACTCCCTGCACATTTGCATTTTCTAATCTGCTGCCTAAAGCATTATCTTGCTTGCTCAGACAAGTCATTCACCACATCAGGAACGTGTGGGAAAATAACTCAGTCAGGATAACCAGAGGAAAATAAATGGTTGTGTGGTTGGCCATTTGGAGCTGAGCTAGCTTGGGAATTTTTTTCCTTCAGCAACACCCTGAAAAAAATGTAGTGCGAATGGGTGTGAGATGTAAAGAGAGTTTGTTTGCTTCCTTCTTGCATAGGCGTACATCCAAAAAAAGACATCTACTGCTAAATGCTTTGGTAGGGCTTTAAAAGATCCGAAGGCTCAGTGTGTTTGGCTGGTAGGACATCGGATCTTCCCCGCTGAAATGAGCTTTGAACACAAGGGAAGTCTCTGACACAGGAGAGAGGAGAAGCCGCAGTGATCACCTGAGGTGTTTCAGAGTGCTACTCAGTCACCCAGACTCTACTTCTCTTGATTCTCCATTTGTATTTGAAGAGAGGATTCCAGACATAATGTAAGTATGGAGGGGGAAGCCATGTCCTGTGTTGGAGGCAGCAATAGGAGACTGCAGTGAGTCAGATCTCAAAAGGGACTGATGTTTGTTACTGGGGTGGAGAAAGAAAAAATGTTCTGAAAAATGCGAAGTTACTTTGCTTCTGTGAGATGTAAAGTGGATTTCACAGCTACTGTTTCTGCTGCTATTTAGGAGACGCCGGTGAAAAAGAACAGGATAATGTCTTCTGCTACAATAGAAATGCCAGTGTAAATGATTCATTTCCTAATTAGTAGACACTTCTCTAATGATAGAGATATTTAACAACAAGTTATTTGTATCATATCAAACCCTGTATTCTAGAGGTGGCTTTTTCCCTCTGTTGGGTGTTAAAGCAGTTGTGTGGATTAATCACACCATAAAGCAGCCAAATAGCTCTTGTACCTGCTTGACTCAGGGAGCACAGACTTTTTGGCTTGATACATGCATGAAGAAAATCACATTCAAGTCTTATGAAGTATATTTTGAAAATAAAAGCTGAAATTTAATTAAAAAAACCAAACAAAACACCTTGTTTTTCCCAGTAAATGAGGTCATGCAGCCTGATTGCCTGGCCCATCTGTTGCTGTTCATAAGTATGTTATATTTTTAAAGGCCAATACTAAATGGTATTATGTAGTTATCTACTTTTTTTTTTTAATGCGTCTTGGCTTGTCAAGCACTGTCATTATATCAACCGCTGTTCTTAAAACAGGATTTTGGTTAAAATAGTATATACCTGCCATCTGGTTGAAAAATGTAAGCTTCCTACACAACTAAGTGGAGTTGAACTGCGGTATTAGGAATAGCTCATGTTCTCTTGAAAATAGCAGCTGATGGCAGATTGCAGAAATCAGCCAGTTATCAGTTGTCATTAAGCTATTTGATATCTGACACACATGGAAAGCATGCTATTTATAAGTATGAAATTATGTTATAGAAGTATTCCTTTTTTTCCTTTGTTTTCTCCTTCCCTTTACTCATTTAAATAAGTTGGTTTGACTGGACTGGAAAGCAAAGTCTCCCTTAATATTCACAGCATAGACGTGCTGCAGGCTGAAGGTGTGCCAGACTGTAATATTTCATAAAAAGTGATCTGAGAGGGGTATAGAAATAAATTTGGTGTTCCTGTGCTATAGAGCTGTAGTTGTCTAAAGAGAAATGTCAGCTGCAAAGAGCCCAAGAAAGAGCAATATGTGGAATTAACCAGAAGAAGATTGCAGAACTAGAAATGATAATGGAAAAGATGCATTTTACTTTAATATGTATTTGCATTTCTGCTAGCACGAGAAAAGAACTCAAGGCTTAGGATCAACTAAAGCAGAAACACTAAAGGTGTAATTATTTGCTAAACCTGGGCAAGGCACCAAAGACTCTCAGAAGCCGAGGTTAGTCACTAACATGAAAGCTTAATGCTAACCACTAAGCAAGGACTCATGTGCAATGTAGGGCAGAGGATGCTGCTGGAGAAGGCAGCGAGGCACGGTGATGCTCTGACCTGTTCCCTTGTCATACTTTTTGAGGTAACTGATGATTACAGAAAACAGAGCTGAAACAGTCTGCTTAAAAAGAGGGATTAAGTATTATTTTATGAGTGGAAATGTGAACAAAAAGAGCAGTCAAAATAGGATGGGGTGCTTTAAGGCTAATAATTTTACTCAGAGAGGGTATGAGGAGGTATTATTTTCATGTGGGGTGGGGGTTAGACCCTGACTAATCTGCTTCAATGATGTTGAAATCTTGTGAGCACATCTTGCAAGGTTTTGTAAAAAATATATGTCACCAATAAGTAAAATATAAAAAGAAATAAAATAAATGAATATATGTAATATTCTATAAATAATATCTGGTTATTCTCAAAAAATTTTGGGTATATTGGAACAAAAATGTTTTGAGTACTATGAGGAATTTGTTGACCCCACTGGCAAACCCCCAATCTCTTCTCCCATAGGAGTGTTGACTGGAAAATTGAGGTCTTCTGCACAGTCTTGGTCAGGCTTGAATCTGTTGGGTTTGGATCTGAATCCTCTTGCTTTTCAAATGACATCTGAGATTCTGGTTGCGAAAGGTCTCTAGTCATTTTGCTTTTAAAAGTTACTTCATAACCATCCATCCATAATGAAAATGTGTTCAGCTTCATAATTATAAGTTTTAGGTTTTTACAGTCAAGAGAGGTATGTTCTAAAAGAAAATTGGGTAGCAAAGTTGTAGGTCAGAGGTTGTGGTTTGTTTTTTATTCGTTGACTTTTCCTCACTCTAGAGTATTTGGAAATTTTATTGTGGAGACTAATCATGTCTCCCTTGCTTCAGGCCTTTGGAGACCTTCTTAGGCCATCAAAGCAGCTTCAGCAATCTGAGCATTTTGGCAACATTGCAACTATCCTGACCATGAAAAGACTTGAAGCTGGTGCAGAGAACACCTCCCACAGTAGAAGTTTTGCAGGAATGAGCGGCACCCAGGAGCGACTGCGGCTCTCCCGTGCTCCTTCCCAGGTGTGTCCACACATGGCAGCTCTCTGCACTTTCCTGCTAACCAAGCTGGTGTTCCCAGTGAAAATCCGCGGTCTGCTGGTGCTGGGGAGAAGCCTTCTGCTGGCACACAGGGAAAGCTGACAGAGGAGGTGGGGGCAGACCTCCTGCAGAGTGAAAAATGCAGATGTTTGTCAGCTCAGGGCAGTTTGACAGAAAGTGTGTCTTCCTCTCCACTTCCCAGACTGCATACAGTTATTTGCAATTCCAAGCTGCTTATTCTCTAATTTAGTAGCTAATGACTCATCTGCCCTGGTGTGCTCCTCCTTTCCTTCCAAGCTACCAGCTCTCCCTGCTTGCTCACTTGCTCACCAGCCGACAGGAAAAAATTTGCTGCCTGGTTTACTCCCCTTTGGCTCAGCCTTCACAGGCCACTTCAGCTTCTCCATGCTGGCAAAAGGTTAGTGACAGCCCATTTATCTGCCTCTCTTTCTTTGGTTTGTAACTTTTTCATGTGTTCATCTGCACAGAAGATGGCTGATAAAAAACCCCAATCAAATAATATAAGTGTGTCTTGAGGGGGGTGGTTTGCAGACAAAATTGGGAGGGAGAACAAGCACTCGTGGATCAAAAGTAGCTGTGAAAGCAATTTTATTTAAGGACAGAACACGGTATTGTGTTTTACTTCTTACATTTGAGGAAAAAGATATGTGAAAAACACTGATTATCGTTGAAGAAAGCATTTTTAAGTGCATCAAAACTTGTAAAGACAATCAGGAGTGGTCCTTGTTAATTAGGTATCGGTGTGAGAAACATCCTGGAAGACAAAGATCCATTTCTCAAAGGAGCTTAGTGGTTTTCCAACTGCATAACAAAGTTTTCCTTTATGTTGTACGCAGATGCCAAAAGTACTGGATATGGTGGCATGTTACACCTAGCATTTTTATAAGGAGGTTAGAAAGTGATGTAGCAAAAAGGAGTCGCTTTTTCACCTGGGTTGTAAGAGTACTGCCTGTCCAAATGAATTCACTGTGTCAGGTGTAAATGTGAGAACTCACTCTCAGCAGTCCTGAAGTAGTAAACTTTTCCCAGCAGAAACTTTTCTTGGAAATGAGCTTTCTGGGGCATTGTTTTGGTGCTGTTCTCAGGTTAATTGTTCCAGGTCAAGTTTTCTTGTGGAAGCTTAAGTCATTTTCTCAGCTTCTCAAATTCTGACCTCTTTATGTCAGTGGGGAATCTGATAACACCCATATTTAGGCCACCAAATGCACTGCATTATGAACATTTGGGGTTTTTCTTTTTTTAGGAGGTGGGAGAGAGGAACTCTAAAACTGGTTTTGTTTGCAGCAGCATATAACTTGCCTTTGGCTTAAGGGAGTATATTTTCTTTGACTTGGGAAGTTCTGCTTTTACTAAGAGAGAGCTAGAAAATGAAAATTTTCTTACCATGGCCTACATTCCTTGAGAAAATTTAGTTGTGTCAGAATATATGTTCTCTGTCCAACCACCCAGCCTTTAAAGCAGCAGCAGCCAGAAAGGCTCTGGGATTGCCTAAGAAATTGCTAGACTAATGAGAACTTCCCAGCAACCAGCGTATACCTCAGGTGCTCTGCTGAAGGGCACCAGTGGATAAAGGAGTCTCTTCCAGCTGGGAGCTGCCCAGGAGCACCCTCCAGGCCTTACCTTTAGTGCTGGGGATGCAGTTCTCTCTTGTTCCTGCTTCCTCGCAGAGTAACCACAGCCTTTCCCTATCACCTGATGTTGCTCAAGATGAGAACACATGTGCTGAAGTTCAGGATCAAGTTCCATGGGCAACATCTGATGTAACCTGTCTAATCTGAAGATTTTTAAAATATAGTTTAAGTTTTTGATGTTGTGTAGTAGTTGCTGATGCCAACAGGTATTCTGCATATATATTACTGAATATATTGCACAGAAAATTAGTGTTTTGGCTTAAGATCAGGAAAAGAAGAAAGAATAAGTTTTAAAGTCTGTAAACTTGGCACAAAGCACTCTTGGTGGCAACAACGGTAGAAGCAACATGAGGCCCATCAGGGYGCTGTGTTCTGGGATAACGGCTTTCCACCATGGAAGAAAGCAGATATTTAGGGTTGCATGCATGTAGTGTAGCATGTGCATGTAATTAACAGTCTGTCTGTTTTCCTTAAGATACCGGGGAAATTTATGTGCTGAAATCTAAAGTTAAAAACTCTGAGGGCAAGTGCTTTCAGCTTGAGAAACGGCTAGTATTTAATTTCTGGTACAACCTAAAGTTTTGATGCTCTTCTGCCTGTGGGTTATGATGGACCCAAAACCTCTCTTGTCGTATATATATGAACCTAGCTATCTCTGTCCTAGAACATATGTGACAGTTTTCTCTCTCTGTGATCACAGAAGCCCTTTAGGGAAGGATGTGTTACTGTTGCCATTGTACAGCTGAGAGCATGACAAAATATATGACCACATACTCTGTTTTTCCCCAGGACTTCTACTTCATACTAGCTACACAGGTATATGAGGGAAAATACAATGAGGGCCGCTTGAATCTGGGCAGTTGTACTAGGAAGGGTGTCCTATGGCAATGCATTTGTGGCATTATTGCATCACCTCAGGGGTTCATACATCTTCTCACCAACAGAATATTTTTGTAAGAAGGTACAGGGAGAACTGGAAACTAACATGCTTTACCTGAAGTTATGCAAGGATCCTTATTAAATGCTTTCTTTTTGCTGTAGGGGAGACTCGCTTTGTGACTGCGGTTATTATGTGCAAAAATAATGGTTGTGAAGTACTCATTAGGCCCTGCTGAAGAGGATGGTTCTGGTGTGGGGGTTTCCCACAGGCTCGGGAGGCAATGGGCCCATGTCTTTGTGATCCTGTACTGTTCTGGGTGAAAGAGATGTATTTCTGCTCTAGATAATATAAAGAATTAACAAGGGCCTTTAAAAGAACAATGTCCTGTGGACTTTTTAATAATGAAAATATAATTGTTTCCTTGACTACAGGAAAGATGCAGGCATTTGTGTGTACAAGTGGTGCATTACATTACCTTCTCACGTAGCAAGCAGAAGCCCACACGGTGCTGTACTTGAGGACTGATTTGATTTGCCCTTGGATCAAGGTCCTGTCTAGATTAAAGGCTCAGCCTGAGTTATGTGAGGTGCTGTAACTGCGTGCATACTCTTTGCTCATGACAAATGTAAAGTTATTTGAATTATTTGGCATCTCAAGTAAAAGCCCTGGGGTTAATAGTGTAGAGATAATGTTCAGCTGATGCCTGGTAGCTTCATTATGAATTAACTATTGAGAAAAAAGTGGGAGTGTCGATATATATGCTGCTGGGTTGGTTTCACTGCGCTGACTGCTCCCAGGAGAAGCCTTACTTAGCAATGAAATGCAGGTTAGCTCATTTTAAACAGGAGCAGTCTGAATTCAACCAGCCAACACAGATCTAAAGCGGACCTGCCGAATTCTTGAGGGTTGCCTGATGTGTGATGCTTCTCAGCCCTGATTTAAATAGATATTTGGCGTCACCATTGCTCTACTCCTGTCACCCAGCAGAGATGCTGTGCATTCAGCAGGACTGCAGGACAACCTGGATAGGGTGGCTGGTGACCATGGAGCAGAGCCCCAAGTGTCTTATCTCCCTCTGGATCATTGGGGGAACTTGTAGGAAGTGGGAGAAATGGCAGAGACCTTTCCCTTCCTCCACTATAGTGCCTACCATGCTCTTCTTGCTTCAGATAGGCCCTACTGGAGCCCCTGGATTTCTAGGAAAAAAACATACAAAAAACATAGGACTGGGCTATCTGGCACAATGCCAGCATAGCTTATGGGCAGAAATGAGAGAAATGGGAAGGACGGCTTGCTCACTTTCCTCCAGGGGAAAGGAAGCTGGACAAAGGAAGCCAGCTGGCTGTACTTCCCTTTTCTTGTCACCTTATTCAAAGGAAAAATGGAGGAGAAGCCTGAAACTTGGCCAGTTACATAGACTCCTAGGGCAAAACCAAGCACGGCATTGATATTAGCTGTCTGCCTCTACTCGGTCTGTGTAAGATAGAAAAAAGGATGTATGAATTAATTCTTCCTTCTTCTATGGAATATCTCCCTTAACCAGGCTACAGCAGGGATTATCAATTTAGAAAACATTTTTTAGAAAGAACTTTACTGCCATAACATCTTCATGCCAGTTTTGCTTCAAGTACAGTGTGGAGACCTTGAATGTTTCATATTTTATGTAAAATAAAATACCTTAGGTTTTTATGTCTGTGCATACATGTGACATGCCCGTTTAATGCAATGTGTATGCATGAAAATGACATTTTTTTATGACCTAACTTCCTTGAACAGGTTTTAATCTTGATCAACTTTGTTGACTTTGATTTTGAGTAGAATTGTAATAAACTAGTTAAAATGCTCAAACTTTGCTTCTGGAAAACATTCTTAGTTCATGAAATGCATAAGAATTAATAGTCTGCTGCAAAAGAATTTCCGTTAATCTTCTTAAAGGCAGGAGATAAGATTTCAGAATCAGATTAAATATTTGTATTCCACATCAGGAGACCTCCTCAGTTCTGTCTGACAATCAATTAATCCTCTTCAATGTTGCAGTTGCTCCAGTCTGCATTTATCTCTTTCATGTTGTGCGTGACGGACCTTTTATAGACTGTTGATGCACATTTATTTGGATGCTGAAAATTACATTGGGGGTTTGACCTTCCCTTATGTTTGTTTGTCTTTATTTTGTTTCTTTTAGCTGAGAGTAGGAAGAGATGGACACTTCCTGCTCCCTGGAGTTTAGTGGGAGTGGCAGGGGCAGTGTGTAGACCACGTCCCACTGAGCTGTTGAGCCGTCATGAGCGTCTCATGATTAAATCTCATGCTGAGGGTGCTGTACGTTCCCCCCACCCAGCATCTCTACTCACTCAACATGAATTTCCCACTATGTAAGATGTGGTAGACTAGGTGACAGTTTGCTCGCAGGCAGAACACAAGATACTACACGGGAAGAGAGAATGTAAAAAACATCTGCTCTAAGGTGGTACTGAAGGTATTGCATAATTTATTAGTATTTTTAGAAAACAAGCGTAATTAAGGAAATAAATGTTTGTCATAGATACAACATATCTTGTTGTTTAGTGTCAGATGATGTCATTGTTCAGTGGTGCTTTGCCTGTTACCTCTGTATGCAGCAGAGGGCACTAAGTGGTGCTTAGCTTTTAAAGTACAGGAAAATCCTGCATTTTTTTCTTCATTACCCAGATTGCTGCCTTAAGAGTACTTCTCATGTGTCTCATTTACTGACTACTACTTTTTTTGTGTGCCTTTGTCACATTTTTTCCATTGTGTCTTCATAAAATCTAGAGAGACAGCCCATCTAAGGGCAGTCTGTCAGCAGTTTTACATGTTTTGAAAAAACATCAAATGTTATACTCATTTTCTGAGTTGATCTGTGGTTATTGTTGTCATTATGATTTCTCATAAGTTTCCAGGCACAATCATGGTGAAACTGGGGAAGACCTAGACAGATCTCTCATCCTACAATGATGATGTAGGTGAACTCCTAGAAAATCAGGCTAGAGTTTGAAGAATTTGCCAACCACTGCAAGATTCGAGACTGAAGTATTTTGATGATTTCTGCAGCAAGGATATTTTGCACAATGACATAACCACTTTTCTCAATATCAAAGTAATCTAAAACAACTTTTCTGGAAGCTATGTGATATAAAATGTGTGTGTGATGGTTCATTACAAGTTTCACAGTCCTATACTAAAAAGTAGTTTTTATCACTACCGTTTCTTGAGTATATTCAGCTTTCCTGGTTAAAAGATAAATTAAAATAAGGCAAGAGTTAATTACATTTAAATACAACGTGTCAGGAATGAAAGCGTTCTTGATGGTAAGAGACAAGGAGGTGAACTGTTTCTTCAATTAAAATAATTTGAGGGGAAATAAAACTGAAGGGAGATGGATTTAAAAGCAGGAGGAGGTGATTCTTCATACCAGGGAGGACTTGCAGGACTTCAGATGATGCTGTGGGTGCAAAAAGTTAATGTGGGCTGATGGAGAGACTGGGCAAGCCTTTGGCAGAGAGGCCTCACAGAGACTGCTCAAGAGAGGAATCAGAGCAGGCACAGCGAATCCTTCGAGCTGAAAATGGAGGGAGACACAGAGATTATTAGGAGAAGGTGTGAGTGCCACCTTATTCTTTCTTGGCAATGTACTACTGGCCTCTTTAGGAGACTAAATATTGGACTAGATTGTATTGGGGATTGCTGGGGCATTTCTTCTATTTTAATGGTCTTATAACTCAAATTTTAAAAAATGAGGCTTTTGAAAGCAGTTCTTGTGCAAATGAATCACAAATGTAAAGCAGTTTCAGGTGTAGGACAGACTACATTCATTGCTTGGCTATCAGACTATAAATCATACTTCTGAACTCATGCCTCTGGAAGATTTCTGCTGTATTTATTTACCTAAGAAAGTGTTTCTCTAAATGTTTTCCAAAGCTACCTTCTTGTGTTTTTTTGTTGTTGAATAGCTTGCTAAAATGGTTTGAACTGAATAATTGCATTATTTGTGTTTTATCCCTGATCTCCCATATTCTGTTGGTTCACAAATAGATCTCCAGTGTGCAGAATATTAGATCAGTAAGTCTTATCCTGCATCATGGTATTTGAGCTGGTTACAAATGCCATCTGCTATTCAAATGACCAAACCGTAGAATTCTGGACTATATTAATGTGCGTTCATTGCACAAGTCCTGTGGCCACAGTACTAAGTCCAGTCTTGTCCTTTCTAGCAGAAGGCAGCCAGTCCTGGCAGGGAATTACGGCTGCACGTCCCACACTGGCTGCATCTCTGTCCTGCAGAGTATTGCCGGTATCAAAGACAGCGCTTGACATCTTCGAATGGAGTCTTTCACTTGGTCGCAGTGTGATGATCTCCCTGCCTCTGCCCCGCCGGGTGTTACTAAGCGGAGGGAGCCCATCCTATCGCAGCTGCGGCTCACGCAGGGCTTTGCACAGGAGCACCAGGGGAACCAGCCTGTTAGTGGGATGTTCCCCTGCCCGAGCAGGGCTCATCCTCCCGCCTCTGCCAGGAAGTGCCAGTGCAGAGCAGGGTGTGGAAATGTCGAGGGGTACCATGATGCTGTGGATGCTCGGAGCAAGCAAGCACTAGCTTCTGATGGGTGGTGTGTGCCATATTTTTGCCAGCCTCTGGAGGAGCAACTTTTCCCTTGGCTGGGTTTTTCCTTGGCCGGCTGGCCTGCCTGGGCTTGGGAGGGCCCTCAGAAGTACATGCTCGAGGTTTGATCTGCATTTCTTTAATCATCCCAAACAAGCCAGTCCTGTCCACATGCAAATACTCAGTGTCAAACTGTGTCATCCTTTTGTCTTTCATGTAACAGTTTTGTATTTTTCTTAGTTTGGCAACTTCTATGTCTTACGAGAATCAGAAACAACCCCTTTGCTTGGAGTTGGCCCTTTTGCTTATTTGCGTATACAATTTCAGATAAGCATCAGTATCTCAAATTCTTCTGCTTTCTCCTTCTTTCTAGCCCCGAGCAGAAAGTGCCCGTGGTGGGACTGGTGGGATGGTCTGGAGACATGCAGGCGTGCATGTCTGGGAACCGGCCTGAGGTGGGGCAGAACCAGTTTGCAGATGTAAGCTGATCGCAGCTTCAGCCTGGGGCTTGTGGGGCTTCCTCTGACAGGTGAAAGGTTTTTGTGTGGTAATGAGCCCAGTGAGCTGCCTTAAGTCACTACTGTGTTAAAAGTATGTTACTTTTTTTCCTATGCCATTCTTCCCCATGTCAAACAAAAGAGTTTTATCATAAAGTTAAGCAAAAAATTAAATCCTTTTAATTATTTTTAAAGGGGCATTGTACAGCTAGTTTAGCATTAAAGATAAATGGATTGGGATCGTTTGTATCTGTGTGTGTCAAAAACTACCTTGCCCTTCTATCTGTGCTTGTTGCTTTAGGGAAAGCTGACGTATAGCCCACAGATAATATATCTATGAGGGATGTATTTTGATCTCTTGTTAAGATGTAGGGTTGGCACTAGAAGATGTGAGGACTTTTTCTAACTCCTCGCAGCATGTTTCTGTGTGAGTTCCCTGGGATGCTCTGGAGAGCAAGCAGTGTGCTGGGTTGTTCTGCTTTAGGACTCTCAGTTGGAGCCTGCTGGGAACTTATTTTCTCCTTTTTTTTTTTTGTCCCTGGGATGCTGAAGCCTGGTGGGAGCCAAGTGGTCACATTTGCAGTTGTGGGACTTTGGACTTCTGTGAAAAATAAATTTGAAAATATCATCCTTTTCACTGTGAAAGATGATGCAAATCACTGAACAGCTTTTAAAAACAGAGAGTGCTATGTTGTGTGCCTCTGTCTAACTAGCTATCATATCTGCAAGAGCATTGGGAGGCTGTTTCACTTACTTGCATTCCAAGCTACAGAAATGCTGTAAGTAATATATATCTGTTCTATAATTAGTAGACCATACGGTTGTGTGTGATTAATAAACCCCACTGACAACCCAAGTATTTGGAAATGATTTATTTTTCTTTTCATTTTAAAATGCAGATGTGACTAGGAAAATAATGGCTAGTGATTTCACATATTTAGGAAGAAAGTTTTTTTCCCGGTCTGGATTGAAGTTTTTATTGTATTTGCATTAATGTCTGAAATTTAGTCTTCTTTCTTTGTAGCAGAATGAATAAAGGTACCATGGGAAAAAAAGTTGTTTCCTCTGTCGACTTTACATTCCTATACAGATGTAAGAATTTCATGTATTTATGCCTGTTAATTTTTATTGAAATAAGAGTTTCATGCTCCCCCAGAGTTGCTTTTTTTTTTTTTTTCTTTTAAGAAATGCTGCAGCAAATTCAGTTAGAAAACTAAAAACAATGTTGTGGGAGATGAAAGGTATATTTCGACTTTGTTTTTTTCTTCACAACATATAGAAATGTAACAAGTAGGATTGTATTAATGCACTTAGACCATCTCAGACTATTACATGCTGGAGGAAGGGAGTCAAATGCCACAGTTTAAGCAGATGGTGTTCATGAGTCTGTCTGTGTAACACTTCCTACACCACGGAGTGGGTGGAAGGATGGGAGCTGTCACAAAGGCTCAGATGCTGCACCAGATACAGCACCAGGCTGTCTTGCACCAGATGTTGGTGGGTCAGATGGGAACATCCTGCTTGGAGTTCAGCTTTCTTTCACTGTACCTGCTTCCTTCTTTCAGGCTTCAGTCTCCAGACTGCTGCTGTGGGATCTGCTGTAGCTGCGGTCCCACTCAAGTCCTCAGGACTGCAGGGGTATAGTTGCGGGAGTTGTTTGGAGCTCAGTACTTAATTCAAAGACACTCCCCATCCATCCCTGTGGTAATATACCTATGGATGTGAAAATGTGAAGAGGATCCTTAACCACCTGATCACTGCAACCATCCTGTGCCAATCTTTTCAGCATATACCGATCTGTGAGGGTGCCTATAAATACACTCTGCATCACATTTACATCCTGGCAATTTGAAGAATCTACTGAAAAATGTCTTGCTCTACTTTCAGGACTCTTCCAGTATGTAAAATTACACTGACTACTTTTAATCTTTTACTCACTTTAATTGGAGTACAAGAACACAGTGAAACTTTCGCTACTGGGAAAATAATGCAAAATCTCCATGTCCATAAAATGTGGGCTAGGAGGTGGTTACCAGTAGCCTTTACAACTGTAAGGCTGGTGGTTTACCATAGCTGAGGGCAGTAGCATTACTGCACTTGCATCTAGAAAATACTTTCTGGTGATTATCAGGGAGGGTTAAACGGTTGCACGCTGACCTCTCCTGATTTTCAGCAGTTAATTTGTTAGCTAAAATATTTTAATTCTTTTCCCAACACTGTATTTTACATAATTGGATTTAATGTCCTTAGAAAGGCTGCATTATTTTTATATGCCCAGAAGATAATGAAAACAAATAAAGAGAACATAATGAGATCAGTCCTAAAGAGGGGGTGAGATGATCTAAGAAGAATCTGTATTTTCAAGGATGGTTCATATGACAGGGCTCACTGACACACAAATGGTGCCTGTTGCTTCAGGACTATATGACAGTGCTTTTGTCATGCATCATGCAGGGTTAGTATGGGGGTTGCATCAACAGGGAGTAGAGAACAGACAGAGGTAGCAGTTCCTGTATAGTGCAAAGGATATAGCCAGTAATTACAGACTGGATGGTGTAAAGGGTATAGCCAGTAATTACAGATTCACTTCCCTGCCCCGGAGGACCTGAGCACTTCTGTCCTGTCTCCAAGCCAGTGAACAGGGTAGCTGTAACACTGATCCTCTTTTAACCCTTTCTTGAGCTGTGGTGTTAGACATATCAGTCATTTAACTCCCTGGCTCTGGGAAGGCTCTAGTGTGACCTTTGTCATTGAAGGAGAACCCATAATTAGAGGGTATATATTTGGTGCCCTAACGTTGTGTGTAGGTAGCAGTATGTACTGTGTATATAAGATATACATAATATATAATACTGCTGCTGCTAACATAAGGAAAGTTACTTTTTTGCGAATGTGTGAGTAAATAAACAAGTTGAGCCCACGTAAGTCATCAGACCAAGAGTGATAACTCATTGGCCATCTGTTTCTCTCTGTGACTTTGTTTTTGCTGGTTGCTCTTTGGATACAAAAATGTGTCCAAATGAAGGCGCTTCAGCTTGCCGTCTTCACATAATTAGTTTGTTGCCGCCATCCTTGGGAATGATGGGTGTCTATATGTTTTGTTTCTGACTGTGAAAATCATGATATCCAGAAAAAATTGACTTCAAAAATGTCAAGAAAAATATGAATTTATACACGACTTATGAACGTGATTTATCCAGTTTGTCTGAATAACTATTTTGTTACTGGAGTTATTTAATTTTCATCCAGAATTAGTAAGTCCCCTTTTCAGTAAATGTGAAACCCTACCTTGCGCAGGAATAGCTTGAAGCTTGGGTAAATGTAATTAATAGGAGCATTAAGTACCTTATAACTTGCCTCCACCACTTGGGGGATGTTCCTGCTTGTAGTTCTTGTTGTAACTTATATTCATATTGTGCTATATATCTCTATAATTGACTCGAAAGCTATGCCTCTGCTTTGAAAAGGGATTGGGCACTTCTTGCCATTAAAGGTTCATAGGGTAACCTTTTTTTCTTCAAGAAGGCAAAGATAGAATATTTTCTGAATTCGTACTTGGTTTTGACCACTGAATTTACTCACAGTTGGTATGTTCAGGTCTCTTAAACATTATTATTTGAGTTAAGGTTTCAATTTCTTACTTAATTAGGGGTTCCAGGGATGGTGGAATAGTATTATTAGAAGCTGGATATGGTGAAATTTGTGTTTCTAGCTGTCTTCTCTTGGACTGAAATCTCTTGGTCCTGAAATCACCAAGCTTTGCACTGATTTTCAAGGTATAGCAATCAGGGAGAATGCAGTTTTCTGAAGTGGTACAGATAAACAGGAATATGTTCAGACACTCTCTGAACCAAGATCTTGCCACTTTTGAAATGGCCTGTTTAACACCACAATTTACTAAAAAAGGAATCTGTGTTATTGTAGTCACATACTCAGAGATCAGTGTTCCTGTTTGGCTTGTTTGTGTTTTTTTTATTTAAATAGKGACAAAGTAAAATGTGTTGGAAACTTCTCTAACTGGTTACACAGAAACAAGAAATAGAACTAAATATTTAAGTGACTTGTTGATAGCATACACTTATGAAAAAAATCTTACTTTTATAGTGTTAGTGGTATAGGTCTCATTAAAATGGACCAGGTCTTATCAGAAATACGTGATTTAAAAAAAACCCAATTACTATTGAATCATCAACATTCTTTTGCAAGTAATGCATGGTTGGTTACTTGAGTTGAGGGCATAGAGAACTAGTAGTTTCATGCCGAAATACTATCTTTTTTCCCTTGGATAAACCAGCCTGGCTGATGATAGTTGATATTACAAGCAGTGTGAGTCAAGGCAAGACTGAACTGTGTGTGTTGAATCATTGCTTTTCATTCCTAGGAAGTTCTATGGACCTGGTCTCCTCCAATAAATTACCTACCTACTAGGGTTTCTTTAGGGATGCTTTTTTAGCTGTATGCTTTGCTGAAGCCCAGGTTCAGGTTACAACTGCCTGGAGTTTGTTCTTACTTGTTTTATAGGGGTAAGGAGTCCAACAGACAGGCAGAGATCACTATGTATCTTGAGTTGATTCCTGCCATGAAGAGTGAGGATTGAACACAAGGAGCATTTTTGGCTGCCAGGGCTATATCCAGCAGAGCCTGTTCTCCAGATACTTCAAAGGCTTTGTGCCGCTTCCCTGGCCTAAAGCAGGGAGTCAGGGCAGAGCCCCTGTTTCAGAAGACCCCATCTTCTTTCAGGCTGTGGAGAGACAATACTGCCTGTATGACTGAATTACTGAAGCATGTTTCTCTGTGTGCTAGTTTGGCATGTTATAAAAGATGTCTGTGATCTGTAATCGTAGTTTCTGTGCTTGTTTAATCATCAAGGAACAATAATTCTGCTCACCCTCCTTTGCCTTTCATCCTCCTCCATCTCACCTTGCCAAAAGCATGTGATGTTCCTGAGCTTGCTATAACCTTTCAGTCTTTTTTTGTACCTGGAATATTTCCGTGAACAGGCTTTTCCTCCTGAGAAGGTACCCAAATGATATACTCATGTCTCGAAGCAGAGGACAGGAGCTTGTCAAACATACATGTAGTCACAGCAATGGCAGTTTCTGTGAGCTGGGCTACACTAATTTGCAAATAACCCAACATTAAACAGCTTAAATAACGTCAAATTGCAGCAGCCTGGTTCTTCAGGATCACCAGTGATTTAAGCATGCATTTGCTGCCGGGTGGAGCACTTGCTTCCATTAACCACTTCTAGTTAAAGAGGTTTTAAACTCCTGGTACCTTTCACGACACTGAAGTCCAAAGGCTCCTCAGACTGTGAATATCACTATGACAACCAGTTACTTTCCTCCTCAAGTACACAATCTGTGAATTTGGACAGGGATGTTTTTATGGATGTCTGGTGGAGCATCTTGCCAGAAGCTAGTAGGGATAGGGCTCATGAAAGACCTTGTGAGACAAGCAAACCAAACACAGGTTCTTCAAAATGAATGTAAAACTAATTTTTTCATTGAGTTTATGATACCAAAATGAGAAAGGGGAGGCATTCAGGGTAAGGCAGAGGACAGAAATAAGTCTCCTACCATCCTGTTTACCTCCAGGGGAATGGAAGTGGACAGGAAAATGAGACCACCTACCAATAGTTTTGAACCACAAAGCTCATTGCTTACAGCTGGGCCCTATGTCAGTGGCAGGGCACCATTGTGTTGGCCTGTTCCCCTACCCTGCCAGCAGCTTTCTCAGAGTTTAAAGTGACAGTACTTGGCAAAGCTGCTATGCTAAACCAATTGTTTTTTTTTTTCTTTTACGTACCTTGAAAATCCCATCTTGCGTAATTGCCTGTGTTCGTTGAGAAAAGCTGCAGTGGAAAAAAGGCTTGTTAGTTTATGGGATAAGAGGGGACAAAACAGGTTTCTCAATCCTTGTTCCTTTTGTGTGCGCTAGAATGCTCTTGGCAGAAAGATTTCCAGTGCAGCAGGGAACCACACTGGCTTCTATTGCAGTAATTGGACAGATGCTACAGAAGATGATGCAATAAAACCTATATATTACTTCTGCGTAGCTGGGCTTTTGATAATTGCTGTAGGACCATTTATTAGGTAAATAATTAGTTTTTACAGTGAAGTAGGATGCAATATACATTGGAGAGATATATGAGAGCTAAAAGGTAACACATGCATATATTGGCAGCTGTTTACAACGCTAATTTGTGTGCTTCATTTAATTCCTGAATTTTATTTCAAAAGCATCAGACAATGCAGGATTGAGAAAATGGTGCCTGGAAGCAAAGCAACTGAGAAATGTATTTGAAAAGCCTGCATATGATATCCATTCCTTTCATAAAGAATATTTCCTTTATGACCTCCTCCTGCTTTGTATTTAACATTTCAAAGAACTTTGGGGGACTCTCTGTAGGCTGAGTCTTCATGAAGCCAGTAGCCAAGGATTTAAAGTATTGTCATTGCTGGCCCGATGCTGAAAACTGCAGGCGGTTTTAATCTCAGGGTGGGGGGGGGTGGGTGTTTAAACCCAACCTTTTGTGTTCAGATTAGGGAGTGCAGGAGGATAGACTTAAGGGGTGTTAGTGAGAATTTTTTCACTGGCGGTTCAGTAATAGCATCAGGCTTTGGAAATACTTTTTTCCAATTCTTTGTTATTTCAGTAATTACTGTGCGGTGGGTAGAAATCCATAGGGTTTGTGGGTTTTTTAAGTACCTCAGCAATGACATGGGGATATGGATAATAAAAAGAAGTACTTGTTTTTATAACTTTTTACTCCTTGGACGACTGTGGGCACTTAAATGCCTTTTCGGATAGTCTATCATTGTTTCAGTCCTGATGTCTGTGTTTATTTTGTCTTAGTTCCATCAGCTGGGATAATAGTAAGATCTGTCTTTAGAGATGAAGGAAGACAAAAACAATTTGATGCTAGCATCATGCTCTGACAAATCTGAAACCTGCCAGTTGTGAAGGCAGATTGCCTGATCTGCTTTACACTATCTGAGAAATGGAAAGGTTACTAAACATCTCCTCCACTAAGGAAAAGATCAAAGGCAAGTCGCTGAGCACTTGCATGTGGAGTTTCTTTTACTTTATATTAGAATCTAAGAAACGTTTGTCCCGAGTACTTGTTGCTTCCTGGAATAGCTGGGGGTACAAAGCATTTGAAATTTTTATGTCTGGGAACATGGTGACTCCTTGCTAGAGTTTCTGAGATGAGCACCATGACTAACAAGATTTTCCACTGTTGGCTTGTGTAGGTATTGAGTTCAGCTCAATAGTGATCAGTTTTAATGAAGACTAAAGACTTTCTAGCTCTTAATTTTGTACATGATTCTTTCAAATAGAATTCTAATGCTAGGAAATTTTACTTTCATATAAATGGTCTCACTTAAGATGTTTGGTTTTTTGAGAAAGACATTTTTAGGTTTCTGGAAATATTAAATGTAAGTGCTTCTCTGTGCCTTACAAAAGTTCATTATAATACAGAAAGCATTTTGAAAAAAATCTTATCCTATACCACTGCCATTCACATGCTTTAAAGGATGTAAGTACAGTTTTGTGGTGGGAGTGAGTAGTACGCTTTTCAGAATTAGAAAGGAGTTTTCTTCTTTACTTTTCTAATTTGATATTAATTTACTTTATTTCACAATTTTATTTTGGTTATCACAGTGACATTTCTTTGTAATAAGACAATTTTTTTCTTCATAACATCTGTATGTTTCACTTGTTCTTATCCTTGACTCTGGTCAGAAAGTTGTAGGTTGAAAAATTCACAGCAGAGACTGTTCTTATATCCAGTGTGACACTTCAGTGTTGTGTTGGAAACAATTTGCTAAGGTGAGGCTTCGGGTGCTGCTCCCTTCTGCCTAGCTCCACAGAGGAGTCAAAGATCTTGCACTGACCTCCAGAAATCTGTGAGGTAACAGTGCTCTGCTGGATTTGTGTTTAAAACCTAATTAATTCGTAATAAAGCAACTGACAGCCACACAGTAATATAGAAGAATATACAAAAAAAAAAAAAGTAGCAGAGCTGCCTGTGGTTGATACATTTGCTTTAGCAGGTTGCTACTGTTATGTAGGGTAAGTACTATGTCACTTAGTAAGACGAAAATTATTTTGTTGCACTAGTCCCCAGCAGAAGAACTTAACTTTCTTACAAGGTGATGGGAGAAGTTTGAGACCCAGTGCTTTAAAATGTTTTTTTTTTTCTTGTTCCTCTACTAGAATACAAAAATCTCTGCATTCAGCAGAAATGCTAAGAACAGCTTCTACAGAGAGGCAAGTGCAAGTGGTGCCTGCATAAACCTTCATCTGAACAGGGCAATGGGAAATTGTCTCTGGTTGCACACAGGTGGGTAATATCAGAGCTTCAAAAGCCAAGTGGAGGGTGGCAATAAGCTGTGGTAACCAGGGATAGTCAGGATAGGTGTCCCAGGAGGGGAATCTTCCTCCTGACGGATACTACTGTGGAATCAGAAGAGAAGAGAGAAGCTCTAGGGTCCCACTGAAAAATGGTGACTAAAGAGTATCACCTTCACAGGAACAAACTGGCTGCAACACTGCAGTCTGGTCCAGAGAACATGCAGACTGATGATTTTGCATTGATTTTTCGGAAGGCTTTGAGTCAGGCATGTGTTGAGTCATCTAATTTCTATCTGTGCTTGTGATTCCTCTCTAGAGTTTTTTCATGCTCAAATGTATGTGCCAATGAGACAGCCTCTGAATCTAAGACTATAATAAGATATCCAAGAAGTACTTGAATTACTTTTCTGTGAGATGAGGAATTGGTGCTTTTTCACTCTCAGGTTTATTTCTTGCTTGCATTCTCTTCAAACTCATGGGTGGAAACCATACATTTTCAGTACTAAACCACTGTTTTGAAAGCCTATTTAATTTACGCGGAGCTTCATACACATCTGGAAGTAAATTCATGACAAGAAGTTGTTTACAAAGGGTGGAGTAGCCTATTTTCAGGCCTCCCAACTTTTGTAAAGTTTTAAAGATCTCTGCCTCTTGTACACACTATATATATGCAACTATAAAATATACTGACTATATTGCACAGCTGTATAAGCAAGAATTTTGAGAGGGAGCTTAGTACTGGGTTATTCAGCAAATGTTCTGTGGCATTATAGCAGCTGCTGGGATTTAGTTCCCTTGGTATGCTGTTTTTAGGACTGTCCATCAAATATGTTCATTGTCCTGTTTGCAGGACAATGCAAGCCATTCAAGATGCAAAACATTGCCCACTTGTTACTACCAAGGGTCTTCTTTTCCTAATGGCTTTTTTTCTTTAAAGATACCTACCTGACACACAGAATCTCCTTGTTTGTGTTGATGTAGCACCCAGAAGCTTCACAAGAGCCCAAGGCCTGCACCTGCTTGGTGCTGTCCTTGCAACATGGGCTCTGCAGAGGAATGGGAATAGACACAGGGATGTGTGAATTAGTCTTTAGAAAGATAATCTTCAGTGGCTTTTACTGCTGGTGGGATCTACATTGGCTATTCACTTCTTGCTGTCCATTTTTTCAACTCCCGAAACAGAAGGTTAGGCTATTATTCTAACTTACAGTACAGCTGGCCCCCATATATCAGTATGTTACTTAAATACCAGGGTACTAATGATATGTGACACCAGTGGAAAACAAGAAGGTTGAGGCCAACATTTTTGGCATATCTGTTGCTACTATATCCTTTGGAAGAACAGCCAGTGAATGAATGGAGTTGTGATTTGAATTGCTGTAAGTCCACTTCTCCAAGTTTTAGAATTCTGTTATATGTGAGAGGAAATCTCGGCAGGATTCATGGGTTGTCTCTGTCTCTAGTTAGTTTTGTACACTGAGGAGTCACAAGCCCAGCTTCCACCCATTTTAAATAACTGGCTTTGAGTCATGATAATAGGAGAGGAAAAGCATGCATCAAAGTGAAAGCTGTRTCCTACAGTCTGTGTTCCTGCTTGTACACTGGTATGTTTTTAGGTAGATTTGGGTACCCAGATTGAAAACCCTTCTGCATCAATTGTCTTCTGTGCAGAGGAAGCACAAATGCAATCAGAACATCTGGCATGAAAAAAAAGGAACCAAAACAGAGGAGCCTTTCTTCTTATAACAGAGAAAGGTTTTTCTCAAAAGTCACACAAGTTAAAATAAATACCACAGCACATAAGGCAGCACACAGAAAAATGAATTGGTGAACTACAGCACGAGTGCAGCAGCAGCGCTGCATTCCTGTCATCACACATTCCCAAAGCATAACACTGAGAGAAATATGATCTGAAACTAGTTAAAGAGGTGCTGTAAGTAAGCCAGGATTACTACCATGTATAACACAACCTGATAGCAAGACTGAAGACTTGCTTGTGATAAGCTCTGAAACATTTTTCTTTTTTTATATTTGGAAATTTTTTCACTTACACATTTGCCCTTGGGATTTTTTTCTTTCCCTTTTTGGTGGAATTTCTCCAATGCTCTCTTCAGGAAGAGAGTTGTCTGAGCAAGCCAAACTTTTCCCTTGCCAATAAATCCATCAAGAAAGGCTGCCTCATTTTGTGACCTGGACCACAAGCATAGATTACAAGTACTTGGCTTCTCTTGCGTATTTGAGTAATAACAAGTACTAGTGAGAGGTGACAAGTTAATGATGTTAGTGTCAGAAGTCTAAGGACTGATGTGAAAGGGTGTGAGTGAGTTTTCTGGTTTGTTCTTGCTAGTATATCTGATTACAAATATCTGGAAGGGAAAACTAGTGCTTCCTACAGCCAAAGACGGTTGCAGTGCATTGCCAGACCTCCTTAAACAGTAAGGGATTGTTTAAAAGCATGTCTTTTAGAGTCTTAGTTCTGCACCTTTGTTAATACAGAGATACAAGAATCCACACATGAAAATGGTGAATTTATGAAGTGGATAACTTTCTTCTTCATGGATTTATTATTAGAAATGCTGGCCATGTATTTTCTCAGGAAGACTATTATGCAGACCTGTAAATCTAATAAACCCATAGATTACCAAGGCCTGTGATGTTATACCTGAGCTTGGGGTTTTTCACAAGTTCTTAATTATGTTTTTCCCACCTCTTCTCACACTCCATTTTCCCTCCTCCTCCTCTGCTTTACACCTGCTTGTACTATAGGCTCTGTTTCCCCACTTTCCTTTCTGCTCTCCCTCTCTTACTTTCATAGACCCTGCATTTCCTTCCCAGAATCTTGCAGCATCCTGTGTCCACCTTTTAAAACGTTACAGAATGTGATGGTTTTGTTTTCATAGGCCACAAAATGACTCTCTGCTCTCTGTTTTACCTGGCTGCTGGTGACTGTGGCCTTCCTTAGTGCAAAGTCTCCCACGTGTCCCAATATTACCAACATTATTTGTAGCGTTTGTTTCTGAAGCTGGGGACTGGGAAAGGACCTCTATCATGACCTGCAGAGTGTGAAGCCACAAGACTCTTTGTGGCACTTGGCATCTTGTCAGTGTTGGCTCTTCCAGTGGTGTTGGGTGCTTGTCAGGCACCAGCTCAGCTGACAGTAATAAAGTGAAGCCCTTCTAATTTCTTCCGCAAGGCAGCCACTTCAGGCTGTGTGCAACAGGCAATGTAGTGACAGGGTAAGGGACAACCCAGGCTTTGAATGCACATTTTGACAGAAAATTATTTTAGAGGTGTAGCTTGTCTTAGTGAAGAGGCGGATTGATTTCCTCCTTGCATGTCCTATTATTTTGCCATTTTTATTTTAGTGTTTGTGTGCTTATTTAATTTGAAAACCTCACGCAGTCAGTCCCCAAGCCAAGGGAGTAGCTAAGGCAGTAACACCAGCCCACCCTGCTACTGAAGCCTGCTGCTGTCCCTATGGAAACTTGTTTGTCATAGGGAGGAAAAAAGAAGTAGTCCCGGCTGAAACTTGAAATACCACATTACATGAGAGCAGTTACTGTGTACGTACAAGCATGCATGCACATAAACATGCAGAGAAATATATATACAGCTCACCAGATAGTACTCTGCTGCATAATTATTATTTTTCAGTTAAGGAAAAACAAGCTTATGACATGGAAGCTGAGATCCCAAAGTTTTAACAGTGCATTTGCCACTGATTTCCCACAATCTTCTGGGCCAGTTATGTCCTTTTCTTTTATACATTTTCCATCTACAAAATGGGAACAGACCTGCTTAGCAACTAATAAGTGTTCATGAAGATCAAATGCAATAGACATCCTTAGTAATATTTGTTTTCTCATGTTTTAAAATAAAAAGCAGATTTTCAGAAGCAAAGATTTTGAATTGTTTCTCCAAAAGACTCAGGCTCCTTGTGAACTTGGACTGAAAAAGGGTTGTGATTGAAAACTTGAACATATAAGGATCCTTTGTAATGTCTGATGTAGATCTAAGCTTCTTTTTTGAAATTCATAATATTAAATCTATACCTTTGAAATGGCTACTATTATGTTGCCAATTCCTGATAAGGAATTGTTAGGTTATGAGGGAGGCAGGATGCCTATTTTTGGCTTAGTTCAGACCTTTTCCCCAAGATTTCTATGGGCTATTTATCCAGGCATCACCTCTCCCTCTAGTAATCCAAGAAAGAGATGGCTCCTGCTGAACTTTAAATAAAAATTATAAAAATGAATGCTTTATCTGATTCTCAACAAAAAGCTGCGGAGTTTAATCTTTCCCTTATTAAACAAAAAATCTCCAAACAAACAAACAAAAACCAAAACAAAAACACCCCAAACAACTACGAATGAGTGAAAAAAAAAAAGCACAAGTAAAAAGTTTTGAAACTATCTTCTTTTGATTTTTCTCATTGCTAGCAAGTGTTCAGATCTCCATTAGTACAATTCCTGCCTGGAAGAAGTATTTTTCCTTACCCCTAGCAAGCTCTATCAGACTATTTCCATACTCCTTTTTACAATCAGGCAAAACTTTACCAATATGTAACAGGTAGACAAAAATACTTGTAAATTAAAGCAGAATTTCCTAGTGGTTTCAGCCAAAATAATTGGTCCTCCCTGTCCCTACTTGAACTGTTGGATTAAACCGCATATTTTTATTTATTTCAAAATGTGCTTATAAGTGTACTGTACTACTGCTCATCAATCAAGACAGCCATTTGTAGCTGAGAACTCTTTTTTCCTTACCCTTCTCTGACATAGCCATATGAATCCAGAAATTTATTTTCCTTTATTAAAAAAAAAGTTATTTTAAATGTCTAAGAATAAAATGTTGTGGATTTGTTTGTTTGTTTTGTTGGGTTTTTTTAAAGCTCTCAAATTTTAGCTTTTAGATGACACAAAGAAAATTGTTTTATTTCAGTTTGGCCACTGAAGCAAAAAAATCAATTACACTCCCAGTTCTAGCTCTTATTCCAAAGAAAATAGCCAAAACTTACACTTGGTCTTTAATTTTATATTTGGTTCATCCCAATAACAACACTTGACTTCAAACAATTCAAGAGCAGGAGGAAACTTGCTCTGAATTCCTCTCTTCAAAGAGGAGAACTCTTTCAGATACTATGTCAGAAGACTTGAGCTGAAACCAAGCAAGATAACTGTGAGAAGATTTAATACAAGGAACTTTAGCTGACCACAGAAATAACATCTTGGTACTGAGAGAAGGCCTCCAAAATTGTTTTTAAACACATCTTCCCATATTTGGGAAGGGAAAATTGACCTTGCTACATGGATTGCTTATTCCTCTCATTCCCTCCTCTTTTCATAGTTGTAGGAGCAAATTATTTTTTGTTTAAAACTACCACATAATGAAAATGCATCGTTATCTGTACCCAAAACTATGAACCAGTTTAATTCCTCTCACTGAAAAGTAGAAGATACCATGTGTTAATTGTATGTACTGTATTACTCTCATGATAATTCATGGAAGTGTACAAATTAAGTCAATTAAAGCTACTTGAAAGACTTCCGTGTGCTGTCACCACTTCATTAGAGCACAGCAAATTGCTTGAAAAGAATTGGGACGTGTGCTTTATCTGACAGTTGCAGAGCTCTTTATTTGATACTTATTAGAATATTTTTGTTGGATATAATTACACAGAATGCCAGTGTAAAGATCACTGTGGCCTTATTTGTTGTCATGTTTGTGTGCGTGTCCTGCTTTGTTCTGTCTTTCTACTTCTTGACCTCATTTTTCCTCCCCATTGCTGATTCCCATTTGTCTCTTGTCTCCTGTCTTCTTTTAATTGAACAGATTGATATCTAGGGCTGTGTTTAGAGTAGGAGAAAAGTTGAGTTTAGTTCAGCTGTAAGTTGAAGTTAGCTGGCCAGCTATATTCAACCACTTCTTGACCGCTGGAAAGGCAAAGCCATCATTCATTCAACTTTCAGATAGTGCAATGAGAATATATGCTCCTGGCTAGAATTTAGTTTGCTTCTGCATCTGGTAAAATAGGTGTGTTTTTTAGGTTTGACTTAGCTAGGAAGTGCTAACAAGTGTATCCCAACATCAGCCTTCAAAAAAAATTGCACCATTCTGAAAGTTCTCCTTACATTTTTTTTGGTCTGAGGGTGAAAACATGCTCTATTATAAGCTTTGCGTAGGTTGATGAGTAAATTGCTAGATGAGTAAGTTGCATGATGGAAAATCATACATTTTTATTAGAGGAGCTCTAGGCCATCTTTTTTCTCATCTTAACTTTTTCGTGTTGCTACCAGTATCACAAAGCATCAGTGGAAACATGTCATTCCTGATAGCTTTTCACAGCTGGAAAAAGATGAGGCTGAATTAGAAAGAACCCCATAGCCTTTAACTTTCAACTTTCTTGCTGAGTTTCAATAATGTAATTTCTACTTATGTGAAAGGAGCTGCCATATATGAGCTCATGAATAATTCTATGGTGTGTGTGCTGCCCACAGCAGCATAGCCAGATGGGCTGAGGTGGGTATTGAAGTGACCCATAGCCATGTAGCAAGGCAGCTAAGGGATAATATCTCATGATCCACTGGCTTTGATGTTAAGTTCATTTACTGATGGTCATCCTTTTACTGGCTCCCCACTATTGAAAATTTCCAATTACAAAATTAGTCCTCTGTTTTTCCATGCTCTTAGAAATGTGACACAAACTAGTGCAAGAAAGATTAATTATAAAAATGTAAATATATAAGTAATTTTTTGGCATCATTTTCATATCCCTGCATTGCAGTTGTCCCCCTTGGCAACGGTGGCAGCACCTGACACCAGGCATGCTTAGAGCTGTCTCGCAGAGGAGGAACCGAGTGCCTTTGCACAGTTCTGGTTAAGTGGAATTCATAAAATGCTCAGGTGGCCGGGCCCCACTCAAGAGGTGCCCTGGGCGCAGATGTGTGCGCCACTGTGGCGGGAGGGTCGGGAACCCCCTTCCCGCCAGTGAGGAGGGCAGGCCGGGTGTCCTGGATATCCTCGTGGAGTGCGGTGGTTTTTGAATGTGGTGGTGAGACTGACTAGGCCCTCCTGGGCAGAGCAGGTTCTTCAGGCGCCGATGGGGAAAGGCGGCGGAGGATGCGTGTGTGAAGCCTGCTGGGTCTACGCGGGGGTGCCCCGGGGATGCAGATCTCTCCCGGACCCCCTTCCTCGGCTGTGTCCGTTCGCCCCGCGGCTGGCCCGGGGTGGGAGCGGTACCCGAAGGGGCCGATGGCCGGGGCCCGTCCCGCAAGGCCGCCCTGCCCTGCCCGCCGCTCCCCCTCCGCGCTGGCCCCAGCCCGCAGCCCGGCGGTGCGGGGTGCCCGGCGCTTCGCCGCCACTGCCACCGCCAGGAAGGAAGGAAGGAAAAAAGGAAGGAAGGAAGGACGGACGGACGGAAAAGAGGCGGGGCGGGAGCGGGCGGGAGGGGGCCGGGTCCCTGCGGTGCACGGGGCTTTGTACGCGGGCGCCTGCGAGCCGGTGCCGCGCGGGGGAGCGCGGAGCCCGGCGGGACCAGCACGGGTCCGGCGGGAGTAGCATGAGCCCGGGCGGCGGCGCGGCGCCCGGCGCTCCGGCAGCAGCTGCTCTCGGCGCGGCGGGGCGGAGGGCAGGCGGCGGGCGGGCCGGGGAGGCGGGCGGAGCGGCCGGCGGCTTCCCTGGTGGCCTCGCCCCCCGCGCAGGCCGCCCCTAGCGCGGAGCCGGCGACGGTCCAGCCCCAGGGACAGGCGGACGGGAGTCGGCGCCGACCATGGCGAGGCGCGGCGCTGCCAGGGGCCGCGGGCCGCTGTCGGCCGGCCGGGCGCCGCGGGCCTGAAGGAGGGAGGGAGGAAGGCGGCGGCAGCGGGGCAGGGGGGGGGGGTCGCAGCTGCATCCGCTGGTCCCGCGGCCGAGAGAGGCGTCTGTGGGCCCTCCCTCCTCTGCCTCCTCCTTCTCCTCCCGGCGCTCCTCCCGCCGCGCCGGGAGCTGCTGCCTCCTCCCGAGCACCGGGCGCGCCGCGGTCGGRGTCGCAGCCGGCGGCCGCGGGATTTTCCTCGTTTGTTTGGGCCTTTTGTGTCGGGGCTCACAGTTGGCTAAGCACGGCCGGGCTGAATTGGGCCATTGTTCGGGACCCCCGAGCTCCCACGCTGCACATCTCTCGTCCCCAACCCCCCTTCACCCTCCCCATTCCTTTTTTTGCCTGAGAAGCGACATAACGTGCCTTTCCTCCACGCAAATCTGGGAGCTATAAGCCGGACCGATTGCAAATGAAGTGTAATGCATTGTGGGACGTGTGTAAAATTGGATCATTCGAAGGGGAAAAAAAAAAAAAAGGAAGGGACCTGCGGCTGGCGCCCTAGAAGAGGGAACGGCGAGATGCGCGCAGGTTGCGCCCCGGCGGTGCCCGCACTAGGCTGATGCCCGGCAGCGCGCACTCCTGACCCATGGTGCGGCGGGAGGAGTAGGCTCGGGCATCCTCAGGATGAAGAAGACGCGGAGTACGACCTTGCGGCGGGCCTGGCCTAGCTCCGACTTCTCCGACCGGGCCTCAGACCGCATGAGGTCCCGCAGCGAGAAGGACTACCGACTGCACAAGCACTTCCCCCCAGCTTTTATTTCCCAGGCATCACGGGGCTACATGACATCAGGTTTGTAATATAATTTGTGTATGCGAGAGAGCTTTATTGCGAGGCTGCTGCGGCATGTATGTCTGGCCGGGAAGGCTGTGTTGGTGGGTACGGAGGGGAGCCTGCGATCGGGAGGCCAAGTTGTTATGAATAATGCAAAAAAAAAAAAAAAATAGCATACATCCACCATTTTGTACCTCTGCAAGATTCACAGCGGGGTCCTCGCAATATGGTGTTTAAAATATATTAGTCGAGTGAAATAAATATACACGAGAAACGGTTGCATATCTCTGTTGTGGAAGAGCAGACAAAAATGACTGGATGTGCAGAGCATGGAGCCCTTTGCTCCTTTTGTGCGTAAAAGCATGTGCTGGATATTTACTGCTCCCCCCCACATTCCTCTTTAAATGCAGTTAACTCTAGTTAACTCATCGGGCTTTCGTGTTTTTCCATTTTGAAAAGGAAAAGGGTTGCTTGTGGTTGCAAATTCACTTGCCTTGGTACAGACTCTCTGGGTTTCAGCTGCATGTTTCTGCAATGTCAAGGCATGTGTTGGTGAAGATGATTGTAAATACATTTGCATTTGTTTTTTGAGGTGTAGAAGGAGACCAGACCGGTGTATGTGGCAGAACAGACACGTGCGTGTATATTAATTTGTCAGTGGCTTTCAAGGAAGGCCGTGGGGAAATAATGGACACTGCACCAACATGTTTGTGCATGGGAAAGAGAAAGCACAAACAAAACAAAAAACAGCGCAGGGAAAGGCAGGCGGAGGGAGAGGCTTGGCCTCCGATGGAGTGCTGGTGAGATTTTGGAAAGCCTCAGTACTGTTAGTAGAATTTGCTCCATCCTGAAATGCATCTTGATGGCCTTGGAATTAAGACATTTCATAAGCACCCAAAAGAAGACTTGGGAAAATGCTGATGGGGAGGGGGCCGGGGGCAGAAAATCCTGGAAGCCTCCTTTGTTGTTCTGCTGCCTGTTTATTGTGATGATTGGACATAGCATTTCATTATTATGATGGCAAATTCCAATTTGCCATGAAGGCACGTTTCTCCCTCTGAGGCACAGTTTAGGTTGAGTAGGCAGATTCTATTGAAGGAGAAAACGAAGGTATTTATAATGCACTACTGAAAACGTCTCCAGCCCTGTATCCTGTCCCCTCCCACCCYGTTTCTGCTGCAAAGGTTGAGCCAAAGATTGTGGTTGTCAGTTACATGCTCACTTTCCTGTCTCTGGCCCTGGTAAATGTATCTCTTTAGGTAGGATTGGTTTCTCGTGTTTAAAAATGTCTTGTGTTTTTTCTTTAATGCCCGAGTACAAGAGAAATAATATGCATTTTATTGAAAAATCTGCCTGTGTAAGAATATTGTGCCATTTTGGCAATTGGTGCTCTGATTTTTTCCTTTCCTGGGAAGTCACATAGTGAGTGGAAATGACAAGGATAATTTATGCTTGAACAGCTGAAGAAGAGGTTGTGGTGGTGGAGGGATTGATTTGTTCCGTTGGCACTGCAGGACCTGAAAGTGTCTGGAAAGCTGAACCTGACAATACTGCAAAGATTTTTGTTGTTCTAGATGAATGTCCTGATACTCCCACTGTGAGATACCTTGTGTCAGTTCTGTTGAAGTCAGTATGTTTTAGGCCTTTCTTTCAGCGTGCAAGCCCATATTTAAAAGAGAAGGACCTCACGTGAGCATTTTGTGCAAAGTGGTGTGGTTCTTGCTTGTTTTTAATTCTTCGGGGAAGTGGTCTGACTCTGTGAAAGCTTTATCTTGGCAAGGTTGGTACAATCCTACCAGATAGTCAAACACCAGCAATCTGCAGTATCAGATGTGTCACCCTGCATTTGTTGGCAGATACCTGTGTCCTTGAGGGGTAGGAGGGGGCACAGAATTTTAATCTGCTATATATGTTTTAAAGTTATCTCGAGACCAAGAATACTTTTTATGAATATAAAGCACATGGATTTCAATTTCAACGACTGAAGATGAAGGACAAATGTCATGTTGTTTTACTAATTTGCTGAAGTTGTTGGAGGGAGAACACATTGAAAATGAAAATCAGCAAATGTTTGTTGGTTTTGTTGGGGTTTTTTTGTTGTTGGTTTTTTTTTAACCCAAACAACAACTTAATAGGCTTTTATCTGGTAATTGTTCTCTTATGAGGGATAGTTGCCACATTCACTTATTTTTAAAGGATCCTTGTCCACTGTCTTTCCAAATATTCTTTTTGGGAGGAACAGCTACTGTGTCTAAACACTTCTTACTATTTGAAGGAAACTCTTGCTTGCAGGAAATCTGTACGAAGTCCTCTGGCATAAAAAATTGCGGGGATCAGGAAGACAAATACTTTCTTTGTCACCCAGAATGTTGTAGGGGAGAAAGTGCTCTGAAACACATGGGCTTTTCAGAGGGCTGCATTCTGTTTATCCAACCATTTAACCTCATCACCATTAGCATTGTTGTGGTTATCTTGTAATTAAATGCCTCATTGTTTGGGGTGGGGGTAGAGGGTGGGAAAGAAACCTTGGGGTTTTGCCTCAATTACTATGCTTAGGGAAATATGGAAAAGTATACAATCAAACAACCTTCAGTAAGATGCTAAAAAGCTTGAGATGTTAATATTCAAGTGTGCCTGATTTGAGCATGGAGGAGCTATATATATTTCTTTCAGCACAGAGAAATACTGAGTAATGGTGTTGCAGTCAATGCCGTGGTGTTTTGCATGAGGAAAATACAGTCTCTAAGCAGAACCATGTTTATAATGAAAGTGCAAACCTCATGCTAAAGTGGTGAAGCACATCTGATTTTAAGCAGCCTTTTCAGTAAAACTGAGTAAGGACCAGTTTGATAWTTGCTTGATTTGAAGCAGCATTGGTGGCTGGCCAGTCACATTTTCAATACTCGGGGAAAAAACTGCCCATAATTACAGAAGATTGATGCAGATGCAATTCATATGAAATCTAAAGATTTTTTGACAGATGAATGGAGATGGAAGTAAGGAGGGAAAAAAGCAGACAATTTAGAAAATCACACATTTTTGCTTCTGAATAATCTCTTGATACGTGCTATTAAACAGGCTGTACACCAGGGTTTCTTTAGGCCTCCTAGCAACCACTAGGTTCAAAGGCCATGCAAGGAGTTCATTGTTCATGTGGAATATTAATTTCCCAGTGGAGGACTGTCTTGGAGAAAAAACAGTGAAAAAGAAAATTACAACAATGTAAAGCTTTGACCTTGTATGAAAAGAGATGCTGAAAAGTTTGAATCCAATACAATTCATTCATGTTACTGAAAAGGGGGAAATATACTTGAAGTTTTAGATGTATTTCTGCCTAATTCAAGGGAAAAGAAAGAAATCATATGCAACTGCCGAGCAGGATAAAACTTAATGCAGCTTAGAAGGTCTCCAGATAGTTAAATGAAATAATATCTATAGCTTTTCAAATGTTGGAAGTTTCTTTCTTTTTTTCCTTTTTCCCTTTTAACTACAAAAGCAAATCCTGAATTTTGTTTTAGCTGAGAGATGAGCCGCACCCTGTGATTGACCCAGCCATTAAATATTACCAGAACTGAGTAACACTCTTGAAAGAAATAACTTTTTCTGCAGTCTTTCTTCAGTTACTTTAGTTGACAATTTTGGTGTTGGAGGTAATGTGTCAGTTTGAGATGGGGGTGGTGTAGGGTGACAGTAACACACACAGCATGAAGGAATGTCTGAAGAGCTTTCTGCAATGGTAAAAACTGATTCTAGACCATGGTCATTTGAAGGTTACTTTCTGAAAAGTATGCAATTACTTTATTGCTCTTTACTGCTCTTTACTTTACAGTTTCATTGCAGAGGTTTCAGTCCTCCAAAGTTGAAGAGTAAAATTCCATCTCAGTGTTGCCTGCTGTTACTGGAGTTTGATTACCAAGTTGAAGCAGAAGGGAAAGGAGAGAAGTATGTAACCCTGCTATCCAACTGATGGTATCTGTATGCAAATTAAAATTTGGATAGGAAGGAGGAAAAGATAACCTTATTTTCTCTTTCAGAAATGTTTGATGAAAGGTCTAGGACAAACTCTACAAGCTCCTTGAACAATAAGAAGGGTCTTGGAAGTAACTTGACCAAATTTGAGAGTCCTGAGTATTTTTTTTTTTTTAAGCTTGAACCTCAAACACTAAAAATTAATATTTGGGGGTAACTACACGTGAACTGAAGAACTCAGTTTAATGTAATTGAGAAGTGACAGATACACGCAAAGCTTGGTCAGTTCTCCTGTCCCTTAATTCAGTTATCTAAAGGAGTATGTTCTAGCTTGAAAGCAGCTGTATTGTAATTAATATTTAATTGAATAATCAGTATTGCATCGCCTTCTTTTTTTTAATTGTGGTATTAAGAAACACCTTCCCATTCGTCTTCTTAACAGTAATGTGATCTCTTTGCTTCCCTGAATTCTGAGTAGTTTTAGGTTGTCTTAGGCCAGACCCATTATAGGGACAGTAAAAACTGTGTGTGTAGGTGTCAGTGGCTAGTAGACTAGCTTTAGCTCCTGGATCCTGCTCTGTCTCCTTTGCTTCAGTGTATGCTGAACTGGTGAACCACAAGAGGGTCACCCTGTTGAGTTACTTCAGGGGCTGTTCTTGCTCTATTGCTTGGGAACTTGCTAGTGGGCTCACTCTGTCTTTCCAGTCCCTTTTGGTCTCTGTGGCATCCACTTACCTTGACAGAGAATTAGGAACTTTCACTGCATCCTGATCTGAGGGAAGGGTCTAAGTGTACTCTGTCTTCAGACAACACACTTGGTTCAAGCTCATAGACCAGTCATTTTTGCACAGTTTCTACTTCATTTTGTTTCCCCCCCCCGGTTTCTTGCCTAAAAGAATGCAAAAGACAAGCTTTTCTCTCCTTCTGTAGAGCCCTGTTTTTCATTTCTGTGGTTGCATGTGCAGTATTAATTCACAGTGCTGTGCCCATGCCAGTGTGTTATGTCACATATATACCTGGTCCTTACCCGCCAGATACCAAGACATTTTCTGCACAGCCATGACTTCACTTTTAGACTGAGCTGTGGGCAGTGTCCTGGGCACTGCTTGTGCGTTCAGCTGACCAAACTGCGTTCGAGTACCTGTTGGTCTCCCTGACTGTTGTGACCTGTATGTGGATCCAGAGCGTCTTTTTTCTTCATGGCATTAGAAGTAAAATCAAAGAGGAATGAAGGTAAGAAAGAAACAGAAGACTGTATCTGTGCCTATCTTACCTAGACCTGTTCATGTTTCTGTCTCAGTTCGAGGCACTCATCCCTGCAGGGCTAAGTTTCAGGTTCTTTTTCCTCTTTAGCCTCTTGTTCCTGCTTGCATTCAAAGTCCCTGTGTTCTCTCTGCTGGTTTGCTTGGACCTTTGGCCAGGTTGGGGTGCACAGAAATAGTCCAGGATCAGGTCACCAAAGGCTGTCATTGGTGTTTGTACAGGGGTGTCAGTATGAATCTGAATACATTTCTAGGTGTGTTTTCTGGTAGTCCTGTGATTGAAGTAATTTTTCTATACACACACTAGGTATCATGATAGATTACTGAAGATACAAGAAGCTCCTCTTTCCAGCGTAGATAAGGGTTCAAAACAAACACAGTACTGATTAATCACAAATAGCTCCCAGTCTTTCACAGGTGTAGTTATTCTCTGTTGGCAACACTTGATAAACCTGAAGGGTGTTGAATATCTTGCCGTTTTGGAATTGAATAGCAGTCACATCTTTGCGAAATGCATTACTTGTTGGAGGAGGCTGAAATGTGAGGATTTTGCAGATCACCTTGGGTTAGCCTGATGACCTGCTCAGTTGTGAGCAACAGTAGGCCTTCATTTATATGCTGAAGAGTTCATCCCAGAGTAAACTACCATCTTTGTAACATTCTTTGCACAGTTTAAAGATGTGTAAGTACAATCAGGTATGAAGACTAGAAAGATGATATTTTGCTAAGCATGTTGTAGAAGTCCTCCAAAAATTGGAGTTTTCCTCAGTTTTCTGGGAAGCTTCTTTAGCGTGACTCTGCTTTATAACCCATAGCAGGTTGTAGAATATCCCTGTCAACAGCATTAAAACAATCAGCATCGAAATTCTGGGCCGTGGCTCAAGTAAAACAGTGCTGAAAAAAAATTCCAGGTACAGTTACTCTTGGATCCCCCTGCGCATGCTTTTATTGGAAGTGATTGGAAGTGGCCAGACAGCATCAGAGCCATGATCAAAAATTGTCAGCTAATTTAGAGCTTGTGTAAGAATTGCTAAATAATACAATAGTAATGATATTTGGTTTTCTTCCTTGAAAATTATTATACTTTGCATTATTTTAAATGAAAAAACTACCATTAAATTACCAGTACTGGATATCTGATGGTTTTGGTGGTGTAGATGTAAATCTGAGCCTAAAAATATAGATTGCCTCATGTAAAAATTATCTAATTAATACTTCATGGAATTCTGTCTAACTATGGAGTTTAATTTTTATCAGAAGAGGGAAAAAGGAGAGTGACCATTAAAACTGAGACCTGAATGCCTGAACTTAAACTGAACATTTATAGGTCTTTTTTTCTAGACAAATTGAATAGGACAGGAAGCAGAAATAAGGGTTAAAAGCTTTTCTAGAAGTCTCAGGAAGTTGTGCTTCTGTACTTGTTCTTGCAGAATTTTTGGTATCAAGGCCAGTGGCAACCAGAGGAGTCCTAGGGAAAATGCTTGAATACTGAAGTTGCAAAAATCTCCCAAACCTGTATTTGTTGCTCCCAAGTGACTCTGTAGCTATGAAGGGGTAATGAAAGTTGTTTATAGCTACTGGCTTCCTTTTTTCAGCACATTTTATTGAGTTGGCTGCTCTACTGATGGTGTTTTGTATCTCACTCTTGGATGACATATAGGTGCTGGAATTATCTTGCTCAAATTGACTGTGGAGGAGAGGGGAGGAGGAAAAGAAAAAAGGAAGACCTGGTTTTACAGGAGGTATATTTGGGCGTGCAGCATGATGGAGTGGGTAGAGCAGTCTAGTTTAGACAGAATCCTGATCTGTATTGGCAACTTTTAAACAGGCTGCAAAAGGTAACCGAAACAGGAAAACCTGATTTTCAACAGGCTTGAATTCATTATAAAAAGGATAGCAACTTTCCCTTTTCCTTCCTTCAAAGAGAGATTAAAATCACTGGGTTTTAAAGTTAGGAGGTGAGGGAGGTATTCCCAGTTTTATCAGTCACTGACTTTGTTTTCCTGGGTAGTTCTAACTGTTTCTGCAGTTCCCTACACTTATATTGTAATCTGTTCAGTAGGAGAACTGTCTCCTTTGTTTTATACTGTAATATTGCCCATCACAAAAAAGGGTCCTTTATCAATCCAGGCCTTGATTTGGTAACGATGGGTAAGAATAGACATCCCAAAATAGGTGTGTTCAGTGTGAACATAGCAGTCCTCATTCTGCAAGTGGAATCCTGTGTTCAGATCAACATTTGGATGCCACTGTGTTCTTAAAATTTTCCGTCTCACCTTCCTGCAAGCTGAAAAAGAGAGCCTGTTTATAATACCAGTAGTAAATGATGTGAAATGAGTGTTATTTGGTACTGGTATCTTCTACCTACTTCTACCTTGCCAACCAAATCCTCACAACCCCAAAACAGTTCTGTTTTTCATCAAATTGTAAGTGATGTGATTCCTATAATTTTTAAAGTATGGGAGTGTTTCTTGTTGCTTTAGTGGGAAATACTATCTGCAAGAGATAGCTACAAATGCTCAATTTATTAGAAATTTCAAGTTGTGATATTGAAAAAACATCTCAGTGTTTTTATAGGATTTGACAGGATGTGAAAGCAGTAGAGTAAGAATGTACAGTACTTGAGGAACTGCTTTTATTTTGTGGACTTCATGTGGGTATTTGGGTATTGTGAAAAAGAAAAAAGGAAAAGCTGATTGTATTTATACTAGGTCTTTTTATTTAACTAAAGGAGCAAGAAGAGAGACAGCGGAGGCATCTTGCACGTCTTTCATTTTGCATCTGTTTTGTAAAGTTATTCCTAACTTTTGTTTCTGTGTGATACATTAGAGGTATATGCAGTACATTGCATTCAGCTTTCAGCTCTAAACAATTAAGCTGCTTCTGTTTAGCAGTTTTTCTTTTCAAAAGTTGGTCCAGATAACCTAGATGTATTATAACCCTCTCTCTTCCTATGCCTTACTGACCAGGGGTTTTATTTCGAAAAGCATGTCTAACATGAGAGTAGAACAGGCTCCCGAACCTAATTGTCCTCTTCCCAAACATGACTGAGAGTGCAGGTGCAGTTTGGTTGGAACTGAAGGAATGTGAGAACGTCTTCTTGTGTTTGGGTACTGTCCTTACTGTGGTATTTGTGTCAATGAAGGATCTCGCACACCCATTGTTGAGGTGCCAGTAGTGAGAAATCTGCATTTAATGATCTCAAAACACCTTTTCTAGTTACTATTTTCTTTCCCAGCTATGTTGTTTAAATAAAAAAACCTGAATGGCTCCTTTTAGTGAATTTGACCTCCACATTATGATGCTTGAAGAGTATAATGGAGAATTCAGAAATACTTACTAATGTGGCCTGGAAAAGGCAAAGTTCAATATGAAAGCCGAGTTCATCATAACACAGGAAGCTGTGCTGGGAGAACCTAGATTGTATAAACTCGTTTGCTTGCCCATTTGTGTTCTTTTAATTTCCTCCATAATTTCCTATGAATTTCCTGTTGATGATCTCTGACCTAGCTTGTAGATGAACTTCTGACCATATGTGATAATGTTGTAAATGCCATAAATTGGACTGTTTATCCTATAAGCCAGTAAAGATGATGTACTAAATTTCATTGTGGTACTTAAATTTGCCTCTTAAATTTTCACAGCATTTTAGAGTGAAGTACCATTCTTCATTTTCATAGGATGTTCTAAATTCTGCTCTCCTGACAATTTACATTCTTTGACCATACCATGACCTGTTTCTCTACATGTAAGCCTTTAACTAAATATTTTTCTAAACAGAGTGAAATGGAAATATTTTTTACAAGGTTTTCTTCAGATTAGTGTGCTTTTAGGTGTAACTACTGCAGCGCTGGCTGGGTGAGTAGAGTGGCCAGAAACTTAAGAGGAGAAGTTTATTGGCTTTAACACGAAGTTTGGAACAGCTGCAATTTCCACCTGTAAATTGGGCATGTCTGCAGCACATCTCTTTTGAGAGATGTAGGACAAATACCAGTGGCCATGGAAAGTTCACCCAAGGCCCAAGTGGTCCCTCATCCTCTGGTTTCGGGGCAATTTTACTGATGAAGTGATGGGATCAGGGGTGGGAGCAGCGTGAGTTTGTCTGTGCACTGACCTCCTCCGTTTGCACTAGTCTCGTCAAAAATTATGAATAAAGGAAATCCATCTTTGGGGAATATTTAGGGGTTTGTAATATGTTACAAATAGTTCTTTAGTTTCTGCTTTCATTATGGATGGATGTAGTTACTTTTCTTGCTCTTTAGATAGAAATGTTCCATAAGCATTGAATTTCAAGAGTGAAATCTTGAAATTGTATTTGCATGGGATATCTGCGTGGGAATGGATCTGATTGAAATGTTTTTACAGAACAGAGAAGCAAAAAATGGTTTTCTACATTTTTTTTTCATCCAGCTCTAATGAAGTCCTAGTTTCTGAACAACTTTTTTGAATTTCTCTGGAAAAATATATAACCATCTCTAAATAAAACATTTTGCAGTTTTTGTTTTTTGCTAAAATCATGAGGCATTTTCCTCTGAGTCAATCTTGGGTTCAGTCTATATAATTATTTTAATTGCAGAAATATTCTTCAGTAAACATGGGTGTAAAATTCAGGCATGTTTTAGAAACCTCACTTTAAAAATCACGTTCTTAACTACCTTTTGTCACAAGAGGTTGGAGTAGCTATATGAGGTATTGTTTATTTTAGACCACATACAATAACTTTTATTCAGACGCGGTCAGCCATATTGGCCATTGTACAGCAGGGTAAAACGCCATTTATGTAAGTTTATTAAATTTTATATATTGCAAGCCTGTGCTCTGTGTGTGTGTGCTAATGGTTCTACTTGAGAATGTACCTTGAGTCCCCAAGAGTCTGACTCTGTCCTTTAGTGGGAAAAGTGTACAAAATTTTGGATGACTGCTTGGGTAGGAAACCTTAACACACAGCAGTGCTCCTTCCACGAACAATGTACATACCTATCTCTGTCGCACATATTATTTGCCTACACAGGAGAATTGGAAAGGACGAGGAGGATGTAGCTGTAACTGCTGAGTAATGCTCCCTTTTAATTGAGGTCTGCCTTTGAATAAGGGCCACAGATTGGACAGCTAGAGAAACTGGGGCAGGTTTACCAGAAACAAGGGTGGGTGTGATGGCAGAGAACAAAAAGAGGAGTCGTGGGCAGAGTTGCTGTTCTGCCAGAGAAGGCTCGTGTTCTTGTGTCCTGGTCACGAGAAGTATGCTTCACTTTCACCAGCTCACCCTTAGAGTTCAATTTGTTATTTAACTGGCTGTGTTCAAATCAGGACCATTGTTCCTTCACTTGCATGTCTCTGAGCTCATTTCGAAGGCTAATAATTGATACAACTTTTTTTCTGCCTACCAGATGATAATCTCGTCCAGTTTTTATCCCAGTGCTGATTGTTCCAAACAGAGCAACAGGCTCTACAGTACAGTACACTTGGCTGTTCATGGTTATTTTTGTAAACCCTAACAGCAATCCCTTTTTCACACCCACAAGCAATGTACTTAAGTAAAATGAAGTGTTTCACTGTAGCTTGCATTTGGTTAAATCATGAAAAGGTAGATTGAAAGAGTTGAAGTAAAAAGCTCTACCTGCCTGTGTCATCATAATTCATTCACTAATTAATGTGGCAGTTGAATAGAATGGTGTGTATCAAGCAATGAGAAAGCATACAAAATGGTGTTGATAGTGAATTTTACTAGTGGCTTGGTGTCAAACAAAGCTTTGTCAGTACTAGGTGTGCTAAAATTGAGTGACGACACAGCTGCCCATGGGAAGTGTCATTTTATCTCTAATAGTAAATTAGCTTCAAACCCAGCTTTTCAGATCACAGCATTTGATCTCTTTTGTACTCCTGAATGGATGCATGTATGTGATTGCGGTGCATAACTTTGAGAGAGCTATTTTGTTAGGGACCAGCAAGGAGGAAAAAAAATAATCTAAAACCTGCTCTGGTATACATTGCCGTTCAGTAGCAGTTTTGGATGATGTTTTTACAGCAAGAGCTGGAAGGAGTGTGGAAGATTTTCCCTTTTTTTCACCACAAGTGAGAATCTTAAGAGTGGCTGTGCCAGTTAAGACCCAGGTCTGTGTTGCCCACTCTGCTGTGTCCAGCTATAACCACAGATAGAGGTCGAAGGAAGTGGAAGGAGAAAGCAAGTTATGTGGGGCCCCCCCGCAGCATGCTTCCACTCCTTTGCTAGTTGGTTCAGGCAATACAATTTGTTTAGCAGTCCTCATCATGTTTCACTTCCAGGTATACTGTGTGATATGAGGCAGTGTTAGGGGAGTTACAACTGCTTGCCTTGCATGTGGGGAGCTGCCCTGGGGCAGCTCCAAGTTGTGTGCATTGTCAATACTAAACTTGCATTAGGTCTCATCTTGTCCTCTTTTGTAGCTTTTCTCAATAATGAGGAGTATATGCACATGTGAAGGAGGTTTTGAGGTTCTCAGTATTTTTGGTAGAACAGCAGATCAGCTGTTAGGTCAAGAGGCAATATTAATCCCATCTCTCCAAACACAACATACATATTCCAGATTCCTGCAACTGGGATATTAATAGGATTCATGTCATCACACATTCTCTACTGAAGTCATGAAAGAAGCATTTGTTAATTATTTCTGTGATTCCGTTTACTCCTCCTTTCACATGGTTTTCTTCCCTTAGTTCCTTCCTTTCCTTTCTCTCTGAATTCTGGGCTTCATGAGCTGTCTCATCCTGAAGGTGACATATGCCTAGATGAAAGGCTTGCATTAAGCAGGAGTTTCTTGTTATATCAGCTCTTGACATTCCAAAAATGTCAGCTCCTGATTCAAATTGCAAGCAGGATCTGGTGCAAAGGCATTAGTTGTTTCCAAGTCTTCCGCTTACTAGTAAGGCAGAACTGCTGTTTCAAGACAGAATTGACCTGAGAAAATGCTGCAAAAGTGGGTCCTAATGTTTCATGTCTCCGGGGTATCCCCTTTCTTTATTTTGGAGGTGTTGGCTGGCCCACAAAATTAATCTTGGTTCAGCTAATAGCTAAAGGCCATAACTTTCCAGCATGGCTTCCTGAGCTTTTGACATGTCGGGTGTCTCCGTAAAAGTGCTGTTTTTTGCAGGAGCCAAATGTTCAACATCTCTGAAGGCTGATAAATTGGGCTGTATTGGTTTCAAAATGCACATACCTGGATTTTTATATGGGTCTGAACTGACCCTATCCATGTGCTCAGCAAATAGGTTGCCTTTGAAAACACTGGTGGAGTGTAGAGCTGAATACAGTCATGGTTGTCTCTCTGCAGAGCTGCCTAAGTATTCATCAAAATCGCATTCACAAGCCCTGTCATTTCACAGACCAGCATCGTAGAAATATGCTTTCTGAAATAAATTTCAGGTGTGTTGTGTGGGTGTGGATGGAGATAACTGCATGTGGTGGTTCTTCCAGAGATGGTCTGTGTATGCACTGCACATGGGCCAGCCCTCCCAAGAGACCCTCTATCCGCATTCAGTCATGTTCACAGGAATCATCTTTTTGCCATGTATGTACAAAATAACTTTTCTGCGTGTGCTGAGTGGCATAATATATTCATACAGGTTATATATAATTTTACTTTATACATATGTATTTATATATATATGTTCTTTTTAAGACCGCTCTTTTTAATCTCCACCCTTCTGCTGAAGGTTTTATATATTACTTGTTAATGTAACAACAGAGCACATCCATTTGAGGAGACTGGGTTGTCAAAATACACAATATGAGTGTATTTTGTTTATGCTTTGTGTACATCTGCAGGTGTTTATTTAGATGTGTTAGTAATTGTAACTGATGTTGCAGATGTGTTTCCTAGCAAGAATAAAATATAAACTTTGGAAAAAAAATGCCAATGGTGGAAAATATAGGATATAAAACAGTAAATATGATAAAAAAGTGATGAAATTTTAATAATAGACTTCAGTTTAAAAAAAAAGTTGGAGAAATTTCTCTAGCAGTCTTTGAATTTGTCACTTCTTGTTTCATCTGCAGAAGGGTTCTTAACCAACGTTGTAGCACTGAGATTCTCAGAGGACATTGACTTTTGTCTACTCCAGTCCATGATCCAATCTAACTGTTTAGGGGGTGCGTAATCAGACTACCTCCAAAGTACAAGATTTTAGAGTCTGAGGCTACTATTGCAAATTAAAAAAACCAGCATTTTAAATTCTAGTGCACAACAAAAACGTATCAAATGTCCTTTACAGGATTTCAAACCTTTATTTTGTGAACTCTTGAAAAAAGTATGTTTTTAATCTGTATTAGCTCATCTAGAAGCAGCAGCAAAGGTCAAATGTTAAACATTTAACTTGGTTTCTCTAATTGTAGGATCATTAAAAACGACCTAATAGACCACAGGGTCAGATTCTTCTTTGTATACCAGTACAATTCTATTGATTTTTAACTGAGTTATTGCTAGTTTATTGTAGCATGAGAGCAAAAGCAAGGCATTTGAGTCCATTGCTGGCAACAGTAGAATAGTTTCTGTAGACAGAGCCAGACAACAAAATTGGACTTCATTTGATGATGGTCGGGGAAGACCAAGGATGATTTGCCTTATGAAAATCAGCATGCTTTAGTCCTGTATTTATTGGTGGTGGTTTATTCCTAATTGTCTGATTTAAAGGGATATAGTCACTCTTACAAGGAGTAATACCATACCTGTCTTTGCAGTAGCTAAGAGCTGTAGATCCCCTGCTTGCACAATGGTAAAAGGGAGGATCTACAGCTCTTGGTGTTCAGGTGGAGGTGGACGAGAAGACCCTGAGGCACTTGTGTCAAAAACATGTAGGTGACAGAAGGGGAAGAACTGGAGCCAAAAGTAGTATTACTGCTGCGTATTAGTTGTAGACTATCCTAAAATCRGGGCAAGATGCCAGGTTTTGTGGTGAGATGTCATGCCTTGCTGAAATGTGCTGTGGTGTGACATCATAGTTTACCTTTCCCTCCCATGATCCCGACCTGTGCCTTGCTGTCGTTGCAATATGGCAGTCCCTCCCCTTGATTTTACAGCCAAAAAGCAGGCAGAAAACGGAAGTGTTCAAAGGGAGATTTGTGTGAGTGAAGGCCACAGGGCTTTTCCTTGGTAGTTACTCACAACAAGCTATTAAAGCAAAAAAAAGCCAGGAAATCTTTGTGAGCCGTGTTTTCCATTGCTTTCTCTCATCTCTCCCATCTGGGTACTCTGATGTCTCTTTGTATGTCTGGGCTTTGGCTTCACTCTTTCCTCAGTACACCTTGTGGTGGGTCACCTCGACTTGTGGGAACACAAGACCTTTGAGACTGCTCCCCTCCCTGTCAAGTTTGCTTGAGGCTGTCCAAGAGCTGTGATGTGGAAGAACTGATAGGCAGAGCTAAGAGAGACAGCAGTGTCACACCACGCATTCCATCGTGAAGCCAAACCCTCCGAGAAGTCTACAAACTTCTCCTATGTGAGGACCCTAATTTCAGAGGTTTTTATTTACTTAATAGTTAGGTTATACAAAAATTACAGTTAAACCCAAAGCATTTTACTAACAAAAGCTATCTCTTGTTAATTCCACTTTCCTGTTCTCTTCACTAACAAATTAACACATTCTTTTCAGATTTTCCCCCTTCTTCTTTCAGCAGTGGAGAGGAATAAGCTGGGTAACTGCTAGAAACCTGTAAGCTATGCTCTCTGTTGCAAAGCATAAATCCCCCTTTCTACTTTGAAGCTAGGTTAGTATATTTAATTCGGCATCAAGGGGAACCTTGGATGTGTAAATATTAAAGGAACAGGCCATAAATAAAGTTGGAACATTCAGCAGCACTTCACAACACTGAAATGAAATATACGAAGTGCAATGTTAGCAAATGTTTATATAAAACATGCTACAGTATTACACTGAACAATTATACCTCTCTTATCTCAGGCACTTATCTCTAGCTAAAGCCAAGTGGCTTGCAGGTTTAAGTTGCTTAGTATTTTTGAAGTCAGTGTGGTAATGAAATATGCTAAGCAGCTGGTTTTTATGTGTGAGCGTTTTGGGTATTTTTCTTGGCCAGACTACTTTTGTCTTTGAAGACACAAAAATAGTGTAGTCAGAAGGAAAAGGCCGGAGTCTAATGAGTTTAATTGCAAGAGTTGATGTTGGTAGTTGCATTTAGACCTTCTCTGTAGTACTTGCATCTCAACTTTGCCATTTTTGGAAGCCTTTTGTATAGAAATACTTATATTATATGAGTGTAAATCCTCTATCCCCCTCTTGTCACCTCTATCACAGCCAAAAACGGCTTGGATGACATGGGCAGGGGCAGGGTGGTGAGACTCAAACCCCTTGCACAAGTTGCTGATGGCCTGCCACCAAGCCTGTCTGACCAAGCATTTGTGAAAGGATGGGAGTAGTGCAAGCTAATTGGTTGAATATCTCATGGCTACTGCTGTGTTCTATAATTGTAAAAGCTGTTGTATAATTGTAAAAACTGTAAAATCATTTCAGAGCAGCAGTAAGAGTGTATCAAGAGTGTATACATGGCTTGTTTATAGAGATCCAGAAATCAGAGTTATGCTCAGATATTTCTTGGTGTGGGTGGGTTTGTTGTACTGGTTTTGTTCTCTGAAAAGCAAAAGGCATAACCTGCTTTTGTAGATAAGAAGTTCATGTTTGCTGTATAGCTTAAAATGGCAGAGATTTTTTTTCTCTTAGTGTGTGAATCACAAAAGTTGGAATCTTGCTTGTCGTGCATTCATGATTATAGAAGATGACCTCATTGTGATTGCAGCTGTAGTTTACATGGAAGAATAGCATTAAGGAACAAATTAATATTGAATTTTGTAGCTTTTCTTAGGATAGTTCATCAAACAAGACCAGCCAGCTCTTCTTGTGGCATTAGCAAATCTCTGTGCCTTGCTACTAGTGTAAAGCTTGGAATTACTGCAGCCTGGCTTTGGAGGTCAAGGGTGGGATGCACTTTCTGGTGATTCTCAGAGCATCAGCAGTACGGAACAAGTGGAGCCAAAAGTACTGATGTGTGAGGGGATTTATAAGCTGTTTTTTGTGGGATTTACAGCCATTTTTTTTCAAAAGGTCACAGACAAATCTTCCTCACACCAAGGAAACAAGTTGTATTTCAAAGACTGTGTCTCCAAGAGAAAGAAACCATTTTTATTTGTTTCCTTTACTGTTATCTTGTGGTGTCCACTCAAACACCTTCATACATCTCAGGATTTTTGGTGATATGACAGTGAGTGGCTCTCTTCTGAATTATTTTAAAAATAAAACTTTTAGCTCTTCATATGCACTTTACAAGCAACTTTCAGATAGTTTCCTGTGATATTTGTAGGCAATTTGATCTGTAAAATGTCAGCAATTATGAGGAGAATTTCAGGAAACCATATTAAGCCACTGATTTTGAGCTACTAGTATGTCTGCTGTATCTCCGGTTCTCAGAGATGAGAGTCCATCTGTGCAACAGCAAGACATTTTTGCTCATGGCCTTTACCCTGAACCTTCCTGCCTTTATCTCACCCTCCCCTCTTCTGGGTGCTTGGCTCCCAACCAATGACCCTGCTTTCAGGAAAGCTCCCTTCTGACAACTTTGCTTTCTTCTACAGTAAAACATAGGCAGAGCTTGAAGTGCAAAGCAAGACCAAGTTTGCTTTTACAAGGGAATCAAAACAGAACTCTGACTAATCAATATGAGCAAGGTATCAAGACCTGTTGGATTTGGGAGCACAAATAATTGCTCTTCAAGTTACAGTGAATATTAAAATACTGTATTTGGAGAGAGGATATTTATGATTTTTGTAATTACAAGATAGCATGCGTTTATGTATTGTTTCTATACGGATTCATTTCCTTGTGCCCAAAAGCAGTGGTGCTTTCTTCACATATAGTCAGGACGTTTTACTGGGATGCAGTGCAATGCAAATCAGTGTCTTCTCAGTAGAGATCAACAAGAAGTCATAGCAAGTTTGATATATTCTGAGTTTTTGTTACTATCTTTCTATTGAAAACCAGCTTAATTTAAAAATCAGAAACAAATATTGTGCACTGATCATTAGCATGACTCGTTTTGTGATTTGTGGGTAAGTTGTTTGTTGATTTTGCTGATTTGAAGCCTTATGGTTGGGGGGCAAGATAAGGTAGTTGTATTTATTGTTTGCATAAGCAATGTGATATTTTGTCTGGAGATGACAGTGATATGTTCAAGTAACAGTTTAAAACTATTTAAGGACAAATGCCTATTTGTTATGTTAAAGTCACTAGCCAAAAACTGTAGTAAAATGATCTTGAATTGGTTGACCTAAATTTATGTAGCAGGTAGCAAAGAAACTTAGTCCCAGAAATACGAATTCAGGTGTTAAATGATCTGGGATGCTACTGTTTGCCCATTTTTAGGCCATTCACTAAAAAGAAAGAAAAGAAAAAAGAAACAAAGAGTTAAAGTCGAAATACTCTTGACTTTCAACCTAGTCATTTGGTGTAAAAAATATTTTTTTTAGATCACATGACTCACATTGCACTTAAGTTCTGGTGGCAAGAGTACTTGTTCTTATTTAGTGCATTCAGGATTTTAAAGTAGTTTACTCAGACTTTCATATTTTAACTAAAATAAATAGGCATATGGCAAGTGGAAGAACACGTAACCACTCTGTTGCCTCAAAATTCTTTTGAGGTCAAGAATTTGAAAACAGGAACCAATAGTGTGGTTTGTGAACACAATAGGAACAGCTGGTGCTCAGCACTTTTGAAAATGAGGTCACTTTATTCTTGGTTGAAATGTGCAAAATGGGTCATCTGGGCATAGGCTTAAGACAAAGGCTAAGCACGTGGCCATTTATAACCAAGTTGTCCATGTTTCCAGAACTAGTTGGTTAAAAGTATTCCAGTGAGACAAGGAAATACTGGGATAGGTCTGCACTTTCCCAACTTTTGGAAGCATAGCTCCTTAGCTTCTACTAGGAAAATAAATCACTGCCATATATTTTCAAAGATCTGCTCATGCTGAGGATGACATCATCCATATTTTCCACAGTCACCCCTCCCTCTGATGCCTTTCTGCTTGTCCTTCACATAACCTACTTTAGGAAACACTGCTCTATTGTACAGTCCTTGGGAACACTGCCTCTCCACCAGTCTCAGCCCTGGGACTTCCCTGGTCCTGCCAGCAAAACAAAGGAGAAAAACCCAAACATGCACAAACACCATAGCATCACTAGCAAAATCAAAAGATGCATTAGGAAAGATAACAAGAAGACTACTTAGATTTTACTTTCGATTTTTCATTATAAATATTCTATTCAAAATATACATAAGTTAATGGTATTAAGGCCATGTTTTACACTTTTCTTACTTGAACGGCTGTTGCTAAAACATTCAAGGTGATGGTATGAGTCACACCGAGGATACGGGTATATCTGTTGGCAGATTTGAGACCTGATACTGATTGCTGTTGAGTGTCACATGACACGCATAAGAAGTTTGGCATGAGAACTCATATGTACTCTCAATAGGAGTGTGCAGGTCTTGAATTCCAGACCCTGCCTCCAGTCATCCCAATAGCCTGTACGAGTTGGCATCTGACTGAACACCTTGAGTGTCAAGATCATAGGAAAAATTCAAATTGGAAGGGATCCCAGGTGATGGTAGTCCAACCTCTTCGTTGTGAGTACACGCCATTCCTCTCAAGTGGAGTTGAATCTTTGTGCACAAACAATGCTTTTTAAATCAAAATGAGTTTTGTTAATTTAGTTGAATATTTAGTAAATAGTACATGCCAATCACACTGGCTTTAAGCAAAAGTTTGCAGCTAAAATAAACTGCACTCCTAATTCAAGGACTACCCATTTTGTCATTAATGATCTTACCTAGAAGAGTGTTTTGTCAAATCTAGCCATTTATTGCTTTAGTTGCAAAAAGTAATGATTGTATTGATTACATAACACTTCTGTGTCTTTGTTCACATTTTTCATGCAGTTTTGTGAGTGGTTGATGCAATAACCCAAGAAAGTATGTAGTGACATTGGCAAGAATAAACAAAGCAGAAGGGGGGGAAAAAACCCCCTGCTCTCAAATCCTGTGTATTTTGCCTCCCAAGGTGGACTTGTGCTGGAGTTAGTCAGGGCTGCATCTCATAGCTAGTGCCACATTTCAGATGAGCCCATGGGAATGCTTCTCATTATTTTCTTATTATTGTAAGTTTAATTTACTGAGGCAGGCTTGAAGATTGCCTTTGTGAGTGAGGTGATTTGCCTGTCTAAACCAGGCTTACATTTTGCTAGTTTTTAACAAGAGTTGTCGAAATGAGCATGGAGGAAGATGACAAAGTGGTGATAGCAGCAGTACAAGGAATTCTGGACTGGAAAAGCAGAATGCAATTAGACGTTTCCATAGTTGGCAAAGTGCAGCCAGGACTAAGCTGGGATATCAGCACACATTATTGCAGAACAGTGTTGCTTGTATGATGTGTGTTATAGGTTTGGATTTGAAAAGTGTTTCCCTTCCATTGAAGAAACTTGCATTGAACATTGATGTGATAAGACTCAATGACAGCTAATTACTTAGTATGAAGATGCATAACAAGTTGGGTTTTTTTCTTTGTAGCACAAGGTAGTCAGAGATACTATATTTTGATACCACGTGGCTTTACTACTTTTAGTTTTACCAGTAGAGGAAAGCATTTAAAAAGCAAAGTGTAAGATTCCCACAGTGTCTTTCTGTTTCAAAGGTTTGCCTTGAATGAATTGCTGCACTGAAGTGTAATTAATCACTAGCTGCGAGATGGAACAAGGGTGGCTGGCATAGCACATAGAAGAAAAATTGTCTGCAGGATGCGCAGATGAATGGGCCATGTCTGGAGGAGCAGTGGTGGTGTCTGTCTTGTTTTCACGGCATGAATTGTGTCTCCCTTTTGACTTCATCTCAAGTTCTAGTAGACAGTTTTCAGGTCATGAGAGAGGCTACTCCAGCTTTTGAAATCATTGTAATTGATTCTGGCTTTGCAGAAGAGGTATTTAAAGAGTAATGGTAGTATTTACTAGTCATTTGTACTTCATTTCCTCCTCCAATTGAAACTGTTGTTGAACATATATATATAATAAATATTCTGTAAGTTACTTCCCTAGGATATCAGGTGTAGTCACTTCCATCCTTGCAGAAGTTGCATGCTAAAGGAGCCACATTTAATGCAGATTCCATTTAGAAAAGAACCATTTCTGGCATTCCTGCAGTAACTTACATGACCATTTTTTCTTTCTTAATCAGAGCTGAAAGGTTTGTGCATGTGGATAAAACTGTGTGTCCTGTAATAATGCAGCAGTGATTTGGGAACTCTGTATTGTGTTATATATGTCCCTTGAGGTGGGCAGTTTTCTTTTAAACTTTCTGCACAGCCAAGGCTTGAAAGTAGTCCTTCATCAAAGTGTAAATATCAGTACAAGTAGGCTGCAAACCAATTCTGATTCTGCTTTAAATATAATAATTGAAAACATTTAGACTGCATATGTCCCCTTAATGTGGAACAAGAGGAATAGAGTTGCATCTCAAAGCCTGTGATCTGCCTGGAGAAAAACTGTCCTCAGTGCAGAGACCATAAAGCAATTTTAGGGATGCCTTTAGAGGACAGTGCACAAGCTCTAAGTAGGGTGACTATTAGGAAAAAAAAAGGTATATTCTGGGATAAGACTTCTCCATGCTGCAGCTTCAGGGAGACAGTTATAATCAAACCTTTCTGAGACCACGGAGCAGAGCAAGGGGAGAAGCCCAGAGGTGATCCAAAGTTGCCTTCACCAATCTTGACATTCTCTGGTAGAGAGCAACAAGAGGAGACCAGAGCATAACCTAGTGTGCTGGGTGTCTATGCTGCAACAAGAAAGGTTGTAAAATCCATTGCCTTGGATTGTAAACTTATGCATTTTAAGCATAAACAACCCACTGCCTGCCCAACTGCTTAGGCCAAACTCACAGCACTTTGCTTCCTTCCGTAACTAAGGTAGTGACTGCGTAACAGCTCTGATATCTTCCTCTGTGAAATGCAGTGTTGTTGCTTGCCATACTTAGTGTTGGATGAGGTGTCAAACCCCTTGATTCAAACAATGTTCGGGGTGTAATTAGTGTTGTCTGCAATGTTCTGGTATTAACTGTCATAAGAAATATTACTGAACATCTTACCTGTGCTAAAATCTTACTCACGTGCTCTGAACCTCCCCCCAACACTTACGTTAACTGCAGAAGGAAAGCTTATTTAACAAGTAATGCATGTTTGCATGTATGTATACATATCACAAATACACTGGCATATTTGATTCTGCATTTTTTAACTTTTCTGTGCATTTTTTGTATGTTCTGTACTATTTAGTTTATTTCAATGCAACTTACTGGGATACTGAGCACTGCATCTGCTTTGTTAGGTTTTTGTAGTGTTTTCACATTTTTAATTGAAAGCTGTGGGAGCCTATGTAGATTCTTTGTCATGCATATGAGCACATTATGCAGGCTTACTTTATCCTATCTCCATGAGTCTTGTTTTAAGTGTTTTTTGTCTTCTGCTTTTTGGGCTATGTGCTAAATCACATATATGATACTTTTGTTTTGATTTTGTAGACAGATGACTCCCAAACTCAAGACCCTTTGTGATTTCCCTTGTCATTATGAATACTCAAATCAATGTATATTTTTACAAGCATTAACTATGCTTTGGTAACTGAGCAAAATTCGCTTGAAGTACTCTTGGAGAGTATGCACTATGTTTTGTTGATGTTGCTAGAGTGGATTTTCATCCTTATTTCATTGAATTAATACATTTCTGACCAACCATAATATTGACTTCTTCAAATGTTTGGTGTCAGGTGCCTTTGTSTTAGTCTTTTTCAAGAGTATTTTGGCCAACAAACTTAAGTCTTTGTTTTGAATTGCTTCTCAGAGTAATTCTTATGTATCTGTCACACTGTAAAAATCCTCGTTTGATTCTGAGGGGAAACAGTGGGAAGGACCTAAGAGACAATTTCTTAGGACCCGTAATGATAGTGAAGTTTTGGTTTAGCCTGACCTCTGCTGGGTAAGTCTTGGACTTGGCTCTTCTTCGCTATCCCAGCACAACACTGCTCTCCCTTTGTATTGTCAATGACCTGTCCATGACCAGAAATTCAAGTCTTGACTCTACAAGCACAGAGACTTAACCTAAATTCAAGTGCCTGATGTGCAACTGAAGAGAAAATGCCCTTCTATTCTTATTGTAACTATTTATTTGTATTGCAGTTGGGTACCTGTTGTGTTGGACACATAAAATAAAGGATTGTAAATGCTGCAAAGCCTTAGACTCTTATGTACTGAAAGAGAAATAAGATGCAAAAGAGATGGAGATGCAAAATATATGCAGAGTAAAATATTCTCCTACATTTTATACTGCCAGTAAATTCTGTCAGTGAAATAATAGTGCAGTGAAGAAGAATCCAGATTATTAACTATTGTGTGCAGTAGAAAAACTTGCTTTGGAATTTGGGGAGTGTGGAATAAATCACTCTTTGGGAGCTTTTATTCCCTCTTTTTGCTGCACAGCCATTACCTTCCCTATCCCTCTAGTTATGTGCAGAACAGCTGAGTTAAAAACAACTTCTATAAATGATACATAAATTGAATTGATTTTTGTTTAAAAAATATCAGCAAGGCAAAAAGAGATAGAAGTGATTCTTAACTTTCTGTCGTTCATCCATTGCCTGATAATGAGAACCTCTGTATGTGTGTGTGTTAGGGAGTGTGTATGTAAATGGAGAAAACTGTTGGTAAGATAGACAGAGCCTTTCCATTCAGAAATTAATACTCCCGTCAGCAGCAAGGATGTAGGCTGTTGTTTAGCATTTAGGTCACCTCTTTATAGTGGTTTGATGTTAATCTCTGTTTTCCCAAGACATTGGGAGAGCCATGTGMATTGCCTATCTGCCTCCAAAGCACTGTGGCTACCAGAATGGCCAGAACCATGCTACCACAGTGGCAGGTGAAGTCCCCCATGATGCCTGCAAGGCCAGACTCAGTAATGCTTTCCTGAGGGTTTTTCAAGACAAAGCTGGGTTACAGAACTGATACCTGTCATCACTAAAGATGGGAAAAGGGAAAAAATGGAAATGTGTGGTACCATATTCTCTCATGTCGGCTTGACTTGAGTGAGCACTGCTGTAAGGGAAATGGTGTGCATTCGTTGTTGTGGCACATGTTCAATATGGACCACTGTGCTGGGTGATGGGGACGTAAGTGATACTTGTTTTATGAGGTGGAACTTTGAGAACTTGTTAAAAGCTGTGAGTATAACTTGCTGATCTTTTTTTTCCTGAGCAGTGACACCTATAGACTGTGAAACTAGCCTGATTTGTTAACAAGTAAAAACATTGGAAGAAAAAAAAAACCCACAACCTTTTGAGGTCATTCTAGCTGCTTGTACTCAGTTGTATTTTTCTTTAAGTATGTAAAATAAAGGATGTGTTGGTGCATGGGGAAATAGGGCTTCTCATTTCTAACTAAGCTTATATTCTTCATGTGGAGGTACAAGCTCTGAGATGAGGAGGATGGAGTTCATGGAGGTGAAGTGTAATACCTGGTTGTGTATTCTCAGGAGACATTATTTGTTGCCTGTGTAACTAAATGTATAACAAGAAATGGAGATTGGTAACCCATGTAGGCAACCACTGGAAAATTAATCTACCTCTCAGGTAGATTACATGCCTAGACTGGGAGAGATTATGGTAGATATTAACAGGATGTTGAGCTAATTGCTGACATAGAGCTGGTTACCCTTTTTTCTTGATTTTGAACCTTAATTACATCCTGAAAATGGAAAGTGGACCAAGAAAGAAAAATGAAATATGAAAAAACCCCAAAACAACCCTACAATCCCCCAGCCCCACCCACCCCCTCCCAACCAACAAACAAAAACCTGAAAACAACCAAATCTCCAACCCGAAAAAAAGTTTTTGAGAATCAATTTTGGATAGCAGGTTGTGGGAATGAAGTGAAAGTGCTGCTGTCTGGGAGGAATTCTGACTTCTGCAGTAAACTGGGTGGAAGCTCTTCCTCTCTGCACCACCAGGTCATCCCATGACTGGAAGTGCTGAGCAGCATTTGGAGGCTGTGGTTTCCACCCTGCTTGCAGTCCTGCTATCTTCCAGGCCAGCAGCAGGGGCCTGTATCCAAACAGATGCTTGGAAAGTGTGTTCAGGATGCTCAGCCTATTTAGCAGTGGTTTTCATGTGCTATCCTGAAGGGGCCATCCCTTCATTTCCCATGGTCAGGTAAAGAGCTTGTTATTCTGTCTCTTTGGCCTGGGTAGCCAAGGGCCCATTGTGCTGATGCTTATTTGCTTATAGATCTGCCCTGGTTATAGACTTGTCCAGTTTTGCTTTGAAGGTAAATAATTTTCCAGATGCCTTCCCATTTAAAAGCCAGGGCTTCATAATGCATGGTGTCAGCATATGCTGGGAACCCCTTCAGGATAGGTATCTCTCACTTTTTACTTTAAGTCTTTTGTTCGTTTGTCTTTTAGCTTACATTTAAAAAAATTACATCCATTTCCCTAATGCTATGGATGTTTTTTTTCTCTCATGAGTTTAAAAACTGTCTCTATTTTTTCTTCGTAACTGTTCAGATCCCTTTCCGCTCCCACTCCACCCCTGCTTCCTTCATTTTCCATCTGATTCTGGAAGAGCGTTTCCCCTTTCTCATTATGTCATGTGTGCTCTCGTGTGCTCTTTTGCTCTCCCCCATCACTATCTGCTCTCCCCCCATCCTTTCAGGCAGGATAGAGCACACTTCTAATCACCCGTATTTTTTATCTTCTTTCTGAATCTAAAGCAAAGCTTTTCTGATCTCTCTGTGTGTTCTGGAGCAGAACATGCCAGGATCATGACAGGGTGAGGCTGAAAGCAAAATCACTGAAGCAGTGATTGAGAGTCATCTTGAAAGTAATAAGTTAACTTTGTGATTCATTATCTTCTTTAAAGAGCTAGAAAGTTCTTTCCATGTTTGTACGTTTACAGTGCTTGCATTTTGAATGAGCTCAGGAGATTATTTGAAGATGTAGGGTGCTGGGATGAGAGTTTCAAATGCATTGTTTGAGCACATTTATGTGCCTTGGAGTCTGGCATTCGTCACATCAAAACATTTAAATTGTTCTCTTTTTTTTTGTTTTGTTGGGCTTTGATTTTGGTTTGGTTTTTTTTCCTCTTTTTAAAATGGTGCAAGGGGGTTAGTCAGAGAATTGGGATAATGGCTTTAACAAATGGAAATAGTTTGTGTGAATAATTCTGCAAGCAGCTCCTCATTCAAGCATTATTAGAAACACATTTTAAATCACTTTCACCCTTACATTGTTGTGTGAATCCTTCGGGTTTGCAATAGGAGGTGCCACAAAATTAACTCCCAAGATAAGAAATTCTCTTTCTGAAGAGGTTGTGTGGCGTCATCTATGGTATTCCTGAAAGATTGTAATTTTCTTTTTCTTTTTTTCTCTTTTTTACCTTTTCACATGCTCAGAATTTACCTGGATTTTTCTGGCAGCTTTCTACGAAAGTACAAAATCCAGTTAGATAAAGCAGAAGTTCAAGATGAAGTTTCTAGCTAAGATCCTTTTCTGCTTCTGAAATTTTACCTGTGTCTTAGTTTACTGCACTTTCAAAAAGTTGGTGCTACGTTTTAATGGACATTTTATTTTTTTCAGCTAATAGCTGGTTAATGAATAGCCCTGACTGTTGCAAGGTTACAAGAATGATGCATCCAATACAAGAGAGGCATGGGGACATTTCCAGTGGTATGTCTACCTTGTTTTGTGAGACACTATTTATTGTTAAATTGACATTTAAAAGAGCTGGTGTTAGGTGCTTCACTTTGTGAAAGGCAGGAATTATGTCACAGGACTTGTCTCTTTTACATCTTGGTAATAGATAATGAATATTGAATGATGCTATTAAGGATCTGGGCTCCAATAAGAGGCAGTAGAAAGACTTGCAGATAATCTACTCTTGACAACAGAGCATAAGATCACAGAGATGACAGACAAATGCCTGAATGTTGGGTCCACGCTTCAAGAACCTGTCCACCAGCTGGATCCTCTTTTCACAATGCTTGTTTATTATTGCTATTTGATATGTTCATGAGCAGTGAGAAAATGACAGCTTTTCATGGGCTTTGAGCATTGATGAGCTTTAAGACAAAATCGCAGCAAATCTTTGAAACAGTTTAGGAGCTTGTCATGCAGTAACCAAAACTCGTTCTTCCAGAGTATTTTTGTATGCATTAGAAATGAATGATACAGAATGCTTTACTTAGTACGGTTTGTTCACTTCCAGAAAGGTTACCCTTTCTGATCCCTTGAACATCAAAATAGGAACAAACTGAGGGCTGGCAGTCCCTTCCTACCTAAATGCTTGGTTAGGTGCTCTGAATCTTATTCCCACGAGCAAATTGTCTGCTCCTTCCACCTCATTCATTGAAGTTGCTTAATCTGCAGTGTTGTACTAGGTCCCATCCTGACCTGAAAAACACTGCTAGCTCCACATTCTTCCAGCAGCAAGCCTGTGCTGCTAAGCTCAACAGTGTCCTTCTGAGCTGATAAGCAACTTGCAAGGTGGGGAGGATGAAATCATGCTCTAGACAACATTGCCATTCTGGTTCCTTTGCTTGTGGCATGACATTATCACTTCAGAATCAAGATTTGAAATTAAGAGGAAACATTTTCAAAGCAGTCCTGGTGCCCCGCAGGGGTTTGTCTTAATGCTTGCTTCTTTGTAGCCTGTCTTCCAGGTATTCAGATGCTTCTCCAGCTAACATCCTTCCCACAGCTGCCTTCAGGTAGGGGTCTGATTCTGAAGAAAAATGCACTTGGGGTCTTTGAGTCCCACCTCTAGCAACTGCTGCAGGTGACTGTTAAACCTTTCCATAAATGATCCATTTTTATACCAGATTTTGTCCCCATTGTTCCTCTTAGTAACTGCCATTATTCACTGCTGTCATGGCTAGCAGTCTTGGTCTCAGTTCTGGTCTGGATTTTCTGTGTGCTGAAACAGTGCTGTTTACTGGGTGATGCAAGGTCAGTGTCTCCCCCAGTGCTGACTGACCTGGATCCTTACTGTTTGTTCTACCTAAACACATAGGTTTGCTTAAAGAGTAGTAAACTTCTGTGGTCCAAAATTAGGTATTTTTTAAGGTTTACATTTTAGGTTTGAAGAAGAATTCTTGTGACAGTCACATTAGATGCTGACTAAGTTTTTGGATAGAATCTGTTCTGGAGTATATCAGCTATTTGCTTTTGGTTTCTTTTCAGTTTGTTTTCTCTGTGAGTGTGATGGACAAGATCTCTGTCTCAGACTTAAAATATTCCTGCTTTCTTTTTGAAACATTTCTTCAAGCTCTTTTTTTCTTCTTGCATGCATGAAGTGCTTAATGCCTTCCATCTGCATGAAAATGTTTTGTATATAATTCTAAAAGCTCCCTTAGGATTGTAGACTTTTTAAAATGGAGCAATTTAAACATTTTCCACACAAATGGGCACTTAGGGCAAATGTCATTATAAAAACTGTAAGAATATTTGTCAGATATTTTCACTGGTTTTTGTTTGGTTTTTTTCTTTTAAGACCTGCCTTTCCAGTCACACTGGAAGTTGCAAGTCAAAGAGAGTCAGCATGATTTATGTTACTGGCAGAGCAGTAAGGAGTTTGTAAGGCTGGGACAGTAGACATTAATAAGAAAGAGAAACAATAGACAGTTTTCTCTGCTTCAGTCAACATGATGCAGGTGTTGAGGCTGATGTAATGGTGTTGCTGCTTTCCTACTCTGAGTTGTACATACATATTTATAAGCACATGCAAATCAATCAAGACTTGTGCTTGCAAGATAAATTAATAAAACACAGATGCAGAACAAGGCAAAAATGCTTCAGTCCTACTTAGACTGAATGAAAGTTTTCATTTGAAACTAATGTGTTAAGATTCTCAAGTTTCACATGAGGAAATACATGATACTGGATATTCTTATAAGGACATATGCTGAAACTTGTTTTATAAAATTTGAGGCTTATGTACAGTTGACTAGTAGACAGAGGCTCTACTTTGTGGAGGTTTTGGGATTCTAAGGAAATTGTTTTCTGATTTGAAACAGAGTTCCAAAGTAGACAGATCTCATGTGGAAGAAAATCCTAAACCCAGTATTTTTAGATCACATAAAAGACTTAATTCCAGCAGGATCAGACTGTTTTGTTTCAAATTCGACTGTTTAAATGTTTTAAATATTGCTCTACCTAATGCATTCTTTTAGAACAAACTAATTTGAAGGGAGAGAAAGAAACACTTCCTGCAGGAATGCAGTAGCAGGAAGTTCTGACATTTGTCAAAATATTTCTCCCTCTTTCTAAAATTAATATTTCACAACGTAAGTATGGTTTTCTGATACATTTTAATATCAGTGGAATTGTATTCTACACAGTAGGATGTCTGCCATTCTTTGTGACTGTGTTATCTGTGTTTTGAGGCGATACTCCAGCAGTGGGATGGGGAAATGCAGGATTCTTCCTGTCTTCTCCTGCATGTTATTTTCCACTAGAATGGTCAGTATCTGATGTCTAATAGACCATATTCCTTGGGAAACTCAATTATTGCAGGTGATGGTTTTTACCAGATCTTTGGAACTACTGATGAAAATGGGTACATGCTGTCTCTGTAAGAACAGCACTATTTTTAAACACAATTTTAAAACACATTCTTGGAATGTGTATTTGCTACTTATATCTTTGTTTATTCCAGCTGCATGTCCTTACTTTGTTCAAGTCTTGATGGTCTGTCAGATATGACAAACAAAGCTTGCCTTTGCAAAACTTGCTCTTTGTAGTTAAAACCAGTGCTGATAGACCTGAACCAGGATGCCATGAAAATGGATGGAATTTAGTAAGCCTTTTCCAAGCCTTTTGAAAATTCCAGCTATCACATGGACCTGCTGTGAGGATGGTGACTGTGTCAGTCATTTTAGTGGTGAGTGGCCATATTACCACACAGTTTTGTGATAACTGAACAGTTCTTACCTATAACTGCTGGCTCCCAGCACAGGAGGTCCTGCCATACTGCCTCCTACTTTGTCCTGAGACAGGACCTCCTCTGTCTTAGCAGGGCACTAAATCAGGATTTGGCATAATTTTTTTTTTTTTTTGACAGAACTAGCCTACTGCTAGGTTAGCTCCCTAAACTAACTCATGAGAGCAGATAAAGCATAAATATGGGCTGTCTGGGGAGGGATGAGGAGAGCAATGGATAGCCTTTACGTGGGGTAGCTCTGTTGTGAGGTTAGGCATCTATGATGAATGCTTTGGCAAATGATGACTTGTCTGTGCAAGGACTTTCATCTTCCTATTAAAAAAGGAGAAATACCCTAGAAAACCACCAGCATGGTGATGGATTCCTCATGCCATCTGAAGTAGCAATTATGATATCTAACAGTATTTTTCAGATTTCCTAGTAAGGTTTTAGCACAGATGAGTATATAATTTCCATCAGGCATCTGATGTGAATGTTTCAAGGACAGTATGGGTATGTTTGGTCTTTTTATTGCCTGTTTAACCCTATTGCCCTCCTATAAATTAAAGATTCCTGGCATGGGAGATACCATTTTGCATAAACTGTTCAGTAAGGTTTTGTAGATACTTAAATTTCAAAATAAATGAAGTCTAAGGGGGCCAAATATATATCTGGGATATGGCATGTACTAGGAACTGTATAGGCGGGCCAGAACTCACTCTGACCTGGTCAGCTCTGTTAATGTAAGCTGTGTAACTACTGAACAAAAGTGTTGAACACAGACTGCAAAACCCATGTGAATGGTCAGTGAGCTTCCCCACATGGGCAGCGTGAAGCTGATCCAGACACATTTCTGTCAGTTCCAGCACAATGTTCTGACAGTTCCAGTCACAGCACTGAATGCAGCACAAATGTCTCAGTAGCTTTCCAACATCTTGACCATCCCTTGCTTTTGAATCAAAGCTGTTTTCCTGGTGCCATTTAGGGAAACCTGATGATTAGCCTGCATGAATTATGGTGTGCTAGATCTGTCCTGGAGCTTTTCCTGGTGGTTGGTGTGCTGTTTGAGCAACTCCTGGAGTTCTTATTGGTAAGTGCAGAGTTTCAAATTTGGTTCTTGCTGTAACTAATTTGCTTTATGATGGTTGGTTCAGTTCAGGTTGACATTTTTAAAACTGCATCTGAGAGAGGTGAGAAGTTTGAACAAATAGAGTGCCTAGTCGAGTTTAATCTTTGCCATAATCTTTCCTCTTTAACAGTGAAGGAGACGAGCAAAAACATCTGTAAGCTTACAGCTTCAGACTTTTAGTATCTGGGCAGATCCTATGTATGGAGGTAGTAATTAGATGATTCCAGGGTTTCAGTTACAGAAACTACGTGGAGAAAGCTAAGGAATTCTTTACTTTCAGATACTGCAGAAATAGTGAGCACCAGATTATTTTATTATTTTCTTTAAATACAAACAAGATATACCAATAGAAATTATAGGTTTTGATTATAGTCTTATCATCCTCAAGCTAATAGCCATGGCACGTCTTCTATGGATTGTGCAATTTGGTTGAGCGGTTGCTAGTTTAGCTGTAAGCTATTGTCAGTCAGCTTGTCCTCCCTAGTTGATTGCCAAATTCTTCCTCCTGTACTTATGGGAAAAGGGAATCCTAAGTGTTTAATAGGTGAAGTTATGTGATAGGTCCCAAAGTCAAACACCAAAACTGATGAAATCATTATGAGCCTTTTTTTTTCTTTTTCCAAAGGAACTTTTAAAATAGAAGTAATTAATGAGTATATAAAGCTGAAGATTACAAGGAGGAAGTGATCTCATGCTTCCTTGGGCTCACAGATACGATTGTATCTGAAACATGTTGGCTCTGTCTGAGCTAGGCTGTGAACTCCTTGAGGCAGTGCTGGTCTTCCAGATCTTGTAAAAAGCCAGACAGAGCTGTTGTCACCCACTAAAGAACCATTTCCTCATGCTTCACTTGTAGAGAAAGTGAGGGATGTCAGTGGTATTAGTGAAGGAAATACAATTGCCAGCATGTAAAGGTCTTGGAGACTAATGGCAAACAGAGAAGCCAAAGCAATACTATGGGAAATGGATGTATAGGCTAAAAAATGCTTTGGACACAATATGGTTGTATGGCTTTTTTAAAAAAATAGGCACTGTCTTGGCTTGTAGCTTCTTGCTGAGTCTTGGCCTGGGATTTCCTGTATGGCAGAGGTTGCATGATCATAGGAATCACCTGCTCTTGCTTTTTTATATTGCATAGCATGGGGAAATTGGATGTATAGTGGAGCAGAGTGTCGCTGCATGGCCTCGTCCAGCTAGATGGTCAGTGGCCGCAACCTTCCTAGAAGCCTCACGCTTGTCCGGCGGTGCCTCGGTGCAGTGTGCGACAGCCGGTGGGAAAGGCACGGTGCCGTGCCTTTCACCCGCTAATCCCACCAGTGCAGGTGGTTAAGCATGCAGTCACACAGCCGACACCTTAAGATGGGAATAAAGAGTCGGAGGTGGACTCTCCTTATGATGTTCCACAGAAGGTGTTTATTCTTGAAGGGTCAGGGAAGGAGAGCMMWAASWACAGGGTGWCACARGRTTWTAYACMRMACWGAMWAGGGGCRGAGAGAACACTGAGGGCCAATCACATTAGGGTTAGGGGGATGAGAAAAGGTGGGGTAGCAGTACACAAACCAATAAGGGTAGGCGAGGGGAGGAGCAGGGGAACAAAGCCAATGGGGCATCGAGTGAGGGAGAACATTCTGGAACATAACCATGTACAGAACATAGATTGACAAGGCTAAACCAACTGAATGGGGGAGCATACCACTCCAAGGCCTGGGTGGGAGAGACTTTCTTTCTTACCACAATCGAGGGGGAGATTCTGGACCTCAGAGCCTTTACTTAATACAACACTTGGGCTCCCTGGCCCCACTGGCTCCTCGGTTACTTGTGTGGCTGGCTTTTCCTCCGCAACATTCCCAGCTGCAGGCCAAGCCACTACCATAGTGGAGTTTTTTGGTTCAGTTGTTTTTTTTTCCCCACTCAGCTATTTGTTTATTATGAAAGGGCAGTGCCAGTGGTCTTGTGGATTGTGTGTGCATTTCCAGTGTGTAGTTGCAGGGTGAGGGAGATCCTAGTACTTGTGCTGCCATGCAGTAGTTCTCAGTCCTGCTTAGAGGGGTTGGCAATTGCCTTTCAAAATTGGTATTACTCTGCTGTGTTACCTTCTTGATCTTTTTTTTCCATTTTTCAAGTGGAAAGTTTCCATTTCGTTCAACTTAGCTCCAGTAATGGATTGCATGTAAAAGTCTGGAATAAAAGCATTTGTGCAGCTTCCTTAAGTAATTAAAATGATGAGTGAGCTCATAAAGAGAAGATTATTGAAATTCAGGCTGAATCGATGGTTAATTGGCTGCTAGTCCAATCTCAGCTCCCCCCATGCCTGAGTGCAGCAGGAGGATGAGGTCATGGTGCTGATTCTTGACCACAGCACGCTGCAGACCTATGTCTTACCGGTGTTTGCATCAGCTGTGTCCCAAACACTGAGTGACTGTGACAGTAATACTGCTTAAGCTTTCTCCTAAATATCCATCAGCTAGGTGTGGTTAGGCTGTGCGTGTTGCTGATGTCTGTGGACCATGAGACACACCAGCCCAGAAAAACCAAGATGCCTATTTATACCTGTGAAGAAAGCCTTCGGCCCAGGTTCGCAGCAAAGGTCAAATTCATCCTCAGGATCCACAGCAGGCACCTATTGTTACCCTGTGGTTTGCCTTCATAAATTAATTCTCCTGCTTGCTTTGATGAAACCAAGGGAGATGGAGAATGTGGTTTGATTTAGCTTTCAGATTTGCTCTACAGCTGTGGTTTTCAGCATGTGCTGATCACTGTCTTTACAAACCATGTTTAGGTCACAGAACCTTCTGCATCTATTAAAGATAGAGGCAATGGGTCTTTTTACACTTCTTGTGCAGAAACGTTTCCTTTATGGTTGTCCTTTCAGACAATAACTTCCTTCTAATTATAGGTGGCTAATCAGCTGGAGTTTTTGCACAAGTTCAGATTCTACCTCAACAGCAACCAGAGGGGAGTATTTTACTGTTGGTCCTTTGTTTTACCCCCTTAAACTCTAAAAACAATTAAACCCTTGGATCAATCATGAAGCCATGTTGAATTGAAAAGTTGCATAAAATACTTGATGGGTATTTTGAAGTACTTTAAGCAGGGGGTGGATTTGGTCGCAGGGGCTGTTCAGATTTATTTCTGACATCAATAGCACACATCCTATCACACCCCTGCCCTCAGAGATGCAAAGGGGTTTTTGTGCCTTTACCGGTTTTTTGGAGTACCAAGCCCCCACTGTACCCTCACTTTAGGTGGGAGGGTTTCTAATGAGGACAGAGTGCTCGTAGAGGAATAGGATGGAAATCTACTTTATCATCACATAAAAGCACCAAGCTCAAACAAAAACACAAAGCCCTGAGACCTCAAGGCCAAAGAAACCAATCAACAAAAATCCCCTTCTTTTATTTTTGTTTCTGAGCTCTGCCTCCCTGGGGTTTCGGCTGTTCCTGAGGCGGCAGCAGCAGCACACAGGGGTGCATGTCCTGTGGGAGTTGCTCCTGCATCCAAAATGGCAGGGACACGGGTGGCCTTTGCTGGAGGAGAACACTGCGCTGGGTTTTGGTTGAAAATGTCGTGCAAAGGTGGGAGTAACGTCCCATCTTCCGAATAGGAGCATATTCCTTTTCCTCCCTTTTTCGGGGGCGCTGAAACGTTGGCATCTTTCCGTGAAGGGTTCGGGAAGGGAGGTGTAGGGAACGGGCCACGCGTTGCCAATAGCGGCGGGCAGGCTGCCGCGTCCCGGCGCTGCCGGAGGTGCCGCTCAGTAGGTACCCCCTCCCCTGGAGGCCGGCGGGACGGGACGGGACGGGACAGGACGGGACGGGACGGGCCCATTTGGCTCGGTTGCCCGCTTTGCTGCATGATAAAAGCTTCGTCAGCAGCGCGGGGCGGTGGGAGGTTGTGCTGCACTCTCGCCTCGCCGGCGGGCGGCGTGTACCGGGGGGCGGTGCTTCTCCCGGCAGGCGCGAATGGTGCCTGGCCCTGCTACTCGGGATTAGTTCCGGCTGGCTGCAGCGGGCCGCTGGGAAGGGACGGTGCTGGTAAAGGCCGAGCGCATTTCTGCAGCGTTTCAGGCGCACGGAGGCGGCCGGGGCACCCCCGGCGCTGGCAGCGCACGGCGCGGCTGAGCGCTGTGGTTCGTGTTTCACGGCACGGCTCAGCCCGGCCGCTCTTGACAGCCCTAGGAAGCTGCAAAGCTTAGTGATAAAGCGAGTGAGTCTGGTCTATCTAAGTACTTCCTTTGAGGTTCTTTATTGCTAGTGCCGGAGGGCGAAAGAAACAACGTTTTCAAATAGGTTGCAAAATTTCAAAGCATTCTTAAAACACTGTGAAACATCTCATCAGGCCGTCTGTGGTGTTTCTTCTCAACATTTTTAGTAGTTGTCCTGCTGCAAAATAGAAATATAAGTTTTCCAGACTGGTGGGTGAGACTCCAGGTGAAGCCTTGATCAGGTACTGCAAATTTGTCCAATGTTTTCTTCCAGTTCTAGAATAGAAATTTTTATTAGTGCCTGCACTCATAATGCTTGAAGTATCTCCTTCCAGCTCCAGTAAGATGAAAGTAGGGCCTTACTCAAAAATCTTTCTGAAGCTGCAAGATACTCTCACACTGTACAACTGCTTGTACTGGTTACATCATATGCCAGATTGAAAATTACAAACCAGGCTGTTTTAGGATTTTTAGATCTTAATCTTAAAATCTGGAACTGTCCCTGACAGATAAATTATGCATACATAGTACACCTGATATGTTGAACCTGCTGCACATGTGAAATAAGACTATATGCGTATAGTAGCTAGTTTCCAGACATCAGGCAGCTTGAGTTGCCAGGCATCTGGAAAAGTGGACAATTACTTCAAAAATATGTGAAAAGTCTTTGCATGTGCAAGCATGCATGGGGCATAGGATTTCTGTGAATAATGCAGTAAGTCTGCTGTCACCCAGTATCATCCTTTCGTTCATCCCGCCTTCCCCCAGCAGACTATAACTTTTTAAAAGCTGAAAATAAATTAGTGCTCTGGATAGTTGTGTGGAAGCCACAGTCATTCCTTGAAGGGCTAGGAAGCATTCATTCGGTGATTGTATTTGTGCTATCCGTGATAGCACCATAGATTTGCTCTGTGGTGGGGAAGTGGGTGAATAAAGGTTTTGGAGCAGTTTCAAACAGGTTCTGGAATTCTGTATTTTCCAAAACTTATAAACAGAGTATTCATTGGGAAGCAAACCAGATATTGTTGAAAAAAATACAGCACTAAGAATGTAGTAACATTATTTGTACAAGTATTTTATTCTAACAGTGATGTCTGTGGCGAAGACTCCTGTGACTGCAGATTTGCAGATTTATTTTGCATTGAAGGTTCTTCTAAATAATCATTGTGTCTTGAGTTTTAATCTAGTATTTAATGTGCTGTAACTTACAATGCATCATTTTTTTGTTCTTCATTAGGAACACAGACTCCCAGTTTGGAATCATCTTCACAAATCCTTGTTTAAACAGTAAGAGGGGTTAGGGCAAGATGTTTCCAGACTGCCTTTTGTATTTTTTTCTAGTCACTTTCTGGAACTTATTATTATGTTTGCACACTTATGAATAAACTAACCAGCAGACCATTTGAGGAGAGCAGTCTGACTGATGTCTACACTTGCAAAATCAGATGACTGAGGAGTCCGAAGATAGGAAAGTTGTTTCAGAATTCATCTCCCGTGTAATAGATCAGGAGGTAGCCTGTAGTTCATTCCATTCCTTAGGAGCTTTCAATGAAAGCAATACCTTATTTCACAGTTTTATCAAAAAAAGGGTGCATGCCAGACAAAGACAATTTACAACTAATTTTCAGCATTCTCCTAATGCCTGTTATTTGGAGTAAAACCCATCTTCTGACAGACCAGATTCTTAGTTCCCTTAATCCTGCGGTGAAGTGATAATCCTTTATTTGTGACCTCATAGGCTGTTGCTGCAGAGAATGCTGTGATATCAGAAAGCTAATGCTGTGACTTCATTGTTGGTGGACGCCATAGTTGAAGATGACACATTCTGGAGGCATCGGGGGGAGTTTATGTACTTTTGGTATTCTGCAAGTGCTTCCTAAGGTGCAGTATCTGGCATACAGAATTGCATAATGTCTGTCTACCTAGGTGATGAATGATACAATCAGAGGCTGCATGTGAGGGGAAAATATGTGGTGATTATGTTTTACAAGGTAATTTCTGCCCTTGAAGGAAGTTATCAGGAGGAAAAATGTCACTGGGAAGCTACGCTAGGCTTTTGAATCCTCAGTCTCCAGAGATACCGTGAAGAATACCAGAATTATATTCTCTAAAATCGAGAACAACTTACTCTGTATGCCTCTTAAGAATGTAATTTTGCAACTCCCAGACTTTTCTTGGAAACACTAATTACATCAAAATTCAGGAGCGAGGCAAAAGAGATGTAAATCACATTTGAACCTTTACGCTCTAAAGTAGACTTTTAGGCTCTTGTTTGTAAATTGAAGTATGAAGGAGATGCGTCCAAGACTTCAGTGTATTTCCAGATAGCTTACATGCATGGATTCTTTTTACATTTGAGTGTGAGCTTTTGTGCCATGTTCCGGAAATGAGTGCCTAAAATTAGGCTTCTTAGTAAGTCTTGATTTTAAGCAGTACCGAGAGTACAGCAGCCCTCAATGGAGATAAAGGGAAGTGGAAATCTGCATCAGTTTTGAAACTCAGGCTGTGACTATTAGAAACAACATATGGCAATAGAAGCCACATTTGGCTCCTTTAATTTCTCTGCTTTTTACCATAACAGGAAGTTTTTAGAGAAATAATACTTGCAACTCTAAATGTCAGTGGTTATATACTCTTGAAGACTGAAGCTATCGGAACCCAGAAAAAAAAAATACTGGTAGAAAGTTAATTCCTTTATTTAAACGTTTAGTTTTTGAAAGCATTAGGGAGCATATGATTGAGCAACAGGAAGACATGCTTGCCTCTAACAAAATTAGTATTTTATTTTTACAACTGATTACTCTTTTATGCATATGAAAAAGGTCATGCAGAGGAGTTTAGCAGGATTATGCATGTACAACCAACCCCACTGATAAAACTTCTGGAAGTTGTATAAGCTAAATCGGGCTAAACAAAAGACTCTTATTCCAGAATAAATGGGTATTTACATAGGTATAATTACACCAAGATAATTCTGACAGTAAATTAATCTTTTAGACCAAAGCCCTGAGGTCAGTTTCTGTCTTATCCCAGTTACGCAGATGTTCTCCAAATTATGTTCCGAGCATGTACCAAACTGGGTGATGCATAATGAATCTATGTTGGAATAATTCAGTTAAATGTTAACCAGAAATGAAATACCACAGTTAAAGCAAAAATTCACACGCATTATGCATAGGCTTTGCAGACCATGCAGGACGTGCAGGATGCTCTTTGGGTAGCCTCACATTTTCAGGTTCTTGTGGATTACACCATCTTTGTATGAAACTACATGTGCATGTGTGTTTCGAAGAGCTTCTCATAAAGCAGCAGAACACTTCTAAAGACAGTTTTGGTGATGACATGCTTAACTGCTTTCACATGGTTTTGTTCAAACTGCCCAAACCATTAACATGCTCCCTTAGTGATGTTGCATGTGTGTCCTATTAGTACGCACACTACTAATTTACTCTCAACTTTCTTTACTGTCCTGTAAGCTCCCACCCTTCCCCTAGCTTTGATCTTTYATCGTAAAAGCTTAGAAGCAACCCTTTGGAGATCAAGCTAAATGTTTCTTTTTAGCTATTCTGCCTGTTCCAGACACTGGGAGGGAGGAGGGCTCATTCCAAGGTGGTGTAGTAGTATGCAGGTACCCTCATCAGGAGCCTAGTGCTCTGCTGTGGATGCTCCCTTTGCTGGGTCATTGGCACCTGGGTTCAGGCTTTGGGCTGCAGCACAAGATATGTTTGTTCTTTGAGGCTTTTAATTGAGACTTTGAACGGAGGCTTTCACTGAATCCTTTGTGTGGCACGGGGTGAAGGTCAGCCCAGAAAACAAAACAAAGGCAAGCACCAAGTGGATGCAGAGCACATGCAGATCAGCCGTCAAGAAACAACTGTCCTTTGTTCACTTCTTTCTTCACCAATACATGCAGCCATTCCCACTTTTCTTATTCCAGCAGTTCTGTAGACCCTTATTTTTTCCCCAGCCTTCCTACAGCTGGAGGTACTAATTTTATTTCTTACCATTTGGTTATTATTTCTGCTTCCATTTAGCCCTGCTAAGCATTTGAATTCTTTTAACAAGTCTTCTTTCATCAGTAACATCTCAAATGCTGCATTGCCTGCTTTAGGAATCAAACAAAAATCAGCTCTTTCCTCACATTTCCTTTTAACCTTTCCTGTGTTCTTTCTTTCTCATATTGTTTCCTGGTTTTCTCTCCAATCTTCTTCTGCTGCTAATTCAATCTTTATAGCCTAAGTTTTTCTTTAGGTAGCCTCTACATCAACTCTTTAAGACTCAAACTTGTAGCTAGTCAGGCAAGAGGAACAGCAGGGGTTTCAAAAAATGCTTTCAGCGTTGCTTGCATACCCTGTAGATGTTTCTGAGGACTGGTCTGTGCAGCAGTTCCAGCCTCACAAAGGGAGTGGCCAGGTGAGAGAGGAACATGTACCATCCCCTTCACCATATGCAATGCTGTGTCTATTGATGATCAGAAATGCTGTGGAAGCAGAGAGCCTTCTCAGGCTCTGGTTCTGACTGAGACATTTTTCACCATTCTAAGCAGGAGGTGCCCTCACGCCCATAAGGTCTGGGTGAGTTAAAGTACAGCCTGTGGAGGTTGCTTATTGAAAGAATATGATGATAACTATAAGACCTTTTTTCTTAGGGCCAAGAGTAAGGACTGATTTTTTTTGTTGTTTTAATGTGTGTTAAGAAAATAACTATCTTGCTAAGGCATAAAATGTAGTAATCCAGAGCTTGGTTTTATATATCCCCTATGCTTGGATCTCAACTTTTTTTTTATAAATGATTTTTCTCTCTGTGTCCAGTGGTTACTTTGAAACCTGTTAAAGAAATTATCTTGATTCTCCTTTTGCTAGCCTTTTGGTTTAGTTCAGTTAAAGTTGAGATCATCATCAGCTCCTGAGATCATCTCAGGAATCTAGTCCTTGATATCCTAGTTTAGGTCTCTCTATACTGAATAAGAGGGCAAAGGGACAACTATTTTTATATGCTCTCATCTTTCAGAAAACTGGGTCATAGTGACACTCAGAGAGCACAAGAACTCTTCCACGCTCTAGTGCTTTATAAATGCTTGGTGGAAGTCCAAGAGAAGAGTCTTGTCAAGCTCAGTTTAGTATATAGAGGAGAAAAAAGGGCGGCCACTTCTGGGCCCTGGAAGTGGTTAACAGTGTTTTGTGCAGCAGGGATACCAAATGTTTGGGTTTTAATAGCTGTATTAAAAATCTGAAGGATGGAATGGATAATGAAGCGGTAACCCTGTCTATTAGATCGCAGTTGTTCAGGTTCATTAAGACTGCTGAGGTGGATTTCAGATGGCACCAGTGAGAGCTGAGTGAAACAGCTGAGCAATTCTGCAGAACAGTGACATCAGCAACGTAGTATAAGGCAGTGCAGTAAGCACTGACAAAATAGTGCTTGAATTTGTTAAGTTTCATGCTTTTTTAGGAGTATCATCTGCATGTTGCTGGAGTTAGTGGTGAACGTGTTAGATGAGTCAGGAGTGGTAATTAAAAGTCTAAACTTAAGACTGTAAACGAGATACGTAAGAAGTCATGTAAGAGAGGTGTCTCTGTGAAATTGATAATTTTATCCTTCTTTTGGTTACCGTGTTTGGTTTATGGCTCACGTACAGGGCGATTTTCAGATTCCTGAAATTTCACTTAAAAATGACAGAGCAGTAGGTAGAGAGGTATTACTGTTTTAACAGTAGTAAAATGTCTGTTGTAGGTTTTAGTTTACTGCTTCCTGTAAATAAGTGCTCGGTAAAATTCAAAAGTAAAAAATATGTGAAATGGACAGAAGGAAATAATACATCTAATGAGTTGTTTAATCGTGGGAACCCCTGGTTCCAGGTATTGTCATTTATTTGGGGAGGTGGGTTTTGGTTGCTTCATTTGCTGATAGTCATAATCATTGGGAGAAAAAGTGAAAATATACCAGTCCTTGAGGATCTCAAAAGAACCATTTCTGTCTGGAACAAGGGCATTTCCCTTTAAGGTGCAGTAGACACTAGTGGCAATGTGTGCTGTTGGTTTTCTAATGCTTCCTCTAAGGTGCTTGACCAGCATGAGGGAGGCAGTGGATTTGGTGAGCTGCTGAACTGTTGTGCCATGGCATTTCCTGTGTTCCCATCCTCACAGCTAATCCCCACACAGGCAAGACCAAAGGATAGAATCTGAAAGAATTTTGATCCACTGTGGGAAGCAGGGGTCATTGCATCTACCTCACGCAGGTAGAGCATAGGGGCAGAATATACTAGTATAGCTTCTTCATGTATTGGGATGGAAAATATTTCAATTTCACTTTAAAGTACATCTTCTTAAAGGTACTCCAGTCATGCTGAAAACTCTGCTTTCTACCACAGGGAAAAAAATGACCCAGTAAACTCTCAACTGCTAAGTCTTTGGAGCGTCTAACCTTTTCTTTTTAAAACCACTTTGGCACTAATTTAATTGATTCCATGCCTGGCCTTTTCATCAATTCTCTCCTAGCCAGGAAAAACTGGGCTGTTAAAGGCTGCTGCAGTACCATGGGACTTGTGTTCAGCGTTGCAAGTTCTTATTTTAACCTGAAGTTATCTGCCAGTCATCACTATTGGTTTGAAAAGCTGTAACCACTGCAGTACTGTCTTTGGGCTGAAAATCTTTTAATGGTTACAGCAGTCAATATAAATGAGAGAGAGTGCACTACGTCTTTGCGTTGTGTTGCTAATTATCACTTCACCTTTCAAGAATTTTATCTGCCGACTAGATTCTTGCTGAATATTTGCTGCAGCATCTCCAGCCACACTGCAAATGTGTTCTGGCTAAAGTGAAGAGGATAGTGAAGAACATGTTCTTAAGACTTTCGACATCTGTGTTTTGTGCTTTCAGGAGTGTTTGAAAAGGAGTATTTTTCTCTGCATTTTTAAAATTTCTACCCTATAGGAAAACATTTAGGTTTATCATTGTTTGTTGGTTTTTGTTTCTTTTGTTTCTCATTTGCTTACTCTCGCCAGATCTCCTCTAGTGTCAGATTTTTTTAACGCTTCTATCTTTCCTTGCATTTGCTGTTTGCTGCCTGCTGCCAGAGAACAGGCAGGCTTTGTTTTTGAGGGGGTGGGGTGTTGGTGTGGTTGATTACAATATAGCATTAACATTAGTCAAATTAATTTGATAGTAGCAGATTTCTATGATAAAAACCCAAACCCTCCTCCCTTCTTTTTTTGTGGTCTTAGCAACAAAATATGTTAGAGAATTCTTCTGTGTGGTTTAAAATATCACATGCTTTCCAGTGAGCTATAATTTAAAGAAGCCTCTTTTAGCAGTTGAATTCTAAAAAGACAATTGTTTTACCTACTGGCTTTTTGAGGGAGGGAGTTGTGTTGGTTGGCTTGGTTTTCCTGTTAAGACTTGCTGGTTTCATTCAAATGCAATTTCCTGGGTTGTTGTATTAGCAAGTGTGGCATTGGATAATGATTCTGTCCTACATTAGGTAACACTTAAAGTATTGTTTATTTTTCATTTTAGGTTTTGAGATTCTTTTTTAGAATGTGGTAAGTGGAGATGCTTAAAAATGGACAACCACTGAGAAGAATTGGATGATCAAAGATCTTTCATCATATCCACAAAGTGAGCTGTTAAAGATCATGGTCTTGGGAGTCAAACCTAGGAATATTTGCTTCAGACTAATTGCAGTCAGCATAAAAAAGAGAACTGGATTTGCTTGCTCAGTTGTAGGGTGACAGCGAGCCACCAATATAATACAGCTGTGGGGGGAAAAAGCAGGGTGTAAGGCAGGGTAGTTCCACTGAAAGTAAGGAAATTCCAATTTCCTGGTACCTGATGCAGGTGAGAAGTTAGCTGGAACACTAGCATATGGTGCAGAATTCTAGTTGTTGCTTTTAAAGGAAAGTTATGTAAGTTAGAGTAAATGTAGAGGAGTCCTCTAACAGGATTAAAGGGACAGGAAGGGCAGACGTACGAAAGAACACTAGAAGAGTGTGATTTTTTAAAAGCCAGTGGAATGAGCTCTGAAGGCGGGGAGGTGTGTTCTCTGCTAATACACTGGGGTGTAAGAAGCAGGAATAAAAAAAAAGAAAGGATATTTAAGCTTCTAGACAACATTAGCACAAAAACAGATGGACATTACTTGTTGGGATTTTACTGAACTTAATACCCTGATCATGTCTCCTCTTGTGATTTCTTAAAGAACCAGGAGATTTGTTCAGGTAAGTCAAGCGGAACTTATTAGCATACTGCAAGTAAGTTGTTACTAGTGGAGCACTAATATGTCAAAATTTCTAGTATTAAGAGGTTTCCTAAGGAAATGTAAGTTGGTGTCTTTCTGATGTTCCTTATCTGGTTTCTTCTGAGGCCTTGGAGTTCGTGGGTTGTGTTCCTAATGTAGTGTCTGGGTGCTTCCTGCTTTGTGAAGTTGGGTCTTGATGACCARCACTGAAATTAGCTCAGTTGATTGGAACATGGTTCTAGTAACGCCAAGGTTGCAGATTTGATCCCTGTATGGGCTATTTACTAAAGAGTTGGACTTGATGATCCTTATGGGTCCCTTCCAACTCAGAATATTCTATGATTCTGTGGTAGATGACTATAGTCTCTGCAGCTACAGACTCTAACTGCTGGCTGGTGATGGCTGATTTTAGCCTCTGAAATTTGGAATCCACTGTAACTGGTACAGACGAGACTGAATTACACTCTTGGTAACCTTCTTGGCCTCTTTTGACCGTGTTCTTTTTTAACCTGTTTTGTTTTCTGTCATGTGTTGTCATATGTGTGTGTGTGTGTCTGTGTCCCCGTTTTAAAACATTCCTTTCCTCCTCTTGAGTTTCTCTTTTTAGCGATGGGGAAGGGGCTGTGGAAAAGGAAGAGAATCCCAGGCCCTGACTCAGGAGGCCTCAAGGATGTATACAAGCTAATGTGGAGTTTGACAAAGGAGTCTATGTTCAACTCAATGTGTGTGCAAAGAAAGAAAATGGGATCTTTAGATCATCTGCTTCCTCAGTGTTATGACGGAGATTGATCTCAGGCTATACTGTATTTTGTACTGGTCTATTTGGATGTATGTGCAAGCATGGAGTTATACAGAGAGAAGTATATGGTGTGTTTGTACTATACACTGTCAATAAGGTAGCTTTTGTTTTAGTACCAACCTCTGTCGTGTTGCAGGGGGAGATGTGGGATGGAGAAACAGAGTAGCTGCCTTGATTGGGGAGCGTGTGCGGTATTTTCGCTAGGCCTTCCTGTGAGGCCATGCTGCTGTAATATCACTGATGATGGCAGCACTGGTTTATCCATCAACTTCAGCTCTTCTAAACATTCTTATTTACATTTTCCCCGCTGCTCGTCTCTCCTTTCACTTTTGCTCTCTGCCATGCTTGAGGTATCAGGCACTTCTTGCTGTTCTTAATGCTGATTAAAGGGCTGTATAATGGTGCTGTAAGCTGATGAATTTGGGTAAAGGCATGCCTAGGTGCATGTACACGAGATGTCTGTGCACCCTAGATGCGCATGCATGCTGGATGCATTCCAAGTATCCGTAGGCATCACACATACAAGAGGAATTGTCTCACTGAAAGAGCTTGCAGTTGTATTAGTCTGTTCAGAATAGTCAGGCTGGTCCCGAGCATATCATATGGGTTCAAATGCTAGAGAAATTTGTTAGTGAGGAAAGGTATTCAGGCTGCAGTATTACCTTTATCTTTCTTCCCACCAGTGTTTTAGCTTTGGTGATGGTAGCAAGACAACTACTGCGAGAACTTGTGCATGTGTGTGAAAACAGTGCTGCATACACAAGCCCAGCTATTTAGCTTTGCATGARGGTTGTCTGGTGCAAAGGGGAAGAAGACTGGAGCTGTTGTTTCTACTTTCAATAGGTCCTTGTTTTAATTCACTTTTAAATTTTTCTTCRTGGAATGAGTTCCATTGCTATAAAGTGGGTGTGCACTTAGCAGACAACCAGAGCTTCCGAAGGACGATCCTGGGGGATCCAAACATTGTAAATGCCAAGTTGGATTCATCAGAGGTGTTGTGGCTGATCCTGCAGCCCCAGGGAAGGCAAAACTCCTGTAAAGTTGAAGGAAGATTTCCTGGAATGAGACCTGTCAGGAACACAGAAATTGTTAACTGCGTGTATAGCAACACCCCAGCTTTTGATGTTGAGATCATGGCTACTGTGTAACTAGAGGTGTAGCAAAGCATCCCGTTTGCCTTACATTTGTAAGTTAGCCTGCTTGTGGCATGGCTTTGCTGCATAACGACCACCACAGACCTGTAACCAAAAGTGATGTTTGTATAACCTGGCTATTTACTTGTCCTCTTGAAACACTTACATAGACCTGTTTTAGGCTTGGTTGGACTCTTTCACTGCCAGGGTTGTTGTAGGGCCAGGGCTTGCAGCATAGGGAGATGATGACTTTTGTATTTCATTCAGTGTTAAGCACCTGGTGTGTTCATTTAGGCGAGCACGTAGGAGAACTGCCTGTTCCAGCATAGCACAGGTGAGTCCTGAGGTGCTGTGTTTCAAAATTTTATGGGTTAAGTGCCTTCTACGCTTCAAACTATTACAGAATGCTTGGAATGTAGGAACCTTTAAAGAAGTGCTTTGTGGCAAGACTCCATTTTTCTTTTTGCACCTCCATTTCTGCATATTGGTCTCATTTTGATGATTACATCATGCTAGAAATAGTTCTTTTGCAGTAAAAGCAGTTTTAAATGTTTCCTTCTTTTAAAAGAAAATCTCCAAACAGCTAAAAATATTTCTCCAAAACAGCAGCATCTGTCTCTCGCCACACACTATTCCTATTTCTTCTGTGTTTTCTTGATGCTTTGGCTTAGCATATCCTCACCAAGCAAAGGAAAACCTAGCACTGGCAGTGAGATTCTGACACAGTGACCTCGTTCTGAGCATTACCTTCGTTGTCAGTGGTAGCAGAAGCTGAAGCAGCTCTGCTGGCCCTCAGTACTTGGAGCAGTTTGACATTTTCTGTCTGGCATGGTTTCAGGGCTGACTTTATTTTAAGCCCAAAGGGTGAATGGGATAATGAAAAGTAAGCTTACAAGAACTTGTCCACTGCTTCTGATTTTTTGATAAACAGTTTGCAGCAGCATAACTTTGATCCAGTGTACAGCAGAGCTGCTTGTTACATTCAGATCTGCAGCATTCTTCAGGACTGACAGAGGAGAGTAAATCTTTCTTTTTAATCAATAGACCCAAAACTGGTAAGTGTCATGATAAATAGTGAATAGTTTAAGAAAATACTGCTCTGTGTAAGTGTCTGTATGCCCACATATGTCTGTGCATTTATGTTTCTGTGTATAGGGGGAGTTGTGTATTACATCAAGAATATATGTTAGGGGTGATTTTTTTGTCTTGACTAGAGGGTTAAAGCTTTAACTTGTCGTTGCTAATGCATGTGAATAGCTTTCTTGTCCACTTAATGAGAAGGCTGGCATGTTATCCTGTACAATGCAGCTGGGCACTGTTCCAGAAGCATAGGCACTTTGTTTCAAAGACAAAGAAGCCAGCACAGACACAGGGAGAAACCTGGAACATTGCGCTGTGGATTTTTTCAGAGCGATGACTCATTTCAGTTCACAAAGGATTCTGGGCAGGGTAGTGAGAAGTCAGGTTGGCTGATCCATTCCTATGACTTCACTTTGCAGAGAGCCAGGGAGAAGAGGAGTGACACTGCAGAATCCTGAGGCACTGCAGTGAAGAGGTGCTTTGCAAAGACTGTGAGTGCCTTTGGAACAGGGGGTGGTGTCAGAACGTGATTCCAGCCATTCCATGAAAACAGGGCACAGGGAGAGAGATGTTTTGAAAACACTGTGTGGGAGTTATATTTGTAGTCCCTTTTAGATTCTTCTCCACCTCCTCTGTAATTTCTTAACCATTTATTTCTCGTGCTTATGTGAGAATTGTGTGAAATAGTGTTCCTTTCAGTGGACCTGCATAGCCAACTGCATTTTTTTCTTCAGTATGCCCCTACTTCCTGCTTTAAGAGGTGGGTGTTCAGCATATTAATACCTAAAAGCATGCTTTGTTTTTCTTCTTTCAGGTCCTGTGGCACTGGCCTATGCTGCATTCAGCCAGCTTCCACAGTGATATAAACCCTCAATATGCACATTGTTGTTACATCACAGCTTCTCTGGATACTGTACTGGAGCATGGAACCAGACCATAGGGGTTCAGGTAAGTCCCCCTTTTTTAACGTATTGTGTGCCAGGAATGTAGACATGGACATGTATTTAACAATGCATTTGAAAAATATTGTTTGGGGAAACACATTCTAAAGCACACAATATGTTAAAAAAACACAGTCCCACCCTCCTCCTTCCCAGGATAAGCAATGCTACAGAAATCTCCTCAGCTGAATCCTTTGGGAAAGTTCCATGCTCCAGCAGAAACTTTTTATGATCATAGTTGTAACACGTGCTGGGATATCACTTTGGATCAAGAGGCAGCTGGCCACAGGACATGAACAAAGAAAAGGAAAATTAAATCACAGTAAATACACAGGATGAATGCATGTAAGACAAGTTTGCTGATTGTGGGTAATTTAGCACCTGTTTCTGAAAGTCAGTGCCACTTGGTGAACCTGAAGATCATGATTTTAGCTAGGTCTGAATGATTAAAAAGATCAATTTACATAGTTGAAGTTAATAACTGGTAAGGAACTAGAACTTTGTTTAGGTTTGTTATATGGTTATACAAAGTTTGCTGTGTTTTCTTCGAGCTGTTTAGATTTGAAGTGGTCACATTCTTAGAAGCATTCATTATTTGTTTTGGTGGGTGTGCATTTCGGAGATGCAGAAGGAACTTGCTGGTTAGTGAATGAATGTGTTACTGCATTTGTTGAGCCTTTGTTTAGGCTGCTCTTAAACAGAAATAAATGTACAAATCTTTAGTGTATTTTTTAATTATTGTTATCAGTCCTTTAACATGCGTAGCTGTCTAATAAACATAATCTRCAGCTTTTTTCATACAATACTCCAGGAAACGTAGCTTAAAAGGAGGATTCGGGCTATGTCTGGAAACAGCACAAGCAGCATTTCTTCTAATTTTCTTTGTTTCAGATTTTGCCAGTGAAATGTGATTTTTTCTGTATTAGCTTGCTAGTGCAGATTCAAGGTATTTCATAGTAGTCTGGGTAATACCAAAGAAATCTGCATATTCTTCCTTTTCCCTCCTGTTGTTCAATGAAATGGTAGTGTCTAACTTAAAATGGCAATTATATGTTCTTGTGAATTCACGTAAGAATAGATTCGTTTGCACATCTATGTAAGTATTCTTTAGTTAGCATAATTCAGTCAAGTTGGGGTTTGGGGTAGAAAGGGGTAATTGTGAACCCCTGGCCTGTGAACCCAAGCCAGACAAGTAACTTCTTCAGCATCTGTCTCTTCATTGAGTAAATCTGAAAGTGTACTTTTTCTAGAAGTGACTTTTTGCTTACAGTATTCTTGGGAAAAAACAATAATATTCTAGGCTGAAGAGCCCTCTTTTTTGCCCATTACAAGTAGTTTTGGTTTTGTTAGCTACCTTTTGTTTGAAAATGACCTTTATGTGATTCTTCCCAGGGTGAAATCGTAGGCAGGTGTTGATCAGAACAGGCTGTTGGCAAGAAAATTTTTGTAGGGGATTTCTGTTGCAACCACCACTATAATCATGAGGTGCCATGAAGTTACTGTACTCTAGCTTGATGTTTTCTGTTTAGTAATGTAGTTCTGTAAGCAGAAAAAGTAGTGAAGTCAGATTTCCCTTGACAAGTGTTCTTTGACTGGATTCTGTCCTGTCTAGTGGGAGGTGGCTATGTCTGAAGCCCGGTACAGATGTAACACGTGTAGCAAACACTCGTTTTAGAATCACTCTTGTCTAGTGAGGCTCAACCTCCCTGACACATGCAAACATTCTGATTGTGCAAGCCTCCTTTTCTGTGGAAACCAGGCTAAAAATCATGTTTAAAAGTTGTCTTGAGCCATAAGAAACAAAAAGTTAAAAAGGTGTTAAGAGTCTGAATGAAGAAGTGAAACTGGGCTTTGATTTCATGTACTTTCCAGGATGCAGAGTGTAATCAGTGGGTCTCCTCTCTATTTCAGGGAAATAGAGTGTATAAACTCTAATATAATGTGATTTTGCACTGTTATTTCTTCACTTCCTTCACAATGGTTGTACTGAATTGGTTCCATTTGTAAGTCAAGAGGTGATTTTTCAAGTAATCTTTATGCAAAGTTTATGAGACAAAGTTTGACTTATAGGTCACTTCTTTCCAGCAGTAGAATCACTAATAAAAATTCTGTCATCAGTATGTAGTTGATAGTTTAATTGCTGATACATGGTACAGAATGTAGCCTGCCTCATTTTCTCCCAAAATGGTGTTACCCAGACTTGCAGAGAACAGATACTGGAGACACTGGCACAGGAAGAGTTCTGGCTGGTGTGGGTTCAGGGTGTAGGAATTTTCATTCCCAGCTATGTTAAACCATCACTTTCTCGTTTGTATGTTAAGGATAGTTGTGGTTCCCAGTTTTTCAGAATGTTTGAAAACCGCTGAAGAAAAGTGCTATGTAAGAGCTAAGTGTTTATTTTATGTGCTATATAATCTTTTGTTCTAAGTAATAAAAATAATTTTTTCCCCCAGGATAGTGATACAAATCCCCAAGGCATAAATAAGGACCGTTCCTATTCACTGTTTGTCATGTGCTTTGACAATCTTGAAAATTGAATGCCACTTAATGCAAGAAGTCTAGAAAACTTGGTTTTTAAAGTTATTTAGAGAAGTTTGGAAAGACACTGCAGAAGCAGAGCTAAAACTATATATATATATATATATAAAAATGTATACAGATATATATCTCATATTTAAACGAAGCATGCAGTCAGGTGGTGAAAACTGCTCTCTGAGCTCCAGTTTTCATTTAATTGGGAACATAAACGTGAAAGTTAAGGCTAGTAATTTGATTTCAAAAGAAAGCTGCTTGAGACAAGCATCAGTCAGAGCTAACAGGAGCCATATGCTAGATGTTTTATATAAGTGATGTGGTCTTCAAAAAATTAGGAAAAGCATATTTGCTTTTTTTTTAAGCAGATCTTTTCTAAAGAAGTTGTAGTAAACCTTCTGTTCAGCAGACTAAACAGCATTTATGTGTGTAATCAATGTTAGTGTATTATATTATCTCGTAGATGTGAGATATTTGCTGTTATTGTGCATCAGAAAAGTTCGTTGACTTACCTATAACCACAGAGTGCGTGTAATTTCCCAGATCCACAGGATAGTCAAGATAAAATCTGGCAAATTAGAGCTTCCCTGAGTGAGGGGATTTTGGCTTTCTATCACTAGGTCTGCTCAAAATGTGTTCTAGCCTTTTTAAACAAGAGCTAGGAGCTATCTCCAGCAGACAGGTATGAACAACAAGTTATGCAGTTCATTCTGTCACAACAGAGGTGAAATGACAGTTTCCGTGTCATAATGAAAAAGCACTCAGTGGAAAAGAATAAGGCTTAACTCGCCGTATTCCCTTACAAAACAGAAAGGCCTTTACATAAACCAATATTTGTTGAACATTTCTATTTTATTTAAAGCCATTTAAAATACGATTTTATGGACAATTATAGTAATCTTTATAGTTAATTAAATGGTTGTTAAGCTCCCAAATATTTGCAAGCAGGATGTGTGTTACCCTGGTATACTAACTATAGCGTGCTGTGCTAGAAATTGTGTTAACATTAAGGAACCAATACTGAATGCTTTGTATTGATGAGTTATGTGAAGTATAGCTAGTACTTCAGTGGAAATTCTTGGCTTGTTCCTAGTGACAAGAGTCCAGCTGGAAGGGGGTCAAATTCAGTGTAGGCTGAATGTTCTCTGCTCACTAACCTAGAAAGCAATTCCATGCTGAAGGCCTACTTTGAAAGGAAGAATTGTGCAGAGTTAGTAAAATCAGGCAAACTTTATTATTACTTAACTTGACTTAGTTTTAAGTTAACAGGTCCTGACTGGAAGTGATCTCAGAGGTGGATCTCTGCAGGCCCCTGGCAGCCAGGGGAGAAGGATGGGCTGCTCCCGGGCATGAGCAGAGCAATTGGTTTCTGAGTTCTTGTCCAAGCGTCTCTCTGAGGGCAGCTGCAAGGCTGCAAAGCAAAGCTTCTTGAATAAAACTCCTTGAGTCCCTTTCCCATTTCAGGAAGCTGATTATGGTATTAAGGGCCATTCTTTACATCCTAAGTATCCTTCCAGTTAGCTGTGAATGGGTCATTCCCATGCAAGGGAGAGAAAGAGGTCTTCCTCCCACTCTCCCATCCTGTCACCTGTGTAGGTGGCAGTGTGAGTGCATGGCTGGGAACAGGGATACTCCTGCCAGGGTGCTTATGTTTAAGAAATTGCCAGGTCTTTGATGATACAGATAAAACAATTGAGGAGTTGCTGCCCTTTACTTGGATGCTCTTAAAGCTACTCTATCCCAGGCAAAATCAGGACACCAGAAAGCCCATTTCAGTGCCCAATGAACCTGACAAGTTTAAACTTCAACTGCAGCCAATATATGCCAATCTGTCTGACATTGCACTGAACTCAATTTAGTAGTTTTTACAAGGATACCCATGACACATAATCTTTGTGTGAAAGACGGTAATTTCTTAAATTGCTTAGCTAAATCTGCATAATTCTTACCGTAATTCTGAGGGTTCTTAGACATGAAACTAATCATTAAAGAAACTGATCCCATACACAAAGTGCATGGTGACTGGTGATCAAAGTTGGTAAACTTATGTGTCTGGCTGATTACAAAGATTTGTCTATGAACAAGTTTAAACTGACAGCAGATATAATTACTAGTAAACTAATATAATAATTGATGTTCTTTATCCATTCTCAAAAGATGAGGGAACAAATGGTGTTTGCTCCCGAGTCATATGGAAGCGTATGTCTCATGTTTCCCTCTAAACTGTGTGTCATCTTCTTTGCTGTTGTCTGTAATGTATGCGGCAGGAACTGTAACGTGTATGTGAATCAAAAATGTCCAGAGAAGGTTGTATTTTAACGTCATAATTCTTAGTCAGATAAGAATGAGGAGGATCTTGGACTTCTCTGTGTTGCAGCTGGAGCAATGCTGCCGTGCTGGAAAGGGAATGCAGCATTGATCTGCTCAGGCCTGATTAAGAAGAAGCAATAAGGAGATAGCATAGCACAAATGTGTATTTTTAAATCATTCTTGTGTCTTGGGTAATGTGTATCACTGTTGTACAACGGTTTGTAGAGCTTATGATTGAAAAATATTGCTCATAAGTCTCACTGAGACAGCTATGCAATTTACTACTCCCACCAATTTTTCCCCCCCCCCAAAGTGCTGAGTATAACGCAAGAGTAAGTGCATTTCGATAATCAATTTCAAAAGCTGCTGCTCTTGTTTAGTAGACATAATAGGAATATAGAATTAATAGGGCAAATATTAGATCTTCTGAATTGTGAATGCAAGTTTGAATTTGAATTAGTTTCTAGTAATTTGATTCATGATTTGATCACAAAATATTGCTCTGTGACAGCAGAACTAGCGTGATTTTCCTGAAATTTGAAAGCCATTTAGGTAAAACTTAATCCCTGGCTATTGACTGACCTGTGGCCAGAGTAGGATTTGTAGTCAAGCACCCTTTGTTCTGTCTGTTACTCTTTATTATTCCTTTTCCACTGGCAAGGAGAATCTTTTAGCCTGTTGCTTTCCTCTCTTTGAGATCACTGGGGAGCTGTTACCACTTCAAGAGGAGTTACAGAGCAGAATCAAAGATTTTTTTACTTGGATAAAGTATGTTAAAATGCACTTGTATATGTGTAGTCATTCTAGCATTATCAAATTGTACTTTCTCCTATAACTTTAAAATCTTTCAATGATTTTTTTAACTATAGATTAATGAATTCTTTGTAAAGACACCATGAGAAGAGTTACAACAAACTTAATTTTCAGGCCATGAAACCATTAAAACTTCTCTTCTAAAAAATACGTTGTTCGTACAAAGACATTTGACATGTAGATCCAGGAGAGGTTTATTCAGGTTTTGATGCTTTTGGGCCTCTAAAGAGTGTTCTGTTGTTTATCAGCTGAGTGAAAATATTATTCATTAACTTAGCAACATTTTTTCTTATCTTTGTTGCTATTAATAAAAAATACTATATCAAATGGAAATGGTGGGTGATCCACACTGATATCCTTTGAAAGGGGAGTGAAATCTCCCGTTATGTTTGTGCAGTTACCTAGTAGGATGTTAAGGATGAGGTTTTGCAACCATGAGTGCTCATTTATTGGCATTTTTCTGAGTCTGTCTATTGTACCCTTTGAGAAACTGTCTGCATAGTGTATATCTCCCATTTTCCAAAGTTCTCTGTGTCTTAAGTTTTGAAATAAGCTTTTGGATGGTTCCCCATTGTCAGTTCAGTACAAAGACTAGACAGCTCCATGGATTTTCGCCAGCTGTATCTCTACATCCTCGTTCTATGAGCAGATTTTTGAACAAAATGCTTCATCGCACATCTGTTGTCTTTTTACAGGTGATGTATCACCCATCAGCATGTCTCCCATCACTCAGTCACAGTTTATTCCACTTGGGGAAATCCTTTGCCTGGCCATCTCAGCAATGAACTCTGCCCGAAAACAAGTCACACAAGAAGCACTAATGGAGCACCTAACCACCTGTTTCCCAGGTAACCAGTCATTAATAAATCATCGGTCAGATGAGCACATGTCTATAAAAAGACAGTTAAAGAATCCCCAGTACCTTCTGGATGGGAATATTGACTAATCCTGGCATTCTAACCAAAAGTAAAAGGAAGCATCAGAGTTCTAATCTTAGAACCTTTTCTTTATTCTTAAACATAAGGAGAATTGTGTTCTCTTTGATAAGACCATTCCTGTGAGATGCGTTTTGCAGGGCTAATTCCTGGCTTTATGTAAATAATAAAAATTACTTCGGGTACTAAATAGCAAACTGTTGACTTGTTTCTTTTTTCAGATAGTATCAGAATAAGCTTGTTTGTGATTTTTCTCACAAAATAACCTCCTTTATCATCATAGCCAAAGGAGTAAAGGGCTTCTTTAGTAGCTATGGAGAACAAAGCATGATGCGTCATAGCCAGAGCAAACTCATTTCACCTTGTGGTTTTCAAGCCGGTTGTAGATAACTCATAAGAGTTCTGTTGACATCATTCAACCACTTCAAGTGTCATTGTCCAACCTCCAAAGAGGTAACCTCATGGAGGTCTCTGTAGAGAATTCTCTCTTAAAGACTGGGTTTCCCACATACTGCATGTCTTCCTTCACCTAGGACAGGCTCTCAATGTGTGTCCCAGTGCAAGTAGTAGAGTCCAGTGACAATGATGTCCCTGCTTCAGGGAGAGGTTATATTTAAACTGAAAGGACTATGTCAACCTGCTTTCCAGGAGTTCTCAGATCCTTCTTGGACACAATTCTGGCTTTTGCTTCAGTACTGCCCGTGCTTGAAAAATGACCAAAAGAAAAACAATTCTCTCGATGACTAAACTGAAAGGTTTGGAGAGCCATAGATACACTTCCTGTGTTCACAAATGCTGGTGCACTGTTCAGAAGATGTTCTTGTCAGCATTTGATAATATTTATTAAATGGTAAATGGAAAATGTCTTGGATTAAAGATACTGTAACATCAAAAAAAGGGATCCTATAACAAGAATGTGCCCTTGAATGTGCTGCTTCTGTACTGGCTGGCTGTATCTGGAGTGGGTGAATAATGCAAAATGCATTTTGTAGAGATATTTTAAATTGTGGTGCAGAAGTGTTGAGCAGAGGTTTACTGCTCAAGGGAGCATAGGTTTTTCATTTGTGCTTTGTATGATCCTGGGCAATATGTTACCCTATTCTGCACCTGAGTTTACAATTCTCTAAAGTAATTGAGAAACTTCTCCATTTTACAGCTATTTTATAGCTGTAAAAAGCAGCTAATTAAAAGTACTTCGGTAGGAAAACTATTGATGCATCTGTCTCATCTAGACAACCTAACCATAGCCATGTTTTGATATCTGGAATTTTTTTGCTTACATTTCAGAGCAAGAGTTACTTAGGGCCTTGAAATTTACATGTCTTTTGCTATAACTAGTACTAAGTTCTGAGATTTTAAAATATAATTCTCAATTGAGAGCTGTGTTTGGAGTAAACAATTCTGTCTGACATTTAATAATTGCACTAGGAAAAAAATACTGCAAGCATATTTTGTAAATACTGTCTTTTTCTCCCTATTTGTAGTTTTATTTATCAGAGTTTTTTTCAGAATGCTTGGCTGATTTTGAAAACAGTGGTAAAAATTGTAAGGGTTAGAATGTAAAAAAGGCAAAGTTCACAGTTGTAATTCTTTTAATTCATTTTGACAGGTTTTTTTCCAAGTTATCTTTTCTATGTATGTATGCTATGTACTAGAATAATTCCATAGATTGCAAGTATTTTTTCAATTATTCTATCAATATTTTTATATAAACATTATTGCATGGTGAGAATGATAATTTATTGTTGATATCCCTTAAGTTTCCTGGGAGCATGATTATCAGTTCACTTGGTGTGTTGTGCTATTCTTGTTAGACAGAACCAAACATGAAAAATAATTCAGCTGGCTGGATTATTTTGTAGACATTGCTCAAAAGAAGCCTGAGGCAAGTTAGCACATAGTCTCCTGCTGCCTTTTTTTTTTCCCACTACCCATTAACATGTGAATTTCTCAAGTCTGAGATTAAGGAAAAAACAGGAGAGCTTCACTTCCCAAAATGTAAAGTTATTTGAAGAAAAAAAAAATCCACCCTTTGTTGACCAATTTTTTCTCTTCTCTAGAGAAATGCCTTTCTCTCCCATCCATGACATGTTTAACATAGCAATCATGCGTGTTCTCTCGCTGTGTGAGGATTATCCAAAAATTTTCTCATTTCTAGTAAACAGAACTTCTTGTGCTGAGTGATACTTTTCTCTTTTCTGACCAAACCTCTCTAATAAATAAGCTGTAGCTTTTTCAGCCCTTGTATTTCTTTAAGCCCTTGTATTCTTTGTGTCTATTGTAAAGTACCTGATGTCTTCTCATATTCTGATAGTTTATTTTTCCTAACTAGGTGCTGATGCTCTGAGGGAGAGAAGAGCATTACCACTGTAGATGTATCCGTTATTGTCACATAACCTCTCTGTATCTCTTCCTGTAGCAGCACTTGTCTGCCTGTGTTGTTTGTGTTTTAATGAACAGATGCTTCACTGCATTTCATGGTGTGGATAAATTTATCTAAGACCCCAGATGCTATTCTCAAAAGTGCCTAAGAATAAGAAACCTTTTTCCTCAGTGCAGGGTCTTACAGTTGCAGTCTAGCCCTCTAGTTTGCTGAGACATTGTGCAGGCATAAATCTGGGCCATGGCTCTATCTGAAATAAGGTATGCTAATTATTTATAACATCACATAGCAACCACTCCACATCTTTAACTAGTATTTCATGAGCCAATCAGAGTATTTCTTTTATCCCTTGTTAAGCCTTAGCATCAGCTCAGGAGAAAATCATTTTAGCAGATTTAACACCATTTAAATACTACTTCAGATGTATTTTTCATGAATTTATTTTATTCAAAAAGTTTGTAATGATAATGCACATCTTATTTGTGGTTTTTGTTATTTGTCAGGTTTTTAAAAAAGCAAGAGGGCTGCTTCTGCACATGCTTCCATTATTCTAACTTCGAATTAAACAATGAGATGTTTGCACAACCCTACATTGTAATTTATTGACCATGGTTTAAATCCCATACATTAAATGGAAATCTTTGAAATCCAATATAAGGAGCTAAGAATGTAACCTCTGTTCTGTGTTTGGCAACCAGACCCTCTTATCTGTATGAACCTGGATGAAGAAAACATCAAGCCTTAGTCTATGCTGCCTTTAGTAAGAATATTTTTCTTTTTTTTTCCCTCTCCAATTTTGTCCACATACATATTTAAATAATTTTAAGATGTTCAAAATTTCAATGTAGAAAATACTTGTGTGTTGGATGAGGTTGCTTTTGAAGCGAACAGTTTTCTGAAAGCTGGCAAATTTCTCTGAAAATCGCCTTTATAACCGTTCACTCTTTAAATATATGAAATATATGTGTAGCACTTAAAAGAAGTGTCTTACATTAACTGAGTTCACTCTAGGTCAGTGTTCTTTGTGAGCAGCAAACAAGACATAATCTTCTGTCTGGAAGCTCAGTGGATGGCATAGTAGACTCTCTTGAGATACAGGAAATGTACATGTCTGATGATTCAGTGTCCAGACAGTTTCTGCTTTTGAATTATTAAACCACTACATAATCTTAAATAACACCACTGCTGTCATGCAATATTTTATGTGCTAGTCTCTAAGCTACTGGCGTTTTTTCCCTTGTTCCTATTTAATGGAGGAAGGGAGACCATAAGACTTCTGAATGCAGGGGGGTAGGTTGTGTATAGACATTATGTGGGCAGATTGCCGTAAAGAGGAAAGTCTTGAGAAAGCCAAGGAATCTGTATTTACTCTGGATTCCATTGTTCCTTTTTTGATGCCATTGCTCCTGTGTGCTATGCAGGAAAGCATAAGTTGAGTTTGGCTCTGTTTCTGCTTTTGTACTTAAAAGAGTACCTAAAAGAGCTTGGAATAAAACCCATAGCTACCCTTAGCTGACAATGCTGAGCTTCCAAGATCTGCATCTGCCGTCATCACTGCTGGCTTAGTGAACCACAGCTGGGAGTGATAGAAGTGATAGTCCTCAACTACAGAGAGAAGGCTGACACGATTAACTTTACAGCATCATTGACTGCCAGGCATGCTCAATTATTTTTTCTTGGTGTTTATCCGCACATTCTCCATTCACAGGAGTTAGTCAATTAATGTAACTACTGTGCATCCAGTGTTTAGAGAGTCACCCAACACATTATAGCCCTTATGGTTTACTGGGCGAAAAATACGTATTATTATTTTTACCATATATTTGCAGTGCATTTTTGCCTAAATTGGTGTAAAACATTGGTACATCCATTTCAATCTCTTTCCCTAACTTTTCTGTAAGCTCCCAGGAGAAATGTTTTCATCCTTTTTATTTTTGTTCTGATGTTTTTGAAATAGTATGTTAAGAAAAGTCTTTTAAGTAAAATAAGGATGCAGAACCAAGTTCTCACAAAGGTAAGTACGTGTTAAAGTATTTACTTGTAAGCTTCTGAAAAATGCAATGGGTTGGGCAGGTTGTTTGTGCAGAGAAAGGAGAGGTTGTCTGCTGCAGAGCAAGTGCACCTGAGTTGGACCAGGGTTGGACCCTGCAGTGCATTTTCAGCACAGGATGGAGAAATAAATGAGCTTGAGTTTCTCAATCATCCACGTCTTGTCGTGATGCAAGACGTAATATCAAAGGGGTGGCATTGCCCAGCAGATGTAGCAGCTTCACTGCAGGAATGAAGAGTTAGATGACCACTGGTTGTTACAGGGATCAAAATCACTCTTCATATTCCTGCGTGCTAGCGAAAGCTCATGCAGAGGACAGCCTGCTCTCCAGTTGCCACTGCCTCACAAACCAGAGGAAGCTCACCATATTGTTTACTTCAGTCCAGAGAGATTCAGAATTCCGGGCTAGAGAGGAGTAGTCCTTTTTTTCCTCTGCTCTCTGGATTTCAGCTTTTCCCACCTGTTGCTGTTTCTGGCATGTTAGCTCATCCAGAGATTCTGGGGGTTTTTGTTACTCTCTCTTGTATTGTTGCAGAAATTGTGGACACCTGCATGAAAATGGGAGAAAATTCAAGCTCCTGATTCTCTGTATTTTTTTCCAATTTTCATTCTCATTTATGCGGTCAAATTATATCATATCTTCACCTCTCTTATTTCCTGTGTCCAAATCGGCCCCAATATTTCAGCTCTATGGACTGTGCATGAAATGTATTAACTCTACCCCAGCCAAAACCAGCATATGTCCCTATGTACTTCTCCCTGGTGCCTTCTGTGTTGCAACTGCTTTCACTCATGTCCATGTTATTCCTAACCCTTTGCTATTCCATTTTAAGGTTTTAGTCATGGATATAAGTAGTATGGCCGTGTCACTGAGTTCAAACAACACTCAAAGTCAGACATAAGAATATTTACTATGTTGCCTGCAACCCAGTTGCAAGAAAGAGGATGAGTTAAGGAATTAGTAAAACTTTTTTTTCTCTTGTTGCTGATCTTTTAATGGGTGTTGCTGTTACAAGGAGATCAGTGAGCTTGCGGGCTCCAACCTTTGACTTGTTGGAGAAGAGTTGGTGACCAGATACTATGTGCTGCTGGAGATACTGTGTTTGTGGCAGGTACACCTGGCTGAGATTTCTCCATGAAGTGTTTTTTGTAAAAAAGCATATGCTTTGCTGAAATGTTTTCACATGCATTGAAATTCTATTCTTGAAGACAGAATTTGACTTGACAAGGTCCTGACCAACCTGTTCTAAGTTGGCCAGGATTTGAGTAGGGGTGCTGACTGGAAGAATTCATGAGTTCCCTTACAACATAAGTTGCTCTCTGATTCTTTTTTTTTTTCTGAATTACTTTTGTTTAAGAGAAAACTAAGACCCAGAGTAAATAGTACTAACTTTGTTTAGTTTAAAATAGACCATCCAAACCTTTGAAAAAAATTCTAGTTCTAAAAATGTAAACCAGACCAGTACTCAGCATTAAAATGCATTTCAGTTAAACAAATGTATTGATTGAAGATAGCTTTTTCCACTGATAACTTGAAGTATTTTTATTTTTTTATTCAGCATAAATAGATCTTTTTTAAACTAGTTTGTGAACCAAAGTTCTTGTTTCCTTAGCTCTAGATGGAACTTACTCCCGTACACATCAAGCAACTTAGTGTTTTGTCTAATAAAGTATTGTCTAATTTTGCCTAATAAAGACTTGGTCCAGCACCACTGAACCTAGCAGGTGCACTGGTAGTGGGAAGGACCAGGCTCACAATGCCAAGTCTACCATTTACAGGGTAGTCATACTCGTCCTTCTCTCAGTATGCAATACATGCACTTAGATAGTGTCCCTCACATCTCACATGAAAGGCAATTTGCTGAGAAGCAAATTTTTAGGAGCTAAATCTGTAACTTTCAGCATAATGGAAAAGTCTGTTTGGGTAAGATGAACTGTATCATTCAGGAYATCTCTGTTTTGGAGCAGCTGATATAGTTGAAACATATTTTCATGGGAGAGCAAATCAGTTCAATCAGGTTTGTGATAAAGGGGCAGTTTAAGGAAGTTTTTTCTTCTGTGTAGTATTCTGTGGACAAAGCAGCTTAGACATCCAAAGTAACAAATAACTACTGCTGTATATGTGACAAGGCATTATAAGAATAGTTCTGGTGAATTTGGATATAAATACTTAGTTGGAAGAAGAATGAAAGTGAAATGTTCCCCCTGACACTCTGATTTTCAGTGATTCCGTCTTGTAGCTGTAAGGTCACCTGCACAATGGAAGTGACTAGAAGTTGTCTCAGCGGTTTTTTTAGCACTTTATTAATGGCCTCCTTTCTATTTAATTAAAAATTGATACGTCTGAAGTGTAGGAGATGAGTGGAGGAATAAACAGAGAAGAGAATGCCTAACAAAATGCTTTACTGGAGTTGTTTGTTCAGCATATTCCAGCTTGCACATTGGAAAAAACAGCTTTTTGCTGGGGAGGGGGAAACCAGAGAGTCCTACATGGTTTTATGCACTTCCTGATACGTGTTTGCTGTCATTTTTAGGAGTTCCAACACCCAGTCCAGAAATCCTTCGACATACCTTGAATATGCTTGTACGGGAGAGAAAAATATACCCAACTCCAGATGGTTATTTCATTGTAACCCCGCAGACTTACTTTATAACACCATCTCTCATAAGAACTAACAGTAAATGGTACCATTTGGATGAGAGGATACCTGACAGGTCTCAATGTACCTCTCCGCAACAAGGAACTATTACTCCCTCCACCTCGGGATGTGTCAGGGACCGAACACTACCCAAAAACCACTGCGACTCCTGCCATTGTTGCAGAGAAGACATGCACAGCATGCATGCATCTACCCTACAGAGGAAATCAGCAAAAGACTGTAAAGACTCGTACTGTCCTCCTTCATTATGTCAGGTCCCACCTACTGAGAAAAGTAAAAGTACTGTCAATTTTTCATATAAAGCAGAGACGCTCACAAAGCCTAAGGATGTAGAAAAGCAGTCTAAGAAATTCGGACTCAAATTATTCCGATTAAGTTTTAAGAAGGATAAGACAAAACAGTTGGCAAATTTCTCTGCCCAGTTTCCTCCAGAGGAGTGGCCGCTAAGGGACGAGGACACCCCTACCACTATACCTAGAGAGGTAGAAATGGAGATTATTAGGCGCATTAACCCAGACTTGACTGTGGAAAATGTCATGAGACACACTGCACTAATGAAGAAACTTGAAGAGGAAAAGGCTCAGCGAAGCAAAGCAGGATCTTCAGCTCACCACAGTGGACGAAGTAAAAAGAGCAGGAATCACAGAAAGTCTCATGGGAAATCAAGGTCGCACAGCAAGACCCGGGTGTCCAAAGGAGACCCATCAGATGGCTCTCATTTGGATATACCTGCTGAGAGGGAGTATGAGTTCTATGATCCCTTGACTCGATCCCCACGGGAAGGCTGTTTTATAATAGAACACAAGGGAGATAATTATATAATGCACAGCAATCCTAACATGATTGAATCTCACTTTCCCATGACACCAGAGTGGGATGTGTCTGGTGAACTGGCCAAAAGAAGAACTGAAATGCCTTTCCCTGAACCTTCCAGGGGAAGCTCCCACTCCAAGGTCCATCGGAGCCACAGCCATACACAGGATAGAAGATCAAGGAATGAGCGGTCCAGTAAGGCTAAAGAAAGGTCTAGATCCATGGATAACTCCAAGGGACCTCTGGGCTCAGCTACTTTAGGCACACCTGAAGATACAGGTGAAGGCTGTAGCCCAGATGACCAAACAACTAGCCAAACCTACATCGATGATAGTACCTTAAGGCCGTCTCAGTCACTCAGTCATCAAAGGGCTCTGATTTCATCTGCAAGCTACAAAGAGACTTGCATCCCTGAAATAGCCAGTGGCAGTGTAGAAACCCCCAGTTCTTGTAGCCTATTGGAACAAGGCAAGCCTACAGAGAATTTGCCATCGTATAACGAGCTCAACTCCTGCACCACAAAATCTGCAGTTGATGACTATTTTCAGTGCAACACATCCAGTGAGACTGTGCTTACTGCTCCATCACCACTGGGAAAGAATAAAGAGGATCATGATACGCTCACAGGGACAGATGGGCTAAAAAAAATGACTCCCACAGAAAGACAGGCTCAACATATTGCTAGGGAGCCTGGGGTGCACAAGGAGGAGTCTCCAAAGGGCCCAAGCAGCAGTTCAGTGATTTCTGGCCAAATTCCAGAGGTGATCGCAAATGGGCGGCTGGTTCAACACCATAGCGCTGAATCAAGCAGCCTTGATAAAAGGAAAGAAATATTTAGCAAGGATACGCTCTTTAAGCCTCTGCACAACACTCTTTCTGTGAATAGTTATCATAAGTCTAACACACCTCTGCTAAAGCCCCATCAAAAGACCCCCTCTGACACATTGCCAGTCAGATGTGAGAAGCTTGAACAAGCGATAGTAACCTCAGTCACACAAGTCATGCCCGTTTCTCAGAGACAGCAAGAGACAACCGGGAACCAGGAGGCCTCCTTTGACTACTACAATGTATCTGATGATGATGACTCAGAGGAAGGAACCAACAAAAACGCAGAGGAAGAAAAGAACAGGGATGATGTTGGTACGATGCAGTGGCTCCTAGAGAGAGAAAAGGAAAGGGATCTGCAGCGAAAGTTTGAGAAGAATCTTACTCTTCTCACCCCGAAGGAAACAGAAAATAGCAACAACCAGAGAGCCACCCACTCAGCTCGCCTGGACAGCATGGACAGCAGCAGCATTACTGTGGACAGCGGGTTCAACTCTCCACGGTAGGACTATCACATTCATTGCAGCTTTACTGACTAGGAAGTTCTGTTTATGGTTTTATGTGTGTGTGATATTGGTGACAGAATGTAGGGCTATATTAAAYAATTTCACACGTTTTCAGACAGTGTTTTCTACGGCTCTGGAATCCTCTATTCATGTGTGGGTTTCCCACCACACAGTAAGAAACCAATGACCATTTGTGGCATTGACTCTGTCTTAGTTCATTTTCCGTTTGCTCAAAACCTCCCTGTACCCTTTTTTTTCTGTATTAAACTTGTGTTTGCATTTAGAATAGAAGGGATGAGCTCCTCCATACTCTTCCCTTCCCTTTACCTCTAAGATACCATCAACAAGACTAATGGAAAGACTAGGCATGACTAGGTGGCATGACAAAAAAAAAAAATTATTTTGTGTTTGGGCTTTCTTGCTTGTTTTCTTCAAAAATTTTGGAAGGGTATCTAGTCACCATTCCAAACTCGTGAGACTGGAACAGCCACTCCCCCTGTAAGTTAAAAGTTCCCAGGATAGTTGAACTTCAGGGGTGACTGAACACTGCCGAGAGAGAGGTGCCTTGTCTAAGATACTTTGGGAAAGAGTCCAGATGTTTGCGTGTGGTGGTGCTGGTTAGCAATTTCTATTCCAGGGATTTCAGGCATCATGGAAGTCTCAGTGTGCTAGAAGTCTTACAGGTGTAGGGAGGAGAGAGTTGTTGGTGCACTCCATGTCCTGGAGATTTCACGAGTTCATTTCCAGGTTAAAAATCCCGTACTCGAGCCTTCTTCCTTGTCTGTCTGACCTTTGGCAGTCCTAGGTCCTTGATGGACTGGAGCTTGACCAGTTTTGTTTGGCCTGGATAGCAGCTCATCAGAGTTCAGAACAATGACTCTAAGAGCACAGAAATAATTTACAATAGTTGTTCTCTTACAGTGTCTTACTTAAATTATTTATTGCCTGTGCTTAAAAATAAAACCCAAGACTGAATTTGTATTAGGTGAAAAAAAATGGTTTGGGTTTTTTTTGTTGGTTTTTTTTGATCGCCTTTTTTTATTTTCCCCTATAAATGGTGTTCTTATTCCTCAGAAGTATGTATTTTTTTACATCTGTAGCAAAGGCTCTCAAAAAGGCCATGTGAAGGATTTCCTGTTTCTACGTAGGACTAAATTTCGTTTTCAGTTTAAATCCTGTCACTCTGGAAGAAATTCCTTTGGATTTGGTTACTCCCACTTGATGTTAATGATGAGACAGCAATTAGTGAGCCTGGTGCAGCTTCCAGTGATGTATCAAACTAGAACAGGCTTTTAGTGAATGTCTAGTTTTTCTGAGTAAAAAATTTGAAAAATAATTTGAGTAAATCATACTACTTACACTGAGTCCACCCTAAAAAAGAAACTTGGGAAGGTTTTGAATTTGTTTGTGTTATTGATTGTTCTGCAGATGCCTGACATCTTTCTCATATAGAACTGTTGTATAAAACTGTTTGCACTGTTCTTTTTTAAATGTAATCTCTTCCTTTAGTTGAAGATCTGTACTTGCAGTCAGTGTTTGTGGGGGAGTATGTCATGGTGTTTGCTTCTTGCTCGGCCTGTCTTACTCTGCAGAATATGAGTCACCTCCAGGATAGGATATCAATGGGATTAAAAATCAGTTCTTAGACTACTGTTTCATATGCTAGCTGAATATCAAACTTGTGTTTCTGATTAATGCAAAGGTAGACATTTTCTTCCCTAATTATTTTCACAAAAGCTAAAATTTCTGTTTATGTTAAACTTAGCTAGCAAGAGAACAGGACATGTGGTGAGCATACTGGATTTAGTGCTGCTGTACCACTTCGTTTAAATCAAAAGGGAAATAGATGAGCAGCTTTCAATAATGTTTGTGTTCCACACATCCTTTTTTTTGTATTATTTTTCTGTTTACTTATTAACAAATATCATTTTTAGGCAAGACCATATAAAGTAAGCTTAAAAAACCCAAACCAAAACATTCTGTAGGGTTTTTTGTTTTCTTAGACCAGCATGTAGTCTGGACATTTCAAAGGCTTTTTCATGAGCTTTGCATCAAAATTATTAAATTTGATGATTTTGCTGAGTTTTGGTCACTCCTTGGTATAAGTCTATAAAAATAAATTGAGCTGAGGGTGAATTCAGCCCTTTGGCTAAAAGTACCATGTTCTTATTATTATCCTACGTTATAATAAAAAATGTACTCCACAGCCCTTTTTCAGGAAATACAAAATAGCCGTCCAGCATCCATCTGGTAAGATTCACCTAGGTATGACAGTGTCCTTTAGCAGATACCTAGGGAAGAGTATAAGAACAGGTTGTGCATATAGTGATGTTCCTCAGATATTTTCTTCTAGCCTCTACTGAGGATGTAACTCTGTTTCCTGAGATGGGGTGGTGTCTTTTCATTCAAACCGAAGTGTGCAATGTTGTCTGGGGAATCAAAGTTACCAATTTCACACTATAAAAGAAAAAATACATTTTTAAGGTGTGACAAATTGAAAAAAAAGGACAGTAAAAAAATTTAGGAAAAAATACATGTCCTTAAAGAGACTTGCAATGATCATTTGACTTCCGAAGTATTTGTGTGCAAAATGTGTGAACATACCTATCACCATTGGGAAAAAACCCTCACAATATTTTGTGCATTGCTTTTATGCAAGTTATATATACTAAATGTTAGCTCTCAAGATTAATTTTATTCCTTTATTTTTAGAGCTTATATAATACTGTTGCTCCTTTGTCACCTAAAGAAAGCTAATTTTGGCATTACTCTGCATGCAAAATTTTCAGTGCAGTTTTTGTGTATACATGTTGTAATGGTCAGTTTGTAATATCAGAGTTGAAAATGTTTGAAGATCTGGAATTGGTGGTCCCATAAAGAATGATACGATACTAAATCATCTCTGAAAACTAAGATTTGCATCTATTTTCATTAAAAAGCTGAGGGAGAGGCATCAAAAAACGAGCAAGAGAAGTGCACTACATGTCATTGCAGCTCACAGAAATCATTTACTGTGTGTGTCACCCATCATAGGTCTTTGGAAGTGTGGACAATAAGACAATCATTGGCAGAAGATTACTGGTACCATTTTGACCAGTTTAAAAGATCGATGAGTGTTTTTTTATAAGCCTCATTGATTTTCTAGATTCAGTCAGTTTACAATGATTTAAATCTGCCCTGCAACTAGGCAAAGTGTTTCTTCCTTCCCCTATGCCATGCACTGACACGTTTCTCCCCTGCCACATCCAAAGCTGTGCATTCCTATTCTTCCCCTGATGCTAGCACTAATCTTTTTTTTTTTTTTTTCTTAGGGCTAGTACTTAACTGAGAGCAGTCCCTGATCTGTCTGGCTTAGTCAGGGAAGCAGCAGAAACATGTGGCAGGGTCAGGTCCACACAAGGCAGGCAAGAGTTCCCCTTTCAGTAGCAGGTAAATTTAGGTTGACTTTAAACTGCTTGTGAAACTCTTGTCATTAGTATTTTTGTTTCTAGTTCTTATTTAACCACTGCATTCAATCCTCTAAATGTATTCTGTAAACATCTCCATAGCAAGTGGTGATGTCATTTTACAAAGTAGGGACACAGGTGAAGGATACATAACCAGGGGCCACATGGCTGTTTGAAAGCAAATCTGTTTCTGAACAGGCACACATTATTTGGAGATCAAAAATTATTAAATAGTGTAAAGAGAACAAAAAGACTAGTACTGGTGAAACTAGCCTTAGCATGTCGTGGCTGAGGTTTTTAAAAGCTGTAGGCTAAAATACAGGCTTCTCTGCATTCATAATTAGACATATCAGTAAAAGGCTTAATCATTAAAAGTGCTAAATGTCCTGTCACTCCTGTGGTTAAATGACGTGCTAGAACTAAAGAAACATTGTCCATTTTCCGAATGAAGTAGCAGCACTAGTTGTTGTTCAGGACAAGGTCGCAGACCAGGCAGTTAAGATTTCTCGGTGTCTTGGTAAGTTGCAATCATCTCAGCTGCAAAGCAAAATTCAAGTGTTGTGTTTAGAAGCATTGTGGGTTTAATGTAAAGGAAAACTTTTATTTAATATTTTGTGTACAAAAACATAAGTAGAAGAGGAAACAACAGAGGATGCTGTGTTATATGATTGCTGTCCTAGCTCTGCCTAGTCACAGAGCTGATTTGATGAAACTATTTTGTGCAAAAATGCACCAGTTAAGAAGGAAAATTAGTATGTTCCAAGTGCAAGATGGAAGCTATTTCCTTGGGTGAAAAATCCAGATGCTTGATACTGGATCAGCTTACGGTTTGTGTGACAGCTTCAGCTGTGCTTAGTACTATACCTGTGTTACAGTATGATGACTGCTGAGCACGGTTTTGGAGGAACATATGTGTACTGTCAAAATGAGATGATTCGTTGATGTGACATTACATACAAACACAGGAAACCTATTATAAAACACTCTTATTCTCCTTTCCTGTCTGGTTGATAGGTATATAGGCATATCATATGTGAGTGCGTATTTCTTTTCCGTTCCAGTACTCGTGAGAGCCTGGCATCCAACACTTCGAGTATTGTTGAAAGCAACAGACGTCAGAACCCTGCTCTGAGCCCTGCACATGGTGGCGCAGGCCCAACGTTCACCTTCCGAGCCACCGCAGACCCAACCACAAGTGAAGCTGAGAAACTGCAGAAACCTGGTAACTGCCTGCAAGCTTCTGTCACTAGTGTCTGATAGTCATCCTGCCTCAGATCGTCTGTCTCATCCTATACAGCAAAGTTTACGACACTGGGACTGATGTTTACATCTTTGGGGAAAAAAAACAAGCATCTCAACCACAGTTTTAGTGTTTACTTAAACTGTGCTGCTATGTAGACTAGGGGCAACAAAGAAATCTTTATTTCAAGGTATTGCTTTTCACATTTGCGGCTCTGTAGCAACAGGATAGCAGTAGGGATAATATGTACACTTTTTGCTTCACTTAATTGTAACYGAGCACATATATGAAAGTCTAGACACTGTAAGTGTAATCTGCATTTTCAATGTCCATGCAGTTGCCAACTTCATTTAAAAAAATGCCACAGATGTGTGATGCCCCTGGTCAGAGGCTAAACTCTGCTGCAGAGTTGATAATTTTTTACTTCAAAAACTGAGCCACTGCTGAAAGTAAACAGCCAGGATCACCATGAGGAAAAACAATGCCAAACATGACAAGTGATGACCTCAGCTCTATATGTGAATTATTAATACAAATCAGTCATTTTCACTGTGCATTTTTGTGACACAATTTTATGAATACCTGGTTAAGCAAGTAAAAGGAGGTTAGGGGTTTGTTTTGATTTGCTTTTTTCTAGGTATGGAGGGTGGGAAAGGAGGCAGTTCCTCCTTTTGTTTCAAAAGTGTAAGATGTTTATTTAATGAGACTTGCTACTTGACCTTCCATAGTCACCAATGAGGAGGTGGGCCTTTGCATAGAGGGGGGAGTGGGGAGGGAAGGGAAAGATGTAACTGTCATGGAGCCACAATGTGGAGTGACACGAAATATATTAAATGTCTTCAGTATAATTCACATATTTTAAAAAGATAATCTAATTCTTGTGTCACTTCTGGTTTTACAACTTGCCATTAATATAGGAATCAGGATAACTAATTTCTTGGAACAAAAATATCCTTTATGATATAAATGACAAGTATGGCCTGAAGAATTGATTTCTTTCTAGTGGAAGGACATAAATCTATTTTATGTAGCTTATTAAATAGAGTGCCTAAATTAGGCTATTAAAAATAGCATACAGTGTAATGATTATCAGAGAACAAAATTTAGAGAATTATAAACTTCTGGCCTTTTTATTCAGTGGATGTTATTTGCAATTTAGCATTTTATGGACATGTCTGGTTTCTAGAAATTCAATGTGTCCACTTGGTTTGCAGTAGAAATCTGAGTCCTGTAGGCACAGTACATCCTAATTGCTCTCCCTAAACTGTTACTCCTATGTAATTAGTACTTTGCTAATTACTGCAAAGTAAATTCTACAGATAGTTAAACTCCAAGAGTAATTTTAGGTATAGGGTCACATTCTGCTCTGTTACTCATGCAACCTGGTAGTGCAACAAACTGACTTTTTTTTATCAAAACAGACAAATTGTGAAAGAATAACAAAGATACTAAAATGTGCAACAGCCCAAATTGTTTCGTGGAAAAGGGACATTTACCCTGTCTAGCTCTTGTAGTACACAGGTATGAAACCCAACTGTACATATTAAAACCCACTATTTTCATCAGGTTCTGGTGACATTTGTTACTCTGTATACAAAGTCATTTGAGCTTCACTTATGTTCTCTATTGTCATCAGAAGTCTTTACTGAAGATTCAGCCTTATGTTACACCGTCGGATATAGTTCATTTACTTATAAAATGGCTTTCTAACTCTGGACACAATCAGTTTCCAGTTCTGTCAAGAATACCCAGTCAATGCACAGGTCTGTTTTCATTGATTTCAGTGTATAATTTCCATTTCATAGGAGCAATAAGACCTTTCAGTGCACATAAAGGAAATTATTGTGCTTTTGGTTGGTTATCAAAGTCACTTGGCCTTTAGCCTTCTGCCTTATCATACCTTCCAAGATGTGCTCTAATTACCATATAATGCTTTGCATGACGCATCTTATTATTCAATATGTAACTCCAGCCGTACTTATTCCATGCGAACTGTAGAGTCAGAGTTTTTGTGGGGAATTGTCATATACTATGCAGTGGCTGACTGTGATTTTGTTTCTGAGATGAGCTCTGACATCAGTAGTATGTATCAATTCAGTAAATAAAAATGTCGAAATGATAAAAAATTTACAGTGATGATCTGAAGTACTAATGGCAGTATTAAATTGTGAAGAGCAGGAACAGGTTTCACCTTTGGGGAAATAATTGTTTGTCATAAGCTAATCAGAATTTGTGCAGGCAGCTGGTTGTACAGAAGACGTAATTCCAACAAAATGTGATAGTACATACCTATAAACTGTATAGTATGTTATTTCCTAAAGTTCCCAGAGACCAGCAGACAACATAAATGTCATATTAATGTTGACATGGCATTGTACCAATATTAATGTGACTCTTGGAATATGGAATGTAAACAGAAGTTTCAAATAGAAACGTTCTAATCTTGATTTTTTTTTTCCTTTTAAAATCAACAATGGAAAATAAGGAAATTCCATCTTGAGGTTCTGGTAACATAACCACGAGAGTGGAGCTTGAGTGCTTTATGTCACCCTAATCCTTTGATGAAATCATAGCCTTGTATTATGTGGTTGCTTATCTATCATTCTTCTAATGTATCGATTTAAAGGTTTACAGAGTTAGATTAGGTTGAATCTGTGTTGTGTTCAACTGTAAAGGGTCAACACAAATCTGTCGGCATTTTGCACACTTAATATGTATTATTATAATACAACATGTTACTTTTATGGTAATTTTTTTTACACATATAACTACCTCCATGAATTTGATGAAATGCAGCAACATGAAAAGTGTATTGTACAAAGCAAGGTTAGAAACTTTGAAGCATTAGGTCATGGCGTTCTCTTGTGTGTCAAAGCTTGCGTATGAAGTCATCACGTTTCCATTGCCACAATTTCCTTCTACAATGTTAAAAAGATGGCTTTCAGATGAGTCACTTTGACAAGGCTGCATAATTGAAATAAAAGTGAAAGGGAGGCTGAAACCTTCCATCCTCTCCCCAGTTACTGCTAAAATTTCTGCCTGGTAGAACTTGAAAATGTATTTGTAATTTAGCAAATTAGAAACATCTACAGTCTGTGAAATATGATTGACAGTTTGGGGTTTAACAGAAGACACTCTGGGTATTTTCTTGGCAGCCTTCAGATACTTTGGGCCCTATTCTGCCTCCATCTTTGTCAACATTAGTACGTCATGGTTTCTCTGAACTGACAAGGGTGTTAAAGCAGTTCTTCCTTTAATGATATGCACTCTGGTCTCTAGATTGTGTGCATCTAAAACATTTGCTCCTACAGAAATTACCAATAGCCTTTAAATTGACTTTGCTGGGAGCAGTATTAGGGTCCCCACTCGAGGTATGTGCCTAGTGTTCAAACAACGTGGGCGAGTTTCCAAGAAAAATTAAGCTGGCTTTTGAAAAGTAGCCAGCTGCAACAAGCCACCTTTCAAGAGGGAAGAAAGATTTTTCCAAAAACCAAAGGAAGAAAGTGGCAGTTGAACCTAAACAGATCACATTATATACAAATCCCGATATATGAACACCTTTCAGCAAACCTAGTACCATTATCCTAATGCAAATTAATATACAACCATCAGTTGAGCTAATTTTGCCATTTTAAGTATTTAAGTTAAAATTTAGAAGAAATCATTAGCCATTTGACTCCCAGCACCACTGTAAAATGACTGTTATATGCGAAACAATGTTCACTCAACTTTAAAAAATAAAAATGTATTGGAAAACAAATATTTTAATGAAAACCATGACAAGCAGTAGTTATTTTTAGAATAGAGAACAAGCAAAGCAGTATTCAGAGGCCATCATGAACACAGATACTACTTTGCACTTAAATCACACCTTTTCGCCTGGGGGCGTCAAAGCACTTGCCTGTGAGGTAGGCAGAGTTCACTGACCCTACTTTTTGTCCAGGCCCATTGGAAAAAGCAAAGGCTAAGAGTTTGCAGGCTAATCTATTAACTAGTTGCTTTCTTAAAGTTGCTGGAGTAAGTTTAATAGTTAACCAAAGTGTTTCATGTTTATACACTGAAATTATTCTTTTGATGCATTCAGTTTGTTGAAATAAGAAACTTCTTTACAGCCTTGCAGATGCTCTTGGATTAGTAGTTCCAAAACCAAGTTTGCAGTCATGCGTACTGGCAGCTGTGGTTTTAGAAACAGTTATGTTAATTAAAAATTTGTTTTTCGAATACGTTTTGCAGTGCTTTTCCCAACACAATTGTTCAAATTTTTGTGCTGAGAAAGCAAATAGCACTCCTAACCTGGTGTCACACCCACAGTTTACAATTCTCTTTGCTCTTCTGAAGAAAACTGTACAGTATTAGAGAAAAAAGTTCTATTTTTTACAAAATTCTTTAAAAAAAGGGTATATGTCTAAAATGTTCCCCCCAGCATAAGTAAAGTGCATCGTTACTGCATGAGACACATGCAGTGGAGCCACCAAAAGCCAAGCTGGTGCTAGAAGAAAACGGGACTATCACACTTCTTTTATAGCAGTGCTCTAAACGTTGGTTTCAGTTATGCGAGCGTAAACCTGGCATAACTCCCCTGATCTCCACAGATCTGAGAGAGATGGGAATGGGTCGTTAACTCCATTGAAGCTCAGTTCTGAGCTGAGGGTTTCCGTGTTCCTCCCCCACCCCGAGACACTAAATGCAGAGAAGGAGCAGAAGGCCACACACCTGGCTCTGGAAGGGCAGGCTGGGCTGAATCCCTGCTGAAAYGCACAGCCACCCAGCCGGGATGCTGTGACAGCTGCCATGTGTGCCCCACCTCGGAAGGGTGATTTTCCATGTGGTGCACTGCCCTCGTGTTGTATAGCGGTTAGAGCCACCCAAAGGATACCCGCCCAGAAGTATGAAAGGGCCCTTGGAGTAATTGGCACAGATGTTACTTTTATATGTGAGGAGATTTTAAGTTTAAAGGGATCATAATTCTGCAGGTAATTTTCTGTGAGTGACTGAATGTGGCTGTTGCATTAGGTTTAAATGAGTTAATAAATGCAAGTGGGACTTACTGTATGTTAGAAGGGAGTTTTGCAGCCAAGACTGCCTTGTATAAATGTGTTTGCACTGAAAAAAAAATTTAAAAATTACTTGGTCTCTGGTTGCTGTAAAGGTCATCCAAGATGGATGTTCTGTTTATATTGTATAGTATTTCATATGAAATAATTGCAGTTCATGAAATGTCTTCCCTAACGTTACTGATTTATAACAGCACATTTGTAACATGGTTTTTATTGTGTCAGTGTACCATATTGTAAATGATGATTACTTGTCATGCTTAGTATAATAATTTAAAGGAAAAAAAAGGACAGGGATTTTTGTAAGTCTATATTTGAAAGTCCCTCCATATGGTAATATTGTGTTCATGTTGTTTATGTAGTGTTGTGTGAAATATCCATTTTGGATTGTGTTACTTTTTAAGATATTAAATAACATTTGGTTATATGTTCTAAGTGGATTCTTTGCACTCATCGGTGGTTTTTAGAGAATATACTTATATTTCCATTTAACATGCTGTTTCTCTCCTTCACTTAGGAAGCCTTGCACAGCAAACCAGAAATCTCAGAAAAACAAACGTCATAACAACTTGCTGTGTTCCCCTGTGCTTTGTAAAAGCCCTTTGGGTCATTAAATAAGAGTGCAAAGGAGAAAATACACCATTTTTTCTGGTTCGGACTCTACGTGAAGTTGACAGCTGCAGGAGGAGTGTGGTCTCCACTGAATGCATGAGTGCCTAGCTGAAATGCACCCAAGCTCCAGGAAATGAGAAGTCCATTTGGGCATCCTGATGCCAACAGGTGTCAGGTCCCTCTTTTCCTCTCTTCTCCATCCTCATGAGCCGAAGGAGCACCTGGTGCATACACCCAAGAGAAAGGGTTCTAGCAAGGAGTTTTTTTCACATTCTTCAAAAAAACTGATAGCAGCTGATTGGAAAGGCCCAAGTGGTCAATGTAACATGCAAATGCCGTTTTCCAACCCCTCTACCACCACCTGGAGGAAGATTTTGAGAAAGTTTAGGGTCCAGGGGATTTGCCAGAGCTGTGCCATGAGAACTGCTGTTTGCTGACGTCAGCCATGAGTATTTACAACATTTACAAAATAAAAAACAAAGCAGCATCTCTTGGAAGTAGGTGCTGTCTTAAGCACCTTGGCTTGTCACCTACTGGTGGCACATACTACTACCATGCTAGTTCTAGTCTTTGCTCATTCCCCTTCATCCATGTGCTTCCATTGTAATCCATCTCCATGAAATTATGCATTTTGATTTAGGGGGAGAAAAAAGCCAAAGCCAGACAGGGTTTGGTTAGGGCTTTATGCCAGCACTGACCTAACGCTTTACACAGGCAAAGTCAATTTTGAATGTTGGTAGCATCAGACTTTCAAGGCCTTTTCAGTATTGCTGGAGAAGTTTGCAAGCACTTTTTCCCACCCACAGAGAGCTTTGTTTCTGTTTCTGTCCTTATGGTGTGCTTGTATTTTAGGCAATAAATTAGGCTAATCATTAATTACCTAGACAGGAACTACTTGTCCAAAGTCATCACACCTTGCACTTTAAAACTTGCTTGGAAGCCTGGCTTGAATTCTTTTTATACTTACTCTCCTGACAGGTAAACTGAAGATCTTGATCAAGTGACATCTTTTTGGTGAAACATGGCGTATAACACTGAAAATGTCTAGGGCTGCAGCTTAGCTGAAGCAGTACTTTCTTGCTGTTAGGTCATGCCTTTCTGCTGAGACCACTGAGTGGATTTCCATCTCTCTGTCTACAGATACCTTACATCTATAAGATAACTTTTTTTCAAAAATCTTCTCTCCAGATTTTTTCTCCATCAGCCTCTCAACTGTTTCTTTAGTCTGCTTTCCTCACAACTAACTTTCTGTAATGGCCCTCTGTTGAATCCCTTCGTCTTCTGCTGCTTTTTGACGCTCTCCTTCAGATTGGGGTTTTTTTTCCTACATGTTACTTGACATGAGATGTCTTCTGGCCCATTTCCCATCCTCTCCCCTCAAACTGTCATCCTAATCCTATAGTGTCTTTTTCCCACTTTTCTATTACTTTGCCTTTTTCACTTTTTCTGCTCATCAGAAAGACCTTTGGGAAGAAAAGATGGTCAGCTGCTTCAGGATAGGTGCTCCTGTCAGCACTTCTCTTCAAGCCATGCTGTTGCAGGTTTTTAATTTTAAAAACGTTTAGAAATATGCCCCGACTTTTTAGTCCTTTCTGTTCTCTTCCTCCTTTTGACTGTTGCTCTGTTTTTAAGACTAGGTGCTTTTCTGTCCAGCATCTCTGTGCTTTAAGGGCTCAAAGAGAAGACACAAACCCCTAAACAGCATTGGAACAACAGGTCACGTTTGTGTTCCTCAGGGCACCAAACAAGGCCTCAGGTACATGCTTAGAAAAGCAATTTATCCAGCTGTGCTTTGCAGAATGGATATGAGAAAAATGGCCTCTACTTACCAGCCTTTCCTAAACTGCAGGGAGGGAGCCCATGGCTCTGACACTTCTGTTCCCTGTAGCTGGTATTTGAAGAGAGAAAGGTTTTGTGGCAGTCAGTGATGCTGGGACTTCGATAACTGCCTGTGGTTTTGTGTGGAGAAGGCTGAGCTTGCATTTATAAGCAACTTCCTTCTCTGCCTGTAGGTCCTCATGTTTAGCAAAGTATTTTTAGCCCAGCTGTCACAGAAGTGATGAATGGGAACAGGGGATGGGAAATCCCAAGTACTTTTTTTTTTAACATCTTTTTTCTTATCTCTCATCCTAATAAGCACATGAAACCTAACCCTGTTCTGCCAGCTATGTGAAAGTAAGCAAAGACAGTAAATAAATTTACCAGCATGGCTGTGCACATGCTGAAATAGTTATGGACCTTGCTTGCTTGCTTAGGGAAACCTGAAGCCTTTTGTTTTGAGTTCTCTCCATCTCTCTCCTCTTGTCCCTTTGCTTGTTGCTGGTAAAATTAAGCCAGTTGCCTAGTAAGTGCCAAAGGGTCACTCTGCCAGGAAGCTGCAAAAGTAGCAGATTCCAGTGTGTTCAGTAGTGAGAGGACAAGCAGGAGCCAGTGGCTTCTCTCACGGATGTAGGCTTTCCTCATGCAGAAGTGAAAAGGTACACCAGCACTGGCACTTTAGGTGCAAGCAGGACCAGCAAGGGCTGTCCTGGCTGCCCTCCCTCACCGTGCTGCGGTTCCAGTTGCAGTCAGTTTCAGCACAGATGGGCTGTGCTGCTTGCTGATGAAACTTCTGTACCAGAGGATGCACAACAGGAGCGCAGCCACAGCACTGCAGCCCTTTGGGGTCCTGTTACCTGGGTTTTTTGAAAATGAGGACCTAGGTAATTAACTTTACCGGGCAGCTTAAGCACTGGAGGGGTTTGAATGCAAACCGCATCACATGACCCACATACCTGGAGACTGCTCTTGCTGTCTCCACCATGCACACACTACGCACGTACCACTGGGCAGTGACTGCCAGGAGCAGCCATCAAGATTGCAAACTTGAGGACTCAGAAGTCCAAACCTCTGGGCTAGGTGTGCCTTTGGATTGTGGGCAGTGACAAGGACAAGGACAGCAGAGAGGGGCATGTGACTTTCTGGCTATGGCAGGTGAAAGCCGTCCCTGCCTCCACAGTGAGGTCCCCCTCTGCCCTCCGCACTGCTGTTCCTTGCAGCCGGTTGCTCAGTAACCTTGAACCGAATCCCCAGTCTCGGCTTCCTCCCTGAACAGCTGTGAGGCCCCAGCCCCTTGCTGCTACTCACGCCCATTATGGGGAGGCTGTGCTGAGGGAGAGGCTCTTCTCTAGATAGTTTAGTGCAAGCTTCTGGCTTGGGCCCAAAATGAACCTGCCATAGAAGTCCTATTTAGCATCCAGCTGCTGCAGTTTAACATGCTTCTGTGGGACACAAGCTGATGACTTCAGATACTTGTAACTGGTCCAGCTGTAACCCTTGCCTAAAGCATGACCCTGGCAGAGCTTCTCAGTAAAGCAGTAACCACCTTTTTTTTCCCCCCTCTTTATTTTTAACCTAGACAATGCAGCATGTTTTTTTCTTTTCTTCTAAAGGAGTGCTGAAAATTCCCAGGGAACTCTGGGTTGAGGCACAGGTCAGATGAAATCTGTGGCAGAAGCATCAGGGGAGGCACCACGAGGAGGAGAGGGTCAGGAGCCACTTTTTCCATCATGGTGCAAATGCACTAGGCCACACTGGTGACCAGCCTGAGGAGCAGAGGTGCCAAGTCCACAGAGGGACCCCAACTGGAGCCCCGGCCACTTGCCTTGCCCCATGAAGGAGGAGGACATGTCCAACCCATGAAGTAGAAAAGGAAACCCAAAAAGCTCCTCAGCTCTATTGTTCTGCTGTCTCTTGGCTTCTGTGCCTGGCAGGCTGGCAGCCCCCCAGAGCCCTCCCTGGCACCACGGGCTGTACTAGTGTCCCATCTTCTTCTCCCCATTTCTTACTTACGAAGAAAGTGGTTCTATCTTCTAAACACAGTGTTTTATTTTAAGTAATTGCCAGTAGACCCTGGAGATTTATTATTAATTCACGATGAAGAATTTCAGGAGTCCTCAGACCTAAGGCAGGCGATATATTTATTGTTCCTCCATAAAGGTAGACCCTTTGCCTTTATGGTTTTACTGTTAACTATAACCTAGTATGGAGAGACAGTATCTCTCATGTTTTGCTGTTAGGCAGCAGACAAGTTTCCCCAAATCACAGTTTGTAGAGAAAAAAACCAAAGTGAGAAACCCACTTATTTTTGCAAACAGAAGTAAAAAAAATCCCAGAAAACTAAAGCTTTATAGAATGACAAACAGCTTTGAAAAGCTCTTTCACTGCATTTAAAACATTTGCCTGGAGATAGGCGGACTTTCTGTGATCCAGAAACTAGTAAAAGACTATTTCCTTGAAGTATTTAGACCATTGCAGATTTTAGAACTGTTTGTCTTTCTAAAAATTATTTGCTCGGGGTGTTGCTGAATAGGAAGCTGCCTTTTTTGATGCTGAATTAGTAGTAGGTCATCAGGTCCAGTCAGTTGAGACCACCAGTTTCAGTCTCAAGACAGAGCAGAGCAACTGARCTAGTCCCACATGTCAGGCTAAAAACAGACTGCTGGCATTTATTTTTTGGTAAAAAGAAAAAGAAGAATATAATCTCTAGACTATAATGACATGTAGTGTGTGAATTCTGTGTCTCATGAGTGCTGCCTTGTGCCGTGGATAATGCAGTCAGTGGTGCAGCCCTGGCATGGGTCTCCATGAACAGACAAGTCAGCAGGCAACCAGTTTCTGCCCAGATTTCTTCCAAATTGGGATCTCTGCAATTCAAGGGGAAGAGAAGGAGGGTGGATACCGTTCTCCAGAAGGAAAATGAGTGAATTGGAATATCAGGGCTTAAAATCCCAAGAAAGTTCACCAAAACAAAGAGGAAAACTCGAGGACAGAGGAATGTGCAGATGTACTTCAGTAGCAGGGGAGTCATAGTTGGGACCAGCAGCTGGAGAAGAAAGATCAGTTCAAGACAGAAGAAAAAAATCTTTGCATTATTGGGGGGCCAGAGGATCCTGAGCTCCAAAAAGCCAGCTGAGGAACTACATGTGCCTGCCTTCATGGTTTAAACAGACCTAAAATAAATAGCAGCTGATACTGGAATGTTCTGACATGTCTGTGGTTGTGCTGTAAGGATGTGTGTCCCTGAGTGATGCCCAGCTAGGAGCCGGGAGACAGTGCAGCCACAGAGGGCAGCAGGGGCTGGATTTCCTGGAGGTGCCCCATTCGCTGGCAGAGTGGGGTCCTGGAAAGAGCCCTCTGGGAAGGGGTGGAGAGAGATCCCAGCAGGGGCCGTCTGACAGCGCTGCCATGTGGGCTGCTCCTCTCTTCTGCCCAAGTGCAATGGCTCTCCTTACTCCTGGTTAACTCCTGGTCTGAAGAACAACTTGCCATCCTTCACCCACTAGATAGGAACTAGGCAGGTCTTGCAAACCTGGTGAGGTATTCCCCTCTGCTCAGGCAGCCCCCTAAAACACAAGTCGTAATTTTTTGTCTCAACCCATCAGCCTTCCCCCACCCTGTGTGCACAGGAGGTTTCTGCTCTTGAAGGTTTTCATCACCCTCAAGGCACACACATTTGTCTTAGAATAAAACCTTCTCCCCTTTTTCCCCCCATTCTTATGATACATGCAATAGCTTGCAGTTTGTTCCCTTGCAAAGACTGCAGAGCACCTCTAAGCTTGTTTTGTGTCCAAAAAACCATCTCCTGTCTCCAGCAGGAGGTCTGTGATGCATCCCAGATGTTTGCAGGTGGCAGCAGTTGCCAGACACAACAGATTACAGGAGGGAGATGGATGAGCACTGAGCAATTTCTTCTCCTCTTTGGAGGAGGAAAGTTTTGCTGTTGGCTCTCCTTGCCCCACTGGTATATGAAACCTTTTAAATATCACTTGGAGGCTTCTCCATTTCTAGCTGTGATTGTCATGGGGAACTGAAAGGGGATGCAGAACAGGTTCAGGTCATAATATAAGACTCATCTTTTATCTCCTCTTTGGTTACCTACTGCCAGTTCCAAATTAGCCCATTCCAGTCCCTTCAAACAGAGGAAAAGCACCAGCAGAGACCATCTTCATCCTGTGGCTGTTGTTTGTGTGCTCAGTACAGCCTCAGGCTGTGTTCCTGGCTCTCTCTGGTTGCCTCCTTTCTCCCACCCTTGCAGGATTTTTGGCAAGGATTGCTTTCTGAGGCCAGGTTTGTTCCTGGCCGGCTGGGGCCCTTGTCCCTGGCCGAGACCCTGGATGCTAAGTTTGTTATAAAATAATTTATTCAGTCTTACCATGTGTTTATCACAGGAAAGCTGTTAGACCAAAGAGGATCTCTCTGCTGCAATGACTACCTGTGCCCAGGTACAGAGGTACTGTGGATGGCTATTTCCCACAGTGAAGCTACCCACCTGCCTCATTATTTGGCATTCTGGCTAGGATGGCACTGTTAGGACTGTCATAACTCACACTGGTGACAAGCAGCGAGGCTAGTGGTGGAGGGGAATAGAGAAACAGGGCTCCTTTTACACAGGAAATTTCCCGTGCTTCAACACTATGCTGGAAATAGGGCCAACAAAAACAAGATTTTTTTTTCACGAGAGAAGTGGCTTAAATACTCGGTTTCACAGAGATAGGCAAGTGGCCGAGCAGCTCTTCCTTAGAGATCTTTTTATTTAGAGTTTAAAACTGGTAAAGACCGTGTCCACTCTGCCATTTTATCAGCAGTCTCAAATGAAACGCTGTTTTGCTCAGCTTCCCGGAAGGATGCCAAAGCTTAGTGTTATCAGGAGCACTCCTTTCCTGTGGACAAGGGGGAAAAAAACAGCAAAAAAAGGTCATCTATAGCAATCTGTGCTGACAGATTTTTCTGAGAAATAGCCCGTCTAATTACAACAAGAAAGAGATTTGTATTGACAAATTACTTTTGAAGAACAGACTGATGGGAACAGTCCCCCAGCCTGCACTTTGGTAGAAGGTAAATTCTACAAAATTCTGACCCAGTCATACCTCACACACACTGGATGTGTGGAGAGAAGCAGGGTAGGAGTAAATGTGTGAGGAACAGCACTGAGAAATTCTGATGACAATCATGGGGACATCCTTTTCCAAATGGGACAAGGAACTCTGGCTTGTACTGATTCATAGCTTGTTTGCAGGGCACTGTTTATAATTCTGCTTACACTTCCTAATTGGTAACCCTAACGGAATATTACAAATTCCTCATAATCTGTCATCTGTCATGTATCAGAATTATTTTATATATTTTCAACGGGAAAAATTACCATTTTCTTGACTGATTCAGAACAGCAAACACTGGAGACAATGAACTGATCAGGAACAGTGAAGCACCATATGTGAAACCTGGCTGGATATTGCCTGTTGGATTGGAGCTCACTGGAGCTGATTTGGGAAAATCCACCCTTGATCTCAGCCCTCGCCTTTTCCATCACAGGGTACCGCAGACAATTTCAGAGATGCCCAGGCCATCTGCTTCAGACATTCCTGAATGCAGCTGTCCCCTGGGCACCAGGGGAAGCTATGTGACACATGGAACAGCAGCTCATCTGGGTTTTGGGGTCCTTCAGTGAGGGCTTCATTTGGAACCTGTCTGCAGCAGCTCTCCAAGGCAATGGGACATGTGGCTGTCACCACTTTGCCCATCCCACATGATGAGGCACTTCATCTGCCATGGAGCAACCCACCGTGGAGGGCAGGTCCTGTTGCTATTGCCTCAGCTCCTACACCATTTATTCTTCCATCCTCCTCCCTTGTATTCATTTCCTGAGCTGCTCTAGCTGTGACATCTGCACAATTACCAGCTGGTTTCCCATTTTTAATTGCCCTCGGAGGGCTTCTTCAAGAGCCACACCTGCTTTTGTGGGAGCCTTAATTTGCCACTGTCCAAACTGGAGCAGCAAGCATTTAAAATTCAGCCTCTATGAGTGTGTTGTATTTCTTCAAGTGCGTGATTAATTGCTAGGCCTTTACAGGCTGCATTCAGCTATTTCTGCATAAAACAGAGTCTGTCTTCTGCTGGAAAGCTCCCCACATTATGGATATTAAATATCTTCTTGTCCATAGGACTTGGGTTTGTTCACCCCATTTGTTCTTGAAGAAAGAGATTGTATGAAATGCAAAGAATGCTCAGTGCCCTCTCAAGTTTATTCTGTTTAGAGGGGGAAAAATAGTTATTTTTCTCTCTCAGAAGTGTTCTTGTAAGGAACAATTTGAGCTTAAGGCAGGAGGGGATGTTTCAGGTAATCCCACCCAGCCCCTGCAGCAGTGTAAGAAAGCAGTTTGTATAATCCAGCTCATAAACTGCTCGAATTCCACCTTAAAAAACATTAAGCTTTTTTTTTTCCTCTTTCACAGCTGCTATTGGAAGGTTTCTTTAAAATCTTAGTTTTTAAGCCCAAAATTATTTCCTTCGTTTATCTGTGCTTGGAAAATCCCTCCATGACTGAGCAAGGGGTGCTTTCCCTTTCTCTTACAGCATCTCCTCAGTTGGGATGTGGTCAGTGGGATCAGGCTTTAAGGACAACAAAGGCAGCTTGAGACGCAGCCGAAGTCCTGAGAGTGGGCACTAAATCCAGCTGGTTCCTGTCATGGATCATTTAGGGCCACGTACACAGGTGGGTCTTGCTGTGCCCACTCCTCCTCCTGTAGAAACAGGAGCAGGAGCAGGTGGGAGGCTTGCTTAGAGTGCTGCGTGGAAGCAGCGGGTTTGGGGTACTGCGTGAGGAGGAATCGGTCAGASCCCAAAGGGTAACAGGGAGAGTTAAAGGGGAGAGAGAGGAAAAGTTGCGATGAGAGACACAGAATGCAGGAAAAGTCCCAATCCTTACTCTGCTTACTAAAAGCAAGGATTACCCTTATCCCAAACCCGCAGTTTGCGAGCAGGCCGGCAGGAGGCGCGGCGGGGCCGGGTAGGGCCCGCGGGGCGCCCGGGGCGCCTCCCTTCCCCCGGCACCCCCGCCGGCCCTGAGGAGCTGCGCCCTCGCCGCCTCCGCCGTGCAGGCTCTCGATACGAAAAATGGGTAAGCGAGGCCATAGAAGCAAACTGTGGGGACATCTGTGTCCCGTTCTGGGCTCCTCAGTACGAGAGAGACATGGAGCTCCTGGAGCAGGTCCAGCAGAGGGCAACAGAGGTGAGCAAAAGACTGGAACATCTCTCATGAGGGAAGGCTGGGGCAGCTGGGCCTGTTCCGCCTTGAGATTAGACGACTGAGAGACCACATGAATAAGTAGCTGGAGGGAGGGTGTCAAGAGCATGGAGCCAGGCTCTTCTTCGTGGTGCTGAGCAACAGGACAAGAGGCAATGGGCAGAACCTGAAGCACGGGAAGTTCCACCTGTACGCGAGAAAGAACTTCTTTCCACTTGACCGTGCAATGGAGCAGATTGTCCATAGAGGCTGTGGAGTCTCCCTCACTGGAGATATTCGAGAACCAACTGGACACAATCCTGTGCTATGTGCTCTAGGATGACCCTGCTTGAGCAGGGAACTTGGAACAGATGTCCCGCTGTGGTCCCTTCCAGCCTGACCCATTGAGTGATTGATTCTGTGATCTCCACTTCCAGGGCCCACTGGGCCTTTCCCACTGCCTGTTCCCAGCCCACCCCAGCTGCCCAAGCCAATGGAGCACATACCACTGTTCCAGGGCTGCTGGTGGTGGGTATCTTCCACCTTGGAGTGTATCTGCAGGCCCTGTGAATGACAGGTCCCAGCCAGCAGCCTTCGTGCAGTGCCAAAGGCTACAGTGCTAGCTGCAGCAAGGCATTCCCCGCATCCTGGGCAGCCTTCGGACAGACGCCTGACTGGGGTAGGGAGAGACCAGGGCAGGCTGGCTGACAGTTTATAGTGATTTCCTGATGAAATTGGGCTGGCAGAGTGGAACTGATGTAACTGATACAGATTTGGGATAACATCATACTGGTTTGCAAGTCCATAGTGACTTCCATGTATTTGAAATACCAGAATAATCCCTACAGTCTATTTAATCCATACAATCCATCTCTATGAAGCTTGAAATTAAAGCATCCAGTCAACTGTAATTCTGAAATGTTCTTATTTTTGAACCTTCCCTTTACTTAAATGTGTTTCAATACTTACACAAAAAAATRTTTTTCTGTGTAGGTGAAAGTTGTCTTTCAAAACAGCTATTAAAGACTTCTTATGCTAAAATGGAGGGTTTCAAACCTTCCCCTTCATTAGGCTGTGTTTTCTTAAAAACTCCTGTTGGATTTGCTGCTGCTTGCCCTCTCTGCCACAGCCCTTCAGGGAAAAGAAGGTGGGGAAATGTTACATGGAGCTTTTCCAGTGCTTTTCACTACCCAGTGCCCAGAGCTCATTTGGTCTGCACCTCCCCCTGAAGTGCATGGTTTAACATTTGACAGATGCCACAACACCAAGCCTGACAGACTTCAAGAAGTTTTTGGACAATACTCTCGGGCACAAGACGTCACTCTTTGGCATGGTCCTATGAAGGGCCAGGAGTTGGGCTTGATGATTCTTGTGGGCCCCTTCCAAATCAGAATATTCTGTGATTCTGTGATATATTTTGATGTATTAGTTAGGAGACAAGGAAGATGACCAGTACCACAAAATCTTCTCATTCACCCCTTATTTGCTAAGTCTCTGTACTTGTGGAGGGTGCAGGCTGGTGTCTGGGGCAATGGGCAAGTGTCTCCATGAGGCTGCAGTCTGTGCAGGCAATGCAGACTGCATCCTGAGGGACGCTGGAGGGCTCATCTGCTGAGCCTGGGCCAGCCATGCCATTTGCATGGCCACCAAGCGCATTGATAAAAAAGGCTTAGCTTATTTAGCTGTGAAATTGCCATTTTTGGCACTGTTATGGGGAGCTGACTGAGACTGATTCCTGTGCAGGCAGTCCCTCAGCACCCTCCTTTTCTGAGGACCCATGTTCATGGAACATTAGGAGAGCATCTCCAGCAGACTTTGGCAGTGCTACTGGTTCAAAGGGAGTCCTGCTGTGAATTAAAGGACTCATTGGCATACCTGCACTGATCCTCCTCCATCGTCCACTCCCTGCTCTGTTGTTAGTTAATGTAAGGAAAAGAAGATAAATTCCACTGAGTAGACCTGGAGACTTACTTCTATTAAATTAATCTCTTCCATGGACATTGTTGATTTGTGGAGCTTAAAGTGGAATAGAGTCTCTCATCCCTGAGGCCTGTAGTGTTGGTTTCCGAAGTCTCATTTGCACCATCTCCCCCTGGGAAAGGGGGGCTCTGGAAAGCCTGAACTTACTGCACTGTCATACCAGTGACAATGCTCTTAATTTCTGTGCATGCAGTTGGTGTGGTGGTAACAGAGTGGGCTTGGAGAAGTGGGTCTGGGGAGAGCATCCAGGGCTCACCTCTCTTCTTAGAAGTGCAACATGTTTTGTCATGTCCATTGGCCAGTGCGAATTACATGTCCCTGGATGGATGTTCAAACAGTTAAACAATGAAATACATATGGAAAAAAGGACTGCATATACAAGCTACATTGTCTCGTGTGATGCATTTAATGTGCTTAATTTACATGCTGACAACTTTGCCATTTCTAAACAATGTTATCATTCATCTTTCTGATAATTAATCAGCACAAGCTTCAAACACTGTTTATCACACTTTGATGCAGCAATTAGACAAGAAAGGCAAACTGTTACGGGGCAAGTTTTGGCTTGTTTTTTTTCTTCAAAAATCTTACAGTATTTACAAAGATGTATTTTTTTCTAACACCATTCTTAGAATTATTCACTCATTCACAATCAGTCATTGTATAAAAACATCATTCAGAAACAGGTTTTAAAATACACCCACCTCCATTGCATAGTATACAGAAAAATAGGTGAGAGTTAAAACACTTGATTTTTGAATGAAAGCGTGAACTGATTCAGAGGTACAACATTTCTGAGGAAGAAAGATGCACTTTTGAAAAAGAATGAACTGTACTTCTTCTGAAGCTAATGAGCTTCTTGAAGGTCTACCATCAAATTTCCCTTTTACAGACCAAGTATCTTTTACCACACACACAATGCTTACATTAAGGTCAAACAAATCACATTGCAATTAGATTTACCCTTTGTATTTGCATGTGGACACTGACAAAAATGAGTTACACAAAGCACTCACAAGGATCAGTGTTGGTTTCCTGTGTCATGGCCCATCTGTGGAACAACTCCATGGACCCAATTTGTTATTTCCAATTTCTGCTTGTGTAACTGAGGAGCTGAATATACCCTCATACCTTTAGAAAYTCTTCTTCTGTAAGAAGACCTTGGGTTTTGTTCGCTGGTAATACTTAGAATGGCAGGTCGTGGAGGGATTAGCAGGCACTAATGGCATCTATCCCACTGATTTTCAGACAAAACTTGGTAATTTGGTTATCTTGTATGCTGAGTTTGTTTTTTTTTTCCCTTTAAAAATGTGCTCCGGTGATTTCATTGAGCCTGGTTGATTAAAGAGCAACAGGGAACTCTGAACAATAGGTGCTTGTTTTACAGCTACTGCCAATGCTTCGAAAGCACTAAATTGCCTTTTATACTCAACAGTCTAATAACAAAGACTGATTTTTTCCATTTTTTTCCCAGTTGATTTGATGGTTCACTTGAGCTTTAAAAACACATTACATAAATTTTTACAGCTATTACAGAAGTCTTTTGTTAAGTTTAATCTGGTGTTTGGTTTTTCCCCCCCACAGTGTAATCAGTCACCCTTAAATGCACTGTACCACACATACCCGGTTCGTGCTTGCCTCTGGATCCATAGAAGTAGTAAGTCCTAGAGTATTGTTTTACATGGGGAGGGACCTAAATCCTTTCAAAGGCAGTTTCTCACTGAAAGCTCCTGCTTCAGAGGTATATCAGATAAAGTGCTGGGCACTCCTGAAGGCACCTCTGGCAACAGCTCTATCCTCTTCGGCTGTTTAATTTAACTTCACTGTTACAACTTTCTTTGTGCTTGATAGCCCATGGTGGAAATAATCGCTAGGATTAGCTGGGAGGGTGGGAGATCTATCAGTGTAGACCTCTCTCCCTGCTGCAGAATAAAGGGAAATGTGCTGGTCATCAGGCAGAGGTATAGAGAACAAGAGCTGGTAGAAGAGCAGTGTTGAAAAACCTTCAGAAATGCAATTGGGTACAAAATACCAAAACCTGAGCAGATGATATTATCTTCACCAGGAAAAGCAGAGAGGCTGTTAAATGCCAGGCTTCCTCATTCTGTTTCCTCCTGACCCTTGTGTGTCCAGATGCCTTTTCACCTTCCCACTGGCTTTGAAGGGGAGGATTTCTGTCACTTTTTCCCTTTCCCAGCCCTCCCCACCGCTGTGGTCCATCAGGAAAGCCTGGCCCTGGAAATGTGCAGGGCCAGTAGTCACGTTGGAGAAAATGAAGAAGGAAAGGCTGAGAGAAGTGGGATGCTCTCACTGCTGTCCTGCTGACCCACCTCTCTCAGCATTATGGTCATGCAGCAAAGCTCTTGGCTCTTTGAAGAATGGGTCAGTATAGACAGGGCTTGGCTGGAACTGTAAGGAGAAGATGGGGCTCTGCTGCTGATGGAGCTGAAGGAGTGAATCAGGATGAACCCAGTTAAATGCAGAGAGGTCGGTCTCCACTCCTGAGCTGCTCAGTGCGGGGAGCATGGGTGAGCTCCTCAGATGCTCAGAGATCCCCATGTGCACCCACCAGAAATCTTTGTGGATAGCCAGCCAGGATTCTGCTCTCATTGCCATTACTGTAAATCTAGGTGAGCAACACGAATGTCCCTGGCTGTCTTTGGAGCAGCACAAAACCTGGCTTCGTGTTACAACCACTGTAAATACAAGATGGATCAGATTCACGCCTGGTGGAGCACAATGGAGGAGTGGGGGACAGCACTCTATTAATGAAGCTATTATTCAAATGAAGAACTTTAAAAAAACAAACAGAGAAGGATGGAGTCGCTGATGACACTGACTAACATTGTTCAGGGATCACAGTAAGGAGATCTGCTTGGCAAACAGGGAGAGCAGAGCCAGTGCCAGGACACAGCTGCTGCACGGGGGGAGCAGTGCCAAGGGGGCTGTGTTTCGGAGCATGCACTCCACCCTGGACCAGGAGCCATTGTTGGGCAGTGGCTGTATTCCTGCCAGGCTGCACATGATATTGTAAACATCCACGGATCTGATGGGAGGCGCTCGGTAGTTGGATCGGAAATCTGCAGGCAAAAGAGAGGAGTTGGCATCATGCAAYTTAGGGCTCAGGCCCTGAAATGTGGGTGCTGTGAGGCAGACTCCTTTGCCTTTCCTGGGACTTACTCCCCAGGGTGGGATGTGGCATGCTATACAATTCACATAGCTCAGCAAAAATGCTTTAAACAATTTTACTCGTTATTTTTACTTCTAGTTCAATTTTATTCTAAAAACAGCCCCAAATTTTTAAGTACAGGAGCTACTTTACTGCGTGTGCTTGGTAGATTTAATAGCCTGACATAATTGTATTGCACATTCTGCTTTCACTCCTGTCTATGGCTGAAGCCTGGTGCTCTGCCCTGCTTAAAGGGCCTGATGAAGCGGAAACCAGGAGTTTCACATCTGCCATTGGACGGGTGGGTGAGGTATGCCGCAGCCTTCCAAAGAAAGTGCTCTGCAGTAGTGAGTCTGAATCCACCAACAAAAGCGGAATTCATGTGTTTCAAACAGAATTGAAAGTTTAGGCCAAAATGTAGGAAAACAAGGCAAAGAGATAGAGTTACTGCACTGGGACATTAGAGAGAGGCTGACCAAATCCCTTCACATCTCTCTGCCCTGTTTCTTCAGCTATAAAATAGATGCAGTGCTACAAACTTTCCATAGTGAGGAAATCCTGCCATCTATTTGTAATTTTTGGGCGTCGCAGAGTGCCACATCAGGGTCCTGATGTGCCAGGGGCTGCAGGGATGCAGGGGTGAGGACAATGGGGCTACAGAGGAAGTGGAACACCAGGGATGGTGGCACTGTACCTGGTCCATAGGCGAGGAAGAAACCTCTCATATCCATGAGCTCATTGTCATAGCCATGCCAGCCATTCTGCCAGGCCTCCTTCTTCCCTGTTCCATTCTCCCAGAAGGGCAGCTTGTCCCTGCTCTGGGTGACAATGGCAGAGCGTGGTTAGTGCCTGTCTGTCTGCTGGGCTGTCCTGGGGCTCTGTGGGGTGCCATGTTGTGTCCCCGTGTGCTGTACCACTCTATCAGGCCCCTGCACTGAGCTGTCTCCTGCACAAGAGCTCATCCCCAGGAAGGGGACCCCTGGTTTTGCTGTCTCAGTGAGTAACCATCTCCCAGCTAAGAGGGGAGGACAACTCATCTAAATTTCTGCCACAAGCACAAAGTACCACAGTCTGTGTGACATGAGGTGGTGTCTTGTCCCCATGCCTACTAGCAGCACCGCTCTCCCACCCAGTGCCATGCACTTCCATGGATTTGCTGGTGTGTTGTTCTGCCCCACATGCCATTCACACCTTAGAAAAATAAGTCAATTTTGCTTCATTTGCCTAGTCAGCCTAAACAATACAAATATCACCCCTACTAGGTATTTTCTAATTATTATTTTTTCTCGTACATGTTTTCATATTAGAGCAATGAGGTTTGTTCTAGGGAACACTGGCTCTGACCCAAGACAGTCCCCCTTTCCCTAGCCTAGACCGCTCTGTTTTCTTTTCTTGCTCAGTGGGTCTATGCTTTATTAGTCATTATAAATCTTATTCTTCCTTGCCCATATTGCACTTAGGATGTACTTTTAAATTCCTTCCTTACTTTCTCCTGCTTCATATTAACAGCTCTTAGCAGACTACCTAGAACAGTGCTATATCTGTCGGAGCAGCAGTCCCTAGGATCAAAATGCTGGACCAACCCTGTCCAGGAGTTTCTCCTGTCCCATGCTCCTTAGGGATAGCAGCAGATGTGGAACTCCAGATAGCCCCAAAACTATGACAGGAATTTCACTTAAACATAGAACATCAACTGACAGTTCATCAGACCCCTGACATTAATTTCTCTGAAAGTTACAGAGAAGGAGCTGCACAGTTCTCTAAAGTGACCAGGTCTGGGCTTCACACTCAGGCACAGAAGGACAGAAGATGCCTCAAAAGAGTTTCCCACATTCCCACCTTGGGCAAGTGGTGCCACAATTCCTGCAGATGGTGAAGCAGATTAACTGAGGATCCCTTTCCTTTTATAAACATTTATTTTGTCTGATTTTTGTCTTCTTCCTTAAGAAAGAAAATTGACTGTGCACTGAGGACAGCAGTAGTTATGACTAAGAGGTGTAGCTCTTCCTACTATTTTCCAGGGGAACCCCATTTCTTCACATGTAATACTCAGCAGATGTACCAGATAATTCCAGAATACTACAGAATGGGTCGGGTTGGAAAGGATCACGGTGGGTCATCTGGTCCAACCTCCCTGCTCAAGCAGGGTTGTCCTAGATCACATTGCGCAGAATTGCATCCAGACAGTTCTTGAATATCTCCAGTGAAGGAGACTCCACAGCCTCTCTGGGTGGTCTGTTCCAGATTAAATTAAACTATTTTAGCTGACAAATTTATTTTCTTGTCCCCATCTATTCCCTGACAGTGCTCAGAGCAAGCCAAGGAGAAAACAGGCTCCTTCTCGTCTTCCTACCATAGCACCTCCTTATGCTGTAGCTTCCTGCAATTCCTGGGGTCTAGCTGTGCTGCTCACCCTCAGGCAACCTGTACAGCGTTTGCCAGCATCGGTTTCACGCAAGTGAAGTCACATTAAATTTGCAGTGGTTCTTTGGCAGTATCATGACACTGCCAAACCTACACGCTCCATGTCCTGTCAGATGTCCTGGACCCCATTGCTTCCCCAGAAATACCAAATGCAGGAGGTAGTGTGGTTTCCATAACCCATCCAGACACCAGGGGACACCTACTTGCAACAGAATGTGCAGTCAAAGGCACAGTAATTTCCATTGCTTTTGGTGCTAGTTGGGTCAGAAAACATACTACTTCCTTTTACAGCAGCTGAAGTGAGAGCTCATGAAATGCAACCACTAACAGCAGTAGCTTGAGGGACAGGGCTGTGCAAGCATCCCAGTGCTGCCCTTCTGGAGCATTAGGCTCTGCCTTACAGCAAGCCGCACAAAGTCCTGGGGCTTCTTTGGGGCCACGGCACTGGCAGCATACTGATGTGCCTGCTTGACAAGTCCAAATGGGATGGAGGACTCGGCCGAGACATAATTTTTCATGCTCAGGCTAAGCCTGGGCTAGCGATGCTCCTCAAAGATGAAAGAGGATGTCTGGGACTGCTGACAATGGACTTTTCCCTGCATGTGCATGTTTAGAAATGTACTGCAATTGCTCCCTAAATATTGGGAAAGTACACTGGGAGGGGTAGAGAGTGAACATACAGCCCTGAGGGCTAACACCATTGCTGCACACAGGAGAGAAGCTGGGGGAACTTCTGCTCAAAGAATGGGGACCACTCGCTCGTGTGAAGGGAACAAGGTAATATGAGCAGATCAGCTTTGATACAGCGTGAAATCCCTCCTCATCCTGCTTTAACCAAAACGTAGATGGGCTTTAGTTCCTATGCTCCTTGCTGAGGAAAACAACTTTCCAGACACATCCCCTTTATCTCTTTCAAAAAACAACAACAACAACAACAAAATGCCTTTTTTCAAACAGCTTTTAGCTATCCACTAGCCAACAGAGAGTTAAAACACCCCAGGAGTGTGACAGGGAGGAGATGAACATCTTCTCTTCAGTGGTTTGGGCAGGAAGTATAATAGAAGGCTCAATTATTGCTTTAAAAATATGACAGGAAACTTTCATTTTCATATCCCATTCACAGATAATGAAAATGTACCGAAGAGAAGGAAAATCTGACAGCATTAATGAGAGGACATTCTTGAAAATCAGAAACAATGGGAAGGAATGGGCAGAGAGGCAGAAATAATTATCATAGCAGCAGTGTTTGCTGCACTGTTATTAAGGTTTGTCAGAGTTTCAATGATTTTTTTAAGTGCTTTATTTTCTACAGAATATGTAAAAACATTCTGCTTTGAACTTTTGTACAAAAGAGCTTAGTTGTAATTTTTAAAAATAATTTTGGCACAAATGTTTCAGATTCCTACACTACCTGTCTAAATCTTAACTCTGGCTTTTTATACTTTTTTTTTTTTAACCAGAAATGTGGTACTCACCCATCTGTACTCAAAAGCCATCGGGTTTTTTTAGAGGTGCATTTTTAATCAGCTGTAGAAACTATTATGCTAAATTCAGGTCAGCTAGTGAGAAATGTGGTGGTGTGGATTGTACTCAGCAAAGCTTGGTGAGCAGTAGCTCTGAAGGTCATGAAAGAAGGTCACTCAGCTGAGTTACAATAATCTGCAAGGCAATGATGTGCAGTGACTATGCTGGGACATGAAAAAAAGCCAGGACTCCTTGATTCTGTTGCCACCTTACTGACTTCATGTATGGCCTTGGGGCAAATCACTTAGTACCACTCCTCAGTTTACCTCCTTAGAAGACGTATAGTTGCCTCACCCTCTGAGCTGTGCTGAGTTGCAGTTAGTATCTGTAATGTGGAGATGGCTGGTAGAGATACAGGTACAAAATTACAACAACAATTTTTAGTAAGAAAATAAGTTAGTATTAAAAATTTCTTCTTGTGTGGGTTCTCTGCCTAACAAGTTCCCAGATTTTCAGTGTGTGCACTGGCCATCTCTGAGGAGTAAACCTCCAGTCTGACCCTTTTGAGACTGGAGGGCTTGGGAGAAATGGGGAGTTTTTAGGACAGTCTGGTGGGTGTAAAGCCAGGCAGAAGGAAAAGTTGCCACAAGGTACTGCTGAATGGAGGGATAGTAAGGACTTGAAATGGAAACACTCTTTCTGTGCCTGAGATGAAGACAGATTGGCAGGGGGAAGAAGAGTAAAGCAACGGAACTAGAATGTGAAATACAAGAACTACTCCTGCTTTTTGACAACAGAGAAAAAAGAGCCATCTTGACTATTTTACTGTCTACCTTCAGGATAGCTGCAATACCTTTAAGTTCTTTTAAGCAAACACCAATATTTGACATTAGTTTTGTAGTAAGCCCATTGACTTTAACTCAATGATCAGCATAGAATTGCAGATTTTTCTGGCTGTTTTAATATATTGCACCTTTTCATATTCCTGCCTAAGTATTTTGCTTCTACACTTTACCTCTACTATGAACCATCCTTCCTCAGCCACGAGAGTTAGTGGAGACACAAATTTTCCTTTTTTGTAGAAAAACCTGTTTGGAATATCCTGTATGTTATAAACATCCATGTGTTCCACAGCTCTCAATTTTTGATATATCTGTAAAGAAAACAAATGTTAGGAGACCATATGACTGTAAAGAGCAGAAATACACCCATGGGTACATGGAAACACCTGAATTTGCAAAATGGCTAATCCTCTGTAGTGGCTAATCATTAGCACATTCAAACTGGGACTTTGCCTGTCCAAAGATCATGGCTGGACAAAGCCTGCTTATGTGGTTTAGGAGATTCTGAAAACTCGGATCATAAACACATAGGAATGCAAGAATTCATGTATTATGTGTATTTATAATACACACATTCAGAAATGTATACATGTGAGTATACCAGCCTACAGAAACAGACCAGGAAAAACCACACCTTCACAGGACAGTAACGAAGTGGTGAGAGATGCTCAAAGGCACCATGTGGACTGTGTACAGATGGGGGAGAGGGATATTGTCTTTAGCCTCTGCCACTCATTCCCTCTTTGTGCTCTTGAGTGAGGAATTAATGTCACCTCACCTGTGTTTCTTGCACTTAAGCAGTCAATCACTATCAAGGGATTGATAGTGCTCAGTTATCTGCTTTGTTAGTTATCTGCCCTGAGATTTATTAGCCAATGCCTGCAGCTTTGAGTCTGCACAATGCCATGTAAGTAGTTTATTAATATTAATCATACTGTCTGGAATATAAACACACAAGTGTCATTATACCCCAGATTATTCAGAAAAAATATTTTAAATGCCTGAAGAAGATGTTCATAAAGAAGGCAGCTATTGGAGTCCCCAGACTCTATATTGTTCTTTAACAAATTAAATATAAATAATCTTCAGGAATAAATATCTCAATTCTGCAAAGAATGACAAGTTCTTCACTAGCCTTTTAGCAAAGTCACCCTTGTGTGTATATGTGTGCCAGATGTGTGCACTGATGTGCAGTGACCATAAGGACAGCACCAGGGTGTGATGGCACAATTTCTCCCATCATGACTGGGAGTAGAGAGTGGTCCTGGTGTTTCACCAGTACTTCTGGTGCTTCAAAATGGGGTAATTCTTAGAGGTGATAATCATTATGTTATAATACACTCCAATTCATAAACATAGCTCTTTAAAGTGAATTAGGAAGAGAGAATCTAGCTATTGGGAAACTGAAAATCAATTTTATTTTGCTTAAAAAGCAGCCCTCCAGTAAGAAATCCTAAAAAGAAATGAAGAAAAGAAACAAAAATACAGTGCAAGGCATTGTACTTTATTCTCCTTAGGGATATTAGGCTGTTTAATGAGAGAGAAGTATGTGCTGAAGAATTTTGTCAGATGAAACCCCATGTCTGTATGAAGCTGCAACTCGCCCTTGTTTGAAGGTCTGGCCTAAAAACCAGGGAGCTCTGGGTTAAGCATATCAATGCTGTGATCCCCTATGATGCACTTGTGAGTCAATTGCTCATGCACGCCTCTAAGACAACTTTCGGTTCTGTCGCTAATTTGAAATGTTCACAATATCACAGATATACAGTCCCTGGAGAGACTGTTTGGGTGCAAAGATCAGCAAATATTCTCTTTTAAAAAATTTCACAGGCTTCAATATACTGTAACTGGATAAAATGTAATATAGAAACCAAAATTATTCACCTGGGGCACGGCCTGCCCATTTTGTACATCCACTCGTCTACATGCTGAGAACGGCATAATGACTTCTCATGCATTGCTTTCTGGTTAGACCATAATGTACTAGTCTATTAGTTAGAGACACTGCATTTTCATTCTTTTCAAGTAATTTTCAAATTTTTTCTCTATTGTTTTAATTTATCCCTCAAAATCCTGCAGTTCTAGCATTGAGCTTTTATGGTTAACTCAATCCAACATGCTTCATCAAAAATTCCTCAAAGGAAAATATTGTAAAAATACATTTTTTCCAATTCCAGTCTAATGGAGTTAATTCCTCTGTGGGAGTTTACTGGAATATGAATGTCTGAACCTGCTCCACATAATTTGAAAATCCCAGCTAGAATGTCAATAACTTGAATAATATATATAAAATCCTAAAAGTGGATTTTGAGCTAAAATCTTTAGCTATTTATCAGAAGCTAATAGTGGTGGGGTTTAAAAGCACACGTCCTTGCCATACAACAGTGAAAGTTCACGCTTTTTTATTTGCCTGGTGTGACTTTCCTTCAGAAATCAGCATCCAAGTCTGACTTCTGACAAGAGCTGATTTTTGCACACATCTATCAGAGCAGTATTCAGATGTTACGAGAAAACAGAAGACGTAACTGGCATAAAAACTGAGAAAACACAAATGTAAGTAGTACAACTAAGCTTGTACTCACCTCTGCATGCTTCTCTGGAGCTGGCCAGAGGCTCACAACAGGACCTCGGTCCTTCATTTGTATGGTATCGCTCATGTTGATATAGTTTTTCAGCTCAATCACTTTATCCGCCCAAGAGATGTCTGTCATCCCATGATCGGAGAAGAGGAGGACGTTGATATCATTCTGAAGGCCTTTGCTCTGTGAAGAAAGCGCAGGACAACATTTAGGGCCAGGTAAAAGCTTTGCACTGTCTCTGCCTGCTGGAAAATGTAAATCCCCATTTGACCTCTACTGATTCTGTGGAAGTTGGCCAGAAGGATCACATCCATAAATGTCTTGCAAAGTGCTTTGCCACCACCCATAATAGTGGACATCCACTTTCACTTACTGCTCTGGAAGAGTCTGAGAGGTTAGCACCAGGGTTTTTCCAAAATAAGTCCACTTGGCAATTTTGCCGTGATACCACTTGTGGAAGGGGTGTTTCTCTCTTTCCCTCCCAAACATGAGCACTTAGCATTAGAGCTTTTATAACTTAGTGAAATTGAAGATACATATTCCTCTCCTCACTGAAACACATAAAAAACTCCAACGTGCCTTTTTCATTGTCACTAGAATTGCCATTTACCCATTTTCTCACTGCAGAATCATTTAGATAATATTTTTTTAAAAGCAAGTTTAAAGTACAGAGTTCTGAATACGACCATAAAAACTGCTATGAAAGTTAATTGTCTGATTCCACAACCCTTACAAAACACGCAGTTTTGATTCCTTCGTCTACAATAAAGTTCAGCTGGCAACACAAGTCATAAACAGAGCAACACGTGTATTGGTTTGTGGCTTCCTGGAGCTAATGGTATAAATCTACTACGAGGGTTATAATGCCATCAATGAAAATAATCATCAGGGTAATGGTGCCTTGACTTCCACACGATCTCAGTAGCCTGTTTCTCAGGAAATAAAAGTTTACAGCCACTGCATTCAGTTACAGGTGTTAAATAGGCTCTTGGCAATGCTGCAAAGAGCAGTTCTAAAAGCCTTTTCCAAAGGCACCCAGGAGCTGGGTTTTTAGATGCCACTCACCTTGATGAGGGAGATCATATTGCTCAAGGCTTTGTCCACCTCCTTCAAAGCGCTCTTCCGCTGCTGGGAAAAGGGGCCGTAGTGGTGGCCTTCCACATCAATGCGCTCATAGTACACCGCGGCCATCTCGGCACTGCCGTTGCTGGGCATGAGAGAGACGGCAAGGAGTGAGAGGCTGACGCAGATGGAGACCTCCTGGCTGCTGGCATTATTGTCTTCACCAGCATGTAGAGCCACAAAACCCCATTTTCTGCTTCCAGCCTGTGCTGTCCTACCACTAGTGCACTGCTGGGCTCATGATTCACACCCAGAGTCTCCCGAGTTTGCCTCAGACTCCCATCAGAAGTGGCAGGTCGAGATTGCCATGTGCAAGCACAGGCTGGCCAGGCAGCCCTCTACTAACTTTGAATTTGGAAGGCAGCTTTCCCTTTAATAACAAAGAAATACTGATTTCTGTGCTGAATGCCCCTGTTAAAAGGATTGTGGGAATTACCAGTCAAATGTGCTTTAATTAAAGTTTGGCACTTCTGGCTTTCTTCTGTGTGAGGTCTTCCAAACCACAGAGGTCAACTCAGGATGTGCTTTTCCTTGCAAAATACTGAGCAGTATGAATTGGGATGAGATTTTAGAAGGGGGTTGTATTCAGGAATATGAGCAAGGGAAACTAAGGTCATCTCAGAATTGCACGAATTTAGCTGATCACACTTTCCTGCACTGATTGCCCTCAGCCTAATTAGTGGTGATGGTGCATACATCAGTGCTTAATTTTATTTTCACGACCACTTTACAGTTCACTGTAAATCTCCCTGAGAACAGTTGTGTGGATAAAATCACAAACCTATGCTCATGAAGTTCAAACCCAGTCTTTTTGTGCTGTACTTAATACACGGCAGAGTGTGCCATCCATAATTCATGCTCTCATCCAGATCAAGATCTCCATAAAAAGACTTGTGATGTCCTGACAGGTCCAGCTTCTCTGATTAAAGACACCTGGGTAATCTGGTGTAATGAGTGGGACAGAAGAGGAAAAATCAGAGGTGAGGGACTGACTGACTGACTGACTGAATGAATGAATGACTGAATGCAGAAGGCCTCAGAGGAGCAGTCCCATAAGAAGCTGAAGATCTCTGCTGTGGTGGGAATTTTTCCATTGCTGGCCCTGCAGAACAGTGGTGTTCCTCACTCTTCAAGATTTTAAAGTAATTTAAATGAAGCAGCCCTTCCCTCTCCCCAGTTGCATTTTAAGCATTACTTTCCATCTCTATTAGGCATAAATTAATATCTAAAATTTAACCCTGTAATTTCTCTATTGCATACACACTCATTGAACCTACTGAAGTAATTTTCTTCTGCTGCAGTGTCTGTATTAATGAGCTATTTAAACTAATTTATGTCTTCTCACCTGTAACTAAATGATCATTTCAATCAAGATAGAAGCTAAGAAAGAGATTTATTGCATAAAACAATGATCTCATTTAGACTGTGGTGAGATTTCTCAGTGAGGGCTCAGTGCTGTAAGGAACAATATTTAATGACTTCAACCCGACAAGCTCCAGTTATGCAGCATGCTTAGGAGTTTGCAGGATTTGGTATAGCACATCTGGAGTTTCTAAGATTGAATTTGACTTTGTTTCCATTTTTGCCTGTTCTTCTAAGGAAAAAAAAGGTTTTCTAAGTTTTCTAAGAAAACTCTGATCATGACTTGCATGGGAGAAGTAATCTGTCTTTCTAACTGTGTTTTAGTCCTGTCTTCCTCCACCACCAGTAACTTTCCAAATAAATGACTAAAAAGAGACTGGAGAAGAAAGATGGACAGCATTGATGGCAATACCAGAAAGGGTTTTATATTTTACCAGCACACTTTGCAAGTACGATGCAGACTTCATGACATCTGTCCAGGAAGGTAGGTCGATTACAACAGCCTTTAAGTTATGTGGAAAAGATACAAGGGAGGTTTCAGTTTCGCTTGCCAAAAACAGATGCTTGACTTTGTTTTGAATATTTTTTGTCTAAATAGTGGTCTTGAAGCACCTGTTTGAAGAGACTGGAGAATATTCCTGAAGGATGGTTTCCTTTGATGGTTGCAAGAGAAGCTCAGTGGCTCCCTGATGAGTTAGGTACTTCCGCCCTTGCACTAATAAAACTTGCTACTTCAATGAAGTTAAGAGGGGTCAGGACATTCCTGTGCTCAAACCCAAGTTAGCCCCTAGGCCACCAGGCCACAATAAAGGGCTTGCTCTCTCTACCCGGGAGTCCCTGCAAGGTTTGCTAATGGTGGGAGCCTAAGTGCAGTTCTTTAACTAGTAATACCTGCCATTAGGGCAACTGAGCAAGGCACTGCTCCAGGCAACAGACTGCCTTTGCCACTGGCTGTTTTCTCACATATAGCTAATGACAGTCTCAGCCTAATGGGCTTTTCCAATTACCTGGGGTGTGGAAAGGAAACACACTGGATTTGCCAGCCTTTGAACAGCTTCAAAAGTGAAAAGTACTTGCAAAAGAAGTAGGTGACAAGCTCAAGACTCTTCTACTCAGAGATGCTAATTCCTGCTAAATGAATATGCCTACAGTAAAAGCATTTCAGAGGCTTTACTTCTTATGGGCTGGCCCAGCAGCATGGAAGGTTTTCTTCTAGATCTTAAAAAAATAAACAAAGAGGATGAATGAGAGAAAGAATAAGGAAAACCTATCTGATTTTTAATCTGTTCATTCTCTACCCTCCCTTCTTATTCTAAGTCCCTCTAGTATATACACCCCAAACTGATTATTAATTGTATCTAAAAGCATTCCTTTTTCCTCTTTCCTGCCTTGTTGGAGACAGGGCACTTAGTTTAAAGAAGAAGAACTCGGGAAGAAATTCACCAGGGATAGTGTGTAAATAGACACCAGAGACAGGACCTCCTGTAGCTCTGGATGATCTGTAGGATTTGGGCACTTTATAAGACAGTCGCTATTATTTATGGGAGACATCACGGTGGCAGGGATTTGCTCTTTCTTGAAATCACCATCTTTCACCTCTTGCAAGTTGTTCCACTGACACTGTTTTGTCCCTTTTACACAAGACAGCAGCAGGCAGCCTTGTGGCTTGGACTGAATTAGCCACTGAAACTCTCCAGCTACCAAAAAGAGCAGCTTGAAGGGCTGGGGCTTTTAAGGGTTTGTGCATCACTTTTAACCAGGTTCACAATTACAAAGCTGAAAACCAACACTGAGCAGCTGTATGCAATGTGCTTCACAGAAATCAGGCAGAAAGCTTCAAGTATATCTTGACCCATCCCCAAATGATACCAGACCAAAAAACTTTCTACAATAATTCTAGGTTTCCACCACAAGTCAAAACTGATGTCTGTATTATGTCTTCCATTCCCTTTTTTCTTCACTGAATTAAAAGCATGGCAGAAGCTCCAGAAAGCCTCCTATGTCACATCATATGACTTTCTCATATCACGTGCTGATGACTTTCTTTAAATCTAAGCTAAATAATTTCAGGATAAAACATCTCACATGGTCTCAGACACCTTCTGTCTAAGCCCCATGCTGCAAACAACACTGATTTGTCAGCATCTGTGCAGCAGGACCCAGTGTGCAACTGGGAGCAATATCTCCAACAGTGCTCTCATCATTTTGGAGCCTTTATTTCAAGAACAATCAACACTCAGAATCTGAATACAAAACTTTTCAGATTCAAATCACTATGGCAGTTTGCAAGTGTTAAAGTAGAAGTGTTTCCTAGGATTGGAGAAATTATGGAACCAACAAGGTTTTAAAAGACAGAGCTTAGTTATAGCTAAGGTAAGGCATTGGCTCTGCATGGTGTGGTGCAATTTTCCCTGATTTTACAGCTTGGATGGAATTGTCTCTTGTAAATGTTTGGGTGAGAGATGGTGGAACTTGAAAGCTGAGTATGGAGCATACATTTTTCCTAGGAGTTGTTTGAGAGATATCATCAGTTGGACTAGATGGTTGTTGTAGGTCCCTTCCAACTGAGCTCTTCTATTCTACTCTATTCTATACTCATATTTGCACAAAATGAATGCCCTCTCCAAAACTATTGTGCTTGATATGTTCTAAAATGAAGAAAAAGCCAAAGCATCAGTCTCATAAACAAGTGACTGGAGCTGAATTTCAAAATTTCCAAATTCCCTCTCTAAATCCAAGCATTTCAAAGTCTGTTCTTGCAGGTCAGTGAACAGACACACACACAGGCTCATTCTGAAGTTGTTTGAAACAGTGAATTAAAAGTAGTAAGTCAGGATGTCTCCTCTTTGTTGTAGCCTACACAGAAACAGAGGAGCACATATTTCCCTTCAGTCTTAATGTAAGGGCCTATTTCTGTTACTGTGCTGTTTCTATGACAGTACTCTAAAGCAGTCTTGGCCCCCATCTTCCTAGCTGGAAGCCCATCTCCCTGACGGTAAACCCAAATACTTGTCCTAGAGAGAGGAAACCTCACACTGCAAAAATCTAGTGACCTACCACAAAGACTCGACAGCATCACTGATGGCATCCACGAAGTTTTTGTCTGTTGGGACACTGAAGTACTCACGGCAGTAACTTGGTCTGACTCCAAGGATTTCAACCTCGCAACCTACAAGCAAGAAATGTGGTAAGCTCTGCTATTTCACCTTGATCACAGACCCCAGACCATGGGGTCCAAGTTCAGGTTTGTAAATTCCCTGTGACATAACTTACCTTATGCCTTCCCTGCAGGAAACCGTGTGGTTGCGAAAGGAAAAGGGGAGAGAGGTTAGTTTGATGAGTGCTTGTAGCAAACTACATTGGATCCTTTTATTTCCCCCTCTAAAAGGGAGGTCTCTGTGTGACCTTCCCACAATAAAATGCTTGGTTCCCTTGTGGCAGACCATTTCCACCTAAATCACTAGCTTGTTTATATTTTAACTACTGTGGCCCTATAGCCTCATTTCCAGACTTCCAACATAATCGATTTAGATATTGTTCTCTGAAAGTTCAGCAAATACTTTCCAGTTAGACACACTGTATCTTACGTTGTAATATCCTCTATGGACTGTATTTTATTATGTGATACTGGCACTCCACTATTAAATCTGTTTCCCAGGAGGTCTTATTAAAACAGTGTAAACCAATTAACTCTCTTGGTAACTTGCAGCCTTCCTTGCAAAATAAAGTCTGTTTTGTGGCCTAAAAATTTATAGCAACAAATCCTACAGGAGAACATGGCCCTGAACACAGAAAAACATGTTTTTGTGACGTTTATTCACCCTTTTGCTCTCCAGTTACTGTGCTGCTGAATAACATTAATATTTAAAAGAAGTATGCTTCCAGAAACACTGGATTCATGCAAATTATCATTCCAGAGCCCCAGAGTCCTCCCTCCACAGTTAGGCATTTTCTGATGTATTCCTGGGACACAAGGGGCTGGGAGAGGGGGGAGCGGAAAAAAAGAAAAGAGAACTTTCGCAAAATGGCCTCTGTATACAGCAGCACAGTGTGGTCAAAAAGGCAACTCTAGGCCAAAGCCTAAATCTGTCTACGTCTGGGTCCCTCTGCTTCTCCTTTGGGATGAAAGTGACAGGCATTAAGAACTGTCATAAGTTGACTTGTTGCTTGGGGCGTGAGAAGGTCGTGTAAGTTCAGAGAAGGCCCTAGAGCAAGCAGAGCTACTATCAGAAGTGATTTACAGTGGTTTGCTTACTGGGATGCTCAATAAAGAGAATTTGTCATCTCAGCCCACATGAGCTCACCTCACCGAGGTGCAGTACTGGGACACAGGGAGAAGCACACCACTTGCAGGCTAAGCTGGCTAAGAGACAATTGTGACTGTTGARGAGTATCATGAAAGATCCAAAAAACTTAAATGTTTAAGCTTAGGAAATTTTTTAAATCTTCACTGATTTGCAGAAAGCCAGATAAGTCAGATGGAAATTACCATTTCCGAAAGTTAAAGAGGTCTAGCACACATGACAGATTCAGTCCTTCACCTGTGGCAGCAGCTCCCAGGTCTCCACATACTCTGTGTGTTTCAAGAGATCCTATCTATTATGGTTAATTATTTGCAATAATAAACATCAAATGTAGTCAACTCATTTAATTTCCTGTAAAAACACATTTGCCTACTCTTGAACCTCTATCTAATTTTTATTTCTATTAAAGTTGTGGGATGGTGCTTATTTCATTCTTCCCCTGTTACCCCAAACATATGATTTAATCCTCCGCTTTCTGCATGAAGATACTTTAGTGTTTATCTCTCTACCATGATCCACCATGAAAGTTGTCTGCAACCGCGATGAACAGCCAGCAGATTACTTGACAAGAACTGACTGCCTACATCATCCCACAATAAAACTTCTATACATCTGCACACAGCATCCCCAAGAAATTATGCTGTACAACAGAGATGGGTCCCACCTGCTACCTAACCAAATCATCAGAAAAATGTATTCCATGAATGGCCTGAAGTCATATTCAGGAAGTCTCCTGCCCTAGGGGTGCAGAGCTTCAGTCTTTTGCAGCATGTCCTGGGTGCTACCAGCAGCAAAACATGGACTTTCAGCTACCTCAGATGCTAGAGGTGATGCAGTAGTCCTCTGTGGGCTTTGCTAGTATTTTAGGACTGGACTGGAACTTTGGAGCCAATTTCTCCTCTGATACTTAAGTCTTGCTCAAGATTGGCTCCAAAGACAGGCAAGAAGTTAAGAATGCATTTGGAAGGACGTTGAAAATGCCTTGTGTTTTAGTTCAGGTGGATGACTGCTCATAGTCAGTCACTAATACGATCACTTTGCCTCTTTTTTTCTTCAGATACTGACATCAGATTGTAATTTTCTCAGATAACATTCCTCAGAATTACTCATGAGATAATTTTAACTGGACGCATTAACCTCTTGGGGATCTGGGATATTTTAGTTGCTGAGATATCTTTGCTATTTCTAGATTGTCAAGTGATGAGCATAACATAAAAGACCACAGGGTAGCAACAATTAGAAATCATTTTGGCCATGAAATATTGGTCTTCAAGTGTGCAGTTCACTGGCAGTACCATTGGAAATTCAAGCTGCTTAGAAACCAAGAGCTTCCTTTTCTTTTTTTTTTTTTCAGTTTCTATAATGAATTGAACTTAAATTTGGATTTTTAATATTAAGGCTTGTTACAAGTCCAAAATACTGGCCATGAAGACCCTTTACTGTTTAAATTTCATTTTGGTAGAGGCCAGGACAGATGGCAAATTTTCTCATTTAAGTATTATGGGAAAGGAAATTTAAACAGATTTGGAGCCAGCCAAAGGGAATGTTAAGTTTTTCTTGGTTAAACTACAAATAGTTAAGCTGTATTTATTAAGATGTAATGTTAGATACCTTTCTGCACAGTTTTGTATGACGCTAAACCTTTATTTAAAAACCTGAACTACTGAAGCAGGAATAAGGACTTCTTTCAGAGTGATGTATAGGCTCCTCTTTATCTATCTGACATGGAGACCTGAACCTCTGCCAGCTTTAAATTGCATTTCTAAACATTGATTTAACAGTTGGACACTACATGTCATAACAGAAGGTTTTGAAAACTTTCCAGACTAGCTGTACAGTCTGGTAAGTGTTGTGTTTAAATGGTAGAAGTTGAGTTGAGAGTCTTTTTTTTTCCCCTCTGTCTCTCATTTCAGTGTTTAGAGAAGTTGTCTCTGCACTTCAGCTGAAGTAGTTGCATGGGTTGCTGGAAAATGAAGGAGCTTGAGCATCTGGGATGACACCACTTACTGCGCTGAGGGTGAGGACCACTCCAAAGCTTTGACCTCAATGGTAATGCCAGGATGTTCTTGCACTCCTCTGGGTATTCTCCATCTGTTGGAGCAGCAGTGCTTTAGACAGGCAACCTGGGCATGAGGCTGCACCTTTCACCCCACACACGGCATGAAGAAAGGAGAAAAATGTCCCTACAAGCCAAGGCCTTATGTTTTGGCAGAAGTGGTGTTTGGGACATAGTTTGGTTCCTCTGCTTCTAGAGTCAAGAGATCCCAGATGATTTCTGCCCATGAGTTGTCTTTGCTGGGTTTATATTAGGCTCACAGATAAAGCTGTGTGATGGTTGTTTGCATCTGATAGCTCTCCTGCTCTGTGTTCCTGTGTGCTGGGGTCTGGATTTTATTTCTTTAAGCACTGACTACACATGAGAGAGGAATGTAGGGAAGAAAATGAAGCGGCAGATTTTGGGTTCCGACTTTGCAAAGCTTGGAACTGGCTCTGAGGAGGAAATGGCAGTGGTGTAAGTTAATCCTGGGAATCAGCACTCTGGCATTTCCAATGCATTCCTGCTATGGTTTATTGATCTTGTTTATCTTCACTGCTGGCTAAAGAGAAAACAGCATCTTCCAGAACAAAGTGTGATGAATTTGACTATATATTGCTTTTCCTATTAAGAGTTTCCCAAACTTTTTCTGTTTGGATCTTTATCATATCTGCAAGATTCATTACAAAGCAGCAGTGTATCCTCAGGCTGGAAAGCTAATCACTAATAGCAGATCATATGCAGTGCAAATGTCTGTGGAACCTCTACTCAACTTGGTTATTTGGTTATTAAATTTTTATTTTTATTTTCATTTTGTTTGGTATCACTCCCCATTCAAATGGCTTGTTAAGAATTTAAGTGTTAAAATTATAGATCTAGAATTTTTAGAAAGGATTTTGTCCTTACTATGGAACTAGAAAACAGTAAAAAAAAAATCATATAGGGAAAATGTAATAAATACTATTGCATTTGGAGTGCCTTCTGTTCACTCCAGTTACATCTGAAGTCCTGCTGCAGCCCAACAGCCCTGTGTTTTAGTTCAATAGTTCCACACTTCACCCTGCTTCCTGTGCCTGACCCTGTATGGCCAATGTGTCCTTTGAGACCACAAATACCCTTAAAATAAGCATGTGCTTCAGCACTTACTGAATGAAAGCACTGATGGCTTTGCCAAAGGTCAGCCATCACAGATAAATAATTAAGGACAGACAGACGTACATGTCACAGTCTGCAGCTAAAATGCCAGATCCATGCAAAAAATTCCCCCTGTGTCATAAGAGAGCCAATGCATACACTTGGTAGCATAAGCACTGGGAAAAGAGAGGCTCTATTGTTCCTTGCAATTTTCAGCTGGAAATAGCAGGCAGAGAAGAATGAAGAGTATACACACATGTGTACAGAGACACATATATATACACCTCATATGTCTTCTCCCTGGGAAACACTGCTCAAAGGGCCACATGAAGGAGCTAGGTAAAGTCCAAAGGTATATAATGGAAAATGATACCGGTTTTTTGGATTTCAGCAGCTCTCTGTAGGCTGTAACATCTATTCAGTACATAATTATACCCATTGAGAGCAATTACAATAGTAGTTAAAAATGAATAGTCTACAGAAAGAGATATTTTTCTAAATTTTTAGAAGAATTTCTACATTTTTGTATAATTTCTATATCCTACTATTTGCCTGGCTCTTAGATCACTTGGGACATCTTCAATAAGAAGCAGCATTTTTTCAGGGCTGATCAAAATCCTTTGACTGCCTTTGAGTCCATAAGGCAATATTGTCACCCTCAGATCTTTTTGCTCTTCAGTACTGTAGAAACACTCTGGATGGCTTTTTAATGTTTTTCATCTTGGTGTCCTCTTTCTTCCCGTTCCTTAGAACTGTGGGCTTTTTGCCAGGACACCATTAGACACACTGCATGGAAAGACTGTGGCCAGGCACATGTACATTGGGATGCTGAGGCGAGCTGGCCAGGAGCCCGTGGCGTGAGTCAGCTGCCGCTGCCCTGCTGGCGCTGCTCTATTCAGTACAGCTCCTCTAACAGCTCTGTGGTCCTCCAGCTTGCACTTACACATGTGAGGATATCTGCAGACTGCTTAGTATAGGCAGCAGAGTTAGAAGGCAAAAAAGTTGAGAATCTGGGTACTTCACAAGGGATTTGGTCTGGTTGCATAGATGAAACATCTATTTCCATCTCCCTAAATGGATAGCCTAAGGGGATACAATACTTCTATTTGTTAAAAAGGACTCATTGTTATACATCCCTAGTCGCTCCAGTGGTCCAATATCTAAAAAATGAGGAACAGAAAGGCCAAGTCTCTCCAAATGAATGGCTCAGACTCAGAGCAACTGGGACCTAAGCTGAATGAAGGACCACCAGAGGACAAGGATGCTTTGCTTTCAGCTGGATTTTTTTGTCCCCACAGAACAGATCATCTTCAGCTCTCAGCTACTGATTTCCAGATTAAAACCAAACAAGCATTGGGGGAGGGTGGTTGCTGTTTAACTTTGATTGGACCATGAACCATTCATGGAGCAACCACTCAGCACAGCAGAAGTTACAGGTGGGCAAAAGGAATGAGCAGTTGACAGGAGAGGGGATGCTCTGCAAGCCAGTGCCCTCCTGAAGATATCATTTAGAGGAAAGCTGCCTCCAGTGACACTTCAGTCTTTTCCTTTCTAAGCATATGCAAATTGTCATGACCTAAGAAAAGATAATTCATTTCTATGAGTGGCACAAAAAATTCCTGTCTGTATTTCAGAACTGTAGAGAGCCATTCTTACAGCATATGGAGTGCTCAGATGTCAAGATGCATTGTAGCGATTTTTCACATACTAACCTGGCCAGTAGTACATGGAAACGTTCTTTTTAGCTTTCATCATTGTGACCCACAAAGGCTCCGATCCATTCCACCAGAGAGGCAGCAGGCTTTCTTTATTCACACCAATATCAAAAGATACATTTGCCTTCTGGTCCCACATGTAGTTTCCAATCATCTGATGGACCTCGCAGTGGCGACCTTTGAGGGTGGAGGAAAAAAGCAGCACAATCAGATTGGTGATCTCCAGCAGCAGGATGCCACCAGCACCACCACTGCTCCCTCTGGATCTTCCAGCAAATCAGCTGAAAAGCCCTGAAAAGATCCCTTGAACTAAGGGATCTCTTACCTTGCAACCTCTCCTATGATATCCCTGACTGTTACCTTTTATTGAGGTGCTCCAAGGTGCTCCACTTTGCTCACTAAATCCCCCAGTTCAGACACCTAAAAGTTAGTTGCTGAAGCTTGTCAGCCCCCCGTGTTCCCTTCACAGTCAATGGATAAGAAGAGTCAAGTCTAGAAAGCAATTTATGCCACCCTATGACAGGCACCACAGGCATCTGGAGGTGCATATTGCTCTCTGTTAATGGTAGAGAAATATCACAGCCTTTTTTCAGTTTCAGGCAGCAAAATTTTAGACAGCTGAAGCCAGAAGAAACAAACCTTGGACCCCATGGCCTGCTCAACGTTTTGACCYCAGCCCCCACACACAAACCACGTCAGCAGCAGCCTATGGGTGCCCCATGTTTGGGTGACACCTGGCTCCTTTTACACACCCAACACCTGCCAAGTCTGAGGCCATTTTAAGGTGCCCACCAGCACGCACAACCAGAGGGCTGTGGGAAGCAGGCTGTGAACAGAAGGCGATAAGAGCACAATCTAGAAACATAGAACAAAGTTTGAGAAACTTGCATTTCTCCTTCCTTTATCCATAGTGCACGTTGTTTTTCTGTAAACATGCAAAAACTAGGTAAATACATTTATATGTTACTTGTATTTTCCAGTATTGTTAGCTTTTCTTTTTTTTTAAATTATCACGCTTTGTTCTTGGTTGAGGGCACAGCAATCATTTCATCAAACATGTTCAGGCCTCTTACTGTATCTTGGGGCCGTTGGGCAACTTCATATTACAAGAAACTGATATATAATAACTGAGAGATGTCTTCTACTTTTTGTAATTGTCAGAAGATACTGTATTTTAAGAATTATTCTGCAGATGAATTAACAGAAATGGGAAAAGAAATGTTGAAGATTAAGTTGTACTGGAAGTTCCTTATTTCCATACCTAAAAAGCAATAACTGAAGTATGTGTTAGACATTGTCATCATTAACTGGTGAGTCATGTTATTGCAGGGATCCAGATAAGAGGCTTCGATTATTTTAAGCCTGAGCATGGTGATCAGAACAGAAATAACCTTGGTATTCTTGTTCTGAAAATATGTCATTTCAAGCAGAGGACTCTATACTTTGGGTGCATGTGATCTTGAAATGGATTTTGAACTCTCCTTCCCTACTACAAAATATTTCAATTATGCAAAACATTTTCTCCTTCCCAGAGGAAAAAAGGCAATCCCAGTTTGTGGCAGTGACTACTTATCATACTAAACCAAACAGGTTTAATATAGGAGAACTGGTGGATTGGATGGGCAGTAATCTTTCCTCTTCAGCCTGCCAAGTGCTCTCTTTGCTGTAAGTCTCAAAAGAGACAGAAGGAAGTGTCCATAGTGCATCAAAAATGCAGCCTTACAATTTACAGGAAAACCTCAGCTTCTCAAAGTTCGTGTACTCCTAAACATCTATCAACCTGATAAACTGCAGGCAGGCAACTTGTGCCAGCCTGGGAAACTTGCAGGTCAGTGCTGAAGCTGTATCAGTGTGAAACCTACAGATTAGGTGTCTGTATGATGTATAGGATAGTCTTCATATAGAATCAATGACCTCTAGCTGCTACTGATCCTATAGGACTTAAGGTCTGCTGTCTGTTTGTCCACATCTTTAAGGAAGAGATTGGAAATTGTTCTTTGTAGTATTGCTGAAAGTTTAATTAACTGTTTGCACTAATACAGAGGAGAGTGTGTGGTTCTCCACATTAGATTACTTCAGTTTTCTATGGACTCCATCTCCTTTTTCAATATTGAAGAAGAGGCCCATAAGACTACAACACATCAGTTTTCATTGCAGATATCCCTGGTTCACAGGGTCAGAAAAGAAGATCAAGTGAACAGACAGATCAAAAGACGTGACTATTTAATGCCATTCACATCTGCTTACCTGAGGCCTGTGTCCCAGAAAGGGCCCAGACCTCCTTGGAAGACATCAATAATCAACTAATTAATCTCTTCCTTGAGTTGCTGCTCGCAATATTTATCATCAGTAAACACTGTTCAAAAAGTATGCTTGGTCTCTAATTTTATTTTTGACCTTTGTTAACCTTCAACACACTCTGAGTCTTGCTCACTAGATTGAAAAGCCCTGGAATAACTGGCATTTCTGCCCCCACTGCCAAAGATACCCATATACAGAATTAAGGTAGCTTCTGGAGTTTCTTTTGGGTCATGTGTACAACCCCAGTTCTCTATATCCCCTGTTTTCTCCAGCCTAAGAAAATTACCTTTGGTGAGCTTCTTTTGAATCATTATCAAAATAGCAACATGGTGTTAGAGAGTCACCATAACATTCTGAATTTATTATTTTGTCCATTACTGCAGCTTTCCTCTGTAATCAAACGTTATCTTAGTAGTTTCAAAAATAGAAGCAGGGCAGAAAGCAATTTCAGCATACAGATGTCGTTATTTAAACTCACTGTAATTGTAGTAAAAATTACTCCTTCCTCAAGCAACAGAGGCAAACAAAGAGRGTATAGTTTCCAAGAATATGATAACTGCTGGATCCTCCTGGAAGAGACGCAGCAAAAGCATTTGCAAGTCTGCGTGCTACAGCTTACTTGGACACTACACTTCATACAGCATTTGTCTAAAGCACATTCCCATGTCTCCAGGCACTTTCGTCAGCATTCAAACGAATCTCTGCAAAACAAAGACGAAATTTAAAAAACCAGCAAAACACTTGGCCACCCACAACAGCAGCACAGCAACACTGAGTGCTGTGCACCCTGCATTGGCCACGTGTGAGACCTGGAAACCAGAGCCTGTGCTCCTGGGGCATTTGCCACAGAAATGACCTCTTTCTTTGGTGATTTTTCACTGACTGCAGGGACAGCATGTTGGGATCACCAGCAGGCATGATATATCATGCAGCAACCACCTGTGTCTAAATCTTCAAGAGGAAATGCACTTCTGAGACACTCGATCTTTTCTTTAAAAGAGAGGCAGCATGTGACAGATGTGCAATGCCATGCCTGGTAAACTATCCCTGCACTGAGCAAATCAGATTTATCAGAGAACCCACAGTGTGTGTATTATATGAACCAATGCAGCAAAGGTACCATAATCTGATGATGAACATCAGTGCATGCATTTAGCTAAATGTACTATGCAATATTACATGCCTTGCCACTACGGTGAGACCTTTCCTCTCATGTCCCACCATGGTATCCCCACTCTCTGGGAAGTGACAAGAGTCAGGAGGGCAGATGAAAGTACAGGCTGCCATGGGGCTATACAGGCCGGGGAAGAGTTAAGTTCCTCCAAGCAAACAGCTGCATAACTTGCCTTGGGAAATGCTTTGCTCTGCTCATGCTGCCTGCCGTAAGGATGAAGAAAGCAAGACTTTAAAGTCACCAGCACCATATTCCTGTTCTGGAGCAGATATAGTGGTTGCTGTCCCCAGATATTGAGCTTTGATATATGTCCTGCTCTACTGTTCCCCTGATGGGTCTCATCTGCTCTGCTTTGAAAAGAAAGACCACAGGGTAAGAATGAAACCCATGTCCTAAAGCTTAAGAAGCCTGGAGAAGGCCAGAGCTCATGAGAAGTCTGCAGGGAGTGCTGGCCTGGGCAAAGTGGCCCTGCCATCTGCAGACCCCCAAGTAAAAACAGTACTTGCATGAGGTGCATGAACAATTCATGTTCCAAAGGAGCTTGCTCACAGAGTCTTTCCAAATTTTTCTGACCTCTAATACCAGACAGAGCCAAAGCATAAACACCTCAGACGCATCAGGCAAGACTTTGCAATCCAAGCAGGATCACATCAAAAGGCACAGAAAAATCTCTGCTATACACAGCATTTTTTTTTCCCCTAAAGGGGATTCATTTAGTAAGAGCTTGAAACTCTTAATTTAATGCTTTCATCGGGGCCCAGGGCTGGGGTGCACAAAAATTGCTTATAAATCATCCAGCTGAGGTTTTGCAGATGCTTTCTTGTGTGGGAAGTCAGGTCTTGTGTCCCTGGAGAGCAGGGGCTCCAAGCTGTTAGTTGTTCTCCTGAACTGTGGTGGGCTCAGGGACCACTCTAGGACTCCTGGCCACCCACAGTCAGGTACGGCTCGAGGGCACTGCAGCTCCAAACACTACAAAGGGCCTGGACAGAACCATGGCCAAAGCTGCTGCCTGCATCATTAGAGAGAGTACGAGCCTCTGGCAGTGACTTCAGCTCTAGGCTAAGAAATACCTTGATACATGAATATCCACTTATTGCTGCTAATAGCTGGTAGTAGGTACAGTAGTTGTAAGCTGTGAGGTTGTAGCTAGTAAGGAGGAAAAAACTCTGTATTTCAATTTATAGCATTGTGAACTTGTGTTAGAGAAAACTTTCTGTTCTACACTTTGGAAGTGTTTCCTTTTTTTAAGCTGGTAGAAAGCAAACACAGATTTTTGCAATATTTTGTGTATGTGTGAAAGAGAAAAATCTTGGCACTTGGCATTGCAGCCTTTCTGCAGGTGGYGAGTAAACAAAGTGAGAGGAAGAATGTGAACATGAAAATCTTCCTGGTTCCCACTATCTTCTCCAGCCTGTTCTTGCTGGGATAGTACCCCTTCCCTGCCAGTTAACAGTATTACCACAGACTTATTCACGCTCTTTTGCTACCCAACACAGAGTTTTAGAAACGGAAAGCAAATGAATCCAAGAAAAAGAAGAAACTTGATTTCAAAACTGTATGTCACGAACAGAATCTTTTAAATCTTTGCTGCTGCTGGCATCTGTAGTTGTTTAAGGGGAGCAAAAAGATAAAATCCTATTCCTTCGTCACTCATCATGCACTTTATGTCCTTCTGTATTTTTCTAAGCTTGGACAGTGAAGTAGAGATAGTTTTAGTTCATGTGTATGTAATAAACTTCCCTGTTGTACTCCTATCCTTCCATTTTTTATGCCTCAGAAAACATGCAGGTATTGCTTACATAGCTAAGAGCTTGTGTAACTGCTGAACAGAAATTGTCAGCATCCTTCTCTGGACCAGGCTGGAGTCAGGATACCATTAACTGTGCAGCAGAAAAGAGGCATCCACTAGAACCATCACCAGCCTGGGCTTCCTCCAGGTACTGAGTGGAAGAAGTGTGGAGATGCTGTGCTGTAAACCAGGAGACCTCTCACAGCAAACAATAAATGTACCAGTATGTGTGCACATCAGCCAGACTCCAGAAGATTCCAGATTTGGGAGCCCAAAGTATATTTGCCCCTAGAAAACATGGAATAAATGGGGTGCAGTGTATGTTGATTTGCTGTGCTCAGGGAAAACAGATGTAGACTGACTACTCATTAGACTTCGGCATCATCCACCAAAGCCTCTCTGCAGTCGAGTCTGCCAACATCAAGAGTGAGGAGTGAAGAGAAGATTGTTGAAACATGGAAGATGGGTGAAACCTTCGGTCTGGCAGAGTAGACCTTGATGTCACCTATCCCTGGAACCTCTGCCATGTTGCCCTGTTCCCTCCTGCCAGGCAGAGGAGGAGGAGGTGATGGCATGCGCAGGGATGAGCCGCAGTGGCTGAGAAAACACCACCCACCACCCCTGTATTTTAGATAAGCCCCAAATGTGCCATCACTGTGTTACAATGGATCTGGGACAGCCCTGCAAAGGCCACAGCCCTCACCTTGGGTGCAGGAGACTGAAATGTCCTCTGGTCAACCTTCTCCTCTCTCCCACAAGCTTCATGGGACCTCACAGACCCTCTGCAACTTATTTAAGATCAAGTCCTGTCCAAAGGGGGACATGGAGGCCCCTTGCTGGCTCCTCTACAAGCAGTTCCCCACCCACCTCTGCAATGAGGGACTCCTTTTGCTTCCCATGGAGGCCAAGTGAAATATCACTCTTGGATGCTGGGCTGCACAGCTGACCAGGCAGCTGGCACATCCTCATGGAGGACCTGCCAGAAAGACTTCATTTCTTGTTAGGATCTTGGAAAAGAAATCCTCTCTGGATTTCTATCTTGGATGTGATACTGTCTGTCCATGTTTATGCTGGCTGGAAATGTGAGGGGCCCCTGAGTGCTCTGAGCTGGTGGGAGATTTCAGGAGATCTAGGCTGCAGGGAGTCCTTCATCATCCCTCCAACACCTGCAGGTTGGCAGGCAATGGAGACCCAACCACTCAGCAAATTTCTCGACAGATACAGCACAAAGGGCTCTGAAGTGGTAACTCCTGCTTGCAGTGGTTACAGGGGAGACCTCAGACTTTCCAATGAGCTTGGCATGGGAGCTCCCTGCAGAGCCAGGCCACAGCAGGGAAAGCGAAAAATTAAAAACTTGCCACCTCGGGATGACAACCTGAGGTGGCTTATGGTCTTAATTCCTGCCTTTGCAAAACAAACAACACATGGTGTGATTAAGGGAGCCTTCTGGGATAGACATATTTGGACTCCTTCTTCCCCCCCCTTGCCAAGCCCACAAAGAGTCCTGCAAAAGCTCTCTCACAGCAGCAACATCTCCTTTTACCTAATTCTCCATTCCATGTTTTTCATGATCAATAATTGCCATATCATAACTGCACCATAGAGAGCTAGGATACCAGGTAGGATTCAGTCTAGCAGCTCAGAAAGCAACTCAACCACCCAAACCTGAATCTTTATGCCACTGTAGAAGCCAATACTGAAAAACATGGCATAAATAAAGTTGCTAGAGAAGATTGTTTTTCAAAGAGTTGGAGTTTAAGACAGCATATCCTTGGGCTACCTTGCACAGCACCAGATTTTTGTAAAAAAAACAACTTCTCTGGTTGCTTGTCAGTGCAAGCAACTTGCACCAGCAAGATCCCTTTGCACCAGCATGGATTTGGCTTTTGTTTGATGCCTCTTCAAGCAAATGGCAAGTCATGATGCCATGTCCTGGCTTGCAGGAAGACCAGAGCTTCATCCCAAGCTCTGAATCACTCGGTGACTTTACAGGAGGAAGCCAAACCATCAGCATTTTTCTGGTGTCTATGCTCTGCTTTTCTTTCTTATAATTGTGGTAGGTGTGCATGAAAGGAAAAGACCTGCATGTAGGCCCTGGGCTTTGGGCTGAGGCTTTCTGTGTGACTCGAGGAAGCTCCAGCAAATATCTTCTCACAGGTTAACAGCAGCAGGAGCAGATATAAACAGGAAGGGGACCCATGAAGAGCTCTACCATAGCCCTGTAGCACTGCATGACCACAGCTAAGTTACTTCCCTCCCCTGCTTCCCTTCTACAATTTATCCTTTTTGTTCACCCAGGCTGGGCCCTATTTGTCCCACTGTGTTGGTGTTTCACCCAGCACCTGGTCTCAGCAGAACGGGGTGTGCTTCTCGTTAGCATACATTAATCAGCTGCTTTTAGATACATGGCTCTTGGTCAACAGTTACAGTGGCATCTATTTGGTTATAGCTTTGCAAATCTCAGTACACTTGCCATTTCCCACGAATATTAAATTCAGTCAGACTGCCATTTTGAAATCATTGGTAAAGTAAAATGCAATTATTAGAAAATCCTGAAGATAATCAGCAACCTGTGCTGTGTGCCATTGCTTACRAGCTGCCCGGTACAGGAGAGCTGTGCTCTGGCAGGGCTAAAGGGTGCACTTTGGCATCTGCCCTGAGAACCACTGGGGCCGATGCTGCTGATCTCCATCACCTCTGCTTGCAGGTCTGGGCAAGAGGAGGAGGTGAGTTTGTGTTTGAGGAGACTAACCTGTCCCAACAGTGATGGTATCTGAGGGGCAGAGTCCACTGTCCTCCTCCAAAGCCACAGAAATGAGGGAGAACTTCCCTCATTTAGTAACAACTCAACTGCTCTGGAGTCATGAAGGTTGCATGGATGTGGGGTGAAGGGCAGCAGGCAGAAAGGAAAGGCCTTGCTCACAAGAAGGAATAGAGGCAAGTCAGATACATACCAACTACACACTGTTTTATGCACACACTGTCCTAGACCTGGCAGCCGTGTATGCTCCTGAATGGATGCGGACCCATAAGACCTTGTGAATGAGCAGAGAAAGAATGGACAGGAGCATCTATCAAAAAAACCCCAACCCAACCCAAACCAACAACAACAACAACAAAAGTGGGATATAATGAACAAGCCAGGGGTGGGAATATGCAGGTGGGGCCAGAAATTTTTTAAACTGATTTAGCTGCAAGAAGCCAATATACTATGAATCCACATATACAAATGCCAAAATACAATATTTTGGAGGTTAAAATGTGAATTTCTTAGCAGCTCATGAAACAGCAGTGTAGAATAAGACATGAAGAATAGTTTGTTCCTGATTTCCCAGAAGAAACTGTGGCAGCATTTAAGTCGCAGACATCCCCGTTGCAAACAGAAACAAACTCAGTTACAGTTGTGTCTCCCCGCAGCAGAGGGGATGCATGGCTGGCGAGATGCCATGAAAGCTTCGCTGCGCCCATACAGCAGCACCAGGGAGACAGTAGCTTGCCATTCTCTAAGCAGGTGACTATGGCATGATGCTCATGCCACCCTGTCACACCGAATTTTCTCCAAAACCTGTCCCATCTTTGCAAATTAAATGGACACAGACTGAACACAGCTTAATGCTACATCTGTCACATGCTCCGAACTTCTAACCCCACCACCCCATTAAATAAATCTCCTTTCAGAGGAAATGGCCCCATGGCCCCCAAGGGTAGGAACAGTGCAGCTATGGGATTTACCCTGCTGTCATGCCAGCACACAGTCATGGGGTCCACTAACACCCCAAGGGCTCATGGGCAGTCTTGGGTCTTCCTCTGGGCATGTTCATCACCTAAACTTAGTCCTCAACTGGTTCCTGACCTACTTAATGCTACTGTGACTCATGTTAGGAAGGTGAATTGATTAAGTTGTATTTGCACTGATATCCTCATCATAAAGTCTGGGAGACTTGCAAGAAGAGTTGAGTTTGGTCTCACAGACTACCTTATTGCTTCAGACCGAGGTGTAGAATTCTGGTACCCTAAAAATACAAAAAGTCTAGTGGTGTTTCATCACCTAAAACAAAACTTCTTTGTGAGTACAAAGTAGGATATTTTCAAAACTCCTCAAAAGGCTTGACTTTATGTATACGCACTTAATAGGAGTGATGACTAAATGTGGTTAGGAGTGAAAAGTCGCTCACTTTTCTTCTTGTCTTTAACAGCTCCATCCAAAGACTTTTTGCATCTATGAAGTGTTAGGCCAGCTTGCCTATGTACACCTAAAGAACATGGCCTGGAGTGCAACATCTCTATTTTCAGTCATGACATTTATTCTGCATTTATATATTTGCACCAAATAATGACAAAAACCCCAAAACCAACCCTGTGTTGGTTTTATACTCTTTTCTTATCAGAGATGAGCAAGAGAAAGGCACTTCTCTTGAGAGAGAGGGAAGAAGAGGTTAAGCAGTTTCAAAACAAGCTGGGCATAACTGATGTCAGATTTTTGTCTTACAATGGCATCTATTTGCTTTCTCAGCAAGCAGTATATGAATCACTGGGCACTGCATTGTTCCAACGATAGCAGAAGATGCCACATATCTTAGGAGTGGATAGATTTTTCTCCCTCTCACTCCTTAGGTGGAAGCTCTTGTTTGTTCAATAACTCCAGAGAGAAATCCAATTAGAAACTCCAGAAAAAGAATCCATTGGCAGTTTGGTTTTTTTTGTTGTTGTTGGGGTTTTTTTTACTTAACTATTGTTTCCTTGCTGTCTGTGATGGAATTGGCCTAGCTGTACTCTGTACACCTTCCTAGTGTTGCTGTAATCACGTGTCCTGCACATAAAATTAAATGCAAATCAGCATCATGAAAATTATGACTGTCCTCTCAATTTTCTGAAAGCCTCCCCATGGCATTCTGAAAAACTGCAGGGGAGTAAAAGCAAAAATCCTGACTGGTTTTCCATTTAGCTATTTCAGATTATTACATATATGAGAACTTAGAGCAAAGTCAAGACAGAGACCTGTGAAAACAGAAAATCTACTAAATTTGAAAAGAAATTAAATACTGAACTTGCCAAAACAGACCTGCTGACTGAAAATAAGTTCTGAGTGTAGCCACACTCAGTTGACATGCATTTTTATTAAAGCCCCTCAGCAGTCTCTGTATTAATTTTCTGTGCATTCCCACTTGTTTTTATGTTCTGTATATATGCAGTAGCCCCCATCGGTGCTCCCACCAGGGAGCTCCAGCTGGCCATGATGCTGAGATGGCAGCAGGCAGGGACCAGCAACACCATGGATGAGCAAAGGGGAACTTCAAAAATCAGCTGCGAGTGGCATTTCCAAGTTTGGAACATGTTTCAGAGAAACAATTCTGGGCTGTAATGCCACAGTGCTTCTAAACTCCCAGCTAAAAGCACGACTTGTGGTATTTTTACATCTTCTCTGGAGGAAAAAGTCACAGGGAGCTGCCCTGCACTTTGGCACAGGGAGCTGGCAGCTCTGAGGAGCATCACAGCACAGAAATACAAGTACTCACCCGTCATCAGCGTGTAGTAATTTGGGTAGGAAAGGCTGGGGAAGTCTGGGGTCATGTAGTCCACCTTCACCCCCATGTTCACAATGTCCCGAAAGCCCGGCAGACCCTCCAGCTCGCTGTCATCGATGTAGTCGAAGCGAAAGCCGTCGAGCAGGAACACCAGGAGCTTGCGGTGGGCTGAGGAAGCGGCGGGAAGCGGCAGGAGTGCGGTGAGGGCAGTGGCCATGAAGGCAGCGAGGAAACTCCCGCTCTCCATGGCAGGCAGCAGTGAGGGATCTGCGGCAGCTCCGGGGCCGGACCTGGCACTGCTGTCCCCCTCCCACTTCCAGCGCCCGCGTTAAAGCTACAGCGCTGCCCCTCGCCGCGGGCGTGGGAGGTCACAGGTTAATGGCAAGCAGATGATTAACCTGGAGCTGAGGGACGAGCTTGGTGCTTCCCAGCTGCAGGAAAAAATGCTCCGCAGCGATGGGGAAAGCACGTCACAAAAGTAACCGGAGCCTCTCAGGACACTCGGCAGGCACTCCCGAGGCGGTGCGGGCACGCTGCCCGCTGGCCCCCGGCAGGAGGGGCCGCGGCGCCCGGCGCGCTCCCGGTGCCGCTGGCAGGGAGCGGAGCCCGCTCGCCGGCCAGCCCAGCTGCGCGGCGGGGCTGCGGCTCGCAGGGGTCCGCAGAGAGGGGCTGCAGGCTTTGAAACGTAGCCTTACGTCTCCAACCGCGCGAACGAGCGCTTTCTTCTCATCTCTCCGGCAGTGGCTTGTCATAGAAACTCAGACTGAGATTGAGGCAAAGCATGTCCCCAGGCGGGAAGTGCAGTATGTGTAAGTTGAGGTCCGGCATTTCTATGGCGCGGCGGTACCGCAGAGCACCAGCTAGGCAAGCTCACCTCTCTAAGTGGATGCAAGACCCTGCAAAGGTCCCCGTCCTCTCTGCTTCCTCTGTGCTGCCCTGGGACTAATCCAGTTCCTGATGCACCAGAAGAAAAATCTACCTTCAGCTAGATAATAATTGATACATTTATTTTCTGGCTGTTGATATTATTTAGATATTAAGTGCTGGATGGTGCCCAATTTCATATTAAAAATGAAAAAATGTTAGCATTTTAGTCATGAGTCACCACCAGGTTCTTCTCCTTCACAGGAACCTAACTATACCTCTAATGCAATGCCAGCACCTGTTGTACACTGTAATTGTATATTAACTCACTTTAATTGTTTTTCCCAAATAAAAGAATTTCGTAGCATTCATAACATTGTTTAACCCACTGTGGGAAATGCCCTTTGCAGAGATTTACACCTGGGGAAGGTTGCAATAACTGGCCACCACCCCAGTGTGGGCATCTGAACTGATGCTCCTTACAAAGCTCCCAATTGCACATCCAGCACATCCAGTTACCTCTTACCAAACACTGGGCCGATGCAAGCTCAGCAAGATGTCTTTCAGCCTCCTTTGCCCCAAACACTGATTTACCCCCATGCAACCCTCCCCGGTGTCCTGGCTTGCCTTTTGCCTGGTGTTGTACTGGGTGCTGGTGCCCACGAGCCAAAGCTGCTGCCTGCAGGTCACTGCTCCCAGGACATGATTGGAGAGGTGCTGTCCTGCCCTCCTGCCACAGGGCTTCAGCTCAAGAAAGAAGGTGCCCTGTCAGGGGGAAGGAGTGCTGGGATTTTCTTTAGGAGGTAGTCATTCCAGGAAGGTGGAAGAGGATGGGGTAGGAGTGTGTAGCTGAGCAGAACTGCTCAGACTCTTCGGCTGGCTGTGCTTGTGTTCATCTTCTCGGTAAAATTCCTCACACTTCCACTCTATCAGTGGACTAAATGCACTCTTCATGGACATCTCCTTCTCTGTGACTTGCCCAGTTCCTTTTATCTTCCCTTTCTTTTTTCATGTGCTCCCTTTTCCACCCCCATCTTGGAGCCCAGCACTTGGGACATACCCTCACATCAGTTAAACTGAGCCAAGGACTTAGAGCATTTCTAAGCTCCAGTCCAGTGATCTTTAAAGCAATATAGGGAGCTGGCCATTCAGGGCTTTATCCCTCTTCACATTACATTTACTTTTGAAGCCTTACATTGCTAGCTATCATCATCTTGACAACTTTAATTCTATGTTTTGACTTTTCTTAGCTTGCTAGACTCAATTTATTTTCTCACAGTGCAGCAGCAGCTTTCTCAGCAAAAACCAAGCCAAGGTCACAAAGCTGTGCTGCACCTCGTGTCAGAGACAGCTGAGCCCTGGGGCCATCCGTAAAGCTTCATGCCCAGGAAAAGGACATCTGGACTGTGGTCCCCAGTCTGCTGGGATGATAACAGGTCCCAGTCCCCCGAGCAGACATTGCCTGGGAGAGCCAGGAGGTACTGGCATGCTCTAGCCTGAACTTCGAAGGAAAACACACAAATGCTACTACCCGAGGGAAAGCCACAAGGCTGCGTGACCCGGGCAGTCGGTCTGTGCTCTGACGGCGTCCCAGCCTGTGCAAGGCGGCCACTGCCCTGCCCGCAGGGGACGAGGCTGCAGCTGCACACCAGGCTGCTGGGCGACGTGACAGCCTGGGCAGTGCTGTGGGTAGCTGCCTGCCTGAGGGATGGCACGTGCTGCGTGTCCCACCTATGAACAGTCACCACTCTTCTCAGCCATCTCCAGACCCGGTGAGGTCTCAGCTGAGGATCTGCCACTTCATCTGCCTCCTGAAGGGAGTATGCACATCCACCTCACTGCACTTCCAGGATGGGAGGTGGCCCTGCAGAACTTGTGTTCAGAGACAGCACTTCTACCAGTGCTTACTACTGTGGATTTTCACTATAGCAAAAACTGTATGTTATGGGCTTGGAGTCACCTGTAGTGTCATGTCCTGGCCAAGCCACTGTGGTAATTTATTATGTCCATACTTACATTGAATGAACTCCAAAACGCGCCCAGAAATGGGGAGGGAAATATTATTATGCACCTCTTGGCAAACCCATGAGGACATTGACATTGATGTCTTGGCTTGCCCCCTAATGGGTGCCCTCTGGGCTTACCAGCAGGGCTTACCAGCAGAAACAGCAGCTGCTGCCTGTGAAGGAATGGGATAATAAAGGAGAGACAGTAAAGTGTCTGAGATGGGCTCTCACAATGAAAGGATGACCAGGTTTTTGAGGTGGTAAGACCAAGAAGCCAGGGTTCCTTCATGAGATGGTACAACATTTTATGGCTTTAAGAAATAATACCTTCCTTTCAAAAGGGTTTCAATCTTCTATTTAACAGCTCCTTAAGAGAAAGCTCTGTCTGAGCTGACACAGTGGCATGAGAGACAATTGGTGCAAGGTACCAGAGCTCAAAGTCTGCCTTAAGAATTGGAGTTTCACAGGTTTCCAGTCAACAAATAACAGCAAGGCCTCAGAAGGGTTAAAGGACTATGTGAGCCATGTAACCACGACGCTGTATAATACCAACTTGTGTTTTGACAGACAATCCCCCTGAAGAGTGGGACTGAAGCCAAACAGTCTAGCTTGGCAGAGACAGATCCTAGCAATACATTTCATTCCTGCCAAGCAATGTTGATTTGCTTTGGTTCGCATTCATTTGTAAGCACCCTGTCTGCACAAAGCCCCAGATGGCTGTGGAGACTCCAGCACAACAATATTTTGATACAAATGCTCTTACAAAAGCTATCAGAGCCTGAGCTGGTGTCCAGGGACAACAGTCCCCACTAGTTAGCTGTTTGACAGGGTTTAGGAAGAAGCATGCATAAAGGAAAGAAAATCCCTCAACTCAAATTGTACATGAGGAGATACCCTATTGATCCAAAATTGTTTGAGAGAAGATCCTCAACCACTTAAATTACTCAAGAAACCCTCTTGTCAAAAACTGCCTCCAATGTCCTTGAATCTTTTTTTCCCCTCCTGTCCTGCAGAAATCATAAACATGGCAGTAGAAATGAAGGAAAATTCTCTGGGCTCACACTGACAGTCCAGTCTGGCTTGTCAGATGTATGAGCCTTCCTGACAGTGCAACTCTATCTGTGCTCTTAGGTCCAGGAGCACATGCAAGAACAAGAGCTGCTAAAAGTAAAACATGGTTTTCCTTTTCCCCAGTGAACTAGAAAACTGAGAGGGAATCTTGTCCTTCTTTCTCTTCCGAAAGAAAGATAAGAAGTCATAACATGACTCATCAGCTCATAATTCCTTTTCAGTTCCTGTTCTACTTTACACACAGTAGTAGTTGAACCCTTTGTCCAACACAGCCTGACTTGTTAGCTTGTGATGTTTAGAGAGCAGCTCTCCAAATCTCTTACTCTATCCTTCACTACAACAGTCACAAGTCATATTAATAACTTTTCTAGTTGAGGAATATCTCTTGGAGATGAAGAAACTTAATGAACTAGTGGAGCCCCCTCAATGGCTCCGAATTTCCTTGCAAGGAGCTGCATGGTCTTGGTGCATCGTTGTCAGTACTGCTCTGTGAATGCTCCCTGACAATGGTTTCTTTGGGGAACAGGCTGTGCTTTCATTAGATGTAACTAGAATGAACAAAGAGAGTGGCTCTTCACACCATAGCGCTATTTGGGTGTGCAAGGCCTTTTCCCTGGAGACCCTGACTGTTAAAAGCATCAGTGGGACGAATGCACAGGAAAAAAGTGCACCCATGGCTGGTAAACACAAACAGCACTGGCTCCAGCCATCCTAGAACTTTATGTTCTCACAGAGGCTGAACAGGAGTATTTATTCAGTGGGAGAACCTTTTAAGTGTTTTGCTTAGTGTCTCTCTTAACCCAATGTTATATGATCACTACCCAGACCCCAGAAGTGTCTTCTCTCAATGGTTTTTCTTGGGCAGTAATTGCAGCTCACTCTTGCCCACTTCACACAGATATCTGAACTGCTGCAGTGGACATTCATAGCCAAGAAGAGAAGAAAAGGGCTGGGGGGCACAGCAGCAGGGGAATATGTCTCCAACAGGACTGAACACAGTCGGTGCTGCCCTATATCAGCCAGCTGCTGCTGCCCAGCAGGAGAGGCTACACATCTGCACGCCTGAGGTGGGAAGGAGAGGATGCAAATATCACTTCAAATAAGCCCCCAAAAGAGGCCCCTAAAGAAAAGAACATTTCATATAGCCAGTGTGGGCTGGAATAACAATTTTAACCTGAACCCTGCAGAGCCACAGTGGGTTATGAATGACTTCCTAGTGGTCGTGAAGGCAATTAAGAAAAACAAACAGTTTACCAGTGGGCTTAAACTCACTACACAGGGAACCTCTGTCACTGAAAGATACATAAGAGCTCAGGTTGTGAAACACTGGGAAGCCTGCACCAAGTGATGGCTGCATGTGGCAGAAGACCACCTCCTCCCTCACTCCATGACGTGTCAGCCTGAGCACAGGACTGTCCAGCTCAAGAGGAGGGTGTCATTGTCCTGGACTGAAACCAGTCTTCACCCCTTCCAAAGAATTTGAGTTTTGCTTGGATATCAACCCATCTCCACCACCACTATTTCCCCAACGTTTATAACTCATGTCTCTGCAATATTATTACTTAATTAGCCCAAGACCATGCTTGTCTGAACATCAGTGTCCTGTAACACAGGAGTTTTTACATCATTGAGGAAACCTTGTGCAATGCATTTCTCTGTTGAAATCACCAAGTCAAGTTTGCTAGATAGCAAAAACAGATAGTCAGTCCTAAGCACCTGGATACTGTATATTCTGCTCCATCTCTGCTATGTGGTCATTTCTCGTATGGTGGGGGACTGTGCTGAAGAATTTTACTGCTATTCTAGGAGCAGGGGTCAACATGCAGTGGTGTGAGTTGGAAAGGGAACTTGGCAAGCTAAGCAGGTTGATCGAGATTACTTCATTTATTCAGTGTAAAAAAATAGAACTGTAATCAGCCAAATAAAGCAGGTGTTACTAATCCTGCTGTGCTGTGACACTAACATATTCCTCAGGACTTGAACTCAACACATCCATTCATATGCCAGTGGCTCCTCCAAGAAAACAACAGGGTATTCTGCACGTCCACCAGTGGCTTGCACAGCAGTTCCTGCCAGTTTACAACGTTGCTTGAGCATCAGCCTTAGAAGATGAAAGTATGAGATTAAAGTCTAACAATCTCGCACAATCTTACAGCCATCTAGTGCTAGTCAAATGTAGACCTATTTAAGCAAAGTATTTGGATTTCAGATTTTCCCATTAAATGAGGGGTAATTTGAGAGGCTGAAATATCTGGTAAATCAGTGTTCCAGTGCCTACTTTCCAAGAATAAAATCATATTCTATGTTTGATCTTTCTGCTAGATTTCCACATGGAGCACAAAAGAGACTTAAAACATTAGCTTGAACTTAGTATACATACAAAGTAAACTATCCAGGGCTAGCATAAAATGTCATTTTAAAACTCAAAAATATTTGGCATTTGGCATCCTTTATAGCTTGGAGGTTATGTGGAGTTCAGCTTTAACTTTTGACATTAGAGCTTAAGAACTGTGAGAGCTGGGCTTACATTATGATCTAACAAAGAAGCAGACCTTTGTTCTGACAGTAGTTATTTAAGCTAACCTGAGAATATTTATAATTAGGTGCCAAAGGCTGGCCTCTGACAGGCTGCCTGCAGCAAGCATGCCCTGTGTTGCAGAGAGTTTCCAAGTTGCTGCCTACAATTGCCCTTACTTTTTTTTGGTGTGCACTGCATATTGTTCATCTTGACTTTCATATTTTTGATCTCATCGGTCCTGGCTTTTCCTTACTGTATCTTATTCGTTAGTAAGGGCATGCTCGAGGTTGAAATCCTCACCTGGAGGACGCAGATTAAAGTCTCAACTTTGCCCATTGTTCAGAAACTACAAGTGTCTGGTTCTCATCTCACTGACTGCTGAGTCACCTCTGGAGAATTTGCTCCCACAGAGAAGAGGCAGCTGTTTTACAACCCAACCACTGTTCTGGGTAGAGAAATATTCACATCATATCTGTTTACCAGCTTTGGGTGTTTCTCCATCAACAAGCTACAACTTCTCAAGCAAAGCCTTATCTGATCGGATTATCTTGCAGGTAAAGTCCCATCCCTGTCTAAACTCCACTGGTGACGTCCTTCCCTATAGGAGGGCAAGGTCATATCTTTACATCAGGGTCAGCATTACTTTCTCTCACTAGCGAGTGCTCAGGTTGGGAAATGCTAACGTTGCTTATGGCTGGAGCTGGTCTCAGCGATGGCAGGAATCTTTTATCTGAGGACAGGAGCTAGAACAGCCCTCAGTCCTGGGGTACTTGATCTGATTTTTCCATAATTTGCCTTGATGTCTGTCCTTACTATCTCTTGCTGAAACCCAAAGCAGACTTCAGCAGGATTTGAGTGAGATCTGTATGTTGCATAGTGACTTTATTCTGCTCTTAATTCACTATGCCACATCTGCATCCTATTTCTGTTACCTTGACTTTGTGGCTTTATATTACTGCTCCTCTCCACACTACTGAGATTTATAATCACATCTTCCAATTCCAGTAGTGAAGACAGTCTGTCATTTGACATTCTTCTCCTCTCTGTCAAGCGCTTTATCATACACTTGAGAGAAATCATACCTTTTTTTTCCCCGAAATACACCCCTAGTGTGGAGGCTCCTATTGAGTGCTATGTAAAAATGCTTTCCTCCTCGTATGGACATCCTGTAGTCCGTATGTTTTCAATCAGCCTTGCCTTTCCTAGAAAGCAACACTTCATGCTGCCAGGTGAAGCTGAAAACTTGGAGAGCCCACACTTTCCTTTTCTCCTTTTTTTGTAAATGAATCTGAACTCCAGGGGCCATCTCCTGCCTGGAGAGGGTGCGAAGCAGGTCTGTTTGTGCACGCTGTTTCCCTTTTGCCTGAGTGACTGGCCACTGCACTGCGCTGCTCTGGAGTGTTCCCTTTAGCCGGAATGACTCAGAGAAGTTAAGGCTGTAGGTAGTTTTCTTTGAGAAGAAGCTAAACAAAGCTCTGATCACCTGAAACGAAGGGAAATAAACAGTAAAAAGGCTTTCTTCTTCTTGTGCAACCATCTTCCCAGGGGGTCCCAGAACTCACAGTGCTTTGCATTTTCTGGCTTCAAGACCCTTCCCTCAGGAGGTGCTTTTTTTCTGGGACTCCTCCAACATCAGCTGCCTGATCTATCACCTCTTCAGGGGGCAAGGAAGGTTGTCATAAAGCCAAATTACTTCAGGGGCTGGTTTCCCCATACTGTTCCCTGTAGATATACCTGAGGCCAACACAGGGCAGGGAGAAGTGGGATGGACTGGAAGACACCCCACTGACCACCAAATAAGAGACAAGCAGGTGAAAATGTACCCTTTCCCCTGCTCAGGATGACCAGTCAAAACTTCTGTCTTTCATCCTTCCTCTTTTAGGACCAAAACAAATAGCACACAAAAATAGCACGTGCATCTTGACAAAATGCTGTGCTCTCAGTGCCACATGGAAAGGTACAGCAAAGTGGTTCATGTTTCCCAAAGTTAATTTTCACTTTGTTTCCAGGGAACCCTGTGCTACACCTGTGAGTGCTGGAGACCACAACTGTTTCCTTCGACATACTGTGTCAGAAGTAGTCCTGCCTCCCCAACATGTTTTTGGAGTGCAAACCTATTTGAAAAAATGGCTTCTTGTTTGCCACAGGTCGGGTCTGACCAGGACTGTGGTACTGGGCCCTGGAGTGCATCCTGTTTGGCGTTTCCCTGGCTACCTCTGGTGCAGAGGAGTGGAAAAGCATGGCTAAGGTCGCATAGGCAGAACAGAGGCAGCTGGTGGCGTGAAGTGGAAAGCATGGGCTGTTCCTCCAGTACCAGTCCCCTGGGGCAGTCTGATGCCAACAAAGCTCTTTGCTCAATCTGTTTTAATAGCACGTGGCTGATATTTTCTATGTTTTTCCTCCTGACATTATGCTGATATGCTAATCCACTGCACGGCAGCAAAAAACATCTGAGATTTCCTGCAGTGCTGTCAGCTGCTGGAACTGGACACCCTGTAATAACCTCCAGGGCCAATGGCCTGCTGCCTCCAATTCCCAGTAAGGACTTATTTTCCTTGGCATGGCCAACACATGCAAAACTTCATTCTGATGGTTTTTTGAAAGAGAAAATAGGTGGCAAAGTGCTTAGCTCTTTCAAGGAAGTTTGGAAACGACGGAGAGCAACATCATACCATGTGAGCACTGAGTGTGTGTGTCCAGCTTCTGGCACAGACCTGTAAATCATCTCCTGAATGGCTGTCACAAGCACACCAGATCACAACTAAGAAGCTATTTTTCTTTCATCAAGACTGGTCGTTCAGTATACCACACCACTGCTAATGATTTTAGCAGGTGCAAAAACCATTTCAAAATGGATATCTTTTTTTCCAGGAAATAAGGTTAAGAGCTTGTTTGGAGTTTGGCTTCTTTTGTTATACTCCCTCACAGCTGCAGTTTCCTTCACTTGCTGGAAATGGTTGCACCAGCTCAGAGGCAGCAGGGTCTCGGAGCAAACAGGAATATTTCCAGTACTGCAGGCAGGGATTTACAAGGGGGCATCTTAAACTTTGTCTACCCTGGCTGGACTAGAGAAGTGTCAAGGTCCCCACACCTGTGTATGAGGCCCAAATCTAGGAGAAGGTCCTTTGCTGTGGAAGCACAACCTGTGTCAACATGCTCTCCATGCTCTGTGCACAGTTCTGGATTTATCCATTCCCTTCCCTGGGAGAAAGAGTCCGTGTCACTGTGGCTGACACCAGCTTCAGTCTCCCTGATGTGATTTCCTCTCATCTGACATGCCAGCAGCTCACGCTGCCCCTTGCTGGTCATTGTGCCATTCCCCAGGCATTTTCTTGTGCCCAGCATCTCCAGCATCCTTCATGGCTCTGCCTGCACAGCAGGCTGGGAAGATGATTTCCAATTTCTGTTCTCCTTTGGGAACTAGTATTTCACAGGGGTCAGGCACATGCCTTGGGAGGACCATGGGATACCACCCCCTGCTCATTCAGTCCTTCTCAGCAATAGCACTGCTGCCACGGTGGAATATGCCACAGGAGTAACCTACAAGTTGTAGATTGGACCAATACTTTCTAAAGATTCATTACAAGCATGTTATTTTAAAATGTATGACATGAGCACCTGTCAGGAAGACACTGGACGAATAGTAACTAAAGATACGTTGCATGAGCTATCAAATATTTTCCTACTAGCAGTTGGAGCACACCTGAAGCCAAAGAAACTGAAAGGTAAATGCTGCTCATACCCCAGTGTGAGACAGTGTCCTTAGAAAACTGTCTGTGGGTGGGATAGCAGTGCTGTCACCAACCAAAAGGCAAGACTCAAAAGTGCCCTGGAAAAAAGTCAGCATCTCCAAACAGCCAAAACACTGGACCAAGCAACTTCGTCTGTGGGATACTGATCAGAGGAGCTCGGAAAACCTCTTCTGAAGAAGAGAAGCATCAATTGCTGAACCAAGTTTCTTTCTGGATAGCCCATAGACAGAAACTCATGATTACTCATGCAATGCTGTTGTGTTTTATGGGGCCCTTGTGCAGCTGCTGGTATCCCTTTCCTCAAAACAAAAGCATTGTATGGTTTTATGAAATATGAAACCACTAATGCTTTACAGCAATCACTCTGAAAGCATACATTGTAACAGAGAAGTGGGTTTTATCTTCTTTTGGGCCAACACATCAGATTTAATAGTTGAGGTGTGATCTTAAAACAGCCCTTTCTGCTGTGGTTTGCCACGGCAGAGGGAGTGTTTGCCCAAGTGGGCACCTCCAGCAGCAGCTGGCTCAGCAATAAGGCTTCTGGAAGAAAACTCTAATTCTTCAAGTGCTGTGACAGCCTTGGTATAATGGAAGAGGGTTATGAAACCCCAAACCCTTGCTACTACCCTTGATGTATATTGTTTGTGCTATGTCAGACCATTTTCTCCCTAGAGGATCCACCATCCTTAGCATCGTGGCTGAGCCAGAAGGAAACCTGTCACTAATGGATGCTTTTGGTAACTGCAGGCGTTGGTGATGGGCTTGTTCCTCTCCAGAGGTTTGTTTCCAGTAGCTGTTTCTACATGCCAAGATCAACTTTCTGCTATTTTGGTTTTATGTTGGGGAGGCAGGTTGCATGTGGTGTGAATGTGGCAGAAATGTGGCCATGAAGATAAAGAGAGGGTCTGTATCAAACATAAACAGTGGCCATAAATGCATATATGCATATATTTGAAAGCTGCATGAAGTAAAATATACTACAACTAAAACAATATGAGGGAATATTTTGTCCTTAAACGGGTCAGAGTTTAATATAAAGTATCCCCATGTGCATTCAACCCCATGGAGTTCAAGTGTGTGTACAGAGCAAACAGTTTATGGTTGGACAAGATCCCCTGCACCATCTGAGCTTAAGTATGAATTCCTTGGTTGTCTGAAATGAGATATCTGATGGGAAATCTGACAAGCAAGACCACATATTTAAAGGTTAAACAGTAACAGGAAACTTCCTGAGGAAACTTCAATGGCAGGATGCCTGCTCTGTCAGGATGATAAGATCTCCCTGACTCCCTCTGACCCTTTCAGCAAAGCTAACTCCTGCATAAACACTATGGACTTTGACCAACAGGGCCTAGGGAGCCCTCTTGCACAAGAATCCCTCCCAGTTTTGTGGGGAAAGTAGAACACAAACACATTTTCCTCTTCCTTCACGTATTTTTAAGCCTGATGTCTGTTTCTGCAGCTTCAGATAAAATGCATGTTACAACTTCTTTTCTGACTGTTCCATGTGAAAAGGTCAGAACAGACCTAAGTTAAAAATAGAAAAACACAGATAAAAGGTGACACAGGGTTATAACTCTCCAGCCAGCAAACAACTAGAAGATTCCCAGACCCAAGAATATCTATTGGAACGGGTACATCGACTGTAAGGGTACAAAAGCCTAGGGATTCCTTTGTTTGTGGTCCCTCCCTGTAGTCACCCAGGTTGAGTGCTGCTATTACTGTACCACTCAATTATCTGATTTTTTTTCCTCTGAAATCAGATGCTTGACATTCTGCTGCAGGAAATCTGGGGTAGAGAAGTTTCTTTAACAATATTTAATTCTATTTTTGAGTGTTCTATTATTATTTTCTTCGGTTTTTAATGGAGCAAGGATACTTGTGGGCTTATGGCTCAGGTCCCTAACCAAATTAGAAGTACTAAGCCAAAGATGTCCTCTTCGTTGTTCCTTTCAGGTCACCGTAGACACACTGGGAGGCACGGGTTAACTGGCTTTCCCGGCCCCGTCCATGTCGACGCTAGATGTCAGCCCAAACACGCGAGTGCGTCTGCTCCGAGCCGCAAACGCCTTCCCGCAGATCCACGGAGGAGCTGCCTGGGAGAGCCTGGGACTACGCCAACAACCTTCACCCCTGCAGGGAGGGGAGTTGTCGCATTGCAATGGCAAGGGGGGAAAGGAAGGGTGGGCTCTCGCGTCTCTGCACGAAGTACCTTTTACAATAAACATGCATTTATGCAAGCCAAAAGGAGTCACATTTTAAGGGGTGAAAACTTTCACCCGAAGTTCCTGCCCTTGTCCCAGGTGTGAAGGAAGACGGCTAACATCTCCTGGAGACCATTAGCAGCAGCTTCCCTGCTCCTCCAGCAGGCCGAGGCTGTCCTGGGGGATCCTGCCAGGGAATACTGACAGCTGCGGGTTTCATTGCTATTGAGAGGGAAAGCAGCTATGACTGCTACCTTGAAGAAGCTACGAGCTGCGGGCTCTCCTGAGCTTAGACGATGGGGCACTTTAGGTTTTACGGTGGCGTGAAACCAGTGGCAAGAAAAACAGGACTCACCAGGGTACTTTTTGTGAGTAATTTAAAGCTCTGTTAGTGTTTTTTCTCCTCACAGCATTGTTGTCCAAGAGTGTTTAACTCACAGACACCAGTTACCAAGGCTGGTGTTGACTGAAAACCCTGAGAGAAAAACAGAAATTGCCCAGTGCAAACATAGCATTTCCTCTGTCTGCGGACAGAGGCAATTTCCCCTTCCCTTGTTTAGAAAAGAGCCTTCCTTCCCCGTTTCCCCCTCATTCTCCAAAACTCACACTCTGGCACCCCAGCCTGGCAAGGGCTCCAGGCTGCAGAGGTGAGATGCCCTTGTGGAATCAAGGGATTAAAGGCTGGAAGTGAACACATGCTCCTACACCTCTGTTCCTGCTTTTCCACTCTCTGTTTTTGAAACAAAAGATGTGTGAGTTTCTGTCCAGTGCCTGTCTTTCCTTGTGTCTTGTTTGCAATGAGAGGCATTCAGAAACCACCCAGGCAAGACCCAGCTGAGTTGCAGCTCTGTAGGGTGTAGTGTATTTCTACTATGCTTGCCTGGGACATCCCTAGCCTGGCAAGGGCTCATCATAGCAGGGATGAGGTTTCTGCATCTGAACTGGCTGGCACAGAAAGTGCTCAGGCATCCCTGCATCCAGGCCTCCTGCTTTCTTGGTGAATTAGCCCCTCATGGAGACAAACCTAGAGACCTTCAAGCTCTGGTACTTTCTAAAACACCTCTTCTTTCAGGGAAGGAATTTTCAGCAAAGCAAATGCAAACAGTTTTGGGTCAAAAGAACAAGCATTTGAGCTGCTTCAGCCTGGTATCCTGCAGTAGGTAGTCTGTTTCGTTGGCTTAGCTGCTTGGTGAGATGTGTTTCATTGTCTGAACCACTTCCTTAAAGAACAACTAGATGAGTGGTGGATACAATTTGTTCATGATTACCACAAGGAGGAAGAAGACAGCAGCGCAAACAACTACATGCACTGGTTTGAGCAGTGACTCTTCAGCTGCTGGTCCTTGGGGTCAGCCGTGGCAAGGCTGGATTGCAGGGGGCCAATGTGGAAAAGTGCATGTGACGCCAGGGAGGAGGGGTACTTGGATTTCACTGGCTTAACATCATGCCTTTCCATGGTTTGATTTTCTTGTTTTTCATTTCCTTTATGAAGCTCTGCTCCTGGCCTGGATCCTGGCAACACTTCATTACACAACAACGGTTGCCATGGCCACTAAATTGGAGGCAGCAAACAGCGCTGCTGCAGTGCTGGCAGGAACTGCCGCGTCTTCCTGGGCACACGGATTCATGGTGCATGGGTAGGTGGGTGCATGTGTGTGCAGGTGCATGAGTGCACTGGTGCATAAGTGCATGGGGGTGGGAGTGCATGGGTGCAGGGGTGCAAGGGCAGGCATCCTACTGGGAGGCCCAGCATCCCTCTGCTCACTTGCAGGCATGAGCATCCCGCAAAGGGCCACCAGCCAGGAGCAAGCCATGCCTCACAGAAAAGCTGTGATGTGAATGGGCTGAAATATTTCGCATGGGCTCAGTATGGGCATCTGCAACTTTATCCCTGCTTTGGAAATAGGGATGAGTGCTAGAAAGGGAGAGGGTGGACCTGCAACACGCTCGACACGCTGCCAGCTCTCTATGCATGTGCAAGTCATGAAGGTGATAAAGCCAAAGCCAGCACCCAGGAATTCAAGGAGTGGGCTTCTCTGAAGAGGCAGCCCACCCCTTCTGCTGGGCCTCTCTCCTACTGTACACAGGGCTTGTGGAGTGGGAGAGATCAGCTGAAGTTGTTGGAGCTCACTGATCTGTCTATGCACTGCAGGTAATACAGGCAAAGAGGAAAGCAAAGCCCAGCAGCTGCTGGCCAGGCAGCTGTAAGGAGCAGTTGAAGTAACGTACAGTACGTTCTGGAGCTGGCAGTACTGAAAAGAGGGGTTCTGGTGTGGGGCACCCACACAATCAAGGTGTTTGCTTTTGTTACCTCACCTCCGCACAGATTTATTGAGGACCCCAACAGCGAAGCTGCTGCTGGAGGTCGCTCATAGTGACAAGAAGCTCTTGCTGGGGTAGCTGTGGAAATTACCACCCGCTGTTTCCTCTTTGTCCCTGCACTGCTGGGGACATTGGGGCAGGATCAAGGAGAGCAGACCTGCACTGGCCACCCAAGCTCACCCACGTTTTGTGTGCACTTCTAGTGTGGAAGAAGTGAGGGTTTAAATCTACCATGCAGTGGGCTGCCAGTGGAGGGGAGGCTGCACTGCCTGTCTTGCTGCTGTCCCTGTAGTAGCTGAGATGCAAGAAAAAGGACTGGTAACTTAAATCAGTGCAATGAGACCAGATAGTGTTAATTTTGCAGAGCTCTTGGTTACTCATGGTACATTCATTTTGTTTATATTCTGTTCTATAAAACTAAATAGTTCCTCTCTCAGTGGTTTTAYACTCTCTAAAGAGCTCTAGCACATTTTTCATCCCGTTTTACATTTGCTTGCTTGTTTCTCAAGCCAGTTCTTCCAGTGTCTCTTAAATCATGTCTACTGTTGTTTGAATCCCTTCCAGTTTCTTGCCATCTGCTCAGTGCCAAAGTGAAAAAAGTATTCATGGTTCATAGCAATATCCCCTATGACACAGAAACATGGGCCTTGTGCATCTGAAGTTTTGGGCATCCCCAGTCAAATAACATCAAGATTAGTGCATTGACCTTTGTGCCTCTAGTGACTGCACCTTTCTTCTTATGCTTTTAACTTACAACAGGTACATAGGATTTCCATGGGTTAGATTTTAAATCCTCCCCTCTCCTTCCCTAGCATTGTCTACCCTAACCTTCCCCGCTCCCCTCTCCTTCCCTAACCTCCCTCCCCTAACCTCCTCCTCCTCCTTCCCTTCCTCTCCCCTTCCCCTCCCCTCCCTTCACCACCCCTTCTTTTCCTGGAATCCAGGACTTGCACTTGTTTTAAGAACCCACAAATGCAAAACTTTAGACCTTAGCTCATTGCTTGTTAGGTCATTTCTGATCTCTGCAGCATGATCCCTTACTTGGATAGTGGTGCTGTGCTTTGCAGTCTCTTCATTGTAACACTTCTTCATGGCTTCAGCCATAAAGTGCCCTGAAACCTGCCTCTGACCTCTGTGGTTCAAAAACTCCATTTGGACCTTTCAGTTGTTCTGGAGTCAGCTGGGGTCCTGGTTTGTTGTATTTGATCTTTATTTTGTTTTCAGAGTCCCAAGAGAAGCTGTGCCTCTTACAAAATCCTGAGCAAGTCACTTTTTTGATGTATCTTCAATCACATTTTGCTGTTCCCAGATGTCATTAACATAATGTTAATAAAAATCAACTTAGCTGATCTTACCATTCACTGTTAATTCCCGGAAATTGTGAAAATCACTTTTTCCTTTAATCCAAGAGAGAGAATTCTCCCCAGGCTTTCTGTCTAGTCACATGTCCCATTGCGTCAAGAGAAACCTGCTTCAAAGCAAGACAGCCTGTTGTCAGGCTCCTGATCCCCGAGGCACCTTTTCCGGGAGGACTAAACACAAGCCTTCAGATGTCACCGCTCTTACTTCAGTGAGCTAGGTCGTCTTCTCAGCTGTATATGAAGCTCTTCAACCACACCAACTTTCACAATGCAGTGTCAGCTTTTGGCACATCTTGTGGCAGGGAAAGGCTGACCCATCAGACACGGCAGCTTGGAGCAGTCCCTTCAACTCACACTGAGCAGAAGCTACAGATTTTGCTTTTCTGGTAGTCTTGAGTTTCATAGCTGTTGCAGGACCAGGCAGCATTTTCTGTAAATGCTACTGTTGGCTACATCTAATTTATTTAACAGCAAATGAAAGTGCACATCATAGTTATCCCTTCCCTCAGAGGGTAATGTTGATTCTTAAGCCTTTCCCTCACTTAGCCAAGACTTTTCCCCTCTGCTGCTTGATATGTGACATTTTTCTCTGAGGTAGATGGCTTTACAGCTCTGTTGCCTAACCTTGGTGAAAACCTTTTCCCAGAAAAGTTTGATGATGATTCACTGGCATTATCCAGATCACAGATTCTCCTGTTTAAGCAGCTCTCACAATTTCTGTCAGCGGAGTGTCTGAACACCAAAAATTGCCAAGTGATGACAAGCCCGAGAAGGGCTGGTGTTGGCAGGGCAAAGTTTTTTCTTGTCATGTTGAGATTACAGATACTTTAGTGTGTCTGTTCTGGATGCACAGCTGTAGATCCCCTCAGGAAGTGCCTTTTCTCCTCAGTAAGATCATATTAGAAAGAAGTATCAATCAGAATAACAGTGAAAAATTTAAAGCTCTATTGCAGAGTGGGGTTGAAAGAAGCCTCAAGTGAATGTCTATGTTTGTATTCAGGTCTTGCAGTCTTCTGCTCTTGTTTCCTCCTGTCTTCAGCTCTGGAAGTGGAACCAAAGTTGATGAGGTTCAGTGCAAACATTAGATGCTTTGTTCCACATATAGTTTCATATGTAGGTGGGGAAGGGGCCAGGGCTGAATTTGTTCTCTTCTAGTCTCTATAAACAACCTGAACATCTTGCAGCTGTCAGGGCACAGACCGTAACATCTCATAAACCATCTGCAAACCTTTACGTTATACRGAAGGTAGAAAGAATAGGCAGTGTCTGTTAGTTGTTCTCGGTAAACCATCTGATTCAAGTCAACGTCTGGTGCAAATTCCAGTTTTTTCAAACTGTATTCTGGTTTTGGTCTATGCCAGTAGTCTTACACTTGCATGGCAAAAACAAGCACTCAACGATAAGCTTCCCATGGGGACATGCATTGCAAGAATGATCTTAACACTCTCAGCCTACCAGGTAACAGTAAGATGTCCTTGGGCTATGGGATGGTAACTTGGTTTCTGCAAAAGCTGAGCAGCACAACCTGAAAACTTAGAAATGGTAAAAATGTTTTGGTGGAGGGGGAGATGGAAATGTCCCCACCTCAGGGCGGCCATACCTGATTTTTCCTTACACCTCAACTGAGGACTGTTGGAGAGGGATTGTTGCTGCTGGGGCTGTCTCTGCTCATCAGTATCACATGATTCATTTCTGTATACTCTGGTCCAGACCATGGAACATCTGCTTTGCATCTAAATCCACTTTGTCAAAGAGCTTCCAGTAGTGCAGGTCCCTGTGTTTCTTTTTCCCCGTGCTCTTTTGTTAGAGATAAATTTCAGTTCCAGAATACAGGCAAAAAGAATCCACATCAGCACCTTCACTGGCACCCTTCAAAATATCCGTGGAAACTAGTTAGAAAAAGTTGCTCAGTTCATGTTCTGCTGAGCAGAGCCCTTGCCTCCGTGTCCATCGCGGTCACACTCAGACACACATGTCAGGGATGGGAAGCTTGGGCTGGCACTGAGAAACCTGTTTTTAAACTCTCTGCTCCATAACATAGTATGAGGTTAAACCGCATGATGGTTGCTCACTAATTGCTTACAGTGAAGCCACAGGAGGCCAGAGGGGTGGCATTGGGGTGTTCTGCCACCCCCGCCTCCACCCACTGTCTCCCCAGGGCTGTGGGGAGCTCCATCGCCTCCGAGCTTTTGCAGCACAGTGCTAACATTCAGTCTTTCAGGCCCTGCCCAGGAGCAGGTTTTTCACTTTCTAAGGCGTGTAGTGACTTTTCAGCAAGGTTTTCTGCATGGCTTGTACTTTCTAAGAAAGGAGCTGAAGCGAAGCCCAAAAGTCAAGAAGCAACTCTGCTTACCTGCCTCAGGGACAGCAGGCGCTATGTACATGCCCAGAAAAAATCCCTGCAGATCAAATAGAGATTTAAAAACCCCATCAAACCACTTGAGAGAGGGAGTGAGAGGTTTTTTACATGAACAACTTGGATGAGATACTTTTTAAACTTAGCTGAAATGAAAGGAGGGTGGGGAGGTTTTTTATTGCTACTAGAAGCATTTTTCAGTCTGACCTAAAAATGACTTGAGACTCCAACCTCAAAGTAGTTTATTTACAGGCTTGGGTTTAAAGAAATCCCTGTGTGAGGGGGAGAGGTTATTCCTCAGTCAGCAGGCAGAACTGGAGGTGAGGGGAGCTGGGGGGGTGGCTCGTGGTTCTGTCTCCTTAGGTATGAATTAAGTAGGATTGCTGCTGGTGACTACAGCCAAGAGTAAATATTTGGGTGAGGGAGCCCTTTAGGTCAAAGAACTAGGCATGCCATCTAACCAACTGTGAGCTGGGTCTGGACATCAGAAAATAAGAGATTTGGTATCTATCTTGCCATGAATACCAGAGGGATATGACTGCTTTTTAAAATAAAGAGATGATCTGCTTTATAAATTTATAAAAATTTTTTGCAAAGAAAGACCAGATTATGGTGAAATGACAGTGAACAGCTACAAACTTTGAGCAAAGAAAAGGGAGATTATGGCCGGCCGTGGAGCAACCAGTGGCAGTCCTCCTCTCTGCCCTGGGCTATGCCTAGGGAGTGGGGCTATAGCTGAAAGATTTAACTTGGTGCCCTTGTTGGCTTGTGGAGCACATTTCCACCGGGAGCCATCCTTTTTCCAAGGCGACTTCAGCTACATGATGCGAAAGAGCCTGATGCCTTCAAGGGCTGATGCCGTGAGGTGAAGAGCTCTAACAGAGCGCAGAGCTGTATTTTGGCTGGCAAGCTTTCTTGAGCAATGATAGCTAAACCTTGTGTCTTTCAGCTGTGTTGCATCAGTATCTTTTCATTCTTTTTATTTACATTTAGGATTTGCTTGTTTGGTTATTTTGGGTTGCTGGTGGTGTTTTTAGGGGGGCGGGTGTGGATGGGTTTGCTTGTTTGTTTTAGTTTTTTGTTAAGCAGATGGGGTGGAAGAAGGTAGGACTTCATGGGAAAGGAAGCTGCTCCTTGCCAGAAAGGGATTGAAGAAAATTTGCAAGGTATTCTTGTCCAGCCTCAACCTGTTACTTCTATAGCTGGATGAAATATTTTGTTTTATTTTCTGCCATGTACTTTGCTGTGCCAAAGCACTGTGGTGACACTGAGACACAACTATCTGTGGCTCTCTGATCAATCTTAGCTATGCTTAGAAAGCTATGTTCTGCGAGGGGCATCGGCCTTACTCTCTGCAAAGTGAAGCATGACTCCAAGTTCAAGGCATCACGAATTATATTCATGGGAAGAAGAAATCTTTGATGGAGGGTGGAGCGCTACAGCACAATCTTGGTGTTGGTTTTGGTGTATTTTTTAATGCTTCAGGTAACACCCACCACCAAAGGCAAGCAGTTGTACTCATCCACAATGGCAGTTTCCTGAGCTAGATTTCCCCCTCCTGCACGATGTTTCCCCACCACTGCCTCTTTTGTTACAGAAAGGGTTTGGCAAATTATCACTAGGTGCTTGGCCCCCCAGGCCATCCTCTGGGCACCTCTGCATGCTTCCCCTGTGAGGTGGCTGTGGCTGGGATGGAAGTGCACTGGGGCAGCCCTGTACTGGCATTGTTGGCCACACAATGCAAGTTTGTATTGGAAATTAACCCCTGGTCCAGTCGGATAGAAACATCCGGGTATGAGCAAGTGTTTTTACAGTTATGGTCCTGGAAATAATCTAGTCTTCAACAAGATCACTTAATCCTCCTAATTTTGAAATTTCCAGGGTTACATTACATGACAAATCCTGTATTTTCCCCTCCCCCATTTACTACTTACTCAGTATAATGCAAATATTGCTAACGAGTTTGTTTAATATTATTTGGATGTGCTCCAATCCTTATTTCAGTACATAGAGGGTTACTCAGGACTTTTAGAACAAGTCATACAGGAACCTTTTATAATGTATAATAAAATATAACATCTGGTAAGGAATCAAAATTTTGACGATCTCCAGGAAAGAACAGTGTGATATCCTCACCTGACCCAGCCATCTCTGAGTCCTGCAGCTCTCTCAGTAACACCAGTGCCACCAGTACCAGCCCACTTGTCACAGAGGTACTTGTTCTGACAAGCCAGTATGCTACCAAGCACAAAGGTACGCATTTAATGCTCAACACATGAGAATTTCCATTAGACTGAGGATGTGCTGAAGAGATTTGGTGGGCTGTAGGAAACTTTGGTGGAAGTAATTTTAAATCCTTTAGTTTAATAGTTACACTTTTTTAATAGGCAGCTTGGCAATTACAGAGTATGTCTTGATACCTCTTTCGGTAATGGGTAGCTAACTTTAAAGCTTTGCTCTGCTGTTCTGTTTCTTTATTCACACTGGGCCACATAAATGAAGGGAACATTTAAATTATTTTAGTTCCTGTATAAAGATGCTGTATCTGACCTTGTATAGAACCAATAATAAATTAGGGGATTTGAATGGACATACTCTAGTGTCTATACCAACTAAGGTGAAAGAGGTCCAGGATGATATCTAGACCTCATGAAAACAAGTCAGCACTATTTTCCACATATACTTCCATTTAAATGGGGGCAGAACTGTGTAAGAGCAAGGCCCCAAGGCCTTCAGCTGAACACAAAGCAGATGAAGCAGGGTATATCCCATGAGCTGCTGCCCCAGAATTGTGGGGTTGGACTGCCACCATGCACCCAGAGGCACCATCATCCCTGCCATGCTTGGCTGCCTATGTCTCTCTGTGTTCATGCGTTTACATTTTCATTTAAATTTACCTGCAAGTCTGATTTTTCTAGAGTTTTAACATACTTGGTTTTGATTGCTACAGTCCTGTAATGTGTTTTACTTGGAGTTTATTAATCTGCTCCCAGCTATAATTCCATCTAGTTTTGTCCAAGAAATATGAAATGTTTTCTTATTGCCAGAGCAACAGATGTGAATATCATCCTGAGAATGGGAAGCTTGTCAAGTGCCCAGTACAGTACTTTTCACTGATATTTCAAGCAACTCTTTGTTCTGAGTCTTTTTGAGAGGAGACACTGCTTTCTAACCCTTGGATCACATTGAAGTTTTACTTTACGGAAGCTGTGGGGGAGCATGCCATTGTTTTCATTTATTTTCCCATGGAAATTGTAACTTTCTACATCTTTTATGGGTTAGTCATATACACTACAGAACAATGCTTGTGGCTATCACATTTTTTTCACTTGTGCAATCTGAAAACAAGGTTTCTTCTTTTGATCAAAATTGGTTTTGACCACATGTGGGAGATGCAATGATGAAACTAGAGGAAATTTCAGGGTCCTTTTCCCACTAGAGCAGAGTTGGCAAGTGCCTGGTGATACCTGTGAGGTCACTGGTACCTGCTAACATTTTGTCTTTCTAGAGTTTCATACGATTTCAGGCTAGATTTGCACTACATTTGAAAATCTACATCTAAAATCAGCTAAAATCTTCCTGACTTGGCATTCAACCTTACCACCTACTCACTTTTCAAAGTCCTGCTGTGCTGCTCTCAGCCTTCATAAGTGAAAATTGTATGAACTATTCGTCTGAAAATCCGGCCTGCACTTCTACTGTGCCAGACTTTTTTGAGGGAAATTTCAGTTGCTAAGTGGGATTTCACAACCATGTTTGACATTTATTTTTTTTCCTCTTTCTTTTGATATTGTTTCTTTTTCTGACCTCTTATGCAGACACAGAAAAGTAGTCAAGGTGGTATTTCTTTATGAGCTAAGATATGTATGTGATATGTCATACTAACCACAGCAGGTGTAGAAAGCTGCAACTACTTTCATCTAATGCTTCACTAGTAGCTGAGAAACTGAGACTTAAGGAGCTTTCTTTGGCTAAATTTCACCCCAGAGGTAGTCTGAGATTTCCCTCCACACTGGAAGACACCAAGGGAATGTTGGTAATTGATACAGATTAGTGACTGGAAATAAGGAGTGGAAACTGTCGCACTGAATCAAGCCGTGCCTCCATAGACTGTAGTGTGGGAATTGCTCACTGTGAGGTAAGGAAGTTCAACACCCTCTACTAAAAACAGTCTGTTTTATTTAACTTTCACTTCTTCTCTCAGTTTTGGGATGATATGATTCCAAAAAGAAGTTCCTGTTTCTTTTCTCTCCTCTGTTCCATTCAGCAGGCCTGTGCAAAGGGCTGCTGGGGAGGAGGGAGGGCAAGCATGCTGCCCCTGTCCCGTGCCATGCCCAAGCAGCCCCTGCACTGAGCAATACAACACATGGGGTGTCAAGAGGGAGCCAAACCCTGCTCCTCGACCCCGTGCAGGCCTTGCCCCGAGGGTCATTTGTCAGTAGACAGCCTGGGAATCAGTCCTGCAGTTCCCTTTCACTGCAAAACCAAATCCTTTCTAAGCACCTGCTTCCTCTTTGAAAGAAAGTAACACTCCTCCGTGAAAACCAGACAACAGTCTGAAGGAAAAGCTTTTTAAAAACCCTTAAAAATAGGTTTGTTCATTGCTCACAATGGGCTTTTTTCTTTGCAGAGTCGGTAGTACAGGAGCGCAAGACATTTGCATGCTCTGTCTCTTCGGCAGGTGCCGTACCCCGTGGTCAGGCAGGTAGTGCGAGAGCAGGCAGCTCCAGAGTGCTTCCAGAATCAGCGGGRATGGGTTATACACTGGCTCATGCTCAGCTGCTCAAGTTGGAAAGCATCCCTCATGCCAGCTCACCCCAGCAGGCCTCCCAGCATTGGCAGTGCTTCCTCCAACACGCCTTTCATAGAAACCCCCACGCACCTAGCACAGCACTGATGAGCCAGCTGCTATTTTTAGTCCCTTGGTATGGTTATGCCGCTCAAGTTCCTTAAACAATGGTCAGCACTAGTTTAGGCTGATGCCCAGGGAAGCCATCAGGGCCACGGTGCTGCAGGGCCCTGCACACCCACCCCACGGCCCCTCACCTGGGAGCACTGGCTGAGGGATGGCAACAGCTTGTCTCCATTTGGTGCCATGACCCAGCAAACTCAATTGTTGTAGGTCTCATCTGGGCTCCTGCAGTGGTAGGACCAGTAATGTGTGCCCGGAGAATGTCACTGAACGCCCTCACTTGCTCATGCATTTGTCCAGGTAACTGAGATTTAACGTGTTCCCAAACCATGTGAACGCATGGTTCTGGGAAATGTAAACACATAGGGCTTGTCTTCTCTTTCCTAGCCTGTATATCTGACAAAATCAGAATGCTTATGGTTAAACTATCAGGTAATTTCTCTGAAGCAGTTGAAGAGCAGTAGTTTTTTACACAACATGTAGCTGGATGAAGAAACTCAGGGAATACCGGAGTGCCCATTTGTTCAAGGCGTGTCCATTGGGATTATTAAGTAATCATTCAGATACAACCGCCAGCTCATAAACTCTCCAAAATGCTGATTAGCAAATGGTGAGGGGATTTACGAAGGACAAATTCTCTCTAAACTTGCCCTGGGCTCAAATAATCTTGTCCAAAATACTTATCCAAAATCTTGGGGACAGGATACTGATTGCTGACAGGCCAGCAATCTGACGCACATCCCCATCCTCCTGTTGTAAAAACTACTATATGGCTGTAATAATTAATCAGCTGGAAACTTCCCAAATCCAAAGAACAATGTAATGGCACCAAGCACATATGTACTCAGTCAGGGAAAGCAATGAAAAAAGGCATTTCACTCTAAGCAGAGCAGAAACACCTACCAAAGATACACAAAAGCAGAGTGAGAGTACAGTCCCAGTGGAAGATGTGGTTGGATTTTCCCAAAACTGCTGCCCAGTTGTGATGAAAATGGAGTTGAGCTCAATGCTGTCGGGCAGTACAGCCCATCTGACAATAACTACACCTATATTTGCAGGAGACACCCAGTTTAGCAGGATTTTAAATAGAAATGGGGCCAGAGAGGAATAATATTTGATTTTTTTAAAAGTTTATATAGTATTTATACTGTTTTGTTTGTAAGCATGAAGGTAGGCAGCTTGGGAACAAGATGGGCAGGCTCTGCCCTGGATCCTGGAAAGCAGAGATGATAGATGCTATGGGMTTCCTGTTGGAGAAACAATCAAGTATGAGTTTCCAGGGTAGCGCTGCAGCAAAAGCAGCTATTGGCATTTTCTGGATGTGTAAGAAGGTGTGCAGATTGTCAGCTGAAGGACACGACTGACTGAATGAAGGACTCTGAACTTTGTGAAAGGTGCTGCTGCTACGATAAGGAGCATGTAAAAGATCTTCAAACCAAGCTGAAGGCCAGAGACCCTACGAAGAATAAGGTCTTCATCAGTTTGGCCTCTGCCGAAAACCCGGGAGAGTTGGCCTCAACCAACACATGTAAGTTTTATTAGGCAGATAAAATTCTCCGCATAAATTTGGCACACGTTTTTACCCAAGAGAATGATTTACCTTTCCAAGAAAGAGAGTTCCCACTCTTCAAACTGACACAGCATTCAGAAGGGTGACCCATGCTTTGGCCAAACACAGCTGGTTTGCTGCAGGGAGAGATGTCTGGGAAAAATGCAACTGGCTTGTGAGTTACAGCAGTTCCCAGAGCTTGAGCCCTCTGGGTWTGGCCATTCAGGCCCTGCACCCCTGATGCAGAGGTACCCCGGGCAGCAGCATCTGAGCTGATGTGGGGATATCCTGGAGGATATCATTGCTGTCTCTGTCCTAACGAGGAGCATGTGGGGTTACTTAGTAAGGAATATACCGGGAGAGCTGTTGTAGCTCTAAGGGACAAACCACATTCTTTTCTCCAGATCAACCAAAGCCCTTGGAAAAAGCAGTGGAGGTTCCAGGTGGGACATCTTTCCCCAGACCCCATGACAGCCCTTCTCTAGAAACCCTTGAGTACACTTTCCTCCGTCCTTGGCCTCCAGCAGGATTCAGATCCATTTCTAGGCTTTGGAGCCCAACCCTGTACATGACAGCCTTCACCCCTTCCACTGGGGGCAACTGGCTTGGGGCAGGTAGCTTGCTTTTCCTCACACTGCTCTTTAAAACTGAAGCCTATCTTTGTAAACACTTACTTCAAATCAGCACATGAGAAAACATCTTAAGGATGACCAAAATAACCCAGGCAGCTTCATGTCTGCTGAGACCAGGCTTTCCTTTGTAAGGCAATGGAGTGGCTTGGCTTTGTGTGTCATTTAGCACAGGAAAAAAAGCAGCCTCTTGTCTAGAGAGTGTCAGCCACTGCTGCTGCCGGACAGTGCATCTGGCCCCGGGTACCAGCTCCCGGCATGGCGCTGAGGCTGTTGGTGCTGCTGCCAAGGGAAGGGAGGCCAGTGCACATCCTGTTGGCTTCACCTGAAGTGACCCAGCTGGGATATTGTTTCAGCTTGGCAGGACTGTGGTGATTACATGAGCAGAGAGTGAGAGGGGTAAGAGTTCTAAAGAAGTGGCTGTGGATACGACTGCCCTGCACCTGAATGCTCTCAGTCYCACAGAGCAGCAAGAAGCTTCTTACACAAGAAGATGGTGTTTGGTTAATTAAAGCATCTAAATAAAAATTGTATCACCCTGACTCACTGGAATGGATGTTCCTTTAGCTAATCCCCTTTTTTTTCCTTCACATGGCTATGTTACTTCAAATTGGCATTTGCTGCAGACGGTCAGAGTGGATCAGTGCAATGGGATAACTTGTTCCTGAAGCTAAGCCTGCGATGAACTCGATTTAGTATCATCTGTCTGCTTCTAAAGACCTTATTCAGATGGAAACCTAAGAGATTTAAGTAAAACTATTTAGAACCCAGTTAACCAGATTTCCATGGAAAAATGTGGACTTGCCATAAATGTAATTCCCTACTAACGATCGTGCTGCTCCAGTTTTGCTTCTCTTCTATCCCACCTGGAACCTGAAACTGTAAAACYGTAAAAGGAACAGGCTCAGGTGAGCATAACTTCAGCAGAGGTGGCCACTTTGCTGTGTGAAGGAAGCCCTGCTGTTACAATGTTGTAAACTCCTCAGCTCACATTTACCAGTTGCTGTGCAAGAGGGCGATACTGACACTATCCAGCTGTGGCAGGAGCTGGCTGGGATATTTGGGTGCATGCCATTCCCCAAGGGAGGATGTGCTCAGCCTGGCACAGGGCATTTAGGCGCCCAGGCAGCCTCCCCAGAAGAGCTGAGGTGCCAGGCATGGCAGAGTGGGTTGTTGATCTCTAGGTAACTGATCCTAAACCAATATTTCAGGAAGTTTGCACTTACATTTTATTCATAGAATCATTTACTCCGAGATCATCCAGTCTAACCATTAACCTAACACTGCCAAGTCCACCACTAAACCATATCCCTAAGCGCCACATCTAATTAATTTTAGAACTATCAATTCTATGTAGAAAGGCCTTGAGGGGAAGCCATGTGAGGAGTGGCTGAGGTCACTTGTTGTTCAGCCCGGAGAAGAGGAGACTGAGGGCAAACCTTATCATGGTCTACAACTTCCTCATAAGGGGAGGCAAAGTCAGGCAATGATCTCATCTCTGTGGTGACAGGGTCGAAGGGAGTGGCATGAAGCTGTGTCAGGAAAGGTTTAGGCTGGATATCAGGAAAAGCTTCTTCACCCAGAGGGTGTTTGGGCACTGGAACAGGCTCCCTAGGGAAGTGGTCACAGCACCAAGTCTGACAGAGTTTGCGGACTGTTTGGACACTGCTCTCAGACACACGGGGCTGTCCTGTGCAGGGCCAGGAGTTGGATTTCAATGATCCTGGTGGGTTCCTTCCAACTCAGGACAGTCTATTATTCTATGTAATTAATTTTATATAATTCATTTTAGAAGAATCCTTTGAAATGCTCATGAAGAGGTCTTGTATCAGCTTTGCTCATGCTCATAATTTACATTTTTCCTGTAAGTTTTCCTCTACCAATAAACATAAAATTCTCATAAAGTCTCTCTGTAGTACCAAGAAACTTGTGTCTCCTAACAGCAGTCACCGGAGCAGCAGCATTCTCCCAAAATGCACTGAGTCATGGCACTGTAAAGGCCTTCCAGCGAAACAGGAATTATCTCATTTTCTCCAGCAAAGTATGGCAAACGCAAAAGGAAGCTGCAAAAAGTGCAAATACAAGGATGAGTCACACCACATATGTGTGGGGCAGCGGAAGCCTTCAGGGAAAGAGCTTTTAGGGAAAGACACCTTGAATGGCATCTACAGGATACTCTGCCCTCATGCCAGTGGGGGTGTGGCTGTGCAGAGCTGCAGGGGAAGGTGCAGCACCCCCGAAGGCTCATGGGCTGTGGGGATGGATGGTGGRTGCACACCCCCCCAAGTTGTGCTCCACACACCGCATCGGGAGGAGCAAGGCTGTGTTTGGGGCAAGGGAAAGCCTCACACTGCTGACTCAGGGCTGCCCCATGCCATGTTATGTAATCCATGTGAATTGGTTTATCTTATTCCATTGCATGTCTGTCTGCTGGAGGCAAAAAGGCTTAGGTAGCACAATGGGAAATTCTGGTTCAAATCCAAAACACAGCCTCCTACTACTACTATGGAGAAAATCAACTCTACCCCAGCAAAAACCAGCACACTCTCCACTCTTCATCCCATACCATGTATGTCATGCTTAGGTCCCACACTACCCAATACATCCTAATTAACTGCCCCCGCTTCTCAAYGTTTGATAAAATACACATATATCACTCCCTTAAGACTACCCCTGCAAAATGTCCATTTAGACTTTGGCCCCAGCCAAAACCAGCACACTGGCACAAGGATCGTACAGCATTGAAGTATTCCCTACAGGTGCCCAGAGCACTGTTGGAGACTGCTTATGGGAGGATGAAAGCATCAAGTCATACAACTGGAGAAAACTGGAAGTTGGGGTGATGGCGATTGGCAGGGCCCTATGGACTGATGGGGGAGAGGGCAGGAAGGCAGCCAGAGAGAAGGGATAAAGGAGGATGAGACTGAAAGGGATTTGAAGCAGACTCCAGCTGCAAGAGTCACACAGTGCATCTGTGAAATGGTTAAAACCCAGATAAAGAAACCAAAGCTGTGAGGAGAAGGCAAATGGAAAACAAAAATGAAGGCAGGAGGAGCTGGGCTGGGCTGCAGCAGCCCTACAGATACCCAGGTGGTGGAACGTGCGTACAAATGCCATGACCATCTGGAAGCTCCGCACAGCCTGCCCAGGCACTGAGACTGACCCCACCACAGGCACTAAAACAACCTTTAACAGCCATCAGCTCTAGGGCTTGCACCAGACACAAACTCACACTCCTATTCACATGTCCATATTTTCTTGCCCTCGACAGAAGTGTGTTCAGAAAAGTATCCCAGCTGCTGGACCTGACAGACTTGTGCCTTGTCATGTACAACAAGAACAAAAAATGGCCTTTAAAATATTACAGTGACTTTTGTGGCAGTGTTTTTTTAAGTTCTTAAAAGGAAAAAAAAAAGAAGAAGAAGAAAAAAAAGCCAATTTGCCTGAGAGTAAAAATACTACCGAAAACTGAAACTTCACAACATTGACTGTGAGAGATAACATCTTTAAATGGGCACATAGCACCCACCCAGCTTCCTGCTGCTCCCCCACAGTTCAGGGCAGAAACTGTGAGGGGTCAATAATGCAGCACCCTGGCAAATCCCCATTCTACTACCTGGGTTTGGGCACCTTAGAAGTTCACCTTCTCCTAAGAAACAGTCTGGAGAAACATATACAAAGGCACTAAACTTAAAGGACAGGATGAGGTGTACAAATCAGCTGAGAAACCATGCATCAAGTGAGTGGAGGGAATGAAGGCAGTACCATAGCAGGCGCTATCAAGTACTCTCCAGAGAAGAGCTACAGCATAGGGGTCTGAAAAAGGTGCTCCTTACAAAATTAAAATAAAAACAGTAACTCGGATTCCTCTCCACTGTCTCTACTTCAGTATTAGTCTGTATAAAACAAGGAGCTACTTTCACTGACATTTCACCTTCTGACACCAGTCCAAAATTAGCTCTGAAAACAAATTCACCAAGGAGGCTGGGCAGTGCTTGGAGCTGCAGCAGCAAGAAGCTTGGCAGCACACCTTTTAGCTGCTGCTCAATTATTTAGACCATGGGCATGTAGTTGAGAGCAGAACTAGCCCAAAGGAACTACCTATCATCAGCTACTCAGCAAAAAGTAACACACTTGGATAGGGCTTCCTCTGCCTTTGCTGAGTTATTTAAAGCTGTCACACAGAGAGAAGAGCTTATTTGAAGAGCTGTACTGTAGCTGAATTTTGTGCATCCCAACCCTTAGTGCACCTGCATTGCCTCCTCGGAAAGCCTGGGGTCCTGGGCAAAGCACCATCTGTGGTCCCCATGGTTTCCTTCCTCCCCACTACTATTTTCATTATTGTTGACAGAAACATCGTGCACCTGCTACTGTTACTGCAGAGGTGGAAAGCCCCCTCGAAGCACTCAACAGAAAGGTCATCGAGCTGTTTCTTCTGCTGTAGCAGCAGCAGGGAAACAATGCAGCCTCTCCAGCTTGAGAAACACCCACACACGTGCCAGCAATCCTCATCACCAGCCCCTCCTAATAAATCCAATCAGCAAAAGTAATTAACAGACAGACTGCAAAAGCAGTTATGCTAAGGCAGTAGGAATGAAGCTAACCTGGCCTGCCATCTGCACTACCAGGTGGGATGATGCCAGAATGGGCACAGGGGCAGGGAGTGTTTCCCCCCAAGCAACTAAGGATGTGAGATGTTGGCCCCCCCTGGCCCTAGTCCACACCCTTCCAAAGCCACCATCGCACAGCCCTGTGCTGTGACCACATCCCAGCTCCTCTACTAGGTGTCTGGCCCAAGCTGGTGACAGGGAGGGAAAGACTGGAGCAAAGGATATGTGGCAGTGAGTGCACTCAATTTGGGTGAAGCCCCAGCTGCAAGCAGAGGGGGTAGAGAAAGAAGAGAGAAAGAGACACATCTTGGGTGAGAGGGGAATGATTTAAAGACCCAGCTGGTTTTTGCTGACCCAGGCAGAAACCCTTTAGCAAACCTGGTGACTCCAAAGAGCCCTGAGGAAAGCCAAAGCATGCACTGGCACAGACAATTTTCACACTTCCTACAGATGCATCTTTCTCCCATTTGTCCCAATGCAGAGTGAATTTATTTTGCAGTCCTGTGGTGAAGAGGCATTCAAGTTACATATGGCTACTGCATCCCAGGAACTCCCAAAAAAGGTTCAAGTGCATCAGGTTGTAAACYATGCTTCCCCTCCTGCCTAGATGCTGATGTGTGCAGGCAAGGGAGGGAGTGGGGTGGCCAGGTGGTGACATGCGAACAGGAACTGAGGCCATCACTACCTCCTGGGAAAACAGAGTAAGGGCCTGGTTCCAGGGAATTTTGAGCTGACTCACCTAGCGTCATTTTGAACGGGATTTGAATATCTTTGTGTGTGAGGCTATTGCTGGGCTCCAGGAGGATGTCCAGCAGGAACCTGGGTGACTCATAAGCGCACCTGTATAAACTTATGCTTGGGAACATTATTTCATTTCAGGTATATATATTCTTCCTATGGAAATACCATCTACCTCAAGGCACCATCCACTCAGTAAACCGTGTATGTATGGGATGGAAGCAGAAGAGCATGCAAAATTAACCACACGGCTTGTGTCAGACTTGCATCTTTTAAATCCCCAAGACCCTGTACTTGACCTCTTTTTCTCCTCATGTGGTAGACAAATATTTATACTTCGGTTTCTTTTCCAAGTGAGGGTAGGCTAACTTCAGTTGATTTTGAAAGGTGCAAAAAACACAAGCTCAGGTGATGGATATTGGCGATAACCAAGGGCAAAGGCACCGATAGTAAGAGGGGGATGATTCCCCTTTGGTAAATTTGCAAAGACAGAGGAGCCTGTGCTAAGACTTCCTTTTCCCTAAATACTGCCATTCCTTGCTTTTTCTCAGACTTCAAACCAGCTCTCTGTGGTTGCAGACCACCTCGTGCAGCCGAGTTCACAGCTGAGAACATGGGTAGGCTTCAGCTTCACAGACTAAACCTCTGATTTACAAAGGATCTGAGACATCGTCATGCTGGACGCCATCAGCCTGTGCCCCTCCCTGCCTGACCCAAATTGTTCTGCAACTAGACATGTCCTACTAATTAAAAGTTTCTAAGAGTTTGAGAAAAAAAGTGCCTGGATAGAAAAGACAGCTCTCACTAGGGCCTCGCTGAGGAAGAGTCTGCTGTGTAGAGTAACCCTCCACTAGAAGGTTCATAAGGAGATCAGGTGGTGGGAGAGAGGGAGGCTGTGTGAGTGCCCTAACCTAAACAGGGGAGCTTCAGAAATACCCCCACCCCAGGAAGCATGCCTGAACACAGCCCAGATCCCAAGCAAATCTATTTTCTCTAGTTCTGCTACTCCCCTGATGACTTTTCTCCTACCTTGTCAACGTCCCCTTCAAGAGGATCAGACTTTGCCAGAGACCTTGGTATCACAGCTCCTTGCTAGGAGCTCCTCAATGGAGACTGCTTGAACTGCCAGAGCACGGGCAGTGCCTTGGCCACAAGCTGTGTGGTTGCTGCACAGGGAGAGCCTGGCTCTTACCTCCATTCCAGCCTCCCATCAGGGAGATTCCTGCAGGCTTGCCTGCTGAGCACATCGCAGAATTGCATGATGAGATTAACTTGGTATTGCTTGTAGTGCTAATGGACAGGCACCTGGTTTCCAGTGTTTCAGAACTGAACTGGCAGTTACGCTGTTACAGACTGGATGTTTTTTATGACTTTGAGCAGTTTTGCAAGCACAGGTAACAAACGCAATCAAATCCCGGATTTCAGAATTAATGTCTGATGTCCCAGCCCAAAGAAGTCCTCTGTTGCATTACATCACCCTGCAGTGCATTTGGTCTGAGCAAGTTGCAGAAGTGTTCCTGCCTTTGCAAGGTGTATATTCTCTTTGATGGATCAGTGTTATGGATACATACTGTAACTCCCATGCTCGGATACCTCTTGGAAGAGCTTCAAACATACAAGCCCTGGGAAGAGGGGAATTTACCAAGCATACACACTGTTCCCAGAGTGGGGGGGGGGGGGGGGGGGGGGGGATGGGTGTTTGTGTCTCCTATTGCACAGCTACTGGAGCAGGGTGGGGGTCAGTGGTTTTGCAGCTCAGCTGCCCTCCTGGCAGGATCAAGGGGAGAGCAAGCCAAGTTGCCCAGCCATCTGCATGCTGGTGTCGACTCTTGCAGCGAATGGCCAGAGGAGAGATGCGACTGCGTAACTTTCTTCAGCTACACAAAGCTCAACTCATGGGTTAAGCTGGAGGTGCCTGCCTTTCCCTGCTGCCTACTCCTAAGTTTCAGATAGATGATGCAAAGAGCAGCAAATCCTTCTCCTGGCAAGCGGCAGCTTACTTTGCAAACAAGTATTTGTGTGCCTCTGGCAGCCCTTGGACGACCATCTTCTCACCCCAGTGACCAGCCAGGCTTACTGAAGGCAAGTCAGGCAGGACACACAGAAAAGGCAGCTCATTCCTCACTCTGCTCTGGCAGACCTGTTGGGGGTCAGGCTCTGTGTATGCACCTGAGTGAGCCTTGGGAACCAAGAAATTCAACATGTTTCATCATAAAGGGAGAAAGTGTTCCCTCTCAGGCGGACACACAGGACTGAGGTCAGGGAGCACTTGTGCAAGGTCAGACATTAAGAGGAGCTTACAGGATGGCACAAGGCCTCTGCCATGCTTCCTCAGTGCCATGAGTGAGGGGCAGGAAGCTCAAACTGCTGCTAGGAAGGAGGAAGGCCCACTGCCCCTCACAGTATGTAATGCACGGGACATGGCTGCCTGGGTGAAGGCCTGGAGGGGCATGCCAGGAGTTCACATCGCAAATCTGAACRGAGAGGAGAGAGAAGCCATCGCAGAGGTAAACAACAGCCCTGCCTCCAGGAAAGCAGAAGCCTGGAGTCAGCTCTGTTTACTTCCTAAGATGCTTTAGAGACAACCCTACCCCTGGGCTTCCCTTGGCCTAAACCCTCCACACTAAACCCAGGCCCGGGGCAACAGAGTCTGTCTACAGACTAAATAATCCTCAGAACAGGAGATGAGTGCCAGTGCTTCGTTTACATTGCATGATGCTTTCCAGCTCCACACAACTGAGCCTTCTCTTTCCCTCAGCCCTGACCTTTACCCTAGGCTCAGCCTCAGCCCCAGCACTGGAGCCACTGGAAAGGTAAACGCACAACCAAGTGAAAGGGACAGACTAGGAAGTTTACATACATAATTTTAAGCCTTACAAATTTTTAGCCCCACCCCAAATACTGCTTGGGCATTCCTCTTCCTCCCAACCGTAACCAAAGCTCTAACCTTGTCTTCTCAGGCCACCGGGCAGTGGGTGACAAAATTGCAAGTTTCACACGGACCTGTGATGAAATTTGGAACTGTAAGATCACGTTAAGAACACAGCAAAATCCTACTGTTCACTTTCCCTTTTCAATAGCCCGCTAGCACATCTCCCTATGACACAGCCATTTTTGTGCACGTTATTGCTCATCAGCCCAATGTACACCACTCTCAGCTCACCCATCTGTCAGGTTGGTATGCAAATGGTAATCACATCTGAAGGGCACTCTGTGTCCACATATTTTACATACCTGAATCAATCTGTGTCACTTCCAACAGCTTAAAAAACTGCAAAAGGGTGAGTGCTCTGAACTTCTGCCTGTGCCGGTGCCAGCCCAAAGAGCACAGCACTTTGCAATGGACATAGCCTGCCCACCACCACAACCATGGAAGCCGTTGTGTACCCTTAGTTAGATACTCTACAACTTCCCAGGAATCAGAACTTGCCATCATGTAGTAATGCTGAAAGCCCTGGGCAATGATTATTTGACTTTTGATTCATCCCATTAATAAGGAGCTATTGCTTTAAACTGCAAAAATAGATTTTTCCAGACAAGGAAACGGCAAGCAAGCCACACGGAGATCTATGAGGAATGGGGGAAGTACAGCTGAGCTTGCATTGGGTAGGGGATGGACTTTGACAATAACCCTTCCATGAGGTGGCTTGTTCAAAAGCCCAGCCATGGAATAACATCAGAAGAAGTGTCCTAACTCCCAAACTACATTTGAGGCCAAACTAGAGTAGGTCATCTTGAAGTTCTAGTTCCTCTTTCCACCTCGAGCTGCCTCAAGCACAGTACTGCCCATCCTGCTGGATGGGTGCTCCAGAAATTGCAAAGGCAGCTTATGCTAATTGCTCACTCTGAGAGGTCACATTCACCTACCAAACCCATGCCATCTGGGGTTCTGAAAGATTAAAAATGAGAGACAAACAAGAAGATTATTAAAAATTTAACTATATACCATATTTATTATCAATCCACAGGATAATCTGATTGCTACATGAGCTCATAAAAGCTATTTCACCTTTACAAAATTAAAAAAAAAATGTGCCACAAGGATGTCATAACTGCTGATAACCAAGGACTGAATCTTAAAATTATAAATTTTGCTGTAGAAAAGATTAAAAAAAATTATATTCACTTTAGAATTTTACTTTGAATAAAATATTCCCCTGTATAAAAAATAAAAAAGCTTGCTCTGGTTAGAATTAGAGTATTTTTCTTCTTTTTTAAATCTGGGAATTTGCATAATATCTCTGTAATAAGTTTCTTTTATTTTTTTCTATTGTACCACGCGGCATTCAAGCATAGCAGATTAGAAACAAACATGATGAAAGCAGTCTCAGAATGTATGAAATCCACATAGAAAGTTTTAACTTCCTTTCCTTTCCTCTATTCTTTAAAGACACTTTAGCAAGAATAGCCTTGGAAAAGAATATAGGTGGAGAGGGACCTTCAATGTGCCATTAAGTAGAGCAAGGTAATAAAAGGCCTTTTGTAAGTGCTTTCTTAATAAGGTGCAGAAGCAGACTGCAACTTTGCTAGTACTGCACTATATACAATATTCACAATAGATTTTTCTTTATTTAAAAATATTCCAGCTAGTTCACATTTTCTCTCCCATTCCGAGGCTTTCAGTTCCATCACAGCCTTGACAGCAAGAAGCGCAGCAGCACCACTTCCCTTGTGGTCGGTTGGTCCTCTTATGAAACACTGGAACCTGTGAGTGGGCCAAAGTTCTTGGGTTGTTTTCCTACGTAGCAACCTTGGAAATATGGGTTCAGGTATACATATTGATGGCTGGAGTCCTGAGTTAAAAACACTCCGGCACTGGAGCTGGACACAACAATGTTTTATATTGCCAAGGCTTTACCTTAGGATTTGTCTCGTGTGCGTCAAGGGATGAACCTCTCTCAGAGAAACGTAAAATACAAAACCAAACAAAACAAAGCTAAAAAACCACACTGTCAAAGGCTTAGCAGCTCTTGACTCTTGACTGGGTGATGTCTGATGTTTTCTTGATGACGCTGGCCCGTGTCTCACGGTCTGGCTGGCTGCTGCTTGTGGAGGCTGTGGACACTACTTGTGGAAGAGGGATGTCTGGGAAAGGGGGCCAGGAGCTATTGTAAGGCAGTGGGCAGCTTTCTTCTTTGATGGTGACCTGGAGGTCAGGCTTGTTGGCTACAAAAGTTGCCATGCTGGGAAGCATGTGAGAAGTGTTCCTCATTCCTAGATTGCTGAGATACTGTTTGCCTTCAATGTTTTTCTTCTGCCAATGAAGTCGTCCCTAGAAAAGGGGGAAGAAAGAAGGGAAGATTGCATGAGCGAATGCAACTTTGTGAAGTACTCCAAGTAACAAGATGAAGATATCAATATCCACAAAGTGCACGGGAATTACCCCATCTCCAAGAGCCTGAGCCTCTAGCCAGTGGCTTAGAATATCTTTGCTCTCAGCCATTTCTCCTTTTCTGAAGTTGCGTACTTAAATCTTGTTGGCTCTCCAGCACTCAAGAGGCTCTACCTGCCCTTCCGAATGGAAAATAAAGGCCTTATTCCCAGTATGCCAGAGACAAAAATGGACGCAGACATTTAGAACTCCAAATGGTAGTGTCTCCTCTGTTACTAGAGAGAGCATCTTCCTGCCAAGAGGCAGGCAGAGTCCCAACACTACCCAAACCAGCAATACATGTAAGGCTGCCAGGGAACTGCTGTCACTTGATGGTGCATCCCTCATCACAGCCAAGACATTCACCAAGGGAAGATGAGCATCCAATCGTTTCCCCACCACAGGCGCCGCAATGGCATGTTTGGTCAAAGGAGGTTCGTGGAGTCCCTACTGGCAGTCTACATATGGGTTCCATCCCAACCAAGGCATGAGAGACCAAGTGGGTTAGCCGTGTTGTTATACAGCCACACAATCCTCCAAGAAGGAGGATTCAGAGAGCTTTCGGTGGGGGATACAGCAGGAGAGAGCTTTGCAAAAGGCCTTATGCAAAAATGCTGCTGGAGCACAGGGCATCTAAGAGCCCTCAGTGAGCTCCCCTTGGCCTCTAAGTACTCATGGAGATTGGTAGGTCTGGTCACTTGATGGCAGCACCAAAATAAAAGGCAAGCGGTGGTTTTGTATATGTGCAGCTCAGGTTATTTTCCCCATGGATTCCTTTTGCCCAGCAACACCCAACCGACTGCTCAGGAAGGCTTTTCTGCCCCACATACCTCAAACATTCAAACTTCATTTCAATCATACATGTAAGCATTTCCTCCTGTTATATGAATTCAGGTGCCATTTAAGGAAAACAAAGCAATTGTGATTTTGACTAAGATAAAATACTCGCTACCCAGCAACATCAATGCATCATATCAACAAACTAGCTGGCACTGTTGATGGCTCTGCAGAACATCTTACTACACAAATTAATCTTGTAGTTTGGAAGATGAGGAGAAATGAATTTTTAGAGATATTAATTCTGTGACAATCATCCAAATGTCTGTCTCCCTTGAACCTTCATGGTTTGCTTTTCTCCTCCAGCTATTATTAAAATGAATATTCCACTGGTAGACAGAGTTGCAAATGGAGAACGGGAAAAATATCTCAGGACGTGGACCTTGAGACCTTGCTCCAAAGTGCTAAAAATCCAGAAAGCACTTACCTCTGCATTTTCTTCATCGCTTGGAACACTGTCAGTTGTTTCACTTTCTGTCAAACAAAATAGAAACAAAAATGAAACTCATGCTATTCTATCTATAGTAACAAATTCCAGCTCAAGAGGCCTGATGTACGTCCAACAACTGGAAGCAAACAGAGTCAAGTCAAACAACCACAAAACAATGGGGAAGCACAGAGAACCTGCCACAGCAGGGTTAGGCAGCACAGCTGCCTTGAACAACTGGGGGAAATTCACATGGTTATCACAGCTAACATGACTATATCCTGGAAAAGGCAGCAATGGAGAGGGAAGAAGTAGATCTGTGCTTTCTGGGCAGAGTCTCCAGCAAGCAGGAGATGCCCCCTCTCCCTTGCCCTCTACGACCACTCCAGGCCCTGCAAAGAACAAAGTTCTGTCCAAATCTTTATTTTTATCTCCCTGCAAAATCAGTAACAACTCCACCCTAGAGGAGATAAAAGTGGGTTTGTTTCATGAACTGTTATCTCAGCCTGCCACCTCAAAGGCTCGTTGTCACTTCTGGGGCTTTATTACTGTTGGTATATTCCGGTATAGTTGCTGTAGTTTTGCTTTTGCTACCAGTCCCCAGCCTATTTCTTCACTCACCACTTGAGCAAGTGGCAATGCCACAATCTCCAGCCCCACCAACTSCCCCCACTGCACATGGCTTCCCTCACTCTCATCACTTCAACCAGAACACAAATACAGGGGCGCAGCTCCAGTGGGACATCCTCCTGCAGCTGCATCCCTCCCTTGCAGAAGAGCCTGAAATCCAGGAATTTTTACTGTATTTTGAAGCCTCCATGTGTCTGAAGACAGGTCTCCTACTGTCTGAGGGTCAGGCTACTGGCCCATGGGTGGTTGAGACTGCTGTGCCTCAGACACATCTGAGACAGGGCAGAAACCTCTCTTTTCAGTCTGCAGCAATGGCTGCTGCCTTCAGCACACACTGGCTGCCCAGACCAATGCAGAGGAGGCCTGGATTGCAGGTTCCCTTCAGCTTGTGGGGTTTTGAACCACTGTCTCCTGTTTCCTGGGAGGATAACCCTAGTCATCTATCAGGATACCAACACTCTAACCCCTGCAGCAGGGCTGCACAGATAGGGCTCATCCACAAGGAACACAGAAATCGAACGATTCAAGGAATGATGTGATGAGTCATCAYAGCAGGTAAGCGAGATCTGAAGCCCCAATTTCCATTCTCAGCTCTGTGTTATGCATTTCAGTCCATGCAGACTGCTTTGCACAGCCCCTGAAACCCTGCCTTCCCAAAGACCAACCTCATGCTCTGCACTGAACATGAGTGCTAAGAGTGCATGGATCGTGCCTCATGGATCGTGCCCCTGCTCGTCTTCAGAGAGACTGGCAGGACCTTGCCATTCTCTCAAGACTTGGCTAAGCATTAGGTTTAGGCAGAGGGCTGTAAACCAGTGGGCTGAATGACTCTTTCAGACTTCAGGATCTAAACTGTACCCGAAGTCCTTCTACTCTAGCCCAGCTACTCCAGACTGCTACTTTTAAAGCCAGCACCTCCCCTGCACCAGAGTCTCCACTGCAGTGTGCAGTAAGCAGAGGAACAGTCCAAAACATTAAATCTAACTGTCATGTCCTGTGAAATTAATGCACTGCAGGGCTTCTCATTCACTGACCCAGGCAGAGAAAGATGTGTCAACAAGATTAAGCTGGCTAATTAAGCCATACTGGAGGGAGGAGAGGCAAAAATTAAACCGTGCAAAGGAGAAATGGCCCTGAAGATAGAATCAATAGAAGGAATCCACATAGAGAGAAGTAACAGATATTTTCGACATGAACAAACATGTCGCAACAAAAACAGAGTGATGCAGCTGAAAAGGAATCCATCCTTGGTGTTTATACATAACAAAATGCTGAGCAAGAGATAGCACTATAGTTAGCAAAGCCARGGAAGCTGGCCACTCAGGCATGGAAAGTTGGAGAGGTTATTTCTATCAAGAAGGGTATTTGAATCAGTGTCAAACACAACAGGAAGATGACAACAACCTCAGTACTAAAAACCAATGAATTTCATAGACATCAGTGGAAATATGAGAAAACTCACAAGGGCCACTCACATCATTTGCCTGAGGAACCTCAGAAAGGAACCAGAGGTGTTTTGAAATAAACCAGATTTATGTAGGACAGCTGATATCTCTGGCTAGTTTTTTTTGGTTGTTGTTTTAGAAGAGATCAGCTAACTGTTCCTGCACAGCTGTTACGGTCATACTCTTTCCTGCCATTCAGTCAGTAGAACCTGACAAAGCAAACCCACAAGTAGGGTTCCTGTGGTTCTGTACAGGCCTGTGTGGGGCAAGACAAAGCAGAAATAGTCACAAGAGTGTCCTAGAAATTTCAGAGTTCTAACACACAGACTCCTGTCCTTGCTGTGGCCTCAAGAGTAAATGCATGCTTAAAAAAAAAGCAGTTCACAGAACAATTCAGGCTGGAAGGGATGTCAGGAGGTCTATAGCCCAACCTGTTGCTCAAAGCAGGGCCAGCTACAAGACTAGGTCAGGCTGCTTGAGGCCTTATCCATTCAGGTCTTGAAAACTCCTGAGGATGGAGGCAGCACAATCTTTCTGAGTATCCTGCTCCACTGCCTGACTGTCCTTCTGGTGAAAAGGTGATATTTTTTCTTATATTCAGCTAGACTGAGTTTTCTTGTTTCAATTTAGGCCTGCTGTTTCTCATCCTCCTACCATGCACTGCTGTGAAGAGTCTGGCTCTGCCTTCTCCGGAACATCCCTGCAGGTAGAGGCAGCTGCTGTGAAGTCCTCAAAACCATCTCTTCTCCAGGCTGAAAAAGCCCCAGTCCTTCTATCTTCTCACAGAGTGAGAGCCCCAGCCCTTGAACACCCTGCATAGCCCTTCTCTGCACTTGCTCCAGAGAAACTTACTTTGCTCCAAACTTACTTTGTTTGTAAGTTTCTTGGACTGGGGAGCTCAAGACTGGATGCAGTACTCCCAAAGTAGTGCAACTAGTGCTGAGTAGAGGAAGATAATCACTCCCCTAGATCTACTGGCTATGCTCCTGAAAACTAGTGGCCTTCTCTGTGGCTGAGGTGCTTGGGTGTCTCATGTCATCTCACTGCCTACCTGCCTGGCTGCAGAGCTGCTCTCCATACCATCAGCTCCAGCCTCTATCGCTGCAAAGAACTCTTCCTTCCTACGCACAGGACTTCACATCTGCCCTTGCTAAATTTCATAAGGTTTCTGCTGACCCATTCCTGCAATCTCTCCAGGACTTTCTGGATGATGGCTCTGCCCTCAAACATATTGACTGATGTGTCCTATTTGATGTCACCTGTAAAGTTCACAAACGTGTCTCCAATATATCTTCTGCTCATTGATATACTAAATGAGACTTGTCCCAGGACAGACCCTTGCTGTACTCCACTTCTTATTGGCCTCTAGCTGCAGTAGCCAGAATCATCATGAGCTGCCTTGAGATGCACTCAAAAGCATGTCAGTGGCATGAAATTCTGAGTTTTGGGCTAGCAGGTCAAGGTAAAAGTTAGGACAGTTGAAGGCTACCAAGGTACTAAGATAATGTAAGGGGATAGCAGAARTACTTCAATCTCCTTCATTTTCCTTATGCAGGCTGGTTGCAATGACTTTAGGACATGATTTGCTCATGTCAAGGAGGTCACCAGACCACCCTTCTCTGTCATTCCAGTCCAAGAACACACCATGACTTCCAGACCAAGACAGTGACTTCTCTTTGCATTCCAAGAATTTGCATCCTGTAGCTGAAGTTGAATGATTGCATCATTGTCATGTTCATGTAGACGGAAAAGTTTTCCAAGAAACGTTTGTGAAGAGGGCAAATGTTTCAAAGGCCCTTGTCTCTCTGCTGCAAATAAATTTAAGCACCCTCATATCCCCCTGCCTTATGCTTTGCAAAGGTCTTTTAAATGCTTTGGTCATTGCAGACTAAACACATTGGGAAGCATAATCGTCTATCAATGTGTGAGACTAACAATGGAGACTATCCAAAAGAACATCATACTATTCACTTGGTCCCAAACATAAAAAATTACTAAATACATACTTTATAAAAATGTGTCTGGAAGTAATTTCAGCCTAATAAGTCAATGGCAAAACCATGCGTAAAATAATAGAATGCATGGAGAACAATTAATACTTAAGTTTGCCTTAAAAGATGACATTTGTGTTTCTACCCAGTCGCCTATGGCTTGGAAGTTAGCACCATGTGAAAACACAAAGGACAGGTTGGATTTGAAACTTTTTCTACTTTCAAATGTGGCTTTCTTCCTACAAACTAAGACTTACATGATTGTGGCGACTCTATATAGCATGTCCACATGTACATTTGTGTCTGTTCTCCCTTACTTCTGAACAGTGTCAGACTTGGATAAGGGATAAATGAGTGCCAAAGACTCTTAACTTCCTAACAGTTATATGAAAATAAGGGGCCAGATGAAAAGAGAAACCATTACCACCCTCACTGGGGGTATGGGGAAGCCTGTTATCTCATCCCTTTTTTAGCTATCAGGGAATCCAGATGGGAGGCAGACGTTGGAAGCCACGCGTCCACAGCTCTACTGCTTGCAAGATCACTTGTTATCAGTCACTACATGGCTGTTCTAGTCTGCAGCAAGACAGATCCACTCCCCCTGGGCCCTCAGCTCCATATCTGCCTATGTACCATCAGTGCAGCCCTTAGCACTGCCCACTGTGCTAGACACTGAGCAAACACAGAGCAAAAAAGACCTTTAATCTTCAGTAATGCAAGTGGCACGTCGTTTATACCACTGAAAATCGCCCTCTAATAAAAGCCCTCTGCATTATATATAAAAATGTTCTTTTTCCATTACTCACAGGCTAAAATCTGCAGCTCACATTTCCAAACTCAGATCTGCTAAATTGTTTGCCCAAGTGAAATGAGCAGAGGACTCTGAGTTTTTGAGTTTACTAACAATTCAGAAGGCAAATGAATACACATTTCTGAATCTTTGTTAGCTACTTTGGAAGAGTCCTCTTTCCCTCCATGTCTTCCAAACATTTCCAGAAAAAGAAGTGTAAAGAAATGCCAAGATGCTTACCTGCATAGGATGAGACAGGGGAGATCTGCAGAGGGTACAGCTGGCTCACGCTGAGGGGCTGTTCATCACTTTCTGTTGTCACTTCCACTACCTGACAAACATCAGGAGGGTTGGCAACTATCACCTGCTCCTCACTGCTGCCATCAAGGTGCGGCTGTCCTACAACTTGGGGTTAGGAACAAAAAAATTGATTACTGATAACACCTTGACCACGCTGAATCTCTAATACCCTGTCCTTGGAGTCTTCTTGGTATCTGAGTGACCCTTCAATAGTCTCAGCACTTTCTTCCACACCCACCACCTGCTTTCAGTGGGAGTTCTAAAGGAAATCTGTAATCCTCACCCAGCAAGCTGCCAACATCCCATGGCCTCTGAATGCTCTCATGTAAACTATACAACAGAAGATCAGAACTGGCATGCAAAAACCTGGCCATGGGGTCAAGCAAAACATTGTGGGACTCTGATGTACACAATGACATGAATCTATGAAAAATTTCTGCTCCAGTTAGATGCTTATTCTCACTGACCCTTGCAGTGCCATCGACGGTATGTAGAAAACCATAGTTGTACCTGTAGTCTGTAATCCCCATGGTCTGTGACAGAAAGCTAGTTTGGTTAGTTATTAACAGGGGAGTTTCCTATTCCCCCAGGCACATGATATTTAATATTAAAAGAGGACATGAAATTTAATATCGAAGGAGAGTTAYTTATTTCCACAAAGCAAAGCAACCACGGATGCCTTCCAAGTGTCCTGAAATGCTTTGCAGACATTAGTTGTTCTACACAACAACCTTTTGAAAAAGGTTGATAAACCAAGGTACCGAGAAGTTACTGAGCAAAGCAAAAATATGATGAAAGCCAGACTCCCACTTCTCTGGAGCTCCTTGAGAGAATTTCCTGTCTTGTACAATTCCTTCTTTAACCCCAGCAGTATGAACACATGACAAATGCATTAATCCAGCACAGAACTGAAAGCCACTAGTTAGATTGGAAGAACCAGGGATGGAACCATCTCAGAGGATGGCTAACCTGAAACCACAGTTGTTCAAGAGAAAGACTATAGATATTCTTTCACTGAACATAAAGCTTCAAAAGGAACATAAGGCTAAATTCTATACAAACACAAAGCTGTGTTGTTTGAACAGTCAATTTTTTATAGACCCATGAGGGAAAAAACATGTAGGCAATGAAATACAATAGATCTTGAAATTCTTAAGTAACCTGAGTATCCTAATTATTAAACTCAAAAAAGGCAAAAGGTAGCATCTATTCCTGCACGAACTAAGATAAATAACCATGATTGCACATGTCTATACACACAATCCACTCCTGCATTCTATCTTTAGACAGGGCTTTTTTGAAAAAGAAAAGTGACAAGTATTTTTCCAAGGGAAAAGCTGCATATTATTTTGCTTTGTGAAGTGCCAGGTAACCACTTGAAAATCTCCAAAACTTAGATGTATGTTTTAAGAAACATATGCCAGCATAAAGAAAATTACATACATACTGGATAGACTTTTTTTAACTTGAATCACTACAATTACTACAATTACGTTCCAGATATTTCGTTTCCCATTTATTTCACCTTTCCTGATTCTGAAAAAACCAGCTTTTTATTGAGTGTGGTGAGAAGGGTGCAAGAGCACACAGTGCACACAGTTAATTTTTATCTGGGAGAGACCAATATTGTGCAACCCTCTCAGGGTATGAGCAGGCCATCTGCACTGTTTTATCTTTTTCCTCAATGCCTGATGAATTCTTACCCACCCTGAGAGATAAAATGCACAGCAAAAACTACTGCTCACTTGGGCAATATGCCACAACTTCCCGTAACCTGCACGTATGTCAGAAACACTGCAGGCGCTCTTTGTCTTTCATCCCCTCCAGCTGATTTCTCGCCTTTCTGCAGAACAATTCTAATCTACCTTTTCCTCCCTGTTTACATTAAAATCCTTTCTGCAATCCTAAATAAATGCTTCTCTCTCCAGTCTGGATAAGAAACACACTTCACATGTCAATAATTAAATAACACTGGATGACAGTTTCCCACCCAATCCTCAGTCAGTGAACAGGAAGCACTAATAGCTCTATGGTGCTACTCTTTCAAGTTATAACAGTAGGAGAAACAAGCATATTCTAATATTCTTACAAAGCAAAGGCTGATTAAATGAACCGCCATAAAGAGAGCAAAACTACTCAAACTCCTTAGCCACACAACTACTTCAGGGAATGACTATGCAAAGCCCTGTGACCTAAGAAATGGGGATCAAAAATAGTCACTGCACACAATTTCTGCCATGTCTCGAAGCAGAATACTAACATATTTGTCATATTTAAAAGTGGAATTCTAGAAAAAATGGTGTGTGGGTCATATTACTAGGAGCTCTCGCTGCAATGACAACCTCAGCCAAAAAAAGAGCTGTCAAAACCCAATCCAATTATTCTACCAAGAACCAATTATTCACATGCTGAGATGACAGCTAATTTTTAATGTACTGGTTTCTAAATGCAGTCTTCGATGATCCTTTTTGTTAGCTCAATGATGTTAAGAACTATCTCTGCTACTGAGGTGTCGGTAAAAAGAACCAAGTTTCTCCATTTTGCCTGCTGGTTTGAACTCCCAAATAAAATGGTACTCTATACAAACCTCTGCTTTAAGCAATGGGAAACTGCCATCTGACTGCAGTTTAACTCCCACATGCCATTGGCTACAGTGTCCTCATAGCTGAGGACTACCCTGTGGAATAAGTCCACATCAGGGAAAGCCAACTAAGAGTGCCTGTAAGTGCCTTACTCTCAAGGGAACCACCACACTGTCACAGTACTGCTCACTGCCTCTGCAAGGTGGTTGCATGATCTGCAACCATGACCTTGCATGGCCTAGGCTACTGAAAAATGGATCCACCTGACTGCAACTGCGGCATTCCCTGAAGTGCAAAATGCTGATGGAAAGACAAGTCTGGGAGACCAAAAGGGTTTTCAAAGTCATCTGTGTGCTTAGTATGTAAGAAAAGCATAGGAGTACTTACCTACGAAGTTCACTGTACTTACCTACAAAGTTCACTGTACTGTCAACTTCATTTTTTATACTGGAGGACAGAAAAAAGTCAGAAGTGACATCATTTAGCCCATTAATCCCAAAAGATGATTCAACTGGCTCTTGCTGGAATGAAAACAGTACAGTTGGGTCAGGATTGCTTTATTTTAGGAGTCCGGAGACAGTTCATCTCTTCGTTCTGAGACGGTACTAAATCCCATCACTTCTGCCCACCACATGCCCCCTGCTTTCTGCAAGACACTGTATCAGAACAAATATTTCTCTGAGGAGAAGCCAGAGACCACTTCATTTCCAAATCTTGTGCTTTGAAACAAAAGCTATTTTACATTTTCAAATTTAGAGCGAGCCTTCTGAGAACAAGGAATTAGTAAGCTATTTATGACAAGAGATTAACATTTGAAACAAACAAGGTAGAAACATGGCTTTTAAATGGTACTCTATTTAATATTCATCCTCATTCCCTTCCAAACATGCTCTGTCTCTTTGTGTTCTCTGAAAGAAAGCCTTAGTTTTTGTAGAGCAATCACTAAATTCTAGCCTTAAATTTTCTCTACAGCAAACCTGAAGGCAAACCAAAGTGTTTACATTAAATACAGCCTTTTAGATCACATCATAAACATTACCACAGGGCAACAGCATTGGGAAAGCACCACCTGTTCTACACAGACTGAGCTTTCCACAAGATGCATACCTGTAAGCCTGGTACAAGGGGGAATCTAAAAAAATCCCTTCAGAGCAGACACCAAAAAAATTAATTCCATAAACCCGGAATTTCTTTAAAAGGATTATCTGCAGGTGCAACTTCCTCTATGGTATTGACTCATAGGTTTATTGGTTACAATGTCTGAAGTCTTCTGTTCTTACTTTGCCAGCTCTGCAAGGGTGGTTTTCCCCCACTTGCTGAGCCAGAGACACCCACAATGAAGTGCAGAGCTGTCCATGCCATGCTTATTTTCACTGCTCTAAAGCATTTCATCAAAAGCTGGGCAAAGGTGAGCCTCAGGACCTATGGGTGCCAGCCCATCACAGTACTAACCATATGAACCGTTATCTTTGGGACAAAATACTGGAGACACCGTGACAGGTCTTTCCTGGATCTCACATGCTGTGATTGTGATCTACTCAAAAAGGACTGTCACTTCGACACAAGCACCTTCCCAGCCACTAAGCAAGGCAAACATGCACCCTGTCCCAAGGTCCCTTGGAAACATGCACCCTGTCCCAAGGTCCCTTGGCACATCAGAAGGGTGCAAAGTTAAGTGTTAATGGCAACTAGGTCTTTGATGAGCTGCACCAGCTGTGCTGACCCACAGGTCAAAGACTTGGAGAGCTGGAAAAGATAAAATTAACTGCTATTGATCCATGGAGGATCACAACTGCAGAGATAGGTTAGGGCTACACACTGGAGCTCTGATTATCTGGTTTTGTGCAACACAGCAAACACAGCAGGCCCTATGGAAACACTGTGAATGCAGCACCTTGCTCAACTTTACTGAGGCTTGATTACAGAGCAGTTTATTTAGTAGCCCCTTTCAAGCTTCAGAAACAAATATGCATCTTGGAACTCAGGCAATGGTGCCAGATCCACAAAGAGACTTGGATACTGGCACCGTTGGTGTTATATCACCTAAATTTTCAGTGTCCAGATGTCTAGCCTAAGCTAAATGCATGGAGAAAGCTATCACTAAGATTTAAAAAATCTTTCAATGTGGACTTGCATGGTCAAAAGGATACATCTGGGATAAGGTAGAAATTAAGCCTCCGTTCAGTCTTTTGTTTCAAAAGAAAGAGACTGGTTTTATCTGGGGTCCTCTGACATTTCAGTTTCCTTCCCATTATTCAGAATTCATTTTTTTAATGAATTTAATGAATTATAATGACAGACTGCCCAAAAGCCCAGTGGTAGGAGACCTATCTGTGGGGTGAGAGACCTGCTCGCACCTTTGCTAATGTAGAGCAGGGATTTGGGAAGGTCCAGGACTCTCACATCCACAGAGAAAAGCACTGAGTGCCCTGAGCACCGTGCTCAAGTTCAGTAAGGTCTAAAGGGCGTCTTCACCCCCACCAGCATTGCTGTGGGTGCCCACAGGGTCCAGCAGTGGGAACAACAGGAAGCTCCCTGCAAGGCTGTTGCTATGCTGAAGTCCCTTTGCAGATCTGTGCASAGATCCTCAGCTTCTACCTCTGCTGTTATCACCCCATTGCAGTTACCAGGCAAATTGTGGAGTAGCCTCCCACTGGGCTCCACTAAAAGACAGATTTTTCAGGGTAACTGTAAGGCATTCAATTCAAAACATGCAACTCAGATCTCAGGCATTCACATCACCAAGCAAAGCAATTATAAGCAGCTTTCATGCTCAGAAACGTGCGTTTGCTTTAATTCACCCACCACCCTTCTTCACTATTACAGCCTTCACCATTCAACAGTCAGCCTAACAGTGACTGAGCACGGATGGAGCACCTCTTTTAAAATCCAGGTGTACCAAGAGGCCAGCTAGTGCACACATTTGTCAGAATATGGGGGAACAGACAAGAATACTACCTGGCCCCAGCTCAAAGCTACAAGAACAAAGTGGCCATACCAAACTCACAGTAGGTATCACTGGTAGGTGCATGTGCTGGCACACTGCTCTGCTCTGACCAAAGCAGTTTTACTGGCTCCCTCTGAACACCAGCTACCATCAGAGTCACTTTATAACAAGCACACACAGCTGTATGATCCAAATAGGATAGTTAAAAAGTGGTTCCTTTAAGACAATTTAAAAGTCATAGCATTCTGACATATAACACCACACATCACAACTGCTGGGGCAGCACCTGCCTTCCAAGCCCAATTTCAGTGGAGGACTTTTTTCCAGATTTCTGGGTTCACCTGGCCTGGAGCACCTCCTGGCCAGAGGCTGCAGAGCCTGAACCCAGGCATGGGTGGCACAGCCCTTCACAAGTGAGAAGCAAGGGACCGAGCTGCCCTTCCACTGCGGACACAGCTCCTACACACAACCCAAGGACACCAATTTTGCTGAAAGCCGAAAGTCCGAAACCTCTGAGATTTGCTTTTTTATTTTTGAAAAATTGAAGGTGGACTAAATCCTGCTGGTGTGTAATACTGACCCACCTTGCAGAGGCCCTTGGCAGAGGTGTGAAAGCTAGGAAATATCGTGCTCCACAGGGAGAGCGGACGTCAGGCTGGGTCCATGCTCGGAACAAGCAGAAATCTCAGCCAGCAACTGAGGAGCTTTACAGCTGAGCCCTTCTAACTGACAAAACATGAGCACAAGGTGCAGCCCTAACAGAACTTCTCACCCTTGCCTAAACGAAAGTAAATTTCCAACGCTTTACACACAGAAATTAATTGGTCCAAAAGGTAGCTCTATTGTTCAGAAGCATTCCTTCCATAATTACTGTATTTCTCCTTACAGAGACAAGTAAATGCCAAATGTATTGCTGAGACTGCCAGTTTTCCAACCTCCAGGCATTGTAACGCAAGGGCTGTGTCCACTGATGACGTAAGTCACAGCTCTAACAGCCTTCACATTTCAAAAAGAAACAACCCCAAACATCCCGGGTAACTGTAGTTACTGAACCAAACCACAAGCATTCACAAATAACCACCACAATATACTGTTGGGGCTATTAAAAAATATTTGCAATAGATTGTTCTCACAAGCTCTCGCACTATTAAACAGACACTTCTTACCTTAATTTGTTTGAATTTGTCATCCTTCTCAGACTTCGTTTTTTTTCCTGCAACAACAGAAGGAAGATTTCATAAAGTCCTATGTGCCATGAGTTATCCTTCACGCTTTCTATACTCACCAACAAATAGCCCCAAAACATGCCTTAAAATGGCAGGACCTCCTAGTAAAGGGGTAACACCTTTTGCTTAATTTTACCCTTCCCTAAAGGTCTGGGCAGCCAAAAATTCACCTTGAATGCTCTGGCTTTGTGTTTCTTTTTTAAAAGGCTACAAAAGACACCCACTATGGGACTGAGCAAAGCAACTGCAGTCAAAAAATCAAAGTGAAAAATACGCAAGAGTGACAAATTAAAAAACAAGGTCTGTTAAAAAAAAGAAGGAAGGGGGAGAAAAATACTCTTAAAGGGAAAAAAATCAAAATATATGTCTCATCATGTCTCTGACACTTCCACTGTAGCTATAGGAAAAGGGAGATTGTTAATTAATTTAATGTGAAAAGAGATCACAATAAATTTCAACCAATATTTTTGCAAATAGTTGCAACCTGGTGGGGAAATACATATTACAATTCATGCAAAAGTGGTTTATGCAATCATGCTGGACTTGAGAATCAGAAAACCATGCAGCATGTGACCCTCACAAAACGTCATGTGCCTTGGCAGACTCCAGTGTTGCTGTCCCTGGTCTGACCCAACAAGACCCCCATGTGGAAGCTCAGACTTGCTGGCGCAAGCTCAGCTCTACCCCCCAGTTAGCACAGACATGCCCCAGGAGTTTCTCCCATCTCTACTACACAATACCACTGAAAATTAAAAGTTTGCAGCCAAATTCTTTTGCTCCCACACATAAGTCTAGCCACATGCCACAAAAAAAGGGCATGCGAAAATATATACGAGGCCCAAAATATGTCAGCGTTTTACAGTAACTGGGCTTTCTGCAGAATCTTCTCCTGTTACAAACCCCATTCCCAGAATCTCAGCTTTAAAGTTGAACTTTTGTAGTTCTTACATGAATCTACTGCCAAGGGCCATGTTATTGTCTGGGGGAATATGCCTAAACATACAAAATACACTATCAACAAGAGACTGGAAACAGTTTCAAAGCAAGTGTTCTACCTTTCGCAGATTGATCTCCTTTCACAATATGATTCTGCCCCAAAAATGCCATAGTTCATCATTTCCAGTCACACTGACCTTAAATTGAAGATCTGCCTTTCACTTCTTAATCTAAGAAAATAGCAAACTGAGCTACAGGTGAACGGAATTGGATTTTAGAGGAACATCGTGCCTTTGGTTTGCTGGTTATCTTTTCATCCAAAATCCTAGACAACACTGGATACCAGAGGATTAAGGAAACCATTGTTCTACTGCAAACATGAGTAAAGAAGCCATAAGAAAGCTAATGAGCCATAAATAAACCAATATTTCTACTTCAAAAGAAACCAAATACTCATGAGATTGACCTGGTGGTTAGGTGCCCTCCTGGCAGGCAGGAGACTTAATCCCTAAATTTGGGGATTCAGACAGTTTACCATTTCACCATTATCACGCTCTGGGGGCTGGTTTTTCATGGTCTTCATAACTAACAACGTGGTTTCAAGGTTTAATGTTCTGAGCAGAGTGTACCGTTCTCACTTGGCTCAAGACAGAGCCAGTTTAATTCTACCCTTGCTTGAAAAAATATACCAAAATGTCTGCCATCATATTCTGAATAAGCTTCACTGAGTTAAATGCGTTGACCTCTAATACCCCCTAATCATATTCTTTGACTGAAGGAGACCTGGGATTAGATTCTGAACACAACTCCATCGGCTTTAACAGACACACACTAACAGCTTAGGGGTATCACATCTCATTGATCCTCTCTTCTGAATGCAGCCCGTTTTTCACACAGCTGTTCCTAAGCTACAGCCAGGGCACCATATGCAGCTTGCACTGGTGGCTTGTTGCACACTGAGCTACCTGCAGTAGGTGTATTTCTCAACACAATGCCCCCAACAGCATTTCATGTTGACAAGCTCTCCACTCTACCTTTTTTGGAAGGTCTTTCAGATAATGGCAGCATCCGGTACACCCTGAAGGCATTGTTTCCTTTCTTTATACTTTTGTCCTTCACTTCTTCTATGTCAGGCAGGGAGTTCATAGCGCAACGGAAGTTTGCCTTCCATGTCTTTGGATCAGGTTTATCTACTCCTGACTGGTATTTTCCTAAGCAAGAAAAGAAAGTTAGGCACACATGACGTGATTGAAAACCTAAATTAATAACAGCGTGGGTTAGCTTCAAGGTATCAATCTTTGGTTCCCATGACAAGCATTCAAACAATACCTGAGGTTGCAAGAGAGTGCTGTGATCTCATTCTCATGCACTTTTCTAGAACAGATGATGAACAGTTTGTGCTCAAGAAAGACTCAGGGCATTGCAGATCAGATGTGACTCCACAACAACATGGAAAAGCTTGCACAGCATTTACCTTTATTATGTCTGGCTCAAACCCAGAGAAAGGCATAAAAAGCCTTAAGGGCCTATGTCTACAAAGTGCTGACTGTGCTCTACTCCTGACAGTTTTGAACCCAATGTTGTTAACGTTTAAATCAATTAAGTTTTACTGTGTTCCTCAATGCAAATGAGTTATGGCACTTCACTAAAGCTGGAGAGTATTGTAGGCCTTGAAAAAAGTACTTAGCCTCCCACAAATCTGAAAACCTAAGTTCACGCTCTGTTAGTAAAAGGAAAGACAAGAAAGAAGGAAAATGTAACTTTAAAAGGGAAAACTAAAAATCTGTCCTGCAGAAAGAGAATTCCAATACCTGTATGAATCGCCCAGTTTCTAAATAAGGGAGCATCTTTTTCAACATCCCACCCATGTCTTGCGGCATGCATCCAGGGAATCTGAAAAATCTTCTTCTCCTGGAAGGGAAAACAAACAGGAAATGCCAACACTGATAGACTTGAGGGATCTTCTGATGACTTCAAGTCACTCTTTTATAAGCATGGTTTCAGCATCTGCAAATGTTTTGCTCCCTTCTAGCCCAGTGTCACTGTCACTGAAAACAACAGGAAAATATCCACTGGCATCATCAAAAGCAGAATACAGCCCAAGTATATGAAATACTCAGAAGCCACTTCACGGAAGATGAGCCTGGCAGCTTTCCAAGCTGACACATGGAAAAAACATGCAGTACTACACATTTCCAAACTTTCAGAACTACACATTTCCAAACTTTCAGACAAAGGCTAGTTTTGTCAGCACAGACACTTGTATGATTAGAAAAAATACATCTGAAACGAAACAACCATAGGAACAGAGCAAAATCAAGGGATCTAGAATTCAGCCAGTAAGTACTAGCAGGGTGAAGAAAAGAGATCTTGCAAATTTATATGCCAAGCAAACAGAAATATGAATAGATCAATTGTAGACATCTCTCCAGTGGGGATAAAAACACCAGACACTCATGTGAAGAAGCAGCATTGAAGATACTTACAGATATTGTAGTTCAAAAACTTTAGACCAAAGAGAACTGCACTTAAAGAAATCCAAACGAAAGCTTTTTTTAAAATTGTTTTTTTAACACACAGCTAAATCAGGGCATGCCTTACATGGTGTCAGTATAAACTGACCCCCAAAGGGATCATGGAAGATCCCTGATGACTATTACAGATGATAGTTTTGGGACGTAGCTCCAGCTCTGAGAGCCCAATGGCTTTCCGAGCTTGAACAGCATGTTTCCTACACTCCTTGCACAAGCACCTAGCACACAGGATACTGGGCCAAAAGGATGCTGGGTCAGATGTGCTTTTATGTCATACAACACAGTAATGAATTCCTTTGTCCTGACCTACAGGGCTGCTTCAGAACTCTTCATTCGCTTTTCTGCAAAGCCAAACAAATGGAGTTTGTTCCACAACACTTGTTTTTCCTCCCCAATTGGGAAGACTACATCTTATCCGGCTTCACATGCAGACATCTTGCACTGTCAACTCTGCCATTGCAGATTTAGATCCAATTATCAGTCTGTGAAGAGAAAAGTACTTCCAGGGCAAAATGCACCCTCCTCCTGCAGTAGCCATCTGAGCTATGCCAACTGAATTGCACCCTACAAGAATGTATTTCTCTCTACTGACTACAAATAACTCTAGGCAGGCAGCTCTCTTTTAAATGACTGCATTGGAGATGTCTGTGGTTGGGTGAGATGAATCCTTCACCCTTTCCCCTTCCCCCAACAACCACTTTTCTTCCTTTGGTCTGTTTGGTTTAATATTTCACTCACGCCAAGGTTAGGTTTATTTCCCTGCCTTCCCATGTGATCTTTTCTTCTTCTGTGTTTTGTCCTTCAACTCCTGTCTTTAATCCTTTCTCTCACATTCACTTGTTTGGAATTGCAATCTTCCCTTCTCGCTTGGCTTCATCTTTAATTTGGTGAAAGCACTGATTTAACATGTTCCTCATTCCCCTCAAGTCCTTGCACTCTCAATCTTCCTTTTAATAGTAGTTCCATCACTTCTCTCACGTGTCTTTTGCCTCCTTACTCTTCCCTCTGTATGTGAGTAAATCATCAACAGAGATACTCATCTCTTTCCCCAACTAGAAGCAGTCCAAAGAAAGCCTCAAGCCCACTATTTGTGGTCCACAACACCACGATATTCATCAGAGCTAGAATAAGCTTCCCTGCCTTTAGTCTTCCATAGACTATAATAAGCCTGGAAAAAAAAATCATACTTCCACAGAAAACAATTTCTATCAACAAGAACTTTAAGAATTGACCAGATTAAAAAGTCTGCTCATGCTTGAGAGGTTTGAAAAATGTTGCACCATCCTACGGAGGTTATACCATGGATTTCATATTCCATATAATAATTCAAAACCTAGCAGACTGAACAAGACTCCAGACATAGAATCCTGTCATTGTCAACTGTACTCACTGCTTCAAAAGAAGGTGCTAGGACACTCAACAGCAGTCTAAGTGGTCATTACAGTGCTTCAGTTCCTTATAGAAAATTCTTCCCAGTCCCAGATGTCTTGAAGCACAGGAATTATAGCAAATTGTAATAAAAATAAAAAAATCACAGAATCCATGTGTGTTATGATCTTATAATACATACATAATTTTAAGCCCCTATACAGAAACTACGGATTTTCTCATTGACTATCAAATATCTAATCTCCCCTGAAATCCTGCAAGACTGCTCATCAACACCATTAGTTGAGTGTTCTGCTCTAGTTTACCTGGATGCTTTATATTTAAATACTAATTCTTTATTTCACATTATCAAACATTACCTATATTCTTCTTCAGTCAATGCTTCCTAATAATGACCTTAACATGAAAGGCTCATCAGTGCTTTCCCTCAGACTTGGAAAAACATGTTCTGACTGATACAGCATTCCATCAGTGGACTTTTGTGTAGGAGTCTTGTGTTTCTATTAAAAAATTATCCTCACCTAAAGTCAAAAGCACAACCCACAAAAATTTTGCAGCGCAGCAGGAATTACTACCAAACTCCAGTGGGAACACCAAAAGGGAAAAGGTGTGACATTCTTAGAAATAGCCATGAAAAGGAAAATAGATCAAACCTCTGTTGSTTAGAGCATGGTGCTAATAATGCCAAGGTTGTGGTTTCAATCCCTGCATGGGTCATTCACTTACGAGTTGGACTCCATAATCTTTGTGGGTCCGTTTCAACTCAGAATGTTCTGTGATCTGTGATCACTTGGAATTCTAGCACTGCAAAATGCTCGGAGCAGGTGATTGTGCATGAGACCACACACCAGCTACAAAGTCATAGGACAAATCTTAAATAGCAGCATCCATCTCTGAGATAATACTCCAAGCACCCATCAAAGCAGCAGGTTGCCTCTCGACTTCTGTTACAGCTACTTGGAATGTTTCCAGTCTAATTTCCTTTTCCAGATCCATGAGGGACACTGACCTCTCATAATCCCCTCCTCACACCACCTCTGCCCTCTACTGATCCATGTCCTTTCCTTCACACCTCCCAGTTTTTTCTTTCTGGGAAGGTAAAGAAATTCCCTTCCTCCTTCATGCCACTCAGCAAGATAACATTTTCACCAGAGAGGTACACAAGTATTTATTTTTTAAGCCCTATAAGGAGGGGTTTGTTTTGGAGGTATAATGATCAACTGACAGTAGGGGAGGGAATTAGGTGTCAGCTCTACCTGATATATCATTTCTAACTGAGAGAGGTTTAATTCTTTCCTCAGTTTGGAAAAATCCCGAAGAACAGACAGCCAATGACAACTGGGAATGGAATAATTTCTTTCATATTTAAATCTTATTTCCTTAAAAGCTCTGCAAACACACGAGTTTCATTCTTTTAATAATCTGACACACTTTCTTTTCTAAACTCTGAACTGTCCTTTACCAAACTCTGATTAAAATATACAAGTCCCAAAATCCTAGAGCCTCCAAAATTGATTCTGTGGGTACAGAACAGGCTGTGATACACACAACACTGTATCATCGATTCCATGCATGGCTTTGTTTATGATCAGGATTTACAGTAAAAACAGAAATATTTTTGGTTTAATGATCCGTTGTTGGAATGAATGCTTAAACATTTTCAAACAGAAATGCTCAGAAGTGCAACTAGCTTGTTGAGCATACTAAAGGCAACCCAGACTGATGCCAAAACAGAGGGTAAAAGTGGGGAATCAGAGTTTAATAAACCTCAAGGCAGAGAAATTATTTCAGGATTAGGCAGGAATGCCCAGCAAAGGACAGCAGATATGGACTGTCAGCAGGAAACCTGACACCAAAATAGAGATATTCAAGGAGAGGGACCCAAACACGGGATTCAAATTACAAAGACAACAGTAAAAACCGGTCTCCTCCTCTTCAGCTGTGACCCCATTATGCAAGAACAAGCACCTACTCAAATCCACAGGGCAGCTAACTAGAGAATGGATAAAGCAATATTTATTTACCCAACCACAGCATGTGAGAGTCACTGATGCAGGAAGTTCCTGAGAAACAAGATTCATAGCTGAAATTTAAAGGGTTCCCAATAATTTCATAGTCATGAGCATTTCTAGCTTTGAAAGCTGAAAAAAAACCCTAGTCATTTCAATTGCCATTCTTCAACTCTAAAAATGAGCACCTGAGTACCACAACTACTACTGCTACAGGGAGGATACTAGACTATCTGGGTTAGTGACTTAACCAGAGTGGCAGTTCTTATGTTTCTGCACCTGATTTTGTGGATTTCCACCTATTCTGATAATAAAGTAGCCTCTGTAACAAAAATAGCTTCATGCTTTTCAGTGTGGTGAATTACTCTCCTGCATACTGCAGAAAGCATGCAACATTTCCAGGATTTATTGCTATTTAAAGTCTCAAATACACTCCTTGGTTTTATTGAACCAATCAAAATAAATTCAAATTGGGCAAAGACATTTTTGAGATCATGCTTGTGCTCTCAAAGTGTCTTGAGCACTTAGTAAGAACTCAGGACCAGGAATATTAGGTTTGAGTCTGGCAGGGGAAAAGGTACCCCATTTTCTCCCAGACTGAGAAGTACCAGAGAAGTCACACAAGTCTGAAACAGGAGATTGCTGCTTCAATGCAGAGTCTAACAGAGAACAGTCTCCCACCTCAGGAGAGTATTCTGATCACATTCCTCTGATGCTATTTGGTGAACAATGTGTTCCCAGGTTAAAAAAAAAGTCCTAGCAGACTCTCCAGAAACACTCACTTCAACAACAAAGAGTTGGAAAATGCTTTCAAATGAGCCACAAGTCCACCAGGCCAAAGCAGGACGCTTCAGATCTGGCAGGCAAGGCTGGAGGAACAGGTTCAGCAGGAAGCACGCAGCTTTGCCCTTCCTCCCCACATCACCCCTTTGAAAACCAGGAATGAGCTGATTTACCCATGCAGACCTCAGCCACTGCTATCAAGTTCCCCTTCAGCACATGCATGCACCCTCCCTTACCTTATTTAGCCATTTCAGCCCCGGTATTCTGTTAGAGTTGATTTGTTCTTCCAGCCAGGGCCGCATCCGCATCCTTTCGACAGGCATTGTCACCCACCTGGGAAGGAGCTGCAGGGAACAAGGGACAAGGTTACTTGTTTTCCAGAGAGAATCCCCAGGCAGCTCCTCCACCAATGCACAGTACACTTATAGCTTTGCAGGCACTGAACAATTGTAAATATAATCATTATTTTAGATCTGTGTGTGAGCCTACCCTAAGACCAACTGAGATTATAAAGTCTTCTTTACAGCAGAAAATACTCTTCTGGTACACTTGGATTAAACCTTCACCTGAAGACATAGGGCACTGGCAAAAGCTTGTCTGCTGATATAGGTGGGATACCAGAGGTCACAAAGAAAAACAATTACACTCTTGTGGATGCCTCTTTTTGGTCCACACACCTGCATTTGCACAAGACCTTTTTTTGCCAAGAAAAAAATATGTAATGAAAAAAATTCACATGCAGGAGGCATCATTGTACTAGCTAAAATGATGCACCTGCTAAAAAAAGTGCTTTCAAATGGCTGTTTCAGTCCCATGAACTTGACTAGAATTATGAAAAATACATTTTACATCACAGCAATTTAGCAGACCACTTTGGTTCTGGCTGAGTAGTTTGACCCCCTCCCTCCAGCTTTCTCTGATCAATCCAGTCACTGATTTTTTCAGCTGTTATTTTACATTTCAGTGTTGTTCAGCTATGAAGTGAGTGCTTCACACACGCCTCAGCTGCACTATGCCACCTTACATTATTCAGTTAAGACTCAAACTGACTCCTTTTTCTCTCTCTCTCTCTCACACACACACACATGCACACGCACAYGTGACCTTGATGCCACTTCCCTGTTTAGAGCTGTAAATTATTGACATAAGAGTCCAAAGTCTTGAACCTGAGGCAGAAAATTTTAAAAACATTAACCTATCTCAAGCACCCTTCTGAAAGTGTGAACTGGCACTAGGTGCGGGTTAAAGCACCGCATTAAACGCCTGTTAAGCAGCCTGCAATCCATCATTTCCACACTCAAGTACTTGCATTTAGGCTGCTGCTTCTCCTTGCCCTCTCTGCACCGGGCTCAGCTTCTTCCTCTCTCCTTTGTTCTTCACATCTGTGTTCTCTGCATCATCCTTAAATTCTTTGCTCCACTATTCTTGTCACCTTTGATCTTAAAAATAAAAATAAAAAAGAGAAAGAAAAATTTGAAAGCACACAGCAATGGCACAAATGTAAATGGGTTTGTTCTCACTTCCTATGGGAGTACAGGCATGAGACAGACTAACAATTAGGCAGTACCAAGCCCACACCCAGCACAAGAGGAAGAAAAAACGTTCAAAGTTTCCTCTCATTGCTCTGAGGACATGTATTTCCTGAAAATAAGGAATTAAAACTTGACTGTAACAATAAGGCTCTTTGATGTGTTCAGAGAATTTACCAGCAGCCATGGTCACACTAATCTCTTAGCAAACATACTGGTATTTTGTTTACTACTGTGTGGAGCTGGTCACTCGCACTTCAGCAGCAGCCTGTTGCAGTAACTATGAATTTCTAAAATTGCTCTGAAAACGGTTGCAACTGCTCAGCTCCCTTTCAGGTTCACTTCAGATATGAAAATACAGCCAAAATCCAGGAATCCAACAGCAGCTGAGCCCTTGTGCATATCCCCTCTCTGTGCAAGAGGGAAGCTGTTTTCTGGGCGAGGGTGATGCAGGTACAGCTTTCTCAGCCCCCAGGTTGGTGGCAAACAGCCGGCTGTGCTGCTGCAGCCCCCTCCCCTTGGCACCAACAATCCTCATCCAGGTTGCAAAATGTGTACAGGAGATCTGTACCACCTTCTCCTACTACAGTTTGAGTCAAAGCTGAAAAGTGCAAATGGCAATGTACTAAAAACATGAGCAAATTTTTACTTGTCTGACAAGGAAGAAACAATTATCTGCAACAGATGCATTTCTCTGTAAGGTAAGTATGCATGCACTCCGAGACAATTCCTGGAAACACTGTGCATCAGATTCAACATTCAATATAAGCATTCCCATTTAGCAGTCAGACCCGTCTTGTCTTCAGGGTATCGAGCCCTCAAGACAAATTTCAAGGCCATCTGAATGAACTAATTAGACAGAAGGCAGAAAAGTCATCTTGAAAGCAGCAGCAACGAATCCCACTTGGGATAGGCAAGATGGAAGAAACAGAAGCTGCCTTTGTGCAAAAGCAATACATTTCAGGAAATAAGAAAGCTGCCAACAATTGCTACTACAAGGAAGCCAGTCTTGCCCAAAACGGCAGAGTTGAGCCAGTCTGTCTCTTCCCTCCCACATCCCTGGGGCCTTCCCCAGCTGCTCCCCTGCAGATGTTGCAGAGTGGTGCTCATCTCCTTTCTGGCACCCTGGGATTCCTCTGGGATTAGCAACTGCAGCTGTCAGCACACACCTTCACATCCATCACCCATACCAAGACAAATTAATCCAAGCTAATCAGAAGATAAGTTTGGCTTGTGAGAAGGGAGGAGTGGCTCCCAAGACCTGTTTATCTGACAGTAAATTCAAACCCAGCTAAAAATAATCCTACAATGATGTCCATCTGAAGGGAACAGTGGGCATCTTCTGGAGTTACATCTTTCACAGAGGGGCAAGCACACACCCCCCACCCCATGCTCCTCTAAGAGCACACACTGCCCAAAATAAAGGTGGATATCTTCAGAAGACATCCCCAGACCTGTCTACCTCAGGACAGCACTGACCTCAATGGTGCTAAAGTGTAGCGGGTTTTTTGGCAGTTGCATGTCAACAACATCCTTTTGATGAAAATACCAAGTCAACTCTACTGAGTTGGGAAATGAAAGGAAATGAAGGTGCCATATCTCCCTTCGGAGCTGTCAAATGCACGATTTGTACAGAAAGAAGCATCAGCTTCTGCAGTGTCTTAAAAGTAGCTCCTGTCTGTCCATAAACGGCATTACTGGATGCACTTGAAGTCTTATTCCAATGGCTCCTGGTGGGAGAAGTCCATCCATCAGCGAGTACAGAATCAATCGCCTGACATTAAGAATCATTTGCGTTTTTAAAGACCTTTGAAATGCTCCAAAATGGGCAGCAAAAGCATGTAAAGTTTCAGGGGCCATCACCTAACACCAAGCCAGCCTCACCATCCATCAGAATTTATCAATTATAAAACAAACCTACGAAGCCAGAAACTAAGGTGAGCCCTACASAATAGCAGGCGCACCAAGTTTCTTGCCAGCCTCTCTCCAGTGTTTACCCAGCTGAAAGAAAAAAAGCAGAAACAGTTGATCCTTTCAATGAGAACAAAACATCAATATTTATAATCCAGAGCAGGCTGTAAACCCACAAGCACTTATGCACCTATCTCCCACTCCTGGTCAGGCTGAATGTTGCACTTCCCCTCACATTCACACCTAGAAGCAGCTCCATGCAGCCAGGGGGCAAGTGCACATCTAACAGTATTTCAGAGCTGCTAAGGCATCCAGTTCCCAGCGGCTTCACCACTACCATGATCTCCTGAGCTGTGGGTACCCATCTGCTGGCCTAAGCAAACCTCTCCAGAAGCCTGGTTACTTTCGCCTGCCTGAACCTTCACACTCTGGTTAACCAGGAAAAAAATGGCTTAATGCCTGCCTTGGGTCACTTGACACCATCTTCCTCCACCCTGCAGAGACCATGGATGGACCAGGGAGAAGAGCAGAGCTGGCTGGGGCTGCAGAGGGAAGGAGCAGCACCAGCTCCACCAGCGGCAAAACAGCACCTCGTACTCCATCACTCCATCACCCTCCAGTCCCATCCCAATTTTGCTGCACGCTAACACTACTCTTTCCATAGGCAGCTTTCTGAAGAAGTCCAGGAACCTAGCAGGCTTACAACCAACACCTCTTTCTGTAGGGTCTTTTTCATCTGTTTGAACCTGGACCATGGCTCCCGTCCTGCTCAAAGGCATATGTGACAACACAACTGAGACAGGAATGCACTCTGGCATAGGAGCGGGAAGGAGCAGCTGGGGAGGACAGGGAGGAATCCCTTAATCCAAAACTACTAGTGAAGCTCCTGTGCTTTTAGACGGCAGCTTTAAATCTGGATAGTACTGATCCCCAGCATCTCTTTGGGGAGAACATCGGAAAATGCTTAATACTCCCAGAGACCCAACACTGGACTCAAACTTTCTGGCATTATGTTGAAAATAATTCCTATTTGTTTTTACTTCTGGTTTATCACTGTCCCATGGTGGGGGAAAGGAAAAATAATCACCAAGAAACACAGTCAACTTCACATTTCTGCCCTATCTGAAAAGAGGAACTCATTTAGACATTGGAAGTAGGACTACCTGCTAGGATATCACTTTATGAATGCTTGCCATTCTTAGTAAGACAGTCAGTCCTCAAGAACCACTATTTTTAACCATGCCTCCTACAAATGTATTAAGACTGGTAGGTCCCCGAATATCATTTGCCTTTTCTTACTCCATTTTTACCACCTGTCTCATTCTTAGAGGGGGCCACAGTCAGGGGCATTTGCTGTTTTGGGGGTTGGAGCTTAAATATGTCGATGGACATTAAGACATCAATACAATTATTCTCAAATCAGTGGCGAATGTGCCAGCCCCAACTCACTGGCATTTGCATGGAGAGGGAGGCCACTAGGAGCCTGTGAAGAACCATTCCCCCACAAGAAGCATGGCCCATGGATGGTCTGACACCACAATTTATGGAGGGATTATTTTGATCTTCTTCAAAGTTTTAATTACTGCACTACTTGTGCTAGTCCTGTGGTCAGTTCAGCCTATTTTTTGCAACTAGAAACTGCAAGAACACGGTGGAGGCTACTCCCCAACAAGCTAAAACTGATTGCAATCTGCATATACACATATTTTCACTCCATAATGTTTGATAAAGAGCTTGTAGTCCTCCCTACTCTCTGCTAGAACACGCTAGTAAGTCTGACTTGTTTTTTCCTTGACAGAGATAACACTCCTGCCATACAGAAAGTGTAACCTTTGAGAATGAAAAGCTCTTCACTAGAATTACAGCAGCTGTAGACAGAAAGTGAAAGCAATGGCGTGGCAGGCATTACATCTGAGCAGTACAAGATGTTCTCTTTCCTTCAGTTTCACTCTGGCAGCATCTGGATAACTGAAAAGGCACAAAGGTTATCCCAAAAATAGAGGCCTGTGGATATATTTTTAAAAGTATATTTCTACAGAATTAAAAAAAAAAATCTGGAAAAGTAATTCTTCTTTCCCCATCGCAAAGTACCTAGTTAAAAGATTTGTCAGTATATGGAAATATTATTAACGGTTGTGAAAAGCTAAGGTGGGATAAGATCTTGGAGGCGCATTTGTGAAGTAGGTCACAGCCTTTGCCCAAAGCTGTGGAAAAATATCGTTTCTCAGAGGACATGATTGCATGGTATCTATTTCTCTTTTCTCTGCAAATACAGAACAGGCAATATTATTTTTTTGCAGTTCTCTCATACTTGTGCTTTGCTGATAAACTTTTAAACTATTCCCTTTGTTTGCTAAGGCAGCTCAGAAGAGTATCAATCATCCCATGTGACCAAAGAGATATGCTGAAATGAGACCATATGCTAATTTTAGGATTCAGAGAACTGGGTTCTGTGTTTGTGTCTGTGCCAAGACCGTTCCAGCATACAAGGAAATATGATCTTTTTTTAAAGAACAGTACTTGGAGCAAAATTCTGCTCCTTGGTCACAGACTGAACGCTGTCTTCACATAGGATTTTGTATATATGACCACTTTTTTCAGCTATTCTACTGCAAATACCACTTTGAAAGATTTCACTGTATGTACTCTGAGCAAAACCCTGCTTAGAAGTCAAAATCGTCAGAGGGATAGAGCCTCGTCCCAGGTAAGAAATCCTGTTAGACTCACCAGCTCAGAAATACTTCAGAAATGTGAGATTGACACTGAAAGAACAACAGAAATGCACTTTACTCAGCTGCTTCAACTTTGGACACCTGAAATCCCCCTGCCTGCAGCCTGTGGGGAGACAAGACCTCTGCCTGGTACATTTCCTGTCTGCCATGAGGTGGAGGAGAATCTTAGCACAGGTACTGCAGAACATGCCTTCTTTATGAGTATCCCAAATTACGCAAGTATCCATATCCTTTTTTGGATCCAACAGCAAAACACTTAGTTAAAGAGTAGTAAATGAGGAAAAGTGGGCATTACCATTCTTAGAGATACAAGGGTTAGAGGTTCAAAATTAAATCCTGGCTTAGAAAACAGATACGAAGCAAGAAAACACAAAAACCTGCAAGAGACTTTCTGGATTCATGAACAGAAAGCGAAACCTACCCTCTCTGGTCTTTTAATTGCATGTAATGGTGCCTCTTTTGTTCCTTACCATTGTTCTGTCAATGATGCTGTGTTGAACAGGGAGGGATGGGGGAAACGTCACTGGCAGATTTGCTTCTCGCTAAGCACCGTGTGCTCCCTTAAAGTATCCGTCATGGCCAACTGCTCCACGGACCCACCTCCTCTGTTGGCTGCAACACTTGATCCACATTGTAGCAAAGGCAGTATTTTTCCTGCTCTTTCCCAATGCTTTGGTGACAGCAGAAAAGACTAAGTCCTTCCTGTCCTTCACCAAGAATTCACTGCAGCCAGGAGAGGTGATATCTTATTTGCCCTGGTGCCTGCAGAAAGGAGGCAACTCCATCAAGACAGCCCAGAAAGACAAGAACTGGAGAGCAGGCAGGGTGGGAGGGTGCAGATCCTGAGCAGACTGGTGTAAGGCACGGCCTGGCCATTAAAAAGAACCTCTACAGACAACCACTGGGCAATACTTCACCTGCTTCACTAGGTTCCCAAATGAAATGTGGCAGGGCTACAACAGAACCATGGCTGTTAGGGGGAAAGCTTTGGGGTGGTGAAAAACCTGGGAAACCAAGCTGCTACACGAAAGATTCATGCTAGCAAGAGCCACCCAACTTTCCAAGGCACTGAGACGCAGGGTCCAGGTTGTGCCCACCTCATTGCAAGACAGATGGAGGAGGAGGGAAGTATTCAGCATGCCCTCCTCTCCTGCTGCTGTACCCAAGAAAGATACACAAAAGTAGAATGAAGAAAAGCCCTTGCATCCTCAAGGGACAGAGGGCAGAAAACAACCAATCCGACTTYCCCTGCAAACAAAACAAAACAAAACCCAAATAAAACAAAGACAAAAATAACTCAAACATATATTGAAATCAACATTACAGACTGCATGTTAAACATGCCCAGGAAAATGTACAATGGGAACTCACTGTATATAGAATGTGTTTCATCATCCCTGTAAGCATTTCTGTCCCACCCAAAGGGTGTTAACATGCTCTGGCTGGGATTCAGACATTACACATCAAAACAGACTCTTTCCTTTGGTTTCCATGCAAAGCTTATTCTCCCTTAGCAGCAAAGACATAAGTTGTTATTTTGCAGTGCTCTCAGGCATCATTAAAGTTAGCCCTTGGATTTGTAGACTGGAAGTGCACTGAAGAAAAGCCATCTAATTTTAATACAATAAATCCAGAAGGTAGCTCTTTTTTTTGCTTCTGGTCTTAGCCATAATGAAGCAAGGCTTCAGCCTCTCAATACCCTCAAKGAAATTTCCCTTGTGCTGGCTCCTATGTTGAACACTATCATGACACCTGAACAACATAATGTCTGTGGCTGAGCCCGTTCACTTCTCTGGCATCGCAGCAACTTACATCAGCTGGGAATTTGGGCCAGGCTTCTAACAGATTTCTAAAGATCATCTCTGCAGTATCGTTCACGATGACCATCTGAACACACATCCAGACAATACAAATCGATTGCTTTACTTTCAGCTTTAAAAGAATACTTTCTTTCCTGGGTGTTTCTTCCATTTGTTTCTCAGGTCTTGAGGGGAGTGAAGATAGGAGACATCAGATTCTGGTGGCATCAGGATGACAATACGTCTGTACAAGAGATACTCTACAGCACATGACTACAGAAGACTTCCCCTGCCACCTCCTCCAGGAGTCTCAAAAGCAACCATAAATTGATTATTAATTATCAGTCCAATACCTGATTTGTTTTCTTCTTAAGCTTTGTGTTACATCTGATGACTGACCACTATTTATTCTCAGTATCTGAGATATCTAATATTTTTCTCTCAAAAGCTTGCCTAGAAGAGAGGTGGTGACAGTAGCAGAGCTGTACTTCACTCAGACAAGTCTGGGAGGGGCTTGTTTACAACAAGAGTTTGCTGGCATGGTTGTCAGGGAGTAGTTAATACCTTGCATTGGGGAGCGTATATCCCCAAAATAATCAACCTTATTCTGGAATTAAGTGCTCACATGTGAATCCACTCCTGAATATCCATGCGTATTAGCTGCTGTTGCTTAGCTGTGTCAGTTGGAGTCCATGGCAGCCAAACCCTGTCTGCTCTTTAAAGCTGCCAGGAAAACTCAGCATTTTACACTTGATTCATAAAGAATTTTCTGGCCTGGTGAAAACTAGAAGGCTATTAAAGCTCAAACAATTATAAAGAATCACTTCACTGGTGCAACTCAATGGCATGGTTCTGTTAGACCACCACCCTCTTATGAGCTCCTTGTCTAGGTTTATAGAAGACATCCCTTAAACTTTTAACATGCACGTTTCCTACATGGGTCCCTCAGAAAGCAGTGGAAAATTATGCATGCAAATACCTGCAAGATCAGGATCTTAAACTGTAAGAGTACCTTTCAAAGCCTGGGCAGTCTTTATCTCAGTGTYCTGCCTAGCATTCCTTTGCCTAAGTACAGGGTGAGTGCTTTATAGGGTGTTATGCATTAGAAAAGAGCCATTGTAATAGAAAAGTGCTTAATCTCATTGTTCCCACGCTGATGGCTTGTGATGCTCAGAGAGGATTGCAAGAAGACAATGACATTTTAGAGGCACTCAAAGATGCAGAAAAAAAATTATTCCAGATAGCAAACACTGAGAAATGTGTTCAAGGAAGAATTTTCATATTCACCGGCCATGACCTGCACCTGATGTAATCCACCTTGCTCGGATTGGGCTTGTTTCTCACAGCTACCTTTGTTTGTATAACATACTGTTCTGCAACACACAGCAAAAACTATTTGCACACTACACTAAAGTGCGATTTAATATTTACTTAAAGCTTTCATTTTATTGTCTGGGCAAGGGCAGTTTCTACCACTGAAGTTAATAGCTAACCCACGCCTACACCTTTGCTACCCAAACTTCTAATCACTAGCACAGCACCCAGATCCGAGAGCAAAAGACATGAACTACCTCTGCCTAACCTAACTGCAAGAAGCAAACCCAGACCTTTCAGCAAAGCAGTTTCTCCTTTACTTCCAAGAAAAGTTATTAAAGAAAAATATATGCTATTTCAGATTTGTAAAAAACACTCTCATGATTACTTAGACACTTTCTTTACAGACAGATCATGGCAGGCACAGACTTGGGGGCTGGGATCCTCTGAATCATCCACACTGCGAGCTGCAAACATGTCTGTCACATGAACTTATTTACAGTTACAAAAATAGCACCATGAAAGAAGCAGATGTGTTAAGCACAAAAAATAAATTGAATTAGTTATTACAGAGATATTGCTTGACACTGGAGAATTTAAGAGGGAAAGGTCTTTCTCTTGTACACACATTTGAAAGGCTTGCACTTGAAGTGTGCTAAGTATTAAATGCTTGTACTTACGCTTGTTGAAATGATATGATTTCATTCTCCTTTTTCTAAAAATGCTACTCTTTCTTCTGCCACAGGACATACAGGATATGAATAGTTAATAGGATTGGTTATAAAATGTGCTTTTAATTTAAAGTTTTCATGTTGACCACAGACCAACAGCAATTCGACAACCTCAATTTGTGATCTGCAGCAGCTATTTCTATCTCGGAAGTTTCCTAAAATACTACTGAGCTAGAGTGAGACAACRCAACTCATCTTAATTTCTCATCTAAGCAGCAGAAATATTATTAAACTAAACAAAACTAGACTTCTTCAGCTTCCCTCATCAATCTCAAATCTCCAGAATCGTTCTGGCATCCAAAGAATTTAGTTTTCATATGTTTGATTGCAATGTGTTCAAATGTGTGAGAATCAGACCTCTGGAATTAAAGTCTTTCATTTCACCCTAGTACATCTTCAACAGAGCAGAGATTATCCAAGCTTCTTGTCAACACCCAAACTTTTCGTCAATACAGCCCAGGAGCATGCATCTCTGAATAGGAGAAGGACATTCATTTGAGATTACACAGCCATCCAATGTTTGGCCATCTCTTGACTAATTCACCAGGTAGTTCTCAAGGTCAAAAAGTACGTTCTAGCTGTTGACTGATCTGTGGAAATCGAGTGAAACCATTCACAGTCATTTCATGTCATCAGCAAAATTGATACCAGATAACATCTTTTGGTTACTGTTGATCTGCCCCAGATCTAAGTGGATGACCCCAAAGGTGGGGTGCAAAAAAAATGTATTTTATACCCAATCCTGTAACACCTCAAATCTCAACATGAATAAAACTCAAGCACACTGGCCAGCTGAATGACTGACTTCCTTTCATCATCCTGGATGTCATCACTTCCATTGCACTTTCCGTACATGTTTGCCACCGCATTTCAAAACAGCACTTCCATGACTCAAGAAGATGCCACTTCCCATACTGCAGGGCCATTGCCCAGACCTCTGGCTGCGAAAAGTGCTACCTGGATAAACCAGGAGTGCAGCCTCTACCCTCTCTTCAGTAGTTTGCTAAGGGAGTGCTGCCATGCAGCAGTCAAATTTATTGACAGATGAAATAAATGGTAAAACTGAATTAATTTTTCAAGCTCAGCTCTCATGCTTCTTTCTTCTGTGTTTATTCTTTCATTTTTGCCAACTGGGAAATGAAAACCAACAGAGTTGGTTTCACTTTTGTTTATATTTGGTTTCAATTTTATCCTCAAGTTTTGCTTTCATCTTTTTCATGTAACACTGTTGGGATTTCAAATGCTGCAGGCAAGCTTTCAGTAATTTAAAAACATTAATCTCCTATCCTGCCTGTTTTCCAATTGTGGAATTATTTTTATTTTAGATTAACTTTTCAAGATGCTGTCACAATTTTGGAAAGTGTTTCGGGATGGGGTGTTTAGTTTTGACTTTAGAGATTTATATGCCTCATCCAATTAAATTCAGTACTTCAGTATTTTCCACTTGATTCAGGTCTTGGTTGCATATTAAAGCCCATTTACATGATTCAACAAAACACCTTAAAAGAGCAGTCAGTGCACTAAATGCACAGAAGCTCATATTATGCACCAAATGTGTTAAACATATATGTTTACATATTGTAAACACAAAGCTTAAGAAGAAAACATATATGTTTCACAACATGAAACGCACATAAAGACCTGAATTTATTAATACCTTAATTTATTAAACAACAAAGGCATTATCTCGCTTAGATAAAGCATAGGAGGCTTGCCTGGAATGCTGTCAAGCAATATTCAATACCAATAGGAATACTACAGTACAGGTTTTGTCTTCTGTGCACTTATCAGGCCCTTCAAGTCACATATATCCCTCCATACACATCAAAAAGCACAACTTAAACCCATTTCAGACTTTTCAAAACCAAACACATAAGCTACCCTTCCTTTTTTCGTGCTGTATTAATGTTAAGTATCTAAATCTTTAACAAGTACTTAAAATAATTTTACAGCAAAAGGGAAATGGTTAGACAACATCCACTGTCACATGCAGTTCAAAACAAAAGACAAATTTAAATACTTTTGACTCAATTCCATTCCTAACACCAGAAGTATGCTGTGAGCTACAAACCAAGCATGTCAAGGTTAGCTGAAAAACTATCAAACCGCAACCTGCCCTACTCTTTAATAGACAGGAATAYGGAAATTATTACTGCCAAGCTTATCTAGAAAAGCTAGCAACCTATATAGCAACAATTGAATGTTAAAATAACTTCAGAACTAAAATTTAGATTCTGCACCTGAGATGAAACAACATGCCACATGCRGGCAGATTTGCTTCTGGATGTGCGTCCAAGCTACAACAAGATAAATGTTTGCTTTGTCCTAAAGACTGCTGTACATTTAGTGCAATCTACTCCCAAGCAAAAAAGGGGTCAGAAGATTTCCAGCGTACACAAAGCTGGGCTTGCAGTATGTTACACATTAAGAAACCAAACATTACCGTACTGCTCACCACTACCTTTTTTTTTTTCTTCTCTAGGTCATTCAAAAAACCAGAAATTTTTCATTAGCTTCCAAGAAATTGAAGACATATCCAGCACTAACTCTAAGAGCAAGTCTTCCAACCTTTTCACAGCTTATCAATAAGAAATACGTGCTGTACAATGTATTACTTATGCTATATACAAAATATATGAATTTTATGTATTTATATATATGTAGATATGTACATCTGCATATATGTATTTACATACATACAGCCTGACATTAAACTCCAAACTGTTAACATGGATTCCCTTCCACTAACTGTCAATTGTTGATTTTAGTTTTTCTTAGTGGCTGTTTTAATCTCAACACAAGAGTTTACACATAGTTGATACAAAGAAGAACCTTCATACAGTTCCAACAAAACTTCTGAAAAAAACCAAACCAAACTAACAAACAGAAACAAAAACAAAACAAAAAAACCAACCCAAAACCAAACCAAACCAAAAAACCCAAACCCCAGTAGGAAATTATTTAATTACACCGAACAATTTTTTGCATAATGTTATTCATACATGAGGAATATGCAACCTAAGAAATCTGTTCCTCTCATTTACTGTACCCAGAATCTTTTCAGCTTGCTTTGTTGTTTTGCTTTCACAGTTGAGATCTCAAAGGACAAACCAGAAAATGTTTTGCACTGATCACAGTTTGTAGCAGCACAAGCTACAATAAAACTTCTGTAAACACTGCCTTATGTTTTATGCCCTCAATATCACAATCGTAGGCCTTTGAAGAATCAAGTTTCAAAAGAGCAATCTTTACAAACAAGACACAGAGATAAGCAAGAGTAACACGTGATTAGTTTTGTATCTTTACCTAGAAATGGACCATGACTTTCCATATACGATGCACAAAATACAAGCTGAGGTTCTAATCCTGCAAATGTCAGAGGAATTTTGCAGGGGTACCACTCCAATGCAATGTTAAATGCATACAGGATACAATTAACCTGACTGTAACTGGTGTCAGGTTAACAAGGGCAGGGGTAGCAAGAGCAAATTAAACCGGATCATCACAGACTTTTTTTCTCTGGAAGTTTCATAAAATCTTATGCTACAAGTTTCACATAACAAAGGGCAATATGTGGCCTTGCTTCTCTGTGTTATTTGCAAATGGACCGTAGCTTATGCTTCTCAGTGGAAGTTTCTATTAGCAGTTTTCAGCAACAATTCTTCAACAATGATCAGCATCTGCAGTAATTTTTTGTGGGCAGTCAGTACCCAAAATTTGATACTGAACTGTCCTGACCGCTGAGTTGCACAGCCAGTTTCCCTCCCACAGACTGCCTAATCACTCGTGAACCCAAGTAAACTCCTGACATCCACACAGTGGCTGTGAGCACCACGATTTATGTCTTTCAAGACAAACATCTGTTGTTTTGAAGCTGCCTCCCGATTGTTTTATTTGGGTCTCATTTATCTTACCTCTTCACTTTCTTCACGACACTAATGATTTTAAAGAATATCCCCACAGTCCCTTCAGTCACTTCTTTTCCAAGCTACTTAATCTTTCACAGAAGTTCCTTCATACCCTTGATCATCTTTGACATCCTTCTCTGTAGCTCAGCAACTTTCCCTACTTCCTGAATCAGGAGAGGGGAGCAACACAGATTTATAGTGGCATGATGGTGTTTTCTATTTCTTTTTTTACTTCTTCCCAATAATTCCTAACCTGTCCTGTCCTTTCTTAGACACATCTTGGCACACAGCTTATTTTTTTATCGGATTATATATATTGTATGATTTTTTCCTGAGTTGAAAGTCAGTTCACACTTCATCTTTGTGTACAGAAAATTAGGATTGCAATCCCTTCCATGTGCATTACACTGAAATTGGTCTGTACTGAACTTCATCTGCAAACTTACAACCAGACTTTCAAAATAAGATTCTTCTGCAGACTTTGTGGTTCCACCTTTGGGATTTTCATGCTCCAAATGAGTTAACACAACCAGCAAACTTGTCACATTCCCACCTATCCCTTCCTCCATCCCTTGAATGGCATAGATCCTGGGCAGACTTGGGGTGAGGGGTACAATCGGCAACCTCCTTTCACTGAGCAAACCGGCCATGACCGCACAGCCAAAGCAAACTGATTCCACCTTGAAACTGGCCCTGCTTTAGTAAGGACTGCCTCAGCCACGCAACAGCTCAGCAATACTTTTAGAGAATGCTAGAAGAGTCATGACACAACTCCCCAGCAACAAAAGTCACGCCTAGTCTTTGCCACTGTTTCACATTTACACTCATGTTCACTAGTCCGATTCACTAATGCCTGGCAAACAAACATGCCCATCCTTGGGTTCTCCATCTCCACAGAAACCCTGAAAAACCGACAGCTCATTTGTCACCTTCTATTTCTGGAGCACCAAGGCAGGCCTACTCAAGGAGTTACACACAAGAGACAATGTATCAGCAACTTCCCAGTTTAGGTTGTTTTAGAACTCTTCAACAAGTATCATCTCCTTCCTTCTACTTCATCCTTCTCAATGGTTTGTTCCGATACTCTCTCTCACAGAGACTTCACTTCGAGAAAAATTCCCCAACATATTCACTCCTTAAAAAAAAAAAAGCCTCCTGCAAGGGAATCTCCCTAAACTCCTTCTCGGTGAAGCAAGGCTCAAAGAATTTGTTTCACTCTTCTGCTGAATTTATCTTCCTTGGGCACGCCTTCTACCCACAGATAACTTATCAGCAGGCTTCCTGGTTTTGATGCACTTCAAAGAGGATTTTCTAACTGTTTCCATGCCTTTAGCAGCTTGTTGCATGACTCTTTGGCCTACCTTACTGTGTTTGACACAGATTTTATGTTCTTTTCCACCTTTCCCAGTTGAAAACAAAACCCAAGCCCTTAACATCTGAAAGATGTCTTTTTCACTTGTACTGAGCTGCTTTACTTTGCTTGTCGGCCTGCTCAGCTTTTTTGGTATTTTTGACAGATGACATACAATTGCTGTGAGCCTTTACTATTAGTGTCTTTGAAGAACTATATGTCACCTGTAAATATTTTACACTTTTGGCTGTCTCTCACCATTTGATTAAATTCTTTCCTTGCTATATGAAGATTTACTTTGGAAGATTAAACATCGCCACAACAACTCTTGCCTTTGCTGCTTCTGAAGCAACATCGAATTTAAGGACATTATGATCACTGTCATGTCAGAGCTGGCTGGGATTTTGAATGCAAAATCCTGAACTTAATGCTTGCTGGCCAGTACCTTGTCCAGAGTTGTTACTCCCGGAGTATCTATACAAGCTAGACCTAGAAAGTTGGTTTTTTGGGCACCTGGAAAAATTTCATGTTGGAACATGACATAATCTACATGGGCACAACTGAGGCCTCCCATTAACAATCATATTTCCTACTCTTGTAGCTTCTCTATGCTCCCTTAACATACGACAGTTATTGTCAACATCTAGGTTGGGCAGTCAGTCATGTAGCCCTAATCTCTACTCTTYCTATACAGGCCTAGAACATCAATTCGTGGGACCCTGTGTTAATTCCCCAAACATTTACTTCCTCTTTAACAAAATGTATCCCACTTCATGCACGTGCAAGCTATTCTGTCCTCTCTATGTCTGTCTCTGCAATATCTGAGTGCCCACAAAGTTTCTGATATTCCAAGTATTCTATCATAGAGATGTTTTAATACCATGGGGATGATGCTCCACTTCAAGAGAGAATGTGTCACGGCAAACTTTACATTCTTCATCCACCAGCTTTTCCCCACTGATTAGTTTTTAAACATATATTAATATATACACAATATATATAAGTACATGTTTTCATTGAAGGCATACATAGCTTGGCTGCAAATTTATTTACATAAAGCCTATTTTTCTAATGTAGACTTTATTTRTTAAAAAAAAAAATTTATTTCCTCTTGAATCTTAGCATCCTTTTTTCTTCATAATTTCCTCAACTCTGTATTAAAACTGCCTCTAACTCCACTTGGTCCCACACATCAAAGACCTTTGCTCAATGGAGAATGGGGCCTTTAACCTCCCTTCCTAACAGCCTRTATATTACTTCTCATACCTCTTGGCTACCCGTTTCCACATAGCACAGCCTGTGATGAACAGCTCTTCTCTAGAGACTGACTTGACATCTCGTGAAATCTGTCACTTCTGTCATCAGCAAGTAGCTGGATAGCAGTGCTAATGTATGCGCCAAATAATTATAATGACTGACTGCTCTACCTGCACCTGCCAACCAGCTGGGACCCCTAGCCTCAGAGAGATAACACGGGGCTCAGCAGGCTGACACCCTGCTGTGCCTGTACCTCACTGAAGAGCTGCAGTGTGGCACATGACTGCGATGAAATGATTCTGTGCCTGAGGAGCTGGAGCTCTCACACCTTCCACCACGGTTTACCAGCGAAAAGAAACTGTAGCACATAAGGGGCACATGGAGTAACTCCCTGGTGGTATGTTACCAACAGGGGCCAGAGAAGGACGCTGAGGCATCGGAAGGTGGTGGTGAAAGGAAAGACTGCAATTCCGACTGAAACCATCTGCCTCACAGATCAGTTCTGCTACTTCTATGTGACTATCTCTGTATTAGGGTGAATTTAAATGCTGCTGCTCCACTCAACTCTCTTTTTACGGTACTAACACAGGCATTCTGCAAAGGCTGTTAAGACTTAAATAAAATAATTGTAAAATTAAACATGTCATACTTCATCTCCAGAAACTGAAGTCGTAGTTTACAACTGCTCATACTTTTGAGGGACTGCTGTCTGCAAGACCTTAGCACGGTAAGGTGGGCTATAAGTGTACACTAATTGGAACGAAAGTTCTGCACTCCGGAATTCCTTTATCTGAGCTCAGTGCCTCAATACGTAAGGCAGACTCTGCTGTTTAGGAGCTCACACTAATCAAAACGGGAGTTAAAGCCCTAAGCACATTTGTGAACCTGGGCCGAGGGATCCAGCCCTTCAAGTATTTGCAACTTTGACCCCAGACATGGCAAGACACTTGGAATGTGGCCCTCCGTGCTGCGCAGAGAGAAAATCCCTGTTCAAAAATTCCCTGTGGGGTTGGATGTCCAGCGCTTGGCCCTCCGCTCGCCGGCGTGGGGCAGGACAGCGCCCACAACGGCGGCCGCGCCGCCGTGCCCGCACAGGAGGCTGCTCCGGCAGGGAAGCGAGCGGCTCGGCACTTCCTCCTTCCGCCGCTCCCGGGGAACCCGCCCGTCCCCAGCGCCGCTCCATCTCCCCTCTCCTGCCGCTGCCGTGCCCTCACGGGGGCGGGACGCCGGGATCCCCCCGGCCCCGGCTCCGTCCCAGGCCCCGGCCGGTTGCGGCCCTCGGGGCCGGGGGCGGCGGCGGCCCCGCCCCGCGCTTGTGTAACGGACCCTCCGCGGGGCGGGGCGGGGGGGCCGCGAGGCCGCGCCCCTTCCCGCCCCCCCCGGCACAGCGCACCCCGCCTGGGGCCCTCCGCCCGCGCCACCGCCGCTCCCCTTCCCTTATCGCAGCCACCGGCAGCCACCACCCCGCAACAAGTGCGGGGGCCCCCCGGCCCGGCTCGGCCAGCGCTGCGCCCCGGCCCTCCCGATCCAACGCCCCCGCCTTTGTCTGCGCGCCCGAGCTCCCTCCCCACCCGGGAAGCGGCGGATACCCCCCGTCAGCTCCATCTCCGCCGCGGCCGCGTCTTCCCTTCCCCCCCGCCCCTTCCCAAATGTAGCGGCGGAATCGGGCTCGGCCCCTGTCGCTGCAGCCCGACCTTTTGTTTTTAAAACCGATGCGCATCTGCTCGGGAGCCCCCGCCGCCCCTCACACGGAAACGGCGGCAATGCGGAAAAATAAAATGAAAATTAAACAAGAAGAAAAAATAAATAGGAAAAATAGAAAACAATTCAAAATTACCTTGCCGGCCCGTTTTCGCGGCCCTTATATAATTCCTCAAGGTTACCGCCGTTGCCAGGGGACACGAAATGGAAATGAAAACAGGCGCTGAATAATCGCGGGAGCAAAACTAAAAGTTCAGTGCCTCCGCCCGGGCGGAGAGGGCCAGATCGAAAGCAAAACAAGGAGAGGAAGCGGCGAGGCCGCCGGCGCTTGGAAATCCCCCCGCCTCTCCGCCGGGCCGGGCCGGCCGCGCAGGCGGCGGGGGCAGGGCTGCGGCGGCGGGCGCGGAAGCGCTGCACCCGTCACCGCCGCGCCGGGGCACGGCACGGCACAGCACGGCACGGCACGACACAGCGCGGCACGGCGCCGGGGCACGGCACGGCACAGCACGGCACGGCACAGCGCCGGGGCACGGCACGGCACAGCACGGCACGGCACGGCGCCGGGGCACGGCACGGCACGGCGCGGCACAACACGGCACGGCACGGCGCCGGGGCACGGCACAGCGCTGGGCTCCGCCACCGCCCCCCCGCCCGGCACCGGCTCCCGCTGCTCCCCGGCCTCGCGCAATACGCGCTGGTCCCGCAGGGCTGCACCGGGAGCTGGAGCCAACCCCGTGGAGCGAGGAGCGCTATTCGGGGACGTACAAGCCCAGGGCTCAAAGCAGGTTTTCTCGGAGACCAGAGAGGAATCCCTGCCGTTCAGCTCAACCAGCACCGACTGAATCGCTCCCTGCGTCTCTGCCCCCTCTGCTGAGGTGGGAGTCGTGGTTTCGGTCTGGTACACGCGCATGCTAGGGCTGTCATTGCCTTTGAAAAGGACAGTGTCATAGTTCCACAACGAGAACAATTTCAGATCAGGTCCTTTGAACCCAGCGAGGCTCGAGCAGCTGGGTTACTTCAAGAGAGAGCTCTTGGATTCCAACAGATTTTACGAAGTGCCATTAGTCATGGAGTCTATGTAGAGACCAAGGCTTTCTACAGGATTTTGATAATCCCGATTCAAACTACAGCAAATAAAATTCACTGAGGAGAGATTGCAATGCGCCATTCCTAACCTTAGCCATAGATGATAAAGGAAAAGAGCATTTGGGGACTGGAAGAGATATGAAATGTAGTCATTTCAAAAGGGTGTATATGGAGACATAGGTGTACACATCTCTCTCACGTGCACACATATCTATACATATGCTATATGCATGTACATACGTACATTAAGGTAGGCAAGCGGTACAGCTGCAAGTGCGGCCCCATGATGGGCGGCTGTCAGTGGTGGGAGGAGTGCCAGGGCACGGGGAGTTGTTCAGGGAGTGGCACAAGGGAGTAGTTAAGGAGCTGTGTGCTCTCCACCTGGACAGCAAATGGAGAGGGAGGTGATCTCCAGGTGCTGTGTGCTCTGAGGACCCTCTGTGGCGGCATCTCTGGACATGCAGAGTACATTGAGCTAGCAATGAGGTAGGGAATCCACCCTTGTGGGTGATGAGACCTCCTGTTTTGAAAAGGCTTTCCGTGCACTGAGAACTTAACCACAAAATAATTTAGGCTGGGAGGGACCCATGGATGTCAGGAATCTATCACTTCCCAAAAACCACTGTGGCCTAGAAGGTGGCTGTGGTCCACATGTGCACCAGTGAAGTAGGAAGGAGCAAGGAAAAGGTTTGGGAAGCAAGATGTGGGGTGCCAGGTAGGACAGTAAAATAAAGCATCTCCTTCAAAACTTCTCTAAAAACATTCCCAGCAGTATGGAGACGTCCACACTGATGTGGAGGGAGACAGGTTCCCAGAGCAGCTGCACAAGAGAAGCAAGGAAGGTCATACTCACATAGCTGATACTCTCAGCTACTTCCAGAAGAGAAGAGACCAGAGGGATGATTTCCATGAAGCCACAGCGGAATGAGAATGAGGGACATGGCTTCGAATTGGCATGTTGACTGAACAGATGTGCAGGGAAAGGAGATAAATCAGCAGGACATGTTAGTGACAGGACACAGCTTGTATAGGAGGGTCCATAGGGAAAGGGGCTACGAACTCCATGCCAAAAGAAGCAGCAAAATCAGCAAACTCCAGCAACTGAAGCCAAATGTTTATAGACTTAAGGTATAACTAGGAAAACAGTAGGGTATTAATGCCTTCTGACCAGGTTGGAGATGGCTACTATGGCCAGGTTTGATTAGAGAGCAGTAAACTGATTGAAAGCGAGAAATTTCTAACCAACTTGTTCCTACTCCGAAATAAGATCTTACAGTTGTAATAACTCATGTAAGAATTGGTTCAGTACTTGGAAACTGTCACAAAGCTGGTGGGACATGGCAGGATGAAACGCAAAGAACAGAATGGGCAGGGCTAAAACATGCCTCTGGATGATGGCTCTGGCCCTTGTGTAACAGCAATGGCAAAGATCCAGAGAAGAGCAATAAACATAAAGAAATACATGGAGCTGTAGCAGGATGAGATTCAAAGCGACGTGGAGACTCCAGGTAGATGCAAAGGAGAGAAGTTTATTGCAAAAATCCAGGCTTCTTAAGCCGTTAGTCTGTTATCAGTTTACATACTTTTAAGGCATAACAAACTAAGTTCAACCAACCATCATGTACCACGATGTGAACACAGGATGGTTATATGACTTGTTTTCTTGGCTCTAATTCAGCCGAGTCTCTTTCCCACAGTCCTTTCTCTGCTTAGGCTAAGTAATAGGCCCTGAACCATGATTTTACAAGGCCTTCCTTTACAAAGCTTTACTTATAGGTGACATGAAGCCACCCTGATGTTAGAGTGATTCAAGGATTCAAGTGACCAAGATTATATAGGATGGAGAAGTAATAACAGAAAACAGTCAGAGCAGAGAGAATACATAATCATGAGTAAAGAGGAGTAGAGGTGGGTTATTTGCTTTCTTTTCTAATATAAGAACTAGAGAGCATCGAGTGAAACTAGCAGGTGGCCAATTTAAAGCAAACAGAAGGAGGTCGACCTTCATACGGCAGGTAATTAAACAGGAGGACATCCTGCTTTGAGATGCCAGTAGTTCACAGGGGATCCCAAAAAAGCACCTGTACACATTCACAGAAGAAAAAATCCCCATGAGGTCTATTAAATATGAAGACACCAACTCTTCCTCAAGCAGCCCCCAAAGCCACAAATTTCTAGGCGCTAGAAGCTCTTTGGCATCCTTGGAAAAGACCTGGCTGGAAATGCCTGCAAATGGTTCACAGAATGAATGCTACGCCAACACCTCCTCTCTGAGCAAAGAGTGACTGAGGCTGGCTTTTGGAATGCTCAGTGGCTGTTGTTGGTTCTAGTATGTGTTTTTTAATTTGCAGAATGAGCCAGCTGTGAAAAATACTGTGGTTTATGTATCAGTAAATATTGTGTAGAAAAAATACTTACCATCACCTTAATAATTTAATGTCACACTCAGAGGACATTATTCACAAAATGACACTGCCATGAATTGCATTAATTGGTTTTGGTCAAAGGAAACAGTTGACTTCCCTGAGAAACACTAGCCAAGCCATTGGGCAGAATTTGCAGCTCACTCTTGCCATTTCTTCCTATAACCTTCATCTGATCTCAGTGGAGCATGTTCAAGGATCTTGATGCATTCTGTGCATTAACAAAGGCCTTTCCCTCCACATCTCCTAGCATCACAAAATCAGAAGCTATACCAGAAATTAAATCTTCTGTTGTGATTCCTTTTTTTAATGCTGAAAGGTAATGGGAATGGGCAGCTTTTGTTTTCTAAACTTAACTTTCAGCAGTGACTCATTCCCTCCAAAAAGAGTCTTTTACCTCATGTGACTTTGCTGTTTCAGTAAGACCTGGCAGCTTTAAAATAAGAAAATTTAATCCAGAAGCATCACATATCCACAGCTTTTTCTTTGCAGAATCCCCAAAGTTTGCAACTTACTCTTTCAATCACCTTCCTTAGGGATTCAGCTAAGGTTTCCACTAGCATCCTTCCGTTCCTTCTCAAATGAGTCACCTTTCTGGCCTGGGATTCATTTCTGTGAGAAAAAACCCTTGAAACTGGGAATCCCTTCAATTTCAGAAGGTAAATAAATATGCCATCCATCTTATTTTTTAAGTTTAATAATGTTTTTGAAAAGTTTAATAACATTTATGACACCTTCCCCTTTTGCAGTTGTTGTTGTGGGTTTTACCCTGTCTTTATGTGGAGCTGACTGTACCATCATTTTGGTTCTTAAAATCACTGTCACAGGCATTGGGACTATTCATATGTAGAATTGGAGTAGTTGAATTTTCTCATGGAGCTGGGCCACAAACTTACCCACTCACCTACAGCTGACCTGTTTATTTTTCTGGTACATTAAAGTAGGAAAGTTAATTTACATTACAGTCCAGTATCACAAAAATTAATCAATTGCAAGAGTCTTATAATTCTGACTTTGATGGTATTACCCACGTCTTCCTGAGTGCTAACTCCTATTTTTAAACATGATGCACAGTTACATTTATTTTCAATTTTAGTTTGTTATGTGAAAGACATTCTGATGCTGATGTAATCTCTAGCACTGATATTTTTAGATACTAGATAGTAATGACACTTTTCTTATTAAAAAAGCCCAAACTGGACAAGAAAAACCCCACGAGATTATTTCAGAGTTAAGAATTTAAAGTATTTGCATATTACTGTAAGACAAATAATCACCCAAAGTATAATGGAAAAGTGTTGACTAACCCTTTAAGAAGTTCTAATTAAGTTGTCCTCTGAAATCAGTTTCATTTGTTGGAGGGTTGTTTGTTTGGGTTTTTTTGTTTCATTTACTTTGTGTATATACTATTGTAAATAGAAGGACTGTCTGGGCTTTGGTGTTTCTGCAGTGCTGTAGAAGTATTTATGCTCATGTTGAAATTCATAGAAACTAAAGCTTGTTGCTAGAGCCCTGGAGATACAGCTGGGTCTCTTCTTCCTTACCCAACCTCTGGAGGGAAAAAAATTAACTTAAGTACCAATTGAGCAAATAGGCCCTGAAATACAAGGACATGAGCAATTCCTCTCAAGTTCGGAGAGAGCTTTCATGCATCTGAACTTAATGCGCACACAGAAGTGTGCATGTGGAGAGCCTCCCACCGCTGCCTCTTTGCCTTCATTTTGCCTGGTTCCTGAATTCAAACTTTCTGTAGTCTTTCCCCCTTTTTTCTCCCACATTAATGGCTGCAGGGTAGTGTGTACCTTGCTCGGGCTGCTCCTATGGGATGCGGACTCGTGCCCTTTCCTGGCAGGGTGCAGCTGTGTCATCTCCAGGGACAGAAGCCCGGGCTGAGGGCCTCCTGGCCAGCTGCAAGCAGGGACCTATGGACAGCAACAGCACTGAGTGCCAGCAGCACCGCCCCAGTGCTACAATGTAGCACAAAGGGTGAACTTCCTGAACGTGTTTCAGAGCAAATCCATCCGTGGGATATTTCCTTTGGTTTTGGTTGAGCTACACCAGGAGGGACACCTACCCATGAGAGGCTTAACGGGGTGTCTAAATTAGTGAGTACTTCTCAGCTCTCATATTCCAGCTGTGCTGTTCTTCTGATTGCTAAGGATTGAGATGGTGGGAGTGTTGCTTTGTTTTTATTGGTAATAAAGTAATAATTACAGAAAACTGTTCCAGAATGGACAAATCTATTTGCTCAGACCAGATCTCTAAACAGTAGCTTCTCTGGACTGCAAAACAGAACTTTTCCATTGCAATTCAAAGCCTCTTATACTTTCAGGAAAGCCAAGTGTCTTCATAAAGGTGTTGCTTTATCCAGCCCTTAGCAAATTTGATCAGAACGAGCCAAGAGATAAAATAATAACCTGTGATGGCCCTCTCTTCTCCTGAGAAATTTTTATACTTTCCCAATTGTATTGGTCTGGCTGCATCCAGGTGCTGCAGGGGGACGGGTAGATGGGAAGAGCCTGTCTCCTGAGCCAAAACCAAATACATGACAGAGAAGAACACTATTGAGGACTATAGAGCCTGTTCATGTTACTTGTCACTACTTTTATTTGGCTGCAGTACTTCAGCCCATCACTTTGCCAGTGCTGCTACTGTACACAATTGATTTTATTTAGTAGGAGAGAAGAAAGGCAACAAGGAATTTRCTGAACATCAGCATTGTGAGACAGCTTTGGTTACTCACGTCTCTTGGCCCTCACAGCAAAATTTAGGGAGGAAAGAAGTCTTTTGAAAACATGTACAGCATCTTGACATTTCAGGGCTGGAGTGGAGTTTGGCAGAGAAAGCCTGGATGGGAGCCAGGCTGCTTCAGCACATCATACCTGAAAGTGATCCTGCTTAGCCTTGCTTTAATAGAGTGTTTCACTGAAGTGGAAGCTTCTATGGCAATTTTCCCAGCGAAACTGAGGTATAATATGAAGATAAGTGATATGTTGCCTGCTGGCTTGACAAAGCAGAACAAATATGTTTCTTCATGATAATAAGCAGATATTAAGAACTTTGCTTCGTATCATGTGTAAACACATGGTTTGATTTATTAATTCAAAGGTTATTTATTGTTAAAAACAGGTCAATTCTCTTTGTTGAGGGGAAGGAGACTTCTCTCTTTCCACCTTCCTGTTTGTAGTGGATTTTCACATAAAAAGAAGACTTTCCAGGGAYATTCATTGCAGAAATGTCCACCAAGCACATTCCGCCATCAATCACTCTCCAAAGCAGATGACACTCTTCCTCAAATCCTGCCATGGTCCAATGGCTTTGTGGGGAGAAAGGTCCCACCCCATGAGAGGGGTGTTTTCCTCCCCTCCAAAACTAGAGGACAAGAGAACAGAGGGAGCCAACCCACCCATGGGATTTTCCTCAGACTGTCCTGGGCATCCCCTGATAGGTGTGCCCACATGGACAAACCAGCATCCCACCTCCCATCCCTACTTCTCATCGTCCAAGTCAGTGCACCCCTTTGCTGGGCAATGGGGGTTGTCAGGGACTGTTGCCCRTCTTAAGGAGGAGAGGCAGGAGGTGCTGGGATGTGACCACCTCACTGACCTCTCACAGGTGAAGGAGGCAGTGGCATGCCAATAAGGGGGGCTCCTCCTCAGAAGGTCTTCTGCTGACAAAACAGGCAATGCTCTGTGTGCCCCCCAGGTTGTCTGACCCTGCAGCAGCCTCTAATGATACATATTTGGGAGGCTATTTAAATATAGCTTGAGCCTTTCCTCCTTGGTGCACTTCCCAGCTCATACTGCAACACCACCCAATGTGATCACAAAAAAAGAAAAAAAAGAGAGACCCAATTTTAAACAGTTAATTTAAGGCTTTTCTATCTGAAGTTAAAATAGGCACCACAAGTTACAAATCCATTTCCAACTCACCACCCTCTTTAAAGCTTTGGCTCTTTCACCTTTCCTAATCAGTGTTTAATTATTAACAGAAGTGTAATTTTTGGATAATGAGTCCTGTCTGCTGACTGCCTTCATGTATGCGGCCTGGCAGCACTGATCTCCAGATCTCCATTACCTCTGCATACCCAACTGTCCGTCCTTCTAAAGCAAGAGCAGATACAGTGTCTTCTGGATGCACTGGACTAGCTGAAGCTGAGCTCCTCTGCTGCACCTTCAGTGCTAGCCTGGCAAGTCCAGCAAGTTAATTTGCTGAAAGGCAGCAGCTGGCCCTGCTGAGCTGTTTCTGGAGTGCAGTTCATCCATGACTCATCTCTCCGGTAGCCCATCTCGCTGCACTTCTGTTTTGACAAGTCATTTCTGCCACTCTGGCCGTTGCCCTGCTCTCAGGTTTGCTAAGCCCACATAACTGAGGCTTTCAGAAGAGAGTGGATAATCAGTGTCAGGGTCTGAACACGAAACCTTTCATGGCATAATAAAAGCTGACATCAATTTTAAGTCATTTGTTCCCAGAATCTGCTGTTTCTACTGGGATCTTGATAGGGTTACTGGGATGTTATGTGGCATATTTTTGAGGAAACTGCCTTGAGTTCTCCGGAGAACTGCTGTAATGCAGCTGGAAAGGTGCTGAGTTGGTATATGAGTGCAAGGGATCTCAAAACCCTGGACAGGGTTGATTTATCACTTTAAAAGAAAGAGGTCGTGGGAGGGGAGGGAGGAGGAAAGCTCTCGGCTATTAATACAGAACATGAGTAGGAGCTTTATTTTGAATGGCTTCTTTAATTAGTGACATGCAATGCAGAAGCAAGGCTCRTGATGCACTCTACCTGCTGACTTCCCAAGTACAGATCAGAGAAAGGGAGACAGATAAAAGATCATTGCTGTGCAGGGAAGTTTTAAATAGGCCAAGCTAAAATGCCCAAATTAAAAAATAACCAGGAGATCAATCAACCTTGATCTTCAGAGGGACTGTCTCTTAAGGTAGGCTAGTAGAGTCAGTGCCAGCTCAGAYTCAGGAAATTTAGGTTACCCTCCCAGTCTTACCCGCCTGCTGTGAGGTTTCCTCACTACTCTTATTTCTCTCAGATTTTGTCTTTATCCATGTGGACGATAAGTTCCCAGAGATAACAGCTGTCTCTTCTTACTCAGTGTTAGAGTGTCTGGTACAACTGTGTCTCTCTCAGGAATCCTGCTCTTGTACAGTCCTACAAGAAATAATATTGCTTTGTGTGGCAGTTCTCCAGTAGTGCAATTTATTTATGCTTGTGTTTTTAGTATCTCAAATATATCAACAACAATAAGAAGCAACTATTTAGGCAATTTAAAGCTAGGAGAAGGCTTGCTTCCTTGGCTCGGTAAGTCATGGCATGACACCTGGACGCATGAACCCAACTGGACTTCAGCAGTACATTACAATAGTGGGACTGTTTTGAAAAACACAACTCAGATGCTTGTGGTTACTAGTTGCACCTTGCTTTCAGTAATTACATGTGGCATGGCAAATCCTCCTTCTAATGAAAGGAGTACTCCACAGGTATGCATGTTATGATGCTTATAAGCAGTAACCAACCCTGCAGGAAAGTTTTAGTATGCAGCTGCTAAAAACAGAGGCAAGAGTAAACATCTGCCAGGCTGAGGCAGAGTTCCTTCTTTCACAGTAAAGTAGTTCTATGGGAATGTTGACTYACCTGCTCCCTGTATAATAGAGGTGGAGAAAAAGCAATTACTTATAATTTCACCGCATTTCTTTTCCTCCCGCACTGCCATTTCACTTGTGGAGTGGATCAGGCTGAAGAGTCAAGAGTTCTCTGTGTGGGAAAGCCTTATAAAATTATACCTTGGGCTAGATACGTAAAAGTCTGATAAGCAGATGTTAATAGTTCCCAGTCAGCTTCAAAGAAAGGGTAGTTTTTCATTGCTTGGTAAGCCAAAACTTAATGCACATAAACCTGTTGTAAATAGTTTGTGTAATAGTTGCAGAGAACATTTACACAAAAGCTGTTAGCAGATCTCCTGGTAGTGTTTGTGCAGGCTTCCCCACATTTTTCCAATTGAACTGTGTATTTAAGGTTTTCATCACACTCTGTCCCCTCTCTTCCCAACCTGAGGAATCTTGTTCCATTAGAAGAACATTTCAGCTCATCTGCAAGTACTTGCTCGTCCGCTGGTGCTGGTCCATGACCGGTTGTCCAAAGCAGTGTGATTTTTAGCACCTGACCCTCTCAGCAGCAGCATCTCACTTCACCAATCAAGAAGTCACAGCCTGTCCAGTCAACAACTTCTCCCCCTTGGCCAGAGCCAATTACCACTGCATTAAATAGTTTCATGTGCAAAAGCGAGCAGACATGGAAGGCAGCTCTGGGAAGAGCTTCACTACATGGCCTATCGTCACATCTGATTACTCATGTCTAGTACTTCAGCTTCACCATTACTTTTCTGTCCCTCGACCTGACAGCACAGCTAAAGTATAATACCAACCAAATATGATTGAGATACAGTATTGTTTTTCCTAATTAAGTCACAGGGTCTGGATTCATAGAATCATTAGAATGGCTTGGGTTGGAAGGGACCTTAAAGATCATCTAGTTCTAACACCCTTGCTATCAGCAGGGACACCTTCCACTAGACCAGATTGCTCAGAGTCCCATCCAATCTGGCCTTGAACACTTCTAGGGACGGGATATCTACMATTTCTCTGGGCAACATGTTCCAGTGCCTCACCGCCCTCACAGTAAAGGATTTCTTCATAATATCTAATCTAAACCCACTCTCAGTTTGAAGTCATTCCTTTTTGTCCTGTCACTACATGTCGTTGTAAGATTTCTCTCCATCTGTCTTTTAGGTTCCGTTTAGGTACTGGAAGGCCTCAGTTAGGTCACCACAAAGCCTTCTCTTCTGCAGGCTGAACAACCCCAGCTGTCTCAGCCTTTCCTTGTAGGAGAAGTGCTCCATCCTTCTAATCGTCCTGTTGGCCCTCCTGTGGATTCACTCCAACAGCTCCATGTCCTTCATGTGCTGAGGACCCACAGCTGGACTCAATACTCCCGGTGAAGTCTCCACTAGAGTGGAATAGAGGGGCAGAATCACCTCCCTTGACCCGCTGGCCCTACAGTGTTTGATGCAGTAGTTGTGGTAATCCTGATGAGCTGAAGACATGAGAAAGGTAAAAAACCAGGTTGCTCAAAATGCCCCTTTGTCCCACTTTATTAGTGATTTTGGTGAAAAACATGATCTCTCTCTACAAGCCCAGTGCTGTGAGGTTGCTCCTCAGATCCTCATCTCCCACTTCATACCAGAACTTCGATGCTGTTGCTTGCACATGAAGGCGGGTTATTTTGCTAACTTGAAGAAAATGCCTAAAGGACAAAAGCCACGGTCTTGGAGGGACTCATTGAGTGTGCATTATCACAGGACTCCTGTCCACCTGCCATCTCTGTTATTCCATGTTTGTGGAAAACTGGGAATAGTGGATGCACAGCCCCTAGCCCACCTGGCCCGACATGGCTGTCTTGATTTTACTAGGCCAAAGCCAGCTAATCTCTGCTGGAAATTAAACTTCTGTAAGACAGCAGGCCTTGATGCACTGCCAGGTACCATGGCAGTAAGTGGGGCAGGCAGGTAAGACCTCAGGTAAGACCTCTCCTCGCTGCCCAACACATGGCAGTGGGGCTGGCAGGGCTGCTTGTGCCTTAAAACATCTTTTCTTCCATTCCCACCCCCACCCCCCAGCCCCCTCTCAGGATCTCACTTTATCTCATTAGATCTGAATTTCAGTTTTCCCATTTCCCAACCAAAATCCCCATGTGACCTCAGTGAGCTGAGTTGCAGAGTTTGGCTGTGGCTGTGCTACTGTCTCCCATATACGCTTCCAAGACGTGGAGCAAAAGCAGCCTGGAAATGGGCGGCACCTGCAATGCTGTTGACTTATGCCTGCAATCAGTGTTTGGAGTGTTTTGCAATATTTTTCAAGATGGCAAAACAAACGATCCCCTGTTTTAGAAAGGAGGTAAATGGTGAACTCCACTACAGATACCTTATCTCTTGCCATTATGGCGAGATCAGGACACCGTTGAAAAAAGAAGCCTGAAGGAGAGGAAGCTTGCCTCTGTATTTTTATACTTTTTGAGCTCTTATCTTTGGGTTGCAGAGGTTTGTGGCACTTTGCTCCAATTTTTTGCAGGGCCCTTACACAGAAATATCTGGTCACTCAGTGCCACATCTACACATACATCCACACTGGAATCTCATTTCCCATGGTTTTCTTCCCCTGCTACCACAATTTAACTGCAGATGTGATTACAAAGGACATGGCTTAGAGCTCAAGCCCAGAGCAAGGCCAATGAGTGAACTGACTCCCAGAAAATCTCCCCAAAGCTTCATGCTTGGAACCTAAATGCAAGATAGCAGCAAGTTTAGTGGGGTTATTATGAGTCCTGTGAAATGTAGATTTGGGTTTCTTTTTAAATCACCTCCAGCATTAAAATGAGGGAATCCTAGAAGGTTGTGATGTCTTTGGACTGCTTTCACTCTGCTCAGCTGCACATATGTTTCAACACCCTGTTAATCTCTGGGGCACTGTAGACCTCCTGATGATCAGTGCAAGAACAAATCACCCACAGCAGCTGCCACTCACCTTCTCCTCAGTGAAGAAACGTGCACAGTCATTTGCCACAGCCACAGGCACCCAAAAAGCCCTGAGGAGAGCTCACCCCTTCGTACATGTGGCATGAAAGGAACATAAACAGGAAGCATAAAGCCACAGGAAATTCAACAACTGAAATTTCTCTGTTCATAGAGTGTTGGGTTTTTTACTAGCTGTATTGCTATGTCTTTTGTCAGTAAAGAGTGTTTGCTTTCTCACTCTGCTCAGACCTCGGGTAAGAAAAATACCCAAGGTATTATCCCTTTAAGTTATGGATTGCTTTATGTTCTGCCTCCCACAATGTTACAACCTGGTAACACCAACCTCTAAAAATTTACACCAGGGGATGCTGAAATTCAGCCACAGGGACACAGCTCCAGCCAGAACTTGGGAAGACTGTATCAATGGGAATATTGTATTGATTTAAATGGGTTTGTAGAGCTTGGCATCTGTGAACGTTGCTGCTGTCACTTGTGTACGCACTCAGGTGTCAGTAATAAGACAACCTTCAGTTGCAGTACGTGTTTCAGTCACTAGGACAAGGCTGATAACTACTGTTTTGTTTTCAAGTAAGGGGGAGAAAGTAATGTGCTTTCTGTAATGTAATGAAAGTAATGTAACATCTCTGAGCACTCTTTTTAATCCTTCACAACACTTCTTTTGCTGCTTCTCTCAGCAAAATTCTCCTATGAAGTTCATAGATGAGCAGTTTTTCTCCCAAATACTCCAACTTTCAGCAGTGAATGAGGGGTACTCCATACTTATCTCCTCCTTTTGTCCTGATTCACCTCTCCTCAGGGATTTCTTCCTCCACAGACACAAACCCCATTCCATCCCCTGTGCTGTTGATCTATTATCCTGTCAAACTGAAAACCAGATTGTACTCAGGGGCAGGACAGGGTGAAATCTGAAGCTTCCAGGTCGGTCTGTCTTGAATAATCTCTCTCTATGGGTCTGCCTGCACTGTGAGCTGGCAGAGAAGCAGCATGTGGAGACCTCAACACCCTTCCAAACGTGGAAGCAGCCTGTGCTGGACACCAGCAGAGCTCACCTTACCTTCGCACTCGCCTGCAGAGCATATGTACGCAGCCTTTCCAGACCATCCACAACTCTTGCTCAAGAGCGCCACACCTTGGCTGCCTCCAATGCTTTGCTGGGCCTCCCGCAGGTGGTTTTCCCATGGACAGCTTCTTAGAGATGGCTGTACCGGTGGTTTTCCCAGCCCACCATTGGTCATTGCTCTGTTCTTCTTGCAGCTCTCTGCTGCTTCACTGTTCTCTTCCAAATATGGTTTTCTGAGATAGCCTACTGTCGTGGTTTGACACTGGACAAATGCTAGGCCTCCACGAAAAATTATATCGGGGAACTAAAACTTATTTTCATAAGGGGAAATAAGGAATATTGAGGAAAATGGAAAAAACTTCAAGGCAAAACAGGCTCAGCTTAAACAGCAAAGAAGATTTATTACTAATAGAATTAAAAGTAAAAAGAATAATGAGAAATTAAGGCAAACTTCCAGACACCTTTCTCTTCCCAGTACCTCCCTCTTCCCAGGAACTGCACAAGGGAGACAAACACGCGTTTTTGGTCAGTACGTTTCTTAAGAGTCTTTATGTTTATGGAAAAGAGTCTCTTCTGCTGTAGCCTCACAAACAAACAGGCCCGCCTGAAACCTGCTGCAGTGGAAAAAATCTCTCCCATGACTCTTGCAGTCTTCCCACAACTGCCAGTGTGGGTCATAATATATGGTCCATGGGGTTTAGTCTTTTTTAAGGATGAGCTATCCCAGCCTGGAAGTAAAAGTTCTTTTCTTCAATCTCTAAAAACTTTTTAGAATCCATGCACTCTGACATGAGTACTCTTTCACGGGCTGGAAGTAGATCTCTTCATTCCCTCAATGCACTTCAATGAATATGAATTATAGAGAAACAGTTTGTGATATTATAGCTCTCACCACGGCGTGCAGGAGAAATCTCAGTTCTGGTGTTCGGTGTGTCTCTGCTGTCTCCTTTCCCTGACACTGACCTTGGTGCCGCCATGTTGGCTTTCTTCACACGGCTGCACCTTTCCATTTTCTCTAACTTGGAAGAAAGTCAGCATCTACAAGTTGTATCTTTAATTTGTCTGGGTCCTCGTCGGGGAAATACTCGCCATGTCTCTCGTTGCCAGCTGCGTGGTGTTATCTGGCCGGTGCAGCATAAGTCGCGGCGAACACGTGGAAGGGCCTGCCTGTCGGGTGCCCTGAAATAAAAGCTGGGAGGATTGAGGAGCTGAAAGACCCCGATAGAGGAAAAATATACTGGTGGGAAAAAATGTGAAACAAATCTTTCCTGCCTGCTTTCTGAGAAGTTGGCTTGTGTGATTGGTCCATAGTTCTCTCCGCCCTCCCTCCTTAGTAATTAGTTGTAGTAGTTTCTCCCCGCCTTCTTCCCTCCCCTGAGCCGTGGTGATTGGTTGCGGGCCCCCCCGAGCGCTTGGGTTTAAAAACCCAGTACCTTCATTGTTTGCCTCTCTTCGCCTCCTACTCCCTTCGCATCTGGATTGGAATAAACTCGCCGGACTGTGGAACGTAGTGCGTAAGAGCCTTCCTACCTCTTTATTTCTGGTCTTGTGGCTGGCTATGCCGGGTGTGAGTATTTCTCAGTGCTAATAACCGCACGGGCGATATCTCTCGTTGGTTTGGTGAATTTGCACCCCCAGAACGGCTTCTTCTCAAAGGAGGTTTTGGGAAAAAACCATGAAGGGAATCTGCCTCAAGAGAAACAGCATCTTAAAGCCATTACCTGCCAGACCTGCTCGCATGCCGCGCAGTCCCAATTGCGCCAGCTGCCTACGGCCGTTCATGGCTGCTGGCGACTGCTGAGGTGTCCTTCTCCCAGTGGCCCGCCCTCGGCCACCTGCCTGCCAGGCCGGCAGTGCKGCTCCGGGCTGGGCCCGAGGCCTGCCGTCCGCCACCCCTTGGCGGGGAAGAAGAAAATGGCTGTTCTTCCACTTTGTCCTTCTTCATAATATGTCATCACAGAGGCGTTACCGCTGATTCTATTGGTCTAGCAACTTGCCCACCAACTCTGRGCTCCGTTCCAATAAAAGAAAGTTCCAGCAGACTTTTTTTTCTGTTCTTACAAATTTTTTCCCTAATTTGCTAAACCAGCACACGTTCTCATCTGCTTTCAAGGCTTTTCCTGGACCTCATTGCCCCCCGAAGCCATCCTTGCTCCACTGCCCAGCACATGCTCCTCCACTTTCTTCCCAGCTGCCACCCCCATCTGAATGATGCTCTARAGCAGAATCCTGCTCAGCTCCTGTCATTTCTCCAAATACTCCTTAAAATTCTTCTATAGTAACTTTAGGAAAACCTACGGCAGGTCTCTTTCTATGCTGCCCAGCATCATTTCCTTGCATCCTTTTCTGCCCCATTGGTCAGTCCTGCCTGTTTCCTTTGCTTGTGAAGTCACAGAATCACAGAATCATTTGGGTTGGAACAGAATTTTAAGATCATCAAGCCCAATGCTTGACTGATCACCATGTTGTCAACTAGACCATAGGACTAAGCGCCATGTCCAGTCTTTTCTTGAACACATCCAGGGTTGATAACTCCAAAGTCTTTGAGGTTGTAAGGTCTGGGCCTTTCCAGGGAGCTTTCCTGTAGCTTTCTTCAGTTCTCTGAGACAGCACAGGTCTGGCAGACGCTGCTCAAACTCCTTGCTGCTAGAATCAGCTGTTTCTGTGGACATTTTGTGCCCATCTCACAGTGCTGTTGCAGCTTTCAGCTAGAGCAGGTACCTCAACTTGCTGGGTCAGCCACAGCTTGCACTTCTTCCTCATCTCCTTTTCCCTCTCTTTCTGCCAAGCTCCAGTAAATGCTGCCATCTGAACAGAAATTAGCACTGATGGTTTACCTGGAGTTCCTTTGGGACATTCCCTAGCTTTAGGATTTTGCTGGTTTAGCTTTTTTATTGCAGTTCATTGTTGTGTTTTAGCTCTAAGGTAAGTCTGGCTCATGCCCGGACGGGCATCCCTCACAGTGACCATTCTCTTTCCTTAATTTTCTCTGCTCCCTGGCCTGTTACCCCTTGTCCCTCACCCCCAGTTTTGTAAGCCACGCTGCTTCCTCATTCTCCCTCTCCCTGGGAACATTTTTTTGGTATTTTTTTAGCACTTCCCTTTTTCAGACTTGCTGTGCAGCTGTAGATGACGGAGGTCCAGCATCTTGAGCACACACTGGAGTAACCCTCGGCTTCCAACCACCTGCTGCAGCACATCTTAATCTCATCAACAACTGCACAAACTATTTATAATCAGCTCTGATTACATTCCTAAGGTGAACATCCAAGTTAAAAGACTCAGCATAGCTGATACGCTGCTGCAAAGCCTCCTCTCTCCCAGAGGTTTCCAGAGCAGCTGGTCAGTAGTTCAAGGCTGCAGTCAGAGGTGCCGCCTTCTGACCTCGTGCTCAGGTCTCCCACCTCATTGCTGCCCTGTTTGCTTCCCCTGTCCTCTCTCCTGCCTCCCACAGTAGTACCTTTGGGGGAACCTGATCAAAAAGAGCCTGTGTTGACATGGCCCAGCAGGTCTTTCCATATTCCCTAGGACGTCTCCCCAGCTCACCCAGCCTGTATCTGGCCCCAGGGAAGACAGCCCTTGCAGCACCCAGCACCCAGACCACAGACACAGATGCCATTGATTGTCCTGCTGCTGTCCCTCCCTGCTGCTTAGGCTGTTGTTCTGCCATCATCTCAGACCCAAGTCACTTTGGGAAGCTAAGCCACGTGTTGTTTTTAAACTGATGTCAGTATGATCCAAAACCCCGTTCTTCTTTTGTGAGTTACTTAGAAAAGTGAGTGCCACTGTTTGGGCTTCCCTACAGAAACCTGGAATCCCGTGGGCCGCCAAGCCCTGCACAGCACTGGCCCTTAGAGGCGGTCTACAAGGAAGCCCCACTAGAGCAGGGTGCTGGCCAGGGAGGTTTATAGATCACATGCAGCCCACGGGAGGACTGCAGACATAAAATACAGGGACTAGTAAAAGGGGTGGAAGAATCTGGTTTTCATTTTGCCTTTGGTTGTGGGTTGATCACCCTCGAGAAGGGAAGGCTCTGGAATGACCTTACTGCAACCTTTTAGTACCTGAAGAGCACTAAAAAAACTGGAGGAGAACTTTTTACAGGGGCATGTAGTGATAGGACAAAGGGAAATGGCTTCAGATTCAAAGAGGGAAGGTTTAGGTTAGATAATAGGTAGAAATTCTCTACTGCCCAGAGAAGTTGTGGATGTGCCATCCCTGAAGTATTCAAGGCCAGCACGAATGGGGGGCTTTGAGCAATGTAGTCTGGTGGAAAATGTCCATGCCCTTGGCTGGGAGCATTGAAACTAGATGGTCTCTAAGGTCCCTTCCAATCCAAAACATTCTGTGAGTCTGTGCTTTCATTCAGCAGCATTTCAGCAAGCAGAAACTACCAAACATAAGGCAGAGCTCTTGTCATGCTGCTGGAGACTCGGTAAAGCTGGATCCTTCTTCTGATGCTTCTCCCATCTTCCATAGATCTCAGGAGACAATTTTATCATAATAGACCCCACGTATAGATCCCATATATTGACCCCATCCTGGGCAAGAAAAGATTAACCCAGAATTATGTACTCTTGGCTTCAAATGTCAAGACTGAAGGGCAGAGAGATCACAGCCCACTTGGGATTATTTATTGGCTTCGTGAGGTCTTAATAACAGGCAGGCTGAATGAAGAAAGCTACACTCGTGAGGTCAGCAGTCTTACCAGCAGTCAGGGCAATGGGACCAGATGTCAGGTAGGGAAGCCACAGTTCCCCGAGAGCATGTCCAGGCTCAGGACCTCCTGCAGCAGCAGCAGCAGCAGCATCACCATCACCTAAAGGTCATCCTTCACCCAGAAAGGTCATAGCCTTAGTCGAGGCGAGGTGGGAGAGCTGAGCACAGGGAGCCAGCTGAGGATGAGGAGGCAAAGAAGAGCGAAGAGGCTCTGCAGGAGAAACACTCTATGCAGAGAAGGTTACTTCTGCCTTCAGTCAGCCTTTTTGCATTGCATCATGCAGGAGAGGTACAGGCTGTGCATTTGAGGAAGTGACTTTTAGCCRAATGGAATAAAAGTGAACACAAAATGTTCCATGTTCAGTACCAGAAGTAGACAGAAAGAGAAAGAGGAAATGATTGTGTCTGTTAAGAAGGATCTTGCAAATTTAAATCACCGTTAGTGTTTACTATTAATCATGTTTTTATGCAGATGAGTGTAAATTGCACAATGATGGTTGTTTCCACTGCTCTTTTTAAAGGTCTTGTGGTTAAATAAATAGAACCAATATTTTTTTAATGTTCATGGAGTACTGTGTTAGGTACATCTTTGCATCAAATACTCTCAAACCACTCAGATAATATTACAATTGCTTTATGCATGTGTTGGAAAATCTGTTACCTGGCCATCTTTCAGAGGTAGTGAGATGGTTTTGCATGGTCCCTTTTTGTATACAGTTTGAAGCCAGGAGGACCTATTAGATCATCTAGATTGGTCTTCTACACACCTCATCCTATGGAATTTCATTAGCTAAGTCCTTGTAAAGCTCACCATGTTCAACTAGACAGAAAGACTCTGCTCTTGTGCTCAGCAGGAAGAGAACCATCACCAGTCCTTTGACATAGGGGGCAGCAGTGGTGAGCTATTGAAACTTATGCCAAATCTTGCCTGTAAACACTAAACAAAATCACTTTTGGAAAATGACTACTGTGTATCTTGTCTTCTTTCGAGGCACTTTAACTATGCAACTGTCTTCATGGCAGAACATCTTGGTCTCTAGGAAGAAAAGAACATTGTTTCATTTGTTTGGAAAAGCCAGGTCCTAATTTTTTGGTTTGTGATTATCCAGGAAAATCTGAACTTTAGAATTTGATTTTAAGATATAACATTAAAATTTAAGAGCTTACAAGATTTTCTTCCCTCTGATTCCACTAATTGACTGTCATGATGGAGACAAAGAAAGCCATTGCCCCAGTCTTCTGTTTGAAGACCATTACCACAGGTATGGTGGAAGCCCATGGTGCTGTGGATTTGGGGAGTGCTGTGGATTTTTTTAATTAAACATCACAGGACTATCAGTGATATGACAGGGATCTGCAGGGGGAGATGCTCCATAGTTAGAAAAGTTCTCTGGGTAAGTCTAGAACAGCAGAGACGACCCTTTGTTTTTTGCCTCAAAATCAGCTGATTCTGGTTTACTCTTATATGCAGTAAGACAGAGTGGGTTTCTTGGGAAGCAGCAATGCAATGTCCTTGCATATACTTCGGGATGCAAGTCCCAGGATGTAATAAACACACAAGCTGACAGCAAACAACCACTGACAGCTGCGGAAGGGTTGCTTCATTCAGGAGGCTTTTGGTTTTCGTTTTGAATGACCCATTAACGTGAGTAATGTGAGATTATTGTGCTATCTGCGGTGACACCCTGTGGCGATGAAGCAGTAGTTTACTTTTGACCCTGGTCCCTCAGCCAGAATTCTTCTGTGACTGTTCTGCTATCTGCAATCAACAGCAGGAGGAAATATACAGCTGAAAGGTAGTTTTTCCTGGTAATGAGTAACATTCCTTAGAGAATATGAGCTGACAAGTCTTAATTTAGCCATTATTATTCATATTGTTAATATTTCTAATCACTAGAAGCGATTTCATATGCATACGCCCTGGATTTAGCAAAAAATAAATGATATTATAGTTAAAAATATAAATCGCATGTGATCATATATTAATCCAGTGAATGTATAGAAATCCAGTTTAAAATTTAAGGAGAAACTATATAAACTTCTAAGAGCAATGCATCATGTATAAAAAGAGATCTAGTACTTGTTAACAACTGTATCACTGTAGAAGCAAAGAATGCTTTGGGTTGGAAGGGACCTTCAAAAGTCATCTAGTCCAACCCTCCTGCAACAAGCAGGGATGCCTTCCACTCGACCAGGGTGCTCAGAGCCCCATCCAACCTGACCTTGGATGTTTCCAGGAATGGGGCATTTACCACATCTCTTGGCAACCTGTTTCTGTGCTTCACCACTCTCACCATAGAACTTCCTCAAATCTAGTTTGAATCTACCCTCTTTTAGCTTAAAACCATTACCCCTTGTCCTATTGCAACAGGCCCTGCAAAAACTCTGTCCCCATCTTATAGCTCCCTTTAGGTACTGCAATGCTGCTATAAGGTCTCCCTGCAACCTTCTCTTCTCCAGACTGAAACCCAAATTTACATTTTGAGTAAGCTGCATGGGTTTTCTTCTGTTATAGTGCAGAGTACTAAGAGTGTGGATTCTGTTCTCAAGGAAAGACTAGTTCCCCAGGATTTAGGAGCATTAGTGTCTGATTTGCCTTTTTTTAACAAACTCCGATTTGAAACAGGTACTCTCAGAGGCTGTTGTGGGAAGAAGGCAGACTGACTGCATTGAACATAAGGGTTTGCTTAGCCAGAAAGGAGCACCTGACCTGCTGTGAACCAGACAGCATGCGTTGCCTTCTCAGTTTCAGTCTGGGTCTTCTGTTTTCTTCATCCTTCCAGGGCTTAGCATCAAATGCATTTATTCAAAAAAGAAAAATTAAATTGATTTTAGTCTTAGTTTCATTTTTGGGGGGTTTGTTTTGTTCTGTTTGGGTTTTTTTGTTTTTCTAGAAAACAGTAAAAATTGTTACGTATCTCAAATGCCATCTTTGTTAACTTCACCATGGCTTTTTGAAGTTTGTGGTTCTGTTGGCTTTTCAGCAAAATACTAATGTCAGACTTTTTAAAAGCCTTCAGAACATGATTTAACTCATGATCCAGTTAGTCACAGATCTTCAGGTGAAAACAGGCATTAGCTTTCTAGCTCAGCTTGGAGACTGCAGCCACAACTGGCATGAAGGTCTCTCTTGTGGAAGAGATGAACTGTTCCCACCAGGATAGTATATTCACTTTCATGGAACTGTTTTCACCCAGCCTTTCACCTGGTGACTTCCTTTGGCAAGGAGGTCTGGTGAGCTACTGAGTTCATGGATAACTGGGAAAATGTGATTAAGTTAAAAGGTTGAATATGGGTAAGAGGCAGTGGGATGGAAGATTGTAACAGAGTAAATGTTTAGGAAAGACATGAGAAAAATAGGACAGAGACAAGTAAGATATGACAAAAAAGGGTGGTATCACCTCTCCCTCTGCCTTCTCCAACAGGCTCCCTCTCTACAAAGCAATTCCTACAGACTGGAACACCATCTCTCAGCTAGAAATATCTAGATGCCTTGGCACTGTGAAGAAATCTACTGTCTTGGAGTAAAATGCAGCTCTTGTCCTGGAAAGGACTTGATGGGAATACCTCATTTCCTAAGACCTACCTCTACTAAATGGTGTTTAGAGTACAGAAATTTGGCAGAAAATAAACTCCCATGCTTTCTAACTAGTCCTCAGACATCAGAGAGGCTAGGTTTAATTTCTGATTATAACCAATTCAGCACTGTAAGTCTGGCTGTGTTCAGTAAGATCCCAGATGCACAGTGTGGGTTACACTCCAAGTCTAGTCTCATTCACGACCACAGATTAACAAATAGTGCMGTTTATTGGAGCAACAGGTTATAGATTCTTGTTAGACTGCCGGTGATAAATTCACTAGACCTACATAATCTAAGCGTACAGGACTATGTACAAGTGTCCCCAGGTATGTTCTGGTGCTGGCGGAATTTTTACCAGAGATGTCCCTGCTTTAGGGAGGAAGGAGGCACAAGCCCATCGACTTGTCTGCATGGTGGTCATATTCTCATCCTCTGCCATGGAGGATTTAAAAAAATTTTGGGAGAAGTGAAGGTGAGATTGCAGTCAAGTATCCTGTTACTGCCATCATGAACGGTGGGGTGGGGCAGCCACTCTACATGTAAAAGAGGGATATCAGGGGAATTACAAAGAGAGAGACTACAAAGGCTGTGGGTCTTGCCCAGGGGTGGAACATGTAGTATCACTCCCTCTTCCACCTGGCCAATTGCAGMGATAAGGTAAGGTTGATGATAACCCATCACCAGGCCATCATGCCCACTGTAATCCCTCCAGCACATATCTCACGGCATACCTCATGGAAATCCCTTTACCATATATGCCATGGTGTATCTCACGGTTGCAGGCCCCATTCCTACAACTGGCAACTCATTGTAGCTTAGCTTTGATTTTGTTTTGCTCTATTTTAAAGACTATTGGAAAAGTTGTACAACAATTTTCCTTTAAAGGACCTAGAAGAATCAAGACCAGAATTTATTATATCTAAGGGAAGAGCAAACTCTGTGACAGGAGTTTTTCAAAGCAAAATAACTAAGAACTCAAGGAACATCCCTATGCCCCATTACTTTGAAGCAGATTAAGAGAAGTCCTGTCAGTCATTTACAACATAGAACTGTGCAAATGCTCGTTGCAATTCACAACCTACATGAAGAAGGGGTCTATTTAATGTTTCAACAGAAGCATGAGCAATAATCTGCCTGGAACTGAAATTTCAATAAGTTAAAATAGACCAACTCTCTCTCACGGAACATTTCTAGGAGATACAGGATTCCTCCTATCCAGCAGGCAGTCATCAGGGAACTCATCTACAATGTTTAAAATTGCCTCCTCTGCATCCCCTTTGAACCTGCATTTCCCAGGTCTCAGTCACTACTCTACTCTTATTACCTGGCTATACAATGGCATACAACGCTTTAAAGATGCTTCTTTTCAACTTCAAGTGGTGATGCAGATGGGGGAGAAAAAGGACAGCAGTAATTTGAGGAAAAAAGGATATAATTAAAATTAATCTGAAAAAGCTATCAGATCCTAAACAAATAACACACTTAGAAAAGCATTATACAATCTAGGAAACAGTATTTAATTTTTTTAAAAAAACACCAAATGCCTCTGGAAGTGAACATCAATTTGCTAACATTGTTTTTGCCACACAATTTAAAAAGAGTTTCAAGTCTTGTTTTGCAAGCACCCTATAGTACCGCCTGTCTTCCACTGATCCTAAAAAGACTGCTACAAGCTGAAACATCAGCAAAAATGTTTTACAATTTTGTAAAAGTCTGTTTCACAAAATTACAGAGTCAAGAGATATAAATTTACTATTTGTTGACATATTTTAGCTAAAGTTTGTAATTAACTCAAATGGAATTAGAGTTATGAAGTGAAATTTCTCCAGTACCACAAATCTAGGTTTTCACACAGATTACACATGGTCTGCACAGAGCAAACTCACTCTTATTTAAGGCCAGAAAGAGGAAAGCAGACTGTTCAGAATGGAGACTTYCTTTTACACTGATTCTTATAGCCTCAAATATGCCCCAACAGCTCCACCCTCTTTTTTTTCCAGGGAGCTGCAGAAAAAGACATTTTGGAGACTGGTCCCTTGGGCACTCAGCTTCAAGGTCAGAATACAAAATTGATTTTGAAACAGCTACCATGTTGATATAATCACTTTATCTAATATTCCATACACAAAGTTATTAAATTATCAGGAAAAACTGGCTGTACTCTAAACATGCTTCCTAATTGTATACAAAAAAATGAAATGGCTGTTTTCCACAGTTTATGCCCAAAAGTATAAAAATAGTTTAGATTAATTTATAACCTAAACTTTAAGAACTTGAGCTAAGAAGAAATGTATGAGGACACTACTATCATATCACTATCATTAATAAATGTTTCACATTCTGAATCTTCCTTGTAAGATATGAAACCAAACTATTTGCAAGAACTGTTTCTTTTCTCTGCCTCTTCAGCAAAGTGAAATGTAGCACCAAATAGGTCCAATAAATGATTTCTTCAGTCTCCCCTTCCCAATTGTTTGCGATACTCAGTGCACTACTTTCAAATCTGCCTGTGCTTTAGCTACTCAGGTTTGCATTTCTAACACAGCCATATTATGTTTTACTTCTAATAACGGACATCTCTAACTTTGACAGTTCATTGTGCCACACAGTAGTGAACAGTTATTCAGATTTAACAGTGGTATTTTGTACTAATATTGCATATAAAATGCAGATCAAAACATGAACTAAAAAATTGTTTTAGGAAGGGAAATAAAATTCTTTGGTGAGCATAGAGACAATACATGGAATCTGTTTCTTTGCATTAAAATCCTGTCGAGTTGAGCAGGACTCATACTCTGCCACTCTGCGATTTACGCGTGTTAAAATCTGCATGAGTTCAAGTTTCCTTGCATGTTCCTTCAGCATTTTACACAGTGACTGAATAAACCAGGAGCCTTCAGCTGAATTCCTCCAGGAGTAATAGCCTGTGGAAGAGAGCAATGTCAAAGTGATCAGATGTAGCAGCCTTTGATAGAGGACAGGTCAGCAATTAGGGTAACAGTGCACTGTTTCCAACAGCAATCGATGTTTTAAAATAAAAACTCAAAATCACCAACCCAAAACATTTAGATTTTACAATCTCCTCAAATTCTAACTCAAAATTTTTTTGTAATCCTCTCATCTTTTATAATTTAAGAAAACTTTAAGTAGATAGAAAATCAAAAGGCAGGAAAACTGTCTTCTGCTGCAACAATCTTAGTCATTAATCAATTACTACTTTTCATGGAGTACATGAATACAGAGGAGAGGTGACAGTACAGATGCAAAATGGGTTTCAGTGTCACTAGCTTCAGGACTATGTGCAAGAATTAAAGACCGAACCTCCTTCTGCTAACTGGTAATGTAAAAAGCATTTGAAGGGTTCTGCCACTACCAATTTTGCTTAAGGATGCAATGCAAATACAGCTGACAGACAAATAATATGCTGGTGTTTACCATCCACTTCTGTATATCTGATTGTTTCTTTCTCTCAGAATAATACCTTTTCCTCCTKCTGTAAATTATTTACACAACTCCAATAAACCAAATTTCCAGCAGATGAACATTTGAGGGTTTTCTAGTGAGAAGGATATATTCAGGGTTTGTTAGGGGTTTTGTAGGAACTGAGGAGAGCAACTACTTCAAAAAGAAATCAAATCAGGGTAAAAAAAAGCAAATGAGGGAAGGAAATATTTCCATCGAGTGTACTGGATCTTCCCACAGCAGCCCTCACAGTGCTGTGCTTTGCACTGCTAGCTGGAAAGGTGCTGATAACACGCCGGTGTCTGGCTACTGCTGGGAAGTGCTGGCATAGCATCAGCGCTGTCTCCCCATCAGTAAGCTGGGGGTTAGCAAGATCCTGTGAGGGGACACAACCAGGCCAGCTGACCCAAACTGACCAAAGGGATATTCCATACAAGTGAAGTCACCCACTGACTGAGTGCAACTGCAAATTGTAACTTATAGCATCAGTACAGGCTGATGTATGGATTCAGTCTCTCACCTGGAGCTGTAGAATAGGCATACAGGAAGTCTGCTTCTACAGGTATTTTTTGACACATTGTTTCATCTGATCCACTGTCTGTCTCAATACCAGAATCTAATTCTGTCCCTCTGCAAGCCTATTTGGAGGAAAGAAAAATGGAAAATAATATTAAAATATAAAAAATTAAGGCAGTGATCATTATAAAAATACTGATATTTCGTGTTTTAAAAATGATAATATCATGATTAAAAAACTGCAAAAATAACAAGAATTTATGTGTCACATTTCCATTAGCCAGACTCAGAAGAAAAGTAGTAGCATTTATTTAAATCAGCTACACACTTTTGGTAAGATAGATATTCATTCAAAAATGTACTCAGAAACTCATTAAAATATTGGCTGAGATTTCACTTAATACATAGAATTAATGCAATGTCAACTATTATAAATACTCCCTACCTAACAGGGCAAATTGTGCCACTTTAGACCTGAAGAGAATCATCTGAGAGTAATTCCATCCAAGACTATTTTAGAAAGGATTAACTTTTCTGCACTAATAATTAGAGGGAAACGGTATTTTTTTAACTATCTGGCTGATTTGATGATCATTGTTTAGCTGTACATCACCTGAATGAAAAAGAGCTTGGGTTTTCCTGCTAAACTTCTGCACCTGTCACCTCTGAAAAGGCTTGTTAGTGCTTTCAGTTCCAGAGGGCCATCTGTACCATAGATTACTCCTTCGTCACCATGGCTTAGCAACACGCAAACAAAGCTGCTCCGCTTGCTGTGATCCTCTTCAGAAACTTGAAAGAAAAAAGAGAATTATCTTAACTTCCTGTATTCCCTAAACATTTTGAACATTTGATCCTTCCTATGTCACAGAAGCCTGTAACAACTCATTCCCGTGTTTAGAAACCTCCAACCAGTTTTCACTTCTAAACAAGAGAAGCCTGCCTACTTTACTTCGGGAGGTTCGGCACAGGAACCCCCAAATTAAGGGCCAACCCTACCCATTGAAAGACATGGCCACAGAACTAGGCCAGGAATATTGTAAGGAGACAAAAAGGGGATTCTCACAGTGTCTCAAAGTCTGAATGATATGCTTCATTCATGCGGTAATGGTCAGTCTTGTGATCTGGGATCAGATTGATGGAAAGTCCTGAGCTTTTGGATGGAATGGAGAAGTCCTACCTCTCTTTCCAATTGGGGGTGCTTCAACTACTTGGATTACATAGGAACTGAATGTAGCATGACAGTTGTTACTGCTCCTGGAGGTACTAGCAGTGCCTCTCTCTCACTTTTTACCTGTAGCGAGGACTAGATTTTCAATTTTCCTAATTTTGTACTTAGTTATTGAAGCTGGATATAAAGTGTTTGTAGCTTTATACCTTTTTTCCCTCCATCTTGTGGTATACAAACAGCATAGAAATTATATTCTCCAATGTCTTTTGTTGTCTGACATTGTGGGAATGTACTTCAGGACCAAGATGGTTTTTTCAATTTTATTTAAACAAGGTTTAAAAAAAAGGATTCAAAAGAAATTATGAGTGATAACTCAAGAAGGTGCAAGAGTTTGTAGATAAAAAACATACAGTCCCTAAAGATGAAGTCTTACTGTTTAGTGCTTACCAAAACACTACATTTCTATTCTGGAAAAAATGAACTGTTTAGACTTTTCTCAAGCAATGCACACTCAGACATTTCTACAATCTATGGACAAGCACTGCATTTAGAAGAGTCACATTTGCAGCTACTGTCAATAGACCAGCTGCAACAATACTAATAAATTAACCATGGCTGGGCACATTTTCTGGCATAAACATTAACTGGCACAAAGAACCTACATCTATGTCAGCAAACACTTTCATTAAAAAAAAACCCCAAACCAACAAAAATAAAACCCAAACAAAACCAAACACAAAAACCAAGATCAGGATTGCTGCAGGCTAACTGCTGTTGGGAATAACCACTGGAACACTTTTACTGTTTAAATGTGACCTGGAACAGTCTGGGAGAGCACCAGTGGGCAAGAGTCAGTCATGGCAGAGAACCTTCCAACAGTTAACTAGAATAGCCTGTGTTCCAGGGCTGCTGATATCTCCAGGCACCGTTTAAGTTAAGGGTCTAGATGTAGCCAAGTCCAAACAAAGCAGGACTAACACAGTAGCATAAAGCTCTCACTTGAGAGAAGGGCATTTTGTTTCACAAGTTAAACAAAACATGAGTTGTTTATCTAAAAGAAAATTCAGTCTACACACCTGCAGTTCTGGTCCCTCAATCAGAATCCCTCTTTGGGCCACACCACTAAGCATGTAGCACAGAGCCCCTCTACCCAAACAAGCAGGTTTGTTTCCAACTCACAGAGCTTCAGTGATCCCAGGGTCAGAATATAAAKCAGTCTGCATTTAAGTCTCAGCCTTTTTTTCCAGCCTTCTTTAGAGGATGAGAAAGGATACGGAGACAACAGTCATGGCACAAAAGATGGAGAGACAGCAAAGATGAATAAACACAGAAACTATGATGTACATGCCATCCTTAGCAATATATCACCAGGTGTGAAATATCATCTAGAAGAATCCAGSAAGAAGAGATGTGAGGGCTAGAGATGTATTTGGAAACAGTGGTTGACTTAATACACACACTAAACATACGATAACTTACCATTTTTCAATAGTTTAAAAATGTCCCCACATGAAAGATCATTGTTGATTTTTATCTTATACCCCAACTTCATAAAAACTTCTCTGACGCTTGCAGCATCTGCATCTGTACCCGAACGGGGCAGCATCCCTATACATAAAAGAAATTTGTTATTTTTTTATATTATATAGATGGCATGGTCTGATTGAGCCAAATTCTTTTCTCACTTATACCTGTATCAGTCTGAAATACTCCATTATTCCAGATCCACTCTAATAGGAAAAACATTGCAATGTTACATGTGCACAGCATCTCCCACCCTCTACACCTGTAATGTAAATTTACCTAGATCTAGTTTTTGTATCTACCTATCTATATAAGGACTTAAGAAGAATTTATTTTGCAAAATGGAAATCATGACTAAAAGGTAAGACAGACTTGTATTGCAGATCAATTTTCCTCCTCATTACTGCTATACCCTAATGTGTTCCCTCTATGCATATTTGGAAGAATGCACTGAAATGAATCACACCTAAGACTTAATTTTAGAGTGCAATTAAAACTGCTCTGCATATTTAACTTTGAAGAACAACACATGGCACTAATTTATCTAAATTAAGGAAGAAAATCAAAAACTTGAAAGTGGTACCAGTACGTCTGTGGAAGTTCTTGTTGTTTATAATTACACATTCTCCCATCTCTGGATAATCCATTCTGTAACTGTAGTCTGGCATCATTCCAGAGTCCATAGACTTGCTAGCAGGTAGGTTCTTTCTGTATAGAAACCAGAAAAAATTTATGTGTTAATTTCTGATCTATTTTCAAAATAACGCTAATAATAAGTTACTTTAGCAAACCAAATGAAACTGGTATGGTTGCATTTGTAGTAACCTTCTGTGCAACCTGCAACAAGCTTAAAATTAAAAGAATCAAGGAAGAACTGTGTTTAGAATTATAATGCCTCTGCATTGGAGAATATGAAAACTTAGTTTAAGGATGCCAATGACTGTATCAACAAGCAATCAGTTGGGGCTTTTTACTATCATCCTTTGAAATCTATGTACCTGCAGCAAAGGTTAGCTCTGAGAAAGCAAATCCGTTCCGAATTCTAACCAAAAGTCATGTTACCATTGAATTTTCACAAGTAAACATTCAAAACCTAGAAAGATATGGCACATGTGTGCTCCTTTTCTGCTTAAGCAATAGCCACCAGCATGATGACTACATCTGGATGAAGCTGGACTTTGGGGAGACAGGTAACACAATAGTTAAGAGCTGTACGTCTTCTTCAGTATCTAAGGACTAGCCAAGTAGGCACTATCCCAAAATATGGCTCGTATGCAAATATACAGCAGCTGCACAGCAGGATCTCCCCTTGAGCCGGGATGCCTCTCAAGGTTACTCCTTGAGAGTGTCTCCTGAGAGATTCTTCACCACAACAGCTTCTTGGTAAGTAACGGATAGCATGCTAAACTTTAAAATCTTAGCTAACTGATATAAAGGATTGAGTACATATAATCCTTTAGACATAAACTGGTGACCAAGTCCAGGACTAAGTCTTGATCCAGCTGCACTCAGACTTCCCTCTGAGAAGGAATTTAGAACACAAGGATGTCTTTCTGTCCCTTCTGAACATCATGGCTCAACAGGAGGCTCTCCCTGACAGTTTTATCTGACCGTGTCCTCTATGCCGTAAATAATCAAGTGTACCTTGCCACGGAATCTTGTTAAACCACTGCTGTATCTACCAATTAACTTTATTAAATCACTGTTTTATATCAATAAACGTATCGCTACTTCTCTCTTACAAGTGAAGAGCATCCACTCCATCCACAACAAAAGACCAAGACTGTGCTGTATATATATGCAGCTGTAATTCTGCCTTAATGAGCACACCAACCACCCCATCACTCATGACTCCATTGCAGCTGTCAATTTTACTCAGTCCATAGATGATCAAGTTGGTAAAGATTTTCTCATTTAAGAACATAGGTAAGTGGTTATAACATGGAGGCCTGCTGTCATACTGTATTTTACAAATAAAAAGTCCATAATGCTCTTAAACTTAATTTTTCATTGAAATATTAAAAAGAGTGACTTCAGAACCAAATTAAGTTCCCAGAGAGAGCGTAATCTGATGGTAGTGCTAGGCCAGTGTAACAAGTAGCTGGCACAAGAAAGGACAGGACTGCATTTCCTCCCTTCCACTCCGTAAGTTCCTCTTGCACTTCTGCTTCCACACATATAATCCTGCAGCAAGTCAGCTCAAGAGCTGAGCTGTCTTCTACAGGCTCAGGTTAGCTCTAGAAGCACTGCATAGAAAGAGGTGAGCACTCATCCTGGGGTGAGACACAGATGTCTCTTCTCAAGAAGAGCTAGGCTCTTGATAATACTGTTAAGCTAACCCTAACTGCACCTCAAGTGTTTTGCTTTTTAGTTCCTTGTACATGCACGTGGCCTGTTCTGTCACACACTATATATTTTCAAAATCAGTACAACTGTAATAGTTGTTTATGATTACTACAATTCGCCATAATTGAAACTTTTCCTTTTAGCATTATTTCTTCCATGGCTCTCACCCTCTGTTACAGTAGCACAAGATTCCTCAAGACTTAAATTGAAGACTTAAACCAAAAGTACCTCACTTACCCTTTAGAACCTGGAATAGATTTTGCATCTGCCAGATCTTCACCCAAATGTGGTCCATCTCCTATGTCTGCCATTATTGCTTTCAATTATCAGCTTGAAAATGCAAGAAAATAGAAGTGTTATGACAGTTCACAGAATTACTTTAGCCTAGGAGTTCTAGTATTGGTAGACCAAAAACCCCAGCATTTCTGAGTAATCCCTATGTATTTTATATTTGAAAGAAGAACATGAAATATTTTTCTAAATTACTGCCTTCTAAAAGAACTCTGGGAAAAGAGTCTGCAGATCCCTGGGACCAAATCATGGAAAAGACCTACAAAAAGCAGGATAAGAGACAAACAAATTGAAAACAATCTTTAAAATATTGCAATGTCCCCACATGCATTAGAAATTAAGAACCAAAATCAAGCAACACAAGTTATTAGATATGTGCAAAGGCTAAGATAGATTAGAAATTGGGTCATGGTATTGAGAAATGAATAATTTCTCTGCATTCCATTTCAAATGAAACATCACTGCATCCCATTCTAATTGATGTACGTGAAGGCAATCACAATACAAATAACACAAACCCACAACAATATAATTTTAAATAGTTGATTAAACAAACCCTATGCTGTGGCCTGCTATATACTTTTATCAGAATGCAGAACAATAAATTATAACGGATATCAAACCAGAAATCAATTTAATAGCATCAAATCTTCTCCACAATTACTGTGTGTACTCATGGAACAGATCACCAAAAGTGACCTTAAACTCAAGTTTCAGAAAAAAATTAAGCATCATAAATTTAAATTGCCAGATCGGACAAAGTAATAAATGCTTAGAAGGGCTGAGACCTCAAGAAACAAACAAGGCATTACAAGGCAAGAATTTTACAAAAACTTACTTTAGCAGATATATTTACGGCAAATAAGAGGGCATAAGTAACCAGACCAAGTAGTAAGATTTGCTGGTCAGATGAAGATTCTTATTCAAGGCTTAAGTTCTTTAGGGCAAACTATATTTGCCATCTTACACCACAATCATATTATTATATTAAGTCTCAATTTTGTATCCATACTCTACCTAGTACACCACAAACACTCATTTTTGTGGCAACAATTACTGATGCATCAGAAGGACTAATTTGGTTATGCACAACCTTCTTTCTTACCTTGTTTCTAGGAAGACACCTTTTTAGTGACTTCAAAAGATTTTCAGCGTTACTCTAAATACTATTTCAGAGCACTGATGTAATTAAATCTTCTTCACCAAATTATTCCAGACTTGGCAAGTGTATTACGTAATGCAGCAAACAGGAAATCTCCTGAAAATCTAATTACAAAAGTATTAAATAAGCTTGGTATTTTAGAAATAAAATGTCTAAAATACATTCTATGATTACATTTTAGAATTTACTTTAAAGACAGTATCATGGGGCAGGAACTAAATCTACAATGCTGAACCTGTAGACTGCCTAGTACCATGATCTGGATTTATTCATCCTAATTTCAAAGTCTAACTCATTAAAAGTACCCTACGGGGAAAAAAAGGCAAGCAGCTCCAAAGGGCAATTCAAATATCTACGACGTGTGGCACGACAGTGATCCAACCCTATGCCTTATTGGGCAGGGAACATTAGCACTGCCAGCAAAGTCTTGTCTACAGTGACAACTGGTGTGTGCACCCAGCTCTAACTGAAGAGCAGAGCTTCTGATCCCCAGGAATTGCAAAGAATGGCTTTCATTGACAAGAATGCTTCCCCTGCTCCAGCACAGCCCAGCTTCCAGGAGTTTCTATGCCTTGTTCAACCGCCCCTACCACAATCATCCTGGCCTTTGGTTCCCAGATTTCCTGGGCTCTCAGCCTGAGCAAAATTTGTAGGAAAACATCCAGACTGACCCACCATTCTGATGCAACTCATACTGTTCCTTCTCCTGGAGAAGAACTATGTGCAAGAGCACAACCCAAACTCTTCAATGTGGCTGGGATTAGTAAGAGAGACAGGGAAAAGGTTAACTACCTTCCTCATTTGTTCTTTGTCTGACAACACTAATAAACAGCCACACCATACAAAAAAGCACAGCATCACGTACCAACTCTATTATCAAAACTAGCCAGCAGGTGTACTGACAGCAGCACAGCCACGTCAGCATGGAAATCAACTTCTGCTAAAACCCCAGGTGTTCATCCCAGCTGTTTGGCACTGCAAAGTTCTGCACTGCCAGTGCTGCAAGTACATGAAGCAGAGAGTGTGAACTACTAAATATGTGCCTATCACCTACCAGCTACTTGGAGAAAGACACTGCCAAAGTATAGGGAAACCTAACACTCTCTGGCCAACAGATGAGCCCTTGGAATCATTAGGGAGGGTAAGTGGACCATTAGGCTGTCTTGGGGTCACATCAGGAGTGCTCCAACCAAACTGCTGAAGAGCAGCAGACTTAAGTAAGCAAACTGCAGACCTAACTGGCTGTGAGCACTGAATGCTTCTTAAAACATAAATGTTAAAGCATGCTGCAAACACTAAGAGAGATCTTCAGCATTTATGTGACCTTCAATTAAGACTTATCTCCTTGACCCTTTTGCAAGCTCTAAAACTCCTGTCCTTGATTCAATGCCAAAGAAACAATGAAATTGGAAGAAGTAGCAAGCAAAACCTACAATTACAACAAACTATAGTACTTTCTTTCTGAAGAATGTAAAACATTTTGTAGTACCATCTCATAAAAATATTTCTTACTAAGGCCTCTGCAAGACTAGCTCACAGCCTACAGCTTCAGTTGTTTAATGAAGTGTTAGAGCTTACTGCACTCCATCACAACTGGAGCTTGTCTAAGAGACTTTACAGAAGCTAGAAAGATTGTCTAGAAAAACTGGTTGCAACATGTTAAGTATTTGAAATTTGCAGGCTTTACCTTCAGAACAGAATCTGTAACTCACTTCTAATATCCATCAATTTCTGAGCGCCTTCAGGCACCAAGTCACCTGCACTTCTTTAAAAAACAACAGACATCCACCAAGAGACATCTCTTTTGTTGCTAGGCACTCAAATGTGCCTTTGAACCAGCAGCATATTTTGTGCTCTAAAGCACCGGCCAGGGTAAGAGCAATGCTCTCTGGAGGACAGTGCTGATTCTAACAGGCTATAAGAATTGCCTCATCTTGCTTTAGGTAATGCAGTGATGCCATGCATTTCCCTGTGGAGGATGATCTCATCCTGTTGGGGGGGGGGGAGGAGAGAAGAAATCATGACAGTGCATTAAGAATTCAATTAAAAATTTTTATTCTGCTCCTTGGTACTATTTTCTCTGAAAGTTTAGTTAAGATGACCTTTCAACTGTGAGGAAACATAAAAAACAAATACCTGAAAAAAGCAACAGCATTTTTATAATCTAGCAAAATATATTCTGTAGATTTCAGAACGCTCATTTTACCATATTTTATCTGAAAAAATACAAAATTTTTTTAAAACCCTATGAAACAGAAAAAGCAAATATAGATGATGCTACAATGAACTTCACACGTACTAAGGGGTGAAAAATAAAGAGGTTAAAAAAGGCCCAAAGGTATGCTCAGCAAGCTACCAAAACATGACTGATGTCTCTCTGTATAGCAATAAGAGCAAAAATACTTTTTCCCCTACATAAATGCAGTTGTTCCAATGCTTTTCTTTGGATAGACAAATGATAAACAGAACAATTTTTTACCCCATTCCAGCCTGGATTTACTTATTCTCCCTGGACCTAATGAAAAGAAATTCACATCATCATGTATCACCACTGCCATAAGAACCATCAGGTTTCTTTTCAAAGCAAYATTTATAAGAAATGAGAACCACCAAGAGAAAAGAATTATGTAGTGATAAAAGTAATACCAAAGCTTTTCAGACAGGGAAGGATGCAAATAACTGAACTGTCTTTAGTTACCAACTGTATCCTGAAATATTCAAATCACTGGAGACAAGACAACACGTGTTCAGTATATATCTGCTGCTACAAAGCAATGATTGTAAGCACTATTAAAACACATGTTCAAAACAGACATCAGTATTGTAAAACATCTCCTTAAAGATTAGAAAAGGGCAGTTTTCCACATCACATGACTGCAGGAGAAAATGAAATGTCCCCAGTGCAAGAAGGTATTTTATGCACATGAACATAGAAATGGCATATTGTGATACTAATGCAGACATGCAAATTAAAAATTTTCCACTCTACAATGTATAATGCCGAACAATATCTAGCTAATTAATAATGTAGGGAAAATATAGAAGCTGACTATAKGAAAAAACCGAAAAACATTTGAAATATACCATTACATTTTCTGTGTGACGCTATCCCCCTACTAAGTACTGCTACTACTGATGGAAGCATGCCAATACTGTGACAGGCCTTCACATGGGTCTGGATGTGGTTGTTGGAAAGCCCTGATACTGGGCCAGCATTCTGATGTTCCAAAAGCAAACAGACTTTTAGATAGTCAGTACGAAGCTGTAAAACTAGCTGAAGTTATTCTGAGTGTGACCCTTGCTTATTAATTCACCCGTACCTATGAACCACATCCCCACCCCTATAAGTGAGAGAGAAAGCAACAGCCAAATCAGGTTCCTTAACATAAAGGGCATGGTGTGTTAGTTTGAAACCTACCCCCTGACAAGCAGATACCTAAAGGAGAGAACTATGAGTTAGAGGGTGAAAGACTATAGACTGCCAGTCCTATCTTTCAGCCCAGCAGGGAACAAACAGGGCACAAGAGACCTCAGGCAGGGCCTTTTACATGCTATCCAAAGTTAGTCAGTGTCTGCGAGGACCCCAAGCACGCTTTTCTTCGGTCGAATACAGATTATGACCCCGTGTTTCCGGATAGTTAATGGTCTACCGAGGGCACACGAGAGAGCAGCTCAGAATTAAAGCGGGTTGGTTTTTTTTTCCTCTTTTTCCCCTCTCTGTTTCAGCACTTTCTCCACAAAAATAGGCTGAAAGGGAACAAACTGGCTCCCTTCCTTAAGCTTCTGGGAAACTAATCCCTGCGGCCCCGCGCTCTGGGCCCGGGCAGGGGCAGCGGCGGGCGCTGGGATGGCACCCCGGTCGCTCCCTCCCGCCTGGCCCGCGGGCAAGGCCGGGGGCCATCCACCGCCAACACCGACCGCCCCACCGGGCCTGCCGCGCCGGGAGCCCGCGGGCAGCCGGGGAGCGGCGGTCGCAGCCGGGCCCGCCCCGGGCGAAACGCGGCTCCCCTCCTGATTCCCCGCAGACGCCTAGCTCCAGGAGAGATGCGGGCGGACACGCGGACCTGGAGAGCCACAGCCTGGTCAAACCCACCCCCCCACCGCTTTGTTCGGCCCCGCCGTCGTCACGCCTGCATGCCGGCACTCGCGCCCGCATCCCGGCACCGGCACCCGCGCCCGCATCCCGGCACCCACCGGCTCTGCCACCAGCTCGCTCCGCCGGCGCTGCCTTCCCCGCAGCTTAGCTGGGCACCGCTCGACGCCAAGGAAGCCTCACCGCTACCCGGCCGCCCGAGCCCCCACGGCGCCGCGCCCGGCGCCCCCTGGCTCCTCCCGGTGCCCCCTGGCTCCTCCCSGYGCCCCCTGGCTCCTCCCCGCRCCCCCTGGCTCCTCCCCGCRCCCCCTGGCTCCTCCTCCCCAATGGCGGCAGCGAGGGGTAGGTGGCGGTGGCGGTGAGTCGGTGTGGCGGGAAGGCGGTCCTGCCGTGCGGGCGTCTCCTGGCGCGGAGGTGTGCGAGGCCAGGCTGAGGAGGGGCGGGGTGGGCGTTCTGCTGTGGTCTCCTGGCGGGGCCCTACGGGTGCGCTGCGGCACAGGGCAGGACACTGAACCACCGGGGTCTGAGCGCTGTCGGGTACGGCTGCGCTCGCTGCTCTTGGGTGTGAACGGTGTAACCCAAACCTTCTCAGGTTTGGTCTGTTGCTTCTGCCTCCTGAAACACACGTGCCATTCTGGTACATTTGCACCATGTTGGGGTGGCCTCATTAAATACTGTGTGTAGTTTGGGGCACCACAATGTAAGAAGGATATTCAGCTATTAGCATCCAAAGSAGGGCAATGAAGATGATGAAGGGCCTTGAGGGGAAGCCGTATCAGGAGCAGCTGAGGTCACTTGGTTTGTTCAGCATGGAGGAGACTGAGGGGAGACTTCATTGCCGTCTGCAACTTCTTCATGAGGGGAAGAGGAGGGACGGACATTGATCTCTGTGGTGACCAATGACAGGACCTCAGGGAATGGCCTGAAGTTGTGTCAGGGAGGTTTAGGTTGGATATTAGGAAAAGGCTCTTCATTCAGAGGGTGTTTGGGCACTGGAACAGGCTCTCCAGGGAAGTGGTCACAGCACCAAACCTGACAGAGTTCAAGAAGCGTTTGGACAACACTCTCAGGCACATGGTGTGACTCTTGGGGATGGTCCTGTGCAGGGCCAGGAGTTGGACCCGATGATCCTTGTGGGTCCCTTCCAACTCAGAATATTCTGTGATTCTGACAGAATGGTGGTTTGTAAAGGAAACGGCCAGCCAGACTAATCTGTGGGGATGATAACCAAGCAAGCAGCCACCTTCCAGACTTCGGCAAGCGAGATCCTCGCGGCTGTGCTGGCCTGTACTGTGGCAGGACCTTCCCCTTGGGCGGAGTTCTCGCCCACCTGCAAGGCAAATGTCCCTGCCAGCCCACAGACCCCCCTTGCACAGCAGCACTCTGAAGCTGAGGGCTGATTTCGGCTCATCATCAACTTTCAGGTGAGTCTCATATTGAGTACATTGTACTCAGTACATCAAGTACATTGACCTTCAGTAGCAGAAGTCAGAGTAAGATAACATTGGAAACTATGTATTCCAGATTCTCATAACAGGTACTAACATACTTTTTAACGTCTTACCACCAGGTCTGATATACTGAGTTTTGCACTTGCAATCTTAATTTGAAGAACAATAGATTGCACACTGGAACAGATTGTCCAGAGAGGTTGTGGAGTCTCCCCCACTGGAGATAGTCAAGAACCGTCTGGACACAATCCTGTGCCATGTGCTCTAGGATGACCCTGCTTGAGCAGGGAGGTTGGACCAGGTGACCCACTGTCATCCCTTCCAACCTTACCCATTCTGTGATTCTGTCGTTCTGTAATCGTAGAGGCCACTTCCTCTATTAAGAGGGCAAGATGAAAATTTGATGCTCCATGTTATTGTTGAAGGAAGATGAGTAGTGTTTGTTAGTATGCCACAGGTCAGGTCAACATAAGGATAGCTAAGCTAATTTTCACTAATGTTAAGGAATTTAACACTAGGGCAGTTGTTACTTAACGTGTTCTTCTAAGGCTGAATCAGTAGCTGGGAGAAAATCTCACAGATTTGTTTGTGTTGAGGACCATGAATTCTGCCGTAGAACTATGTTGCATGATACACACTGGCCAGGAAGCAAGTGTAATCATGTTATTTTGAGTAGCAGTTGATTTGCATGTCTTGTCTTCAGTTCTCAGCAGCTGTGGATAGTGTGTTTTGTCGTAATTGTTACAGATTTCTGAGTGTTTTTTTTAAACAAATGGACTCACTGTTCCAGAAATGGCAATTTTCTCCCTCATGCTTCAGGGGAAAGACAAACACAGATGCATGATTTCATCATATGTGTCCCTGTATTTTAGTAAAAAAACAAACAATAAAACCCACCATACAAAAAAATGCTCGAACCAGCCATATAACCAGTTATAAAAATACTAGATATTTAGTGTCCTCATCAGTAAACAGAGAAGTAGTCTGCCATCAAATAGAGAAAATGAAATAGCAAGTTCTTTAAGTCATCTCTCAAAAGACATTTTCCCAGGCTCTGCATGCATTCAGCCTGCTGAGTCAGTAACACTGAAGTCCAAACATGTTGGTGACAGAATTTCTTTCTGTCAAGTAAAACAAAAATAAGAATTCCCCTTACTTCTGGTGGGGCATAAGACAGGAAGATGAAGTGGTAATTTCCCAGTGAACTCAGAAGGCTGGTCTGTAAGTGTAAATTGTACATGCTCTAAATAGATGTGTTGTGTTAGATATAGTTCATGCAGCAACTAAAGTTACCTTTGAAAAACCTGGCATGTTGGACTGCTGAGAATCTGAGAGCATGTGGACTGCAAGAACCGTGATAGATTTCAGTTTAAAGTAAGGGTCATCAACTTTCTTCCAGGTTCAGATATCCCCCCAGCTGTGTTTCTGCAAAAATATGGCCTGATATAACTAGGAAGTTTAAAATTAATAAGGAATTACGGGACTTCACTTTCCTTTTTTAATGGTCACCTTCTGGGAAAGTGCTGATGTAGGGATGTCTTTTGCACCCTTTTGTTAGTTTACAGCCAACAGCATCAAAATGAAACTGAAAGTTTTGCTAGCACTTCTGAGAAATGCTGATTGCTGTCTGTAATTTAACTTTTCATTCCCAAACAGGAAACTAATTGCATAGAAAGGGAGTGGAGAAAATGCACAGTCAGAAGACTGACAAGGTCGATAGAGATAATATGTTTGTTAGAGAAAAAGCGTTCTGTTACTTAGGCTTGACACAGGCACTGAACTATCAAGACACAGGCAGGCTTAGACATACAATGGGCAGAAATGGAAGTGTCTAGGAACTTTCACTGAGGAAAACTTACAGGAGGGAGTGAGAGGATCTAAAATTTGGGCTTCAGGGCCCCACAAGAATATTTAAATGCTTAAACTTGCCTTGTGGATCCAGCTTGTTAAAGGTTTGAATACTTTTGAGTACAGCCAGTTTCATTTTTATCTTTCACTGCAACCTTAGGGGCTGTTAGGAGAAGCAAGTGGTTGTGCTGGGCAAAACAAGAAGATGCACCTTCATGTTTGTTACTTCTTGCCTCTCTTCCTCTGTTTCGCAGTTTCCTGGCAATGCTTTTTACTGATCTGCAGGTGTTCAACTTACAGATAATTGTACATATGTGTGTTTATGCTTTACTACATTATAGCATTTGGATTACTGCATGGTGCTATTTCTTGAACAGAGAGAAAAGATTGCTGTTTTAAGGTTGTGAGAAAGTACATGAGCTTTTAAAGCAGGTGAAAGTATTACTGATCAGTAGCAAAGGTTGGCAGTGGAGAATGGAGCCCTCATTTTGGATTTCAGTTCTTTTACTTTGAGATACAGAGCTCACAGCTAGAGTCACTGAAGTCTTAACTCTTCTTATGAACTTAAGTATTATACTACCATACAAATTAACTATCTCATTTGTCTCCCCAATCATAAAGCAAAAATAGTAGTATTTTTTCACTCCTTACTAATGTTATGTGCCTAGTCAACAGTTTTGTATACTTTTTGAGATGTGTAATACCATTCCGTAGACAAAAATGAAACTTCCTAAGCCTTCTCTTACTGTGTTCATTCTGTTCTGTTTATCTTTGATAGTGTTCATATGAAGTTCTTGTGTTTCCAAAACAGAGTAGAGAGATTTAATATTAGAATTAGTATCATAGCAAGGTTGGGTGTTGATTTGGAATATTGCTACTCCCAGTTAATTGATAAATTACACTCAACAAAACCAGAATCGAAAGCAGTGATGAGTACAGGATATATTAAAATTAAAATTGCCTTGCAAACAGAAATTGATACTGATTTGACTATTTGTAATTGCTTTAGGAGAAATGAAGAGAAAATGGCAAGAAAGACTGAAGAAAGTGGAAGAACTAGCATCTCACTATGAAAGAAACCCTCTTCCTACAGTTTATAGACCAAGACTGTCCAAACCCTCTATGCCATCCTCTGTTTGGAAAATATTTTCTCGACAGGCTGAAGCTTTTAATTATGTAAAAACCTGCAAAGAGGTATATTATGTGTTAGGCAAATGTCTCTATATACTTTCAGGATTGAACATCATTTAAAATCGTGGTTGGCAGTGAAGTCTTTATCAGTTTGCAAGATCTTTTTTTTCTTTCTTCCCAATCCTGAAAGAGCAAGTATTTTTTTTTTGTCTTTGTAGGTCACGTTGCACTGAAGGTATCTCTAAGAAGTACTAGYTCTATTCTAATATACAAATTGATAGGTGATGTTAACTTTGAACAGTAAAAGTGCTTTTTGGTGACATTGTAGTGATAGATTTGCTCTTTCTCAAGACGAACAAGTTGTCAGGGTTGGCAGGAGAATGGGAAGGTAGTGAGAATTGAGTAGGAAGAAAGAGGAGGAAAAAAATGAGGAAGAAAAAGAGATAAACAGGAGGCAGAGACGAAATAATACAACTCTCCAGTGGCATCTGAGTAGCAAGTTCAGATGATTAGAAGTGATTAGCCAAATAAATATGCAAAAGGTATCCTCTGTTTTCAGTTTAATACTTTTCAAATTGATTGCTGTTTTTAAAGAAAATACTGTGTTTTTCTCCATGCTGTTTCAGGTATTTGAGTAATCCTGACAGCCTGTTTTCCAAAATGGGTTCTCATTGTCTTGGCAGTAGTTTATTTCTGTTTTCTCAGATTTCCATTTTCGAATCTAAACAACTTAATGTCTGAAGAATATTTGCCATAAAGCCATTTACTGCCATCATGTTCATAAGGCTGCTCCTTTCAGGGCRTTGTTCCTACTCCCTTTAGATGCGCTTGCCACTGATGGGGAAAAAACAAGAGTTTACAGAGAAAACAGTTTATGTTAATGCACAGCGAGGAAAACCTTCAAAGTTTTACCCAACTGAAATCAGAATGATGCTCTTAATTAAAACTAGATGCTACTTAGCTTGAAAAAGGATAAGTGATTTGCTTTTAGTTCTCTAGTATTTACTAATCTTTAATTGATGCCAAATAGAGCTTCTGAAGATTTAAACTGTTTTTTTTAAATAAAACTAACAAAAAAACTGCAATGTTTTTATTTAAAAAGGATGTTCATGTATTTGCTTTGGAGAAGAACACACAGAGTGGACAGAGGTTTTACCTTGTGACAACATACAAAGAGCTTTGGTTTTATTACACGTGAGTATTTGAGAAGGTGCCCTGTATGTTACTAAACAATAGGGGTATACTGAATATCCTGTTACTTGGTAAGAACTATCACTAGATAGCTATTCCCAGGAGCCATCTGCTGCTCTGACCAGCACAGAGCTGTAATGGGTTGCCTGAGCTTTCATCTTGGCAATGGGAAAAGTCTTCATAAGGACAAAACAATATATTCTACAGCAGGTTTCAACTTTCTTTAAGTAGCAGATTGCCATTATTTCCTGTGAATTAAGTACTCTGTCTGTTGAACTTAATTCTAATAGCAGTAGATTTGCTTTCGCTGTCAGCTTTCCTCAGGGGATCATCCCAACATATGACAAAAACATATTTCTCTGACTAGTCATGCATCAGTTTCAGTGGGGATTAATGTAGATGTCTGGTAACTGATTTATGGATTTGTATTTGCATGGTGTAGTTCCAAGTACTGACAATTTGATCACGTGCTGAACTTTTCCCCCCATTTGTTTCTTTTACAATAAAACATTTGGCTATGAAATAAAAGAAATCTGAGCCAAGTTGTATATGAAAAGCCTGATAGCCTGATTTTTTTCTCAAATTGAAAATGAGATTTTTTGATTTAGTTAGAAAAAACTCTATATAATGTCTTTGTGCTAAAGACATAYGAGTGATAACTTAAGTTTTTTACTGTAGCCGTCATAGTTCCTTGAATTCTCAACAACATTTCTGTATGTATTGTAAGACTGGGGGGAGTATGGAGAGGAGAGTACTTTACAAAATTAAATTCTAGGCCAGACAATCTTTGTTGATATTTGATGCTGATGTTAGTTACAAATTTTTCAAATCCTTATAGGGCTACTGCRTGTTTTAATATGGGTGGTTGATTGCAGATTAAAATATGTGGCATCCTTGTTTGCAACTGATAACCATGTATAATGTTTATCGTGAGAGTTTGTGATTTGTTTTTGTTTTTCCTTAGCAAAGGTTACAAAACAAGTCTTATGCATTGCTATGAAGTAATTCCTGAAAAAGATGCTTGCAAACTTTACTTTGATTTGGAGTTCTACAAACCAGCAAATCCTGGTGCAGATGGCAAGAGTATGGTCATGAAGTTAATTGAGGTAAACTGGAGCAAAGTCATGCTGTMCATTAATATGAATTCGTTGTTAATTTAATATGAAACCGAAGTATTAACCACTTTATCTTGATTATGCTATAGTAAAAAGAAGTGTAGACCCAGTGGTTATTTTTAATTAAGTAAAAATACTGTTTTAATTAAAGCAAGGTTTAATTAAAGTGAGAGACAAAAAATTTAATGGAGAAACAAAAATGAAGAATGATGGCTGTTGGACTGTTTGTATTTGCTGTAGGTTTGCTGATTTGGTAAGTTTACTTTCAAAGATTGTTTTATGTGCTCTGCCACTTCAAAGCTGTAAAACTGAAGGAATGTCTAGGTATTCTTTAAAATAAAAGTTCCATTCATGCATTCTTTAGTTCATTCCTTTTGCTGAATGGTGCCATTGTATACCAAGGCTTAGATAGAGCTCTCCTGAAAGTTTCTTTAGGTGACAGTTCATTATAGTTGAGTTAAATGATGATGTAGAGAGCATCATGTGACTGCATTTACCAATTTGGTACCTCAAATTAAATACCTTGCTAATTATCAATTGTGTTAAATAGTGCAGTTTCCATTCTATTGCAGATTTCTTTGGAAAACGAGCTCTCTACAAGTTCAATATGACAGAGGTGGAAAAAACAGCAGGTTTTTAGAAGAATATCTTCTGTTTTAATAAAATCTCATAGTGGCCATTTATTTATGAGACTTCTGTCACCTACATGTCTGTGGCTAGAAACAAAGAAAGCAAAAAGATTATTGAGGTCATTCCTTCATGAAGAACCCTTCATTGATACAGAATCTGGAAGGGTTTATCCTTTGTGGATCAATTTTGAAATTTAGAGATTCCTCAGGTTAAGAAGAGGACTTTGGATTTGCTGCGTGGGAAATCTGAACTGCTAAAACCCAAAGCTTCCAGACCTTTAGGTTCTGAGTCCCAGTCCTAAACATGAGTAATCACTATCTTAGCTTACAGAAGGTTACTTTAGAGGTAATTTAGAGTCAAATATGTTTTCTGCTTAGTTATTGTTCATTGGGCCATACCAATGAATTAGCTGAATCATAACACTGAATTAGCTTACCAAATCTTTATATAATGATAGCCTCCATCTGCCATTGCTGGTAAGCCTGCATTACAAACATTGTCACTGTGGGTGTGAACTGCTTTGTGGTGGAACACAACCTGCAGGAGAAAGCCACTTTAATTAGACTTTGACCTGAGAAACTGAAAGTCTTCTCAGCTTATCACTATTAGTGTATTCAGTGACTTGCATATTAGAGGAAATACAGTCTGTGTCAAATTTGGTTAAAACTTGGTATGGGTTAGTTTGAATTAAATTAATTTTATGCTTAAAATTAGGTAAAAAATGTAGAACCTGAATTTGTGTTAGGTTTTATAGATACTACTACGAAAAATGCTACAGTAAAATAACAGAATTCATGTTTATAATTTCAGCTTGTTAGCCAAAAATTAAAAGAACTTTATGATGTAAATTGTTCATCAAAAGATGTCTTGAATTTAGATTCCACTACTGATGAAAAATTCAGTCGGCACTTAATATTTCTTCCCCAAAAGACTGTATTTAAGGATAATACTCATGTTGGTAAGTGTGTTCTTTTCTCTTACACCTAGAAATAAAAGGTGAGGTTTTGACTTTATACAGTGCCATCTCACATTTGAATATTTATTTTAATGGAATTGTATGTGGAAACAAAAATGTATTCACAGCAGAAATTACTATATATTTCATTAAGCCTCATTTTTTCTCATCTTCTAATTTCTTTTCCTGTAATTAGCATGAGTGTTGGCAAAAATGTAACTTTTTTTGTTCCTGTATGTTTTATTTACAAAAATACTGGTTTCTATGAAACTGCTAAGTCTATGACTCCTTAATTTTCAGGTTAATGTCAGTCCTGACAATTAAAGCTACTGTCACTTGCTCTAAATGCAGTTCATTTGTGCTCAGCACAGGGTCAAAAGGGCAGGACAAAGATGATTTCAAGCCACCTGTGCATAAACATGGTTAAGAGAAAGCTGAAAGCAATTGTAATTGCTGATGTAAGTTGGGATTTCTTGGGATATGGCAACCCCAACACAGAGAATTGCCAATTTAGGGTTGTCTTGACTCCATTTTTAAAATAAGTACAATAATACCTCCTCACTTAACAGAATTATTTTTAACATTGTTTTAAAATACTGTCTGTGAAGCACTGAGGTGCTAATGGTGAGCATTAAGAGAAGTTAATGTTGGAATTCATAGTTTCTTCTTGTATATACATTGTCTGTGGTGTGCAGTAAAGCAGTCTTAATAGACATACTTTGATCAATGAGGGCACAACAGAGTATCAGCTGAATTTTGTCTGAGTGAAGCAGGAACTGATAGAAAACAGCTTGCCCAGTGGTGGAATTAAAATCTGTATCAACCTTCAAATGAAGAATTCTGAGTTAATTAACATTGCACCTGCAACCTTGGCTTTGTCATTTCTTAATATTTGAGTGTTTAATTTTGTAACCTTTATGCTCTATTGTGGTTAGGGTTTTTTTCAAATAAACACAAAATGTGAGGGGAAGGAAGCAGAAATGCTGTTATACAGAGATTAATAATCTCATGGATTATTAGAAGGGATGAAATTCAGACTTGTGGCATTTAGCTCTACTGTTTGTGTTCAGGAAGAACTGTTACAATAGCAGCAGGATTACAAGAAATGATGTGCTTTGTTACTGGTTTTCCACTGGCAGTAGAATAGGAAGAGCTGAGGATGTTTGGTTCAAAATTTTGATCCCGCTCAGTTTCCCGCTTTTATTCTGGTGTCTGCTTGTTCACTGTCTGTCTGACTGTCTTCATGCCCAGCCCTCCCTTTCTCATCCTTGCCTCTTTTTCTAGCTCTGCACCCTCCCTCATTACAGTCTTGAGTACAGTTTATGCTGTATTTCTTGATTTTTTTAATCCCTCCTGTGTTTTTTAAGTAGCTTCTTACTGTGCGGTGTGTATGACCTAGCAGGGGCTCGTAGAGAGCACGGAGAAGATGGGCTCTTTGCTTTTAGTACTTAATTACAGGACAGTGATACTTTTTTTAATGACACAGTCCTGGGCTTCTGTCTAGCCCGGTACGGCATTAGAGAAAATCTTATTTCCCTTTTGAATTGTCTGGTTATTTCATGGGGAGAACCCTCATAGTCTTGGATCAGAGCGGTGTAGGGTTGACATGTTCTGTGTTGCTCAGAAGAATCATCTGTGAAAGGTCTTGCTGGCCTGAACACCTGGAGGAGCAGAGCAAACTGTAAGGACAGGCTGGATGTTGTAGGGCTGGATGTATATACAAACGTTTTCCCAAATATTTTTATTATAAGCATGTGGTCCACGGCCTAAGAGCACTTCAGGCCAAAATTCAGGTCCTAACTGCAACACAAAGAGGACAGAGTATTTCCAGAACAGAGGAATTTTTTCCAGCTTTTTTGTAACATTAAAAAAGCGCTTTCTCATTCTTAGGAGTAGTGGAATCTCTGTCCCTAAATCTTTTGAGGAGTAGCTCAAGGCAAGCCAAGCAGGTTGTCTTGGTTATAAGCAAATGCCTATAATACTGTCCGCCAGCTCCAAGTGTGACACAGAGCAGTTTTACATCTTTTGTGACACTGTGGTAGCAGCTACAAACYCCAAATGAGATTATGACGATTTTTAGTTCAAAAGTCTGGTTTTTTAACTCTTCTGCCAGTATGAACTCCTAAGTGTTACATGGATGATAAATAATACAGTATGACAGAAATTTTAGCCTGTGGTGTTGATAGCTGAATATCGTTAGTCGGTTCTTTCAGTAGGAGCTTGAACTGTTTAGTCCAGCCCATTGGTTTAAGTGTTCTGTGTCTCCACTCTGTCGTGAATTTAACATGTTTACAAACTGCCAGACTTAAAATATACTTCTAGCTTGTGTATTCATGTTCTGCCTTTGCCTTTACAACATGATGTTGTTGTCACAGTAAAAATTGATTTTTTTTTTGTAACTGAGATATGTAAATGTCAGTGTGAAATTCAGGCATGTTACCAGTAATATTTTAGACTTTAGACTTTTCCTTATGCATTTTAGTAACCTGCTTGACAAACTTGTGTTAAAGCATATTAGCTTTGTACTTTGGGCAAAATACTCTGCAGTACTAAATAACTAAAAATGCAGATAATTTCGTAATTTCCCAGAATCTATATTAAAAAAAATATTTTTTGATGTGATGGATTTCAGACGTGTTGGTTTTTTTTTAATTCAGCATTGTGGTGTTCTGCCTAAAAAAAATACCTTAAGATGAGTTAATGGTATTTATGTGAGATAAACTAGGGTATGAACTATCTCATCTTGGATTACAGTGTTTCATAAGCATTTTATGTCGGCAGTCATGCATAAAGTCCATGGGTTTAAAATTAAACATGATCAAAACCACTTAGCGTGTAATATTTGGAATTAGTTACTAGCTAGAATTAAAATACAAGGACTGAGTTCATAGCTCATGTAAGAAAGCACAGGAGGTCATGTATGTCCACAGGGAAGCTGTGGAGATCAAGAATTTACATTGATCRACACAAATCCCACATACAGAAAGTACAAAGTATGCTCAAGAATCAAAAGGATGAAATGCAGGGTTAGTTTCCCACATCAGACCAGTTAGTACACATGGGAAGAGAGAAAAGAGAGGTGTGTATGAATGATAACTAACTCCCAAAATAATCTTTCACTGACAGAACCCTCGTTATTCTGACACCAGATTGTTACTTAATTACACACACAAAAAAGCAAAGTGGTCAACCAGGTCTTTTACAAATCCTCTTTTATGGCAATTGAAATAAACTTCTGTTCTGAAATAGGTACATTTCCTCCCTGAAGATCCAAGTACCTATTGTTATAAAGATAAGAAATTCTGTGTGTGTATTTGGACACACAGGGTTAAAACACTGTATATGACTGTCACTCATTTTTGTGCCCTAGGAGTCCTGTAATGACTTATGAGGATGATGATGATTTTGATGCTTGATATGCTGAGTCATTCTGCTGATATGTAGCATAGGAGGAACTATATTTCCTATTCTTTCATGTTCCCCAGGGAAGCTTCATCCAACAACTGCAGAATCATCCTTGGAATCATCCAGTATTCCTTCCACTTCATATTTTTTTCCAACATATGTATTTATTCTATTCTCTACTTTCTCCCTGGAACTAATTTGGCCATGGTTTTTATTTGTCTGTCTTTGGTTACCATCTAGCAGAGCCTGGAGGTGCAATGGGAGTTGAACTAAAATACTGGGAGTTTGAAAAGTCATTACAAAATACTTTTGTAAAAGTAATTTGTTGTTTGAGTAAGCTTTGGTCGAACTCTTACATTGGTAAATACATCATGGAGCTGCAAGTAAACATTTCAGTCATTCTGAAAGTGAAACTAGGGAAAGCAGTAGTGAGAGGAACAATCACAACCTTTTCAGAATCCTAAGTCTGAGCCTGTTAATGTTTAGGGGTTTTTTTAAGAGAAGTTTAGTACAAAATTTTGCCAGACATCAGTTTCTCAGTTACTGGCCAGAACCATTTTATACAGTGGGCTGGTCAAAAGATTTCCTTTCAAAAATCCAGAAGGGCTGAAAAGACCCTGAACTTCAACCACTTTCATCTTGGCTGTTTCGAAAAATGTTTGCACAGAAACTCTTTAAGTTCTTTCTTGACTCATAAATGACATAAATGCTTTTGGCCTTTTTTGTTTGTTTTTAAGGTAACTTTGTGAGAACCATTTTGCAGCCTGCCATAAGACTAGTGGAGAGTAAGGCTGCTGTGATTCCAAAAGAAGAAGCAGGGCATGTTTTCCAGTGTTCTGCAGGAGGAGTTGGATTAGATGGTTCTCTTACAAACCTCACACCTGTTGTTGAAGGCGCTTCCAAAGACTGGCCAGCCATTGCTCACAAAACAAAGGATATGGAAATGTCACACCAGGGGGAAAATTTGGATTTTTCCTTTCTAATAGTAAATGATAAAGAAGGCAACAAGCAACTTTTTGTGGATCTAGGTAAAAATAAGTGCTTTTAAACCTCTTTGGAATGCAACAAAGGTGAAGAATGTTCCTTAATCTTCGATTAGAGAGTAAGAACAGTGGTGGTCCTACTATTGTCCCTATGGTTAGAATTTAAATACATGCTGAAACTGTGATTGTAAATGCTGTACTTTAAAGGAATCTTAGATTTGAGGTCCATGGAACTTCTTATATTACTACATTTAATTATTTTGTTCTGAAGTTGAAAGTAATTGTTGCCACACAAGACTAATTTTTTTTCCTCCTAAGGACTTAGTGCTTCCATTTGGATTAAAAGAGGATAGCATATGTTGCATTTTTGTTATTTCAGTTGAATTAGAAGCTGCTTAATTATTGAAYAAGTCTTACAGGCCTGGCTTTCTGTATTCTTCTACATGTATGAATTGAGCCTTCTTTCCCTSTTTGGAATGGCAGATACTAGGTTTCAGTGATGGAATAACAGAAATTTTGGGTTGGGCAGTTCATGGCCCAGCTGGGCTTAACCTGTTCATGGTATTAAAATGTTACAAGTCTCTGGGAGCACAACACCCATAGTCAAACTAAAGTTTGAAAGTGTCACCCTTCTTCACCCCCATATCTGTTTTTTCTGCTTTTTTTGCCTTTCATTTCTCAGTGAAATGAAAATAGCTCAGCACGCTTTTGCACAGTAGTGTGTTATGTACTTCAGGACTTTACCTTGGTTTGTTTTCTCAGACTCTTCTGAAGAACCCCCATTCCTTCAAATTCTTCTCATGAAATTCAGGATCAGTTTTATTGTGGGCCTCTTAGCATGTCTGATTTATTGAAATGTAATCCCAAAGCTGGCCTACAGTTGGCTTCTCTGTTAGTGAGTCAGAAGGATTACTTTCACCCACTGTTCAAAATTCTTTCAAGCACAGTCATGAACGGAAATTAAATAAAAACAATTTGTTTCCTGGGTCACCTTTTAATAATCTGATGTTAGTTTCCCCAAAATTAACCATCTTCCGTATTTATGTTATACACATTACCTCAAAATTGGAAAGCTAAAGTCAGAATTGCTGGAATATTGAATTACATCATGAGGCTGCAGTGACAGAAAGCTTTGTGATGTTCTTCTTGTATGAGCTCTGTAAGTTCTTTTATCGTCATGAAAATCAAATGCAACCTACAACTAAACCTCACCTTCTCAATAAATTATTAGACAGATTATGCAATGTTTAAGATACCTGTTCATTGTTTTGTTGTTTTTGAGATTGGAATTAAGTTTTCCTGATACGTGCTTCAGACAAGTTGTATCTGGTCCACAGAAAACAGAAAGTTTGATTAAGTTCTTTCTGGTTAAAATAATTGTGCAGCTTTCTGAGCTCAGTTGTATTTCACAAAATTAATGCGAAAGCACCAATTTCTTGTACTGAAGGGAAACTTTTAACAATTATAATGTCAGAATGATTAAAATGCCTATGTAGAGATGTTGAGTATTTGTGTTAATTCTTCTGTAACATAAAAGTCTACACGTGTGCATGATCTTGCTTTGTTGCATTTCTTCTATGGCATGTGAGCTGGTCAGTAACAGTTTTTGTCCATTTGTTAGACTCTTAGCTGGGTCTAAGGAAAATTGTTTAATTTAAAGTGCTAAGTATCTGAGATCCTAGCCAGCATTGCTATGTTAAGAAATATCTCTTTTCCTGTAGGAGTTTATACAAAGAATAGAAATTTCCGGATGTATAAGTCATCAAAAGCAGGAAAAAACGTGATTCTGAACATAGCAGAGGATAATAAGTTTATTCCTAACTGTGAAAAGGATGTTTCCTTGGAAGAAGCATATTTTCTTTCCTCTTTAATCTGCAACATTAGGTAATTATTTAATTCCAGTCAAGTTTACAATATTTTTAAATACGTATTTTAATGATAATTCTCCTGCAGCAGTTACGAATAACTGCTATGAATGAGCAATGATTCCATTAGCATTGTTACAGTGTAAATTAGGAATTCCTAGTAGAATTTCTTGGGTTCGAAGAAAAAATTTCTTGGGAGTCTTGTTAAACCTGCCTTCAAATGTGGTATGGCTTCTGAATTGCGCCTCATTTCTCTATACACACTCAAAATGCCAAAACAGAACCATTATTAATTTTGGTCAGATTCTGTATAGTTCCGAAAGCAAAAATAACAGATTTCTAGTCAGTTAAGTATGAAAAGTCTGAATATTTTTCAAAGTAGGATAAGAAATAAAAAGGATTTCTGTATGCGTTTACTTGCACACCAGATTTCCCATTTGGTACAGACACCTCCTTAGGTTGGGTACTCACATGTACAACAATCCACTTTTCTCTATCTAATCTAAACCTCCAATATATCATACCCAATCTTAAGAAGATCCTAATAATTGCTGCAGCCGAAAAAAGTTAAAATGGTATCATATTTTAATTGAAAACATGTATTTGTTCTGAATTCAGGTTTTATATCTTGAAATGTTCATTATCCTGAACTGATGCCAATAAACTATGTAGTGCATTCAGATCATAGGCATCAGCTGAATCCGCCATAAATAGGGATGAGAAATTCTGCTGTGTTGAATTTAGGCTTCTGTGATCATCTGGCTTCCAGTTAGCAACATGGCAAGGAAAAGCAGTTAGTTCATTGTAGAGAGACACACATCAAAAAATGAAATCTTTCAAAGGATATATTTGTATAAATACTACRTCTAGAGCAAATCCTGGTGTAGGAGTGTGGACCAGCAGTTGGTAAATGGCTGGGTCCTGGGACTTYGGCCAGGAACCAAATGTTGCTGTTGAGGAGGAAGAACCCCTGCCCTGTGGTGCGAGTCAAGGAAACTGCCAAGCGAGAAGTGCTTCAGGGAGAGGGAAAGGTGCACAACGGCTGGCTGAGGTTGGCAAGGACCTCTGGAGGTGTCCTGGTTCACCCCCTTGCTCCACCTGGGCCCCCTGGAGCTGGTGGCCCAGGGCTATGTCATGTTATGCTATCCTGTGGGATGTTACAGTAAGTTATATTGTACTTTCTTACTCTGTAAGAATCACACATTTTCCTTTGTATTCTCTTTCTTCAGAGTGAGTGATGACACAAAAATTCTGTCATCTGGCTTTTCAGAGGAGGAGAGAAAAATGTCTGCTTTTTTAAACAGCAGAACTACCAGAAGCAGCAGAGGTACCTCAAGCCTTTTCTACTGCATAGCAAAAAAATAGTACTCTTAACTTAGATGTACTGCGACTTATACACCTGATAACTTCTAGGAGGGCTGTTCTTCAGCTGCCTTTCTGCAGGAGGCAGAGTACATCTGTACTGAAGGATGCTCTGCAGCACCTGAATGCCACTGACCTCCCCTCCTGTACTCACAGCTGTCTTGCTTTGTCCCCAGTTCCCTCTGCACCTTGGGGGTGGGGCTAGCACTTTAAAGATCTTCAAGAAAATAAGAGTGAATTTATCCCTGGTTTTATATAAGGGTGTGATGTGATTCATGTAGATTTTCTGTCTATGGTCTATCTAATGTTTAAAAGTGTTATATATTAGCATGGCAAACCCACTAACAGTATGTGTATGTGGCTTTTAACAGATCCCATGGAAGGTTACCAGGGTTCACCATATCCAGAAATTGATAATTTTGTTCGTTCTTTGGTTAATAAAAATGGGCTACAAGGAGGTAAAGAGACCGCTTTACAAATGTGTATTCTGCAGCTCTACTTTTAAAGCATTTAAAGAATTAATTTATTTTTTTCCTCAGGGATACGACAATGGAGTTACTTCTCTCTCAAAGAACTACTTATATATGATATTTCTGGTTACCGTTGGTGTGAAAATATTGGAAGAGCTCACAAAAGTAACAACATAATGTATGTTCTTTAACTATTCAGTTTAAAACAGCTTCATTTATTTTCCTGTTCTACTGTTATTCTCTAAAAATGCTGAAAAAACTCTTACAGAGAGAATCAGCAACTGTTACAATTTCTACTGTCTTGCTTTGTGGGGATACAATGTTTTAATTACCAAAAAAACCCCCACAAACCCAAACAATTTACCCCCCCCCAAGTTTACTTTTTGATAACTGTGGACTTTTATTTCTAATAGTTCTATGAAGTAATCTTCATGGTATTTAAATATGGACCTAAAGATGCCAACATAAAAGTCAGAGTATGTTAAAGCTATTAAGCAGTACTATGCTTTGATACTTCCCAGCTAGGAAGCTGCAAAAMAAGAAAGCAGACCACTTTTGAATTAATTGACAGTACATCTTAAATTACATTCTTATGTTGTTAAAATTATTTTGTCATTTTAATAATTGAGAATTACTATTTTAGCATGGTAATTCCTGCCACATCAGTCGAGACGAGTTCTGCTAGTGACTCTACAAGGACTCAGATTTCTTACAGTTTTAGCAAAACAAGTGATGGAAAGTCAGGTTTTTTAGATTATATTAGAATTACAGTATATAATTAGTATAAATATTTTAACTTAAAAATAATTTTATATAACATTTAAAACCACTGAAACATAAGGAATGTATTTTTGAGAAACAAGGATATTCAAAAACCCCACAGCCACTATGCTAGATGAACTTGCTGCTTCTCAAGTGAGTTGCTTGAAGTTTGGTGTTTCTAAAGCACAGTTGAAAAAGCTGGATGGCCTAATCCGTTGACAGAAATAGAGAAATGTCTTTTATAATGAAATTATCTGTAACAGCAGCAGCAACAAAATATTTTCATACAGTTAAGTCCCATATGCTAATCTTACTTTGATGACTTTTTCTTCCAAGTTTAATGAAGTTGACTAAATTTCACTTTCAGRTGTTAGTCTTAAAAATGTATTTCTTTAATGTACGAAACCTGAAGTTTAGTAAAAATTGTACAAAACAAGTATGTAGTAAGTATGCCAAGAGTATTAAAGCAGTGTCCATAGTTGAGGACAAACAAAATCTGTTAATTTAGTGTCAGAGTTTCTACTGTATGAATTCACTCCATTTATGTACTGTTACTAAAAAACTAACTAATTTCATTCTTAGGATTCTCGTAGATCTAAAGAATGAAGTCTGGTATCAAAAGTGTCACGATCCTGTCTGCAGAGAACAAAACTTCAAATCACAAAGTATGTAGTCTGTGATCTCAATTATACTCAATACTTTTTGGAATGTTAACTTTAATTAATGCCATATATTTGGTTTAGGTTTTCCATTACCACCTGGGATATGTCTCCCATCTCTTTTCAAAGAGGTACGTTTTTGTCCTGTTTTGTCCTGTCAAGTTCTAAGTCTCTGGAAGTCATTGAACATCCCCACCAACAATGCATTCTGTTGAGCTCCTCGTGGTATAGAAGAGGTTCCCAGAGCAGCTGTGCTGGTGTGGTAGTTCCATATTCATTTTTAATTTCTCCAGCAGTGCTAAGTTACTGGAATTGCCTAACTTCACCTGGGACTAAAGACCTTCTGTTCTGATGTGAACAGCAGTTCCCAATGTCTAAGCCACAAGGCTGCTCCACATGCAGAACAGAAAAACTGCTCAAATTTAGCTCTGCTGTGTATGTTTGACTTCATGCTGGGCAAGGTAAAATAGAACTGGTTCTGGAACAGTTGAGTCAGGCAGAGTTAAATATAAGTCAGTGACCCTCATATTTGAAGTTCATTTATCTCCATTTTAGTGTATTAAAGCAGGACGTTTCCCCAAACGGGTAGAATATTTAAACTGACCTGATACTGCACCTAGATTCTACACCCTAAACATACCAGTTTTTCCACTGCTTAGGCAAGAATTGGCATTTTTGCAACTTTTCAATTTAACTTTACACTAAATGTCATATGGCAGAATGGCACATTAAGCTCTACTTAAGCAGATCAACAATAGCTATTAGTGTTATTTCATAGAAAGTGTCATTTAACTGTATTTTCAGGTCCTGCCAGTATCTTTAAACAAGACACTAAAATTAGTTTTAACCTTGCATTATTTTAAGAAGCTATATACAACAGGCTAGTTGTAGGTTGCTAGAAAAACAGCAGATTTCTACTCGTATTAAAATAGGCTTTCCCAGGTTAACATGCTTATACATTAACATGCTGGAAAACCTGTCCTCTTGGCCAGCTTTCCACAGTATCCATTATATGCAACAGCGCAAGTTTCAAACTTGTAGAGCAGTTAAAAGTATGAAGAGCATTTTCATATGGAGTAAGTAGTATTCTTGTTTCAAAGGAAGAAGAGTACACACTAATGGATGACAGGGGCCACACAGAAGTAAACCCACATTCTGATCCATCAGACTTGTCAAAAAGCTCAGTATCTCTAGAAAACAGCTGCTCTCAAGACATCCTGTGGTTGGACAGTGAGTGGGAAAACCCAAGTGAGGATGCCTGTTTCCTAGAAGCTGCTGAAGATGTGGAACTAGCTGAAGCTGCAGCTCACAGTATGAGCTATGCCATGGAAGACATCCCGGACGAAGTTCTTTTGGAAGCTTTAAGGAAAGAAGACACCTGCACTAAAGAAGGCAGCTAAGCACAGGCTTGGCCAGCAATGACACTTGGGTGTCTGTGCCTGGGTGAAAGGTCCTGTGGTATAGTTCAAAAGCACCACTCCAGAGCTGGAAGAATGGAGTACCTGGGTGAACTTCAACAGGCATGAGGAGATCATGGAAGATTATGCGGGTGCTGAAGAGTATGGACTAAAAAACTCATGAATGCTGCTCCAAGCTTAGCACTTCTAATGCTCTCTGCTGAACAGTTTCTGTTTTGTTGTATGTCCAAGTTCTATTGATAAGCCAACAAAACAGACTTATTTCCATAAATGGGATGAAATATTTTATTTCAAATGCAAGTTTAATAAAAAGATTTGTCTATTTGTCTTTGTTCAACCAAAGTCTGTGTTTTCTTTAAGTATATACTGCTGTCAAGATTACTTTAATAGCGCAAGATTAAAACCCAAGATTGTTCACAGAGTACAGAAGTTTTATTACTTTAATTGGCATTGCTATTTCACTCATTGATATTCTGAAACTACTCGACAATAGAAAGATACAATCCCTAATTAAGTCATTGACTTCTTTTAAACACTGAAAATAAGAGTCATAATGATTAAAACAAGCTTTAAGCACTGACAATTCTAATGATTGTTTCTCCTGGATGTCAAAAAGTCTTGAAAAGCCACTTAATTTTTCTTTGATAACCTCTCTCTTTGTACAGCCAGAGCCTTTTCCAGTTTTGTATTGATATTCTCAAAGTGCCTTTCTGCTCCTAGAATTCTCCGAGACTCCACCAGAAGAGCAGGGAGGCTGGAAGTTCCATACTGTTGACAAGGAAATAAAATTACAAGGCAACATTTTTAACTCTTGGAAAGATCACTKACATACCAGTATTTATTTTTCCTCTGTCTAAAATGGCACAACATGACTTTTAAAAGTGAAGAACAGCCATAATTAGAGCACCTTCTGAAACGTGAGGATTTCCYTTACACATGGCAGGTGTGCAGCCCTGTCCACAGAAAATACCACACCAGGTTCTGGGTAAAAGAGGAAGGAGTTCTAAGGCTACATGAGAAGTTACTCTGGTCATGAAATACCAGCACTGTTCTTAGCATTAAATACCTTACAGGGYAGTATCAGAGCTTTCCCTACTTTTGAACAGTAACAAGAGAAGAAATTACTTCTTTGTCACTGTTAATCTTCAATTTCTGTAAAAAAGTTACAACTAAGGACAACTGTTTCATTTCTATGCCCTTTGAATTCCCAGACRCTGAGAGCAAGGCAGCAAAATCCTCTCTGAAATACTTCAGTTTCTACCATTAGACCAAAAAAATAAGTGAGATACTACAGTACAGTTACAGCAGTGATTCTCAAGTTGCTTTCACAAAGACAATTAACAAAATATTGCTACTTAATATAATAAATGTTAATAAATTTCATAAATTAAAATAAAAACATTAATAAAACTGTGAAACATGCAGAAGATGTACTTACTACCACTTTTTCTTTTGGGTTTTCTTCTCTATAATCCAAACAATCTTGCTGTAGCTCCTTTAAATCAGTAATTAATTCAATTGATTGCCTCAGGGAAGATTTCCTTTCCTGTACCTCAGCATATTCTCTTTGTAGTTGGGTCAGTTGTGGTTCAGCTCTGAAAAAAGATCAAGACTTTGATGCTTGCATTTGCATGCTTATTGCATGAATAACTATAACCATATTTCCTCTGAAGGAATACTTTAAGGTTCAGAAATACAAAACATAGGTTAGTATAGCATAGTGTTTAATTAGAACAAGCATATTACTTAAACAGGAGCATGAGCCCAAATCCACCAAAAAACCCCAAACCTCTCTTTTGAGTCTGGCAATACATCCACTCTTTCTTAAGCATTTAAGTTTTTCAAATGTAGTTTCTTAAATATAGTGTTCTGCTTCTGCACACCCCTGCCTGCAAGCTGAGGTGTTCAGTGTTTATGCTGAAGCATATTCAGGATCTACCAAACTACCTACACATCTGCTAAATAAATTGGAGGGCTCGATCCATGAAAATACCACTTCAAAAACTGAACACCAACAGCCATTTTCATCTAACAGGGTTGCAGAAAAAAAGCTTTCTTAAAATGATCAAAGGATTAAAACACAAAAGAACCTGAAGACAGCTTTCAGTCTATGATGGGGCTCAAACCATACTGAGGGATGACTTCAAGTAGTTCTTTGAGCAAAGTTTGTCCATAGTACTGCAAAGAAACGCCTCTTATGGCCATAGAGAAAAGGTTTTTACACTGTTTTTGTGGATCCAAGCCCATGGCTCCCTACCTAACTCCCTAAGAGTTAACTTAGTGTATGTTAAATGCAGCTTCAGTATAAAGCCTGTCACTAGCAACCAGCAGGATCTGGAAAAGTCTAATGGTTCTTCCAAAGAACATAATTTCTGTGTTRTGTATCTAAATGACCCTTAAGATTAATGCCAAGTTAGCGAAGGGGGATTGTGTGGCCACATGAGAAGGAAACAAACCATGTACTAAGAGGAACCTCTGCCAAACTGCAGATGTGAAATACAATCTCCCACATCAAAACCCAAAAAGTCCTCTGTATTACCTTTGTAAATCTATGATCCAGCACCTTTGCAATTCAAATCGTAACACTGGTGTTTTTCCTATGAACATATGGTGTGAAACACCCTCCCAGTAACTTGTTAGCTAAGAGAACTTGCAAGAATTACTTTCTAGGTAACTGAAATATGTAAAGGAGAGGTTATTATGAGATTTTGTAAAAACAAAAAGCAAGACAACAGTAGTTTCATCAAAATAAAATGAAAAACAAAAAAAGTTACTTTCCCTTCTGAGTTACAAAATACCAGACTCCGTAAGTTCTTCAGGCTATTATTGTGCATCATTAGAAACACACCCAATTAGCTCTTCTCTGAGTTGCACCAGTCTCTGTCTTTTCTTTTTGATGTTTGTTATTGCCTGAAACAAATAGTGAGCAGTCTTTGAAACAGTTTCTGTAACTTCAAAGGCAAACTACTCCAATTTCATTGCCTTTTTTTTCTCTGAGGTTTTATGCTTCTGATTCTCATTGTGGGAGATTCCAAGATACCAGACCTTATAAACTGCCATATTTTACATTTGTATTTTAAACAATTTAAAGTTGTTTAAAATGTCAAACTCTAATCTCCATCCAAAATTTCTCTTAAGGTACACTGGATTTACAAGCATACAAAAGGGGTTTGTGACATTTTGAATTCAAACATGATCAACTCTAGGAGATTTTAGTTTTAAAAATGCAAACTAATACAAATGTATGTTCAGTAAAACTGCCACAACTAAGCTTTCTTTCATATAACATCCAATTTAAAAAAAAAAAGTGACACCCAAAACTGTTCATAAAATTAAATTTAGCTACTAAAAATTTGATTTTAAACAAATGTCTAAGAGAGAAACTAAGGATAAATCTGAGTGGCTGTGAATGCTAGATGTATATTGAAATTTTCATTTTATATGCAGAGCAGCTTACCATATCACCTCAAACCAACAAGACTTTAGCATATTAGTTGCTACTTCCCAGGACAAGCTTTATGTTGACTTTATTTGTTACAGCTATTTTGCCATCGAAAATTTTGCCGAAGATGGTAACTTGGGCAGAAATCCAGACAGTGCCTAAGCTGCTCTTAAATCTCCCTGCTGTAGGGCACTCACCTCTCCCCGATGAAACCCCTTACACTAAGCTCCTCCTCCTGTCAACATTCCCCTGTTGCACTGTCAGTGAATAACTACTTGCTCTGGATGAACAGAGGAACTGCCTTCCTCTGAACAAAAATTCTGCATCTATTTAGGGAATGCATCTATTTAGGGAAGACTTCTTTAAATTAAACAATCCAATTGTATCCTCACAGGTCAACATCTCTGCTGCTCTCCTAGATTTTATCTTCATTTATGTTTCTTGAAGGTTAGCTCTCATTATTTAACTGGCATTCCAGAGGTCTCACCTCTACTCTTTAAAAAAAACAAACCAAAAAGCCAAAAGAGTAATTGACACACACAGATCCTACCCATCCTAATGCGCATTCCTTTTTTTTACACCATATAGAAGTATACACGTGAGTTTGCAATCCACCCTATTTACTCAGATCTTTTCCAAAAAACCTCTGGTGGTTCCCTAACCTCTATTTGTGCAGTTGAGTCTGAGTACAGTATGCTTTCTTGTCAATTATTTTATTTCTTCCAGTCAAGTTCTTGACATTCCAATGCCCACTACTGTATGCTGTACAACCCAGTGATATGTATGTATTTACCTTAGCGTTTTTTTTCTTCAAGTTCTTTAATTCCTGGACTCCTGCTATCTACAGAGGAGAAGAAGAATTACAGATTGACTATGGATCTTGAGCTCATTGCTATCCTCCTAAAAACATGGCTGCAAGAATTACTTTGGAATAACACAAAAAGCCATTTAAAAAACCAACCCTGGTTCTAAGGGACATTACCAGTTGTGTATCAGTTTTTTCCTCTCTCCTCATGCCAGAGGAAAACTGTTACACAAAATGATTTTGTGCAAGTAATACTCCTTGTACCAACTGGAGTAATACTACCTACCATAATTTTTCTATATCTTTTTATATATATGTATAAAATCTAGTAATTTTAACACTCGTTACTTCTAATGAACCACTTAGAACTATAGCTTTAATACTTACCTATTGTGGTTAGCACAAGTCCTGCAAAGTTCTGAGTTCATTTTACTTGTCTTGATTATCTTAATCTTTCAAGCCAATAAACTTACTACAGAATCACAGAATGGGTCAGGCTGGAAGGGACCACAGTGGGTCATCTGGTCCAACTTCCCTGCTCAAGCAGGGTCATCCCAGAGCAAATGGCACAGGATTGTGTCCAGATAGTTCTTGAATATCTTACAGTTACAGTTATGTTCAAAATGTTAATTAAAAAAGGATTATTTTCCCTGGACTATGTTAGAGGCCTTACTCAGAAGTCACTGAGACAGCACAAAAATTAAATCATCAACCTTTTAAAAGCTCTAGTCCATGAGCTTTTAAACAAGTGTTTGGCATAGCTGTATGCTCAATTAAATTATGCAGCTCTCCAGTTTTACTACATGGTGATTTAGATACGACAAACACTTCARGATTATTAGATGCTTCCCTATTGTCAAAATCTGACAATTTTGCAAAGTACTTGCATGACAGCAGTGTTGCTTCTAGAGGCAATTCTTGTGAAAGCCTGCACAGAGGCAGCAAATCATAACCTGCACACAACAAATGGTGGTGTTTTCATATTACTTATACTGACAAGAGATTGGAAACTTACAAATCATAAAATGAATGTGTAAAGGGCAATATAAAACCATAGGTATTTTGACCACAAAATTGATTTTATTTCTGGTGTACTTACAAGATCAGTGATCTGGTCCTTGAAAGCAGAAAAGAAGTCACTGATTGCCTTTCTGCAAATGTTTGATTCTATGCTTTGTCTGGAGAAGTCAGAGGGACAAAACACAACCCATTGGTTCAGTAAAGGAGAAATCTCATCTAAAACCATTCCTCTAACAAATAAAACCCAATTGTACACAGCTAGACAACTGCAGATCTTTCATATACTAGCAATAGCTTCATTTYTACCTTGAATAATGTCAGTTGAGATGTGTTGTTCATGTTTGGAAAAATATCAAATCCCTGGAGACCACATCAAGATCACATGTGAAAAAACATTTGTATCATAGAAACCTAATAATCATCAATGTAACCATGCCATACTTCATTTCCCTAAAGGACAGCCTATTACCAGAACCACAGGTACTTCTTTTAAAACTTTGAATATCCAGTCATAGGAAAGCAGAATATTTACCTGTAATGTGCTGCTATCTTCTCTACTTCAGCCAGAACAACATCCAGCTCTGTAATATCTCTAGGAGATCTCTTCAGCTCTTTGGGACACCAAAGCTGTACAGAATGTGGGCTATCCACTGAGACAAGAGAATAAACACAAGCATTGCATAATTCAGGTACATGTTCTAAAACAATAGAAAAATTATTGTRCCCACCATCAAAATAACCATCTAAAAGTTATGAATATTTTAATATGAAATTTGAGAAGAGGGATATATGAATTATCTCATCTGTCTTTGGCTGAGCAACTATGATAGATTTATCTGGGAACACTTTAGAACTGGGATGATCAATGGTATGCAACTTAATTCTTATTCTTTATCATTTCAAGCAAGCCCAGGAACACATCAGTAAACTAAATGATAAATTACATAGTGTACTGTAGACATAATTTTTTGTGTTAAAAAACTATTAACCTGAATTTGGGCAACTTGCATTACTCAAAGAATCATGAGCTTTTGTATTTGTATACATTTTTTTATTAATATCATATATATGCTTCAAAAACCACACCACATACAAATATATTTCATAAAMTTTGCTATAGTATTATTAACCAATTCCACAAAAAGTTAAACCATGTTTCATTACACACTCCCAAATGTAAATCTAGTACTAAAATGTGACAGGGTACTATTCAAAGGAATCAAGATGACACAAGAGACAGTTTTTCCCCACTGAAAAATGCCTGTCTTGAAGCTCCCTGTCCCACAGGTCTTTACACSGACAGCTGCGCCTGTGCTGCAAGTCAGGGGCACTCCAGTTCTGCCCCAAGGCTGCTGCTCCAGCCTTCCAACCAAGGAATGGACTGACATCTCTTACAGCTTCACAGCCATGGCTCCAGGCTTCCCTTCCAAGGGAACCAGGCTGCCTTAGAGGCATAATGCACACCTATGCCTTAACCTTTCAGTAGAGGAATAGGCAAGTCCAGGGATGTAAACCATGGGATCAAATGGGGGTCTACACCAAAACTCAAAACTAAAACTTCCTATTTCTAGAAGCACTATGTTGCTACATTCCAGAAATTAAAACCATTGAAAACCATTGATCTGGAATGAAAAAAGGCCATATAGGAGTTCTGAAAAGTCTACTTTACCCGAAGGATCTGATGTGTTCTCCTCTGAAGGCCGCTTCTTTTTTGCCTGGAATCGAGAATTCAGAGCCTTCTGTGATACAAAAAGCAGATTAACTTCCAAAATAAATCCTAGGTTTACTCATTTAAGCTCTTGAGAGATGGCAATTAAGCAGAATGCAGGAAAGCATTTCCCAACTGAAATATCAGTAATGTTTACTTTGGCCTGTTCCACCAGTCCCAGCCCAGTGGTCACCCTGCTGTGGGACAATGGCTGCCTGACTGCACTGGCCACTGACCTGTCAGCCACTGGCCCTGCAGCAGGGCTGGAGACATCTTAAGGAGCAGAAGGACCCTTGGCTCAGCACAGTCATTGCCGAGGATTAACATTTCTCTGATCAACAGCATCTGTTCACCTTCCTTTCAACCCACATTCTGTCCCAATTGTTTCTCTACTTCGACTGCTTTGTGACAGCAACGGCACTTCTACAAGAGCGCTGCATGCATCCAGGCTACTGATGAAAGACTAACACTCTGTACTGAGTGCACAATTCCAACAAATTTCCATACATAGAAAACTTTTATGCAAACTACTGCACAGCTTCTTTTATCATAGGTTACTTTTTTGAGCCTGCAGGTAGTTAACTCCTGCTGTATGTCTGAAAGCTAAGCGGGCCAAAAGCATTTTACACTAATTGTGGAGTAAGTGTGGAAAAACTCATTCAGAACTGAATGCCTTTTAATTCTAACACGTATTCAAAATTAATTTTATCAATATTCTTTTCTCCCATAGATCTGTTTTGCTTCCAGACCAAACAAGTACAAAGGATTCATATTCCATCTAGTATGCCTATATGTCCTTGAGAACATACATTCTAGATACAATGAAGATATTTGAAAGAAGAAAAGAATGTACTTCCAAATGAGCAAGAGAATAGGCTACAGGATCCAGGAACACCTGGCTGTTGTATTCCTCATTGACATGATCACTTGCAGCTTTAAGCATTTCACTTGGCCATCTCACAGGAATACTTGGAGGATTGATTATTTCGGATACAATTAAGCACTAAGGCAGTACTAAGAAACAAATGGAAGGTCTTCCTCTCCCCCCACCCTCTAATGCAGGCACGGCATGAAGTAAACTAAAATTAAATTGACTGATAATACTCATGTAACTTTTGTGTACCACAGTCTCCTTAAGGGTTTCATCTCCAGCATTAGCTGTCTTGAATTTCCGAACATCACCATCGGATGTCTTCGAGCGAGGCAGCTTTTTACTAGGAAAAGAAAAACATACACTACTGCACTCTGAGAAAGAGTGATCTTCAACCACATGCACAACAAAATCTTGTGTTTTGGGAAACATTTTGTACAGCTATGTCCCATATGAGTACTGTTAGAGTTCTTGTTTGAAGTAAATAGCAAGATGATTTCAGATTTAAACCAAATTTGATTTAACAGCTGAGAAATATACTAAAATGTGAATTAAAATATCATAAAAATAATTATAATTACATATAATTTAACTGGCTTCTACCCAGTTTTCAATTTTTCCATCTTTTAACTTTAGACACCAGCATCTAGAGAACTAATTGATAACTCACAGAGTTATTATAAAATCCTTTCATATAAAAACAATGCAGTAAGTACTTAAATCACTCTACTGCTTACAGATGGCAGACTCAAATTTATTCTCCTGTTTCTTTTCTATAGTCTCCAATCTTACTTACTCTTTTGGTTTCTCATCTGGGAAATTTTCAATTAAAGCATCTGCTTTATAAGGAACTAGGGAAACTTGACAAATAGAATGTTTTTCCATTTTAATCTAAAAATCTAAAGACTAAATTAAATGCTGATAATTTTATTTTTTTCTACCAGACCTTGTGTCTGTATTTTGCCTTTGTGGTGCCGAAACACGACCGAGTGACTCGTTCTGTGAATGTTCCTCTCCATAAGCATCCACAGCAGTACTGTGCAAAGGGTGATCTATAAAGAACAGAAAATAAACTGTATGAACACTGCTCCCTTCTTTTAGGGCAAAGAGCATTGCCTGTCATTTGGCATTTAGTTAGAATATTTGTGGTTTGCTAACTAATAAAAAGGAAGTTCTTGTTACAAGTATTATTTGAGGTTTACGAAAAAAATACATAGTGAAAAGTTTCATGGTTTTGGTACCCATCCACCTGCTATTTCTTTACAAATTCAAACCACAGGTACAGGAAAGCTCAGCACATACATATAGCATATAGCAAGCAAAATACTTTGTACAGTTTGTTTCAAGTCCCTCTTTGCTATGGCATACATAAACCTTCTACACATTTAAACAACTACTTTCCTATCTTTTTAAAATAGATTTTAAGCTGCTTTAGTGGACGATATAAGAAGGCAATTACTGCTGCTACAGAATATTTGTAAATGTAGAATTCTTGAAGGAAGTTACCAAAATAATTAGAACTCTGAGAAATTTAAGGTTTTAGCATGCCTTCCATAGTATAAATTTCTTTTTTCAAGCACGTTGCCACAAAACTTTTGTTTTGTAAACACTAGTTTACATTAGTGTCAGTGGGCATCCTTTTCATAGTCTACATACATAACACAGAAATAAAGAACTTTTCATTTTGCAGCCTTGCCTTATGAACAACCCTTTTGCTAAATTGTTTTTATAGCTCATTTTCAATGCTTTTTCTAGTAGTCACATTTATATTTCCATAATTTTCTTAGAGTAATAACTATTACAATTAAGAAATAGCTCTTAACATTTTCTCTACAGCTTCTAATTACACTGTTTTTCAAATATACATATACATATATGTATATATATACACAGATAGAGATAAATATAGATGTAATAGAGGACTCCACACAGGAGCATCTACTCCATCTAAATTGATTCTCTTCCTGTATACTGACGCCTCATTACACAGGTCCAATACAAAGCATGGAAGTGGTTTTAATCCTTCACCAAAAATTTTATGGTTTTATGTTATTTTTTAAGTAACATTTGAAAGTGGCAGAACAACATCCCTGAGAATGTCCAAGTTTGCTGCCATGAACACTCCTACAACAGCAAAAATTTCACTTCATAATTTGTGTAATTTTACAGAGAATTGATATTGAACTCTGGTTTTTAACTTACAAAACTGCAATGTGAAATTCTACTGTTCAGACTATAAAACTTGAATAGCCAGTATTTTTCCATTGACTTTTACTTGCATTTATTATAACATTATTCTTGTTATTTCCTAAATTATAGAAAATAACACAAAATCCCTTCTGTCTCTCCTATCCATTACTTTCTCTTGCAAAGAACAAATACCTTTTCCTAGGTAAGCACTGAAGTATTTTGCCTATGTGGTTGGTTTGTGAAAATCATACATTAAATGACATTCAAGTTAATACTAACCAAAGGAATCATCAAGCTCCTCAAGTTGATTTGTTTCTGCCACCTTCAATATCCTTGAGACATCTGGTTCCTCAAGCAGAAGTGATTTCCAGCGAAGACTGGAGTTGGCTTTGTGCTCCTGGACAGGTRTGAAATTAACAGCTAGTTTATCCAGCTTTTTGATTGTACAACAGATTAAATATGACAACGAATTTCAAGAACATTTGACTAGAAATACATTTAACCAGAATCATATTGACTCCTGAGCTATGGCATTGTATTTGAAGCATATTTTTTCCTCAGGCTATGGGTTTTTTCCCTCAAGAGAATTAATGGTATAATATGTGTATATTCTGCTATTTGATACTGTACTCTAGTGAGAGTTGTCTTATTTCATCAAAGTGTACAAGCTTAGTAATCTTGTAACACTCTAATACCCGGTTTCTATGGTCCGTGGCCTTTTCCTTTTCAGGCATTAAAATATTTCTTCTTTCATCTCTGTATCATAAATTTCCATCCTTGTCCAATTTAATTACTTTCATTTTAAAAAACTGAAAAGCTATAGTGTAACTTGTTATAAAAAAAATGGAATTTATAAATCAAGGATTACACAGACACTTCTGTAAAGCAGAAAGGTAAAGGAGAGTGACACCAGCTTATGAAACAGTTGTGTGCCATTCACACCATGTGTGAGTGACTTCCCTCACTAATTTCTGTGTGTGCATGTAGGGTGAATTATAACCAGAAAAGACCAACTTTGGAGCTTTTTAATTTTACCAGTGCTTAGCAGTGCCCTAGCATTTCTGTTATGGTACCAAATACACACATCTGCTATTTTCTCTGTAAATTTTCTTTTATGAGACTGTTTTTAAACTACTGCCTGTTTGAAAGTCAGTGGTCCATTCTGTGCTACTCCTAAAAGGAAAAAAAGAAAACCCCACGCATGTACCTCAAGCCTGCCTCAGCAGAGACTGCACAGGAGTTCCCAGTGCAAAGCAAGCCCTGCATTAACCCCTGTGCATTCACCTCCAAAGACAACGCCCTGACTGCACGGTAACACAACACAGAATCATGGAGTATCCTGCATTGGAAGGGATCCACAAGGATCATTGAGTCCAACTCCTGGCCCTGCACAGGACCATCTCCAAGAGCCACACCATGTGCCTGAGAGTGTTGTCCAAACACTCCTTGAACTCTGTCAGGTTTGGTGCTGGGACCACTTCCCTGGAGAGCCTGTTCCAGTGTCCAACCACTCTCTGGGTGAAGAACCTTTTCCTAATATCCAGCTTAAACCTCCCCTGACACAACTTCAGGCCATTCCCTCGGGTCCTCTCACTGGTCTCCAGAGAGAAGAGATTAGTGTCTGCCCCTGCAATTCCCCTTGTGAGGAAGCTGAGACCACAATGAGATCTCCCCTCAGTGTCCTCTTCTCCAGGCTGAACAGACCAAGCGACATCAGCCGCTCCTCACATGGTTTCCCCTCAAGGCCCTTCATCATCCTCGTTGCCCTCCTTTGGACGCTCTCTACAAAACCAAAACACTGTCTGTCTAAATTCTGCCCAACCTAGCAAAACTTACCTCTGGCTTATAGCTTGTATGATTCTTCTTTATTTTCTTCTTTGAGGACATTTCGCTATTCAAAACGTGCTGCTGAATCCACAAACATTAGTGAAAAACACAAAGTTAGTGAAAACTTGTCCCCGACACAAATCAGCTTTCTCTGTGTCTGTACTTGGGAGAAAACGGGAAATCTTTGTTACTTCAATTTATTATGCTCAGCTTGCTCCAAAAGCAGTAAAACGCACTTCCTCAGCCCAGACCGAGGTAGAGGTTATATATACATAAATGTATATAGCACGTATCAGTGAGCCAGGCATACGAAAGAGATAAAGCGCGACGATGCAATTCACGCCTCTACCTTCGCTCCGTGGCGGCAGCTCCACTCACGCAGCCCCGCCGAGCGCCCGGAGCAGGGCAGACCCTTCTCCCCCGGGGGCCCGATCCCTCAGGGGACCCTTCCGCCGCCTTCGGAACCGCGCGCGCCGCCGGCGGGAAGGAAGGGAAGGCGCGGGGAGGAGCCGCCGAGGCGGAAGGCGAACTGGGACTGCGCCGCCACAAACCCCGCCCCGCGGCTCCTGGCCCCGGCCTGATGGAGTCAATGCAGCGTTCCAAAAACTTCACCTAACCACCGCTCTCCTGAGGGTTTTTCTGTTAATTAGTCCGACTAAAAAAAAAACCACCCACAATAACCAAAACCCCAAGCCACAACAACTCTTACGTTTTCTTCTCCCCTCCCATTCCCTGAACTGACGCCGTGCATTTGGAAAAACAAGTGAAAGATAACATGGAAATCTAGGGTCAAAACCTTGCAGCAGTTATTAATTTAAATCGCACAAAACTACTACTTGCTATAATAGCATGCAAAAAAAAAAAAAAAGTAGGCTTTAGCTTGAAAACTTTTAATTCCATCTCTGGCAATTAAATTCTTAACAGGAGATTTAGCAATTTGTCAAGCCTTCTCAGTTGGAGGGGCCCTTTGGATGCCACCCCTCTTCATCCACAGGCAACGGTGACACGGACACCCACAGGCCCCGGCTTTAGCCAGCCAAATAAGCTAAAACAGTGGATCTAATCACTTTTGGATTAAGAGGGGGCAAGTTCTCCTTAGACTTCTAATTTGCTAGCCATAGCACCCAGCCCCATGAGCCACAGATACGACGGCACAGATTTGTTTCTGTGGCAATAGGTGGCTTTTCCAGAAAGGTTTCTTCAATAGAATGTTATTAAGAACATAAGCCTTAGATCCAGTTCTCATCCATCTCTCAGCTATCTCCATTAGGAGAAGTATGGTGACACTTCCCTGTCTTTCCAAGCAGCATACACCCATATTTGAATATGTTATTGAATAAGTGACAAATTTGGTTTAGGTTTCCTTCAGGATGGAAGAAATGTGTAAAGGAACATACAAAATTACTTAAGAGGAGAAATGCTACCAGGGGTAGGAACAGAAGTGTGCTTACTATGTCACAATGACATCTGTTTTCACATGGAGCTCTAAACAGTGCTTCATCTACCCTAGTCTGGTAACTCTGCCCCTGAAATCTTTCGTACCATACCCCAAATGTAAGCCAGATGCACGGCGTGAGGACAGGAATAAGGAAACCCACTACCACCCAGGAGCCACATAAGGGTTTCAGAAAACTCCAGCTTTCACTCAAGTCATTTGAGGTGATGGCAAGAACACAACTGTCAAAAAAAGACCAAAAAAGATATTTTCTTGTTTAGTAATGTACTGAAAGAGCAAGTTATATACAACAGTGTCCCTTTCTTACAAATATTGGCCAAAACCTTAAACATAGAAAGTCACTTTCCAAAAGTAAAAGTGTAAACAACCAGCCTTTATACTACTGTATTTAGTATGTTTGCAGCAGTGGAGTTTTACAGCTTGTCAGTTACAAAATTACACCTGGGCTTGTTAGTCAGCAGCATTTTTCCTCGATAAACAAACACATCACAGCATTGAAATGCAGAAATATTTATTTTGGTTTCCTTCATTGGTTTTGAAAATTGTTTTGGTTTTATAAAACATAGAAATAGCCAACACTAAGCAAACATTTGAATTTCAATGTAACAAACTACTGCTCTAACAGTTGACTGGGATTTGTGTACCTGAATTGCACACACATATGAAATTATGCTACAGAGTAGTGCATTACAATCACACACAAATCTTAGTGCAAACCTTGTTGTGCTTGTATTTTACATATATCCATGTTTTCAAAAAACAGCAATGAATGTTAATGCAAAACCAACTCTGTTAAGGATAGCAAAAGACTTATGCTGTAATAAGGCTTATTTCTGCTGATTTTTCAAACAAAAGATAACTAGTTATTTTGCAATTTATCTGGGAATTAGGTTTTTATCCCTGAACAAATACCTATCCTGGGCCAACACACAGTTCTGTTGGCATATATAAATAATTCCAATTGCTGCAAAGCATCAGGCAAAAACATTCTACCTGACCTATTTTGCTATTCAGTGAAGAATAATCAGTGGCTGATACATAAAGCACATAAAACAGAGGTTATGTCAGAAGCTCTTCCACTTACAGAGGGCCTGGCGCATTTTTAAAAAATGCATTTTAAATACAAGTTCATTACAGGGAAACAAGTGGCTAGTACAGGTGCAATGTTTACCCTGACTGTTAGCATAGCCCAGCCTCCTGAATGGTTTGGTTTTTAGGTCTCTAGTGTTCTCGTCAGAGTTAGGATCTGCTTGTTTGCAGGACTGGCACCACTCCAGAATTGCACTAATGTAGCAGAGGCTACACTTGCTGAATGAACTGCATCCACAYAGTGCAGAACCACCATATGCAGACTTACTCTGAGGAACTTCTATTCATCGGTTTTCTTTGCGTGGAGTGCTGACGTCTACCTTATAGAAGTACATCCCGTAACTGGCTGCAGATGTAGAAGGGAAATACAATTCAGATGCCTTGCCCCAGTTAATATTGGGACTAATGAAAGATGTGATACCAGCTATGCAACTGTAAGGGTTTGGGTTTTTTGGTGGTTGGGTGATGGGGCTTTTTTGAACAGATTAAGTAGTTTTTCTGAAGATGCAAGATACTTAGAGGCATTTTCAAAGCTGCCAAATCCTTTGTGGAATTGACAACTGCAAAACACACTGYAGACAGCAAACATGCTGGCAATAAAACCTTAGCTCCTTGGTGAAGGCGAGTCCCATTTTTGGCCAAGGAAATATTAAATAACTTACATATAGTTACCATTTATAGTTAAGGCTCTTTTTGGAAATTGTAGGTCACCATAAAAACAGTATGCAACACAACTTGACAGTAAGGCAGTGTTCCATTTCTTCAATGTTCCTATGGCAAGTACSCATTTTTGTACAATGATTGCACAGTTTCCTTCCCTATTTTTGCTGTAGTCAAAATACAGATATGAAGGCCAACAGTAGACATCAGACGTGTGCCACTTTCCTCATTCCATTCACAGTTACATTTTGGCATTAGCATAGAGTTCATCTATCTGTGACTGGAAGTATTTTCGCAGTTCTGGTCTCTTCGCCTTCAGTGTTGGTGTCAACAGGCCGTTTTCAATAGAAAACAATTCAGGGTGCAGAACAATGTCTTTCACCTGGAAAATAAAAAAGTTACTAACCAAGCTGTATTCCTTGAAATAGACAAGGCTATTAAAAACTTGCCCAGACATCATAACAAAGCCCAACACTTGAAAAGTTGTCCAGACACAAATTAAAAGCAGTGTCTGGAGAATCAGATTACCTTTTTTGAGAAGTTTAAAGAATTATGTATTTGGTTGTCACAAGCAGCATACCTGTTCAAATGACTTCAAACCAGATTCTTTCCCAACTCTCACCATGTCCTCCAGAATGTATTTTTTGACATCCTAGGGATACAGAAATACATTGTATAGCTTTGTGCTTGCATAAGCATCAACTTGAAAAAGTTGATGCAGAACAGCTAACTGTTTAGTTACATTTGCCTTACCTTGTTTTTGCATAGCTCTTGATAGGAGCCTTCAAATCCCTTTTTCTTGGCCCAATTGTGCAGAGTATCAGGATCAGGTACCACAACAGCTACTAAGAAGGCCTAAAAAAAAAAAAAAAAAGCTTGACAAAAATTCCTAAGTCAACACTTTAGTTCCTACAAATTTCTTACTAGTCAGACTTTGGGAAGCATTTCTAATCCTGCTTTCTGCTACCTGAACATAGGAGTGCAGTTCAGAAACTGAACTGAGAGAAGACCCACATTTCTATTTCCACTTAAGAGAACCTGGTTTTCTTCATGTGTTTGGGGGTTTTTTGTTTTGTTTTTTTGTTTGGTTTTCCCCCCTCCACACTGTTAGCAATTTATACACAGTCATTAATATGCAGATTAGTTCAGCTCCACTACCTGGTCTGAAACGAAATCCAGAAACAAGCTATGTAACTGCTGGAATCCAATCAGAACCAAAACGTATAATGATAAAAATTTAAGAGAAAAATTTAGAATTTCAGTCCCAAAGTTTGGGGTAGGGGGAAGGAAGAAAGGAAGACTCTTTTCTGCAGTCTCCTTTTGCATTAATTTTTTTAATTACCTGGAAAATGCTTACCTGCAAGCTCTCTCCATGGACAAACACCTGTGCAAGTGCTTCACATCTCAGATACACATTCTCTATTTTCTCTGGTGCTATGTACTCTCCCTGGGCTAGTTTAAATATGTGTTTTTTCCGGTCAATGATCTTCAACGTACCATTCTGTTGACAGAAATAACTTTCAGAAGAGGCATTTCAAGTGAAAAAACCAATCTACACAGCTTAAGCATGCCACACAGGCACAGTATAACTGTGCTAGAGCCAGAGTACTGTCAAACTAATGTTAGAAGTAAATAGGTTATGCATCCATCTAATCTAAACTAGAGAAAGCCTCAGGACCAGCACTGCCAATATTTTTTTAGCCCCAGGCACACAGATTTAACTGCAACAGTAATTATCCTCCTCCTCAAATTACCTGTCTTTCACCTAACTAATTCTGTTCAATACCATATGTTTTCTAATATATTTATTAAATTTCTGCTAATAACAACAGAAGTATCATTTCATCTATGGAAGTTAACTTACTGGTAGCCATTTCCCAATATCTCCTGTGTGAAGCCAGCCATCTTTGTCCAGAGCCTCCGCTGTTTTTTCTGGATCTTTCAAATAGCCACGAAACACATTTGGCCCTTTTACACACACCTGAAAACAGTCATTTATTAGTATATGCTACTAGGAAGGAAAGTTAGCATTCATTGCAAATAGTGATTGCTTTCTCTAATGGTTCTTAACCCCCACTAAAAAGGCAAGAGGAAGTTTGTGTTTGTACAGAAATTCCTACTCATGGTTTTTGGAGATCTAACATTTTTCATTGGTATGAAGTATAATAAGAAGYAATTGGAATGAGCTGTTCTCTTCCAGTCTAGTAGCAGTGTTCCTACCTGCTATTTGAATAATCAGACCTATCAGAAGAAATTTGGTTTTATTTATGTGAAGAAATTCTACCAGATCCAGAAATACTCTCTCTCAGTACGGCAACATGTTCATTTCAGCTTTGGTAAACAGCAGGGGCATTGTACTAAAACTAGTCGGGGAAAAAAAAAAGCTGTGTATCAAGCAAGTGGCACATTTGTTGTCCAAAAACTAGACTAGAAGAAGTTACTAATGTAGTTCAGCAACCAATTCCTCAAAAACTCATCCCAATTATTTTCAGTGCTTACCTCAACATGCTGGTGAACTATAATACAATGAACATGATCTCGTCAATAGGTGGGAGATCAGAATATTAGTGAGGGTTCTGATGATCTTGTAGAGACAGTACCAAACTCAAGGCCAAACCAAACTCAAATTTTACAAACTAAGTAGTTTCTGTTATAAAACAGACCTTATCTGGAAGGATATGAATAAAAGAGAACTCTACATGTCCTGGTCAAGTCAAAGACTGATCCATTAAACATCAATTTTTTGTGGCTCCTCCAATCACAGGAATGCAGTAGGTGACAGCTTTTCCTGGTAGAGACAGGAAACCATTTATCTGTATCCTACTAGCTGGCACTGAGACCTCATGTGCATATGCTCTTATAGAATTCTATTCACAAATTTATTCTTTTTGAACATGGATAAATGACAAAAGTAAAAAGCAAGGCTGACAGAGCAGAGAGTATTGAAAGCATACTCTCAGAGAAGAGGACTAGGAATGTTTAACCCAGCTGAAAAAGAGACAATAAAGGAGGAAGATTTAGGCAAATGGATAAAGGAGRGCCAATTCTATAGCCATGGGCTTTGAGTTCTGTGAAACAAGCTACAACACTTTTTTTTTTTATATTTACAGTAGTTTATAAAGGAGGAAGTTAAGCCTGAAAGACTAAAGATGGCACCTGATATATTAAGGGGCTACCATTTTTATTCAAGTCCAAAGTAATTCCTAATGCAGTATACTTTCACAGTAAGTGCAAGCAAAACATTAGGAGTTGTTGTTTGGTTTTTTTTTAAACTACTGAACTATTTCTCATTATAAGCATTTATACTCAATTCCTCTAGCAGACCAAGCATTAAAAGCATACTTAAAGTAAAGCAAAAATTGCTGACGAAGACTAAATATAGAGTCATAAACAAGACACAAAAGAATTCTGACAAGAATTCTGACATTGCTCTCCACTTGTAACGTTTCCCACCACCAAGACCAACTAAATCCTTGATTATTTCTGGGAATTAAAACCCAATGATTTGCCTCTAGTCTCATACAAATTAAAACCAAACAAATAGATTATAAAATCTTTGTAGCCATGAATTAGTTGCTTGCTTAAGGTACTTTTTAATTTATCCATTTCTCACTCCAACAACTGCCCCCATGGCCTCTTGAAAGCATATGAGACACCATAGTTAATTTGCTTTCAGGGCTTAAGGAAAATAATTTACTACATGAACATATGTTCAAAGTATACATACTAAGTTCAATTTGCATATATTTTACTTTGAAAAAATATTTTAAAAGAGCATATAGCATCACATATAAAGCTGAGTCCTCAAAATGCAATTTGTAAAACATACATGTTCAGTTTGTGCAGGCTGCATAAAAAAGTTCAGAAAAATGTGCAGGCAGGTATCGCAAATCATCATCAGCCTTCATGGCACTTGATCTCCATTTCTCTTAGAAGTGTTCCACCCACTTTAAATTCTCTCATCTCACACATCATGAGCTGGCTAACTGGCTACATTCATCAGCTATTCTCTGGTCTTTGGCAGTGGAGTGGGGGGGGAAGTCCTCTGCCAGCATTCTGCTGAAGGATAACTGCAGTATGAGGTGGCTACACTTCCCAGCTGTTTCTTCTCCCCTCCAATATACTCTTTCCTGGTTTGCTTCTGTGAATCATTAACTGATATTGCATGCAAATGTCTTAGATTTTAGGTAGCAGACCCTGTTTAGCACTTTTACTAAACTCAGTTGTTGTTTCAGGAACAAAAATTTCACAAGAGGCTCAGAGACTTTCTGAAATTACTTACCTCACCCTCTCCTTTGGCAGCCAAGTAATTCATTTCTTGTACATCAACAAGCTTGAGCATACTGCATGGCATCGGTGCTCCAACATGACCTATTAAATAGAGTAACACTTCAATAGCCTGATGCTTTTTAGTCAGATTCTGAAAAAAAAACCTGGTTACATGCTGAAGAAAGATGGAAAATTGATTTCTGGTAGCTTAAATTTGCCAGGACTGAAACATTAAATTCTCAGATATCCCTACAATGTCACAAGTTGAACAATGTACTCAGGCTTGCTTTTTCTTAATATCAGGATCCTCACTCTACAGACATATTTAAGTAGCAGAAGTGGCACCAAAAAATGCCACTTAGATTTCCAGCACTGCCTTTACACACAGAAGACTCGCATTTGATAAAAACTACCAGGGTTAATACTATGACCTCCCTTCTCCTAMATCTACTTCAACTTACAAGAACAAATCCTATTAAAAGTTTGAATTAATGAACATTCATATAGCTATTTAGGGGTAGAAATTTCAAGGGATCCCTTCAAAACTTTCTTTTTACTTCACTTGAAGAGAACCAATCTTATCCTTCATGATGGTTATTACTGAACATTAAATAAAGTAATCAGGGACCTCTGAAAAATTTCAGGACCCTGAAATTTAACAGACATGTAGACAGTTGAACATCATACCTGCTGTCCAGTCACCAGGCAATGACAGGGAGCATCCAGCTGTGCATTCAGTCTGTCCATAACCTTCATAGAACTAAGAGATGAAATTAAAACAATCTAAGACRATTACTTTTCAAAGTTTCTTCATTAAAATGCAATTAATATTTCAGTTCTTTTCTTCTAGTTTAAATTTGAGTGTACCAAAATCCTCAGCATCTTCTAAAAAGAATACTGATATATTAGTTTTATCACAAAACACAATTTTAAGTGCCAATATTCCACCTTCCCTTCCGGTATTTACTCAAAGTTTCACTCAATTTCACATAGCATGTGACACCTGTTCAGATTAAAACAGAAAGCAACAGAGGAACCAAGMAAGAAATGAAGAACCACAGTACTAGCAGTGACTTCATTCACATGATTTAAAAATAGGTTTGCCAGAGACAGCCAGAAATGGAATCCCTATACCCCATCACAGCTCTATGATTGTTATACACAAGACAGGCATTCCTTTTCTGTGCAAAAATGCAGTGTTACACCAGCACATCACTGAAAGACTTCAAGAAGTCAAGAAGCCTGATATTTTAAGAGTATTTTTGTTTTCTTTCCTAGAAATTGATGTAATTTCAATACATTTGTTCTATTGTGCCATTGTTGTTCAAATTTTACCTCCAAAAGCATATACTTTGAAGTGGCTCTGAAGATAAATGCAATGTGTGCAATCTGATTCACCCCAGCCTCATCTTCRAAACAACACTACAATATTATCACATTGATTATTAGATTTTCTACAGTAGTTACAAGTACTTCTGTAAGCAAGGCAAACTCCAGAAACTTAATCCAAGTACATAATTGATTGCTTACAGCAGCCCTCCAAAAAAACCTTTCCTTTACAACAGGTCAGCTAGTTACATCAGTTAAGAGACTTTGGAATGAATACGGAAATCTCAGGAGACTAAGAGAAACTCGGGAAAAGAGTATGCACTTGTATAGTCTCCAAGAATACCAGAAAGAGTTATCCATATAATCAGACTGCTAGAAAAGCTCTAACATCAAAGCTGAAGCCAGGTGTTAAAATATTTAGGGTTTAAGGATTAAGGCAACTCACCTGACAGCCAAGAGCTGTTCTCAGGAAGGTCAGTACACTTGCGGACACAGGTGCTGCTCCTGTAATCATCAGCCTTACTTTTCCTCCCAAACTTGCCTACAACAGACACAAGACACCCTCAGCCACTGTTTACCTACAGTGCCCCCCACAATTGTTAGAGAATAGAGTTTAGTCTGCTATTGCAAGCTRTCTTTCTTGCAGTGTTTTTCGTCTCATTAACGGCTGAAAGATACGGTATCTCAAACATACAGTATCTATATAGACTATGCTGTGGTGTCACTGGAATGYGGACTCTGTCGAAAGTTTGAAGAGCTTAAGCCATGGCCTTGCAATGAAGGCTTTATTTTTAACTGCCTTGTATCAGCTTCTCATACATCCTGAATGCTATAAAAAGCAGACACATGGGCATGGTGTACAACCAAGGTTAAGGCCATAGCAAGTGAATGTCAGATATAATAGCAGGCATAACTTACTAGTGACCAACAGGGAGAAGACAGTAGGGGCTACAGGTGCCACTGTGTCATACTTAGCCTTCCTCCTTTAGAAGGACAGTGTTTGCTTTCAAAGTGGTAAGAGAGAAGCACCAGACTGTTTCAGAGTCATTTCCGTAATACAGTTAACTGATACTATGAGAACTACAGGAATTGAAAAATGAGGCTGAAAATAAAAAGACAGCTCTGATTTTTGTTCTGAGTAGCCAGGTAGTCTTTAACCAGTGATGAAGCCATACCAGATTATAACCATTCATATGAAATTCAGCAATTGCAAACTTCAACTCAGAGGCTTTCAAGCATACCTGTATTTTGCGGAAGATGACTTTATCCCAGAAACTGTTATTTCTAACTATACCACTTCTGAGTTCTGCTTCTTTCCTCTTGGAAGCAAAATCCAGCAGCCACCTCTTTAATGAAGTATCTGCCTGTCCAAAAATCTATTAAGAAAGATGAATTATAGTTAGAAGCCTCATAGACTACCATTCCCTTTTTCTTATAGATGCATGCATAGAGACTCAACAGTGAAAACCAAATAAATGAAAACAACCTTTATTGAGAGGCATATTAATTCTAGTAAGAAATACTTGTGCATTTTTATTTTGACCTCAGTTCAAGAGTTGAAATCAGCACTTAACTATTTCTTCATATCCATCAAACTGTGTGATGCTGTTTCAATGCATAATTTCTTCATTAAAATATATGAATGAAAATGGATGGTTTACTTCTCTATTCTAGTATCATCAAAATTCAAATTGAGCATAATCCTCAGCATTTTCTGAAAAGAACCCGATCATAATACATAAAGTAACACAGGGTGTCCTGAGGAGATGCAGGTCACTTCAGAAACACCAAATGGAGATCTGTCTTGCATATGCAAACTTGCACTTTAGATCACTTTTCAAGGGCTCCTTCTAGTTGTTCTCAGGAAGCCAGAAGCAGACTCAACAGCAAACCACACATTAGTATATTCATTTTGAAAGAGGAAGACTCAGCATTATGACTGAAAGCATGCAGACTGCAGCATTATGCCCTCCCACCATGTCAATTCCCCAACTTGCTGGCTTCAAGTGCTGGGTTACTGCAAAGCTGGGGGAGGTTGCTAGAGCAGCATGGAAGCCTCAGGGATCTGGCCTAACAAGCAAGAGGACATCATGAGAACAAAGTCCCAAGCTTTGACTTTGCTTCTCAAATTCCAGTAGAGAATGTGTGAGCAGAATAACGAGCTACATTTTAACTAGTGAAGGCTGGTCTCAGGTTTTTCCCCCTCAAAATGGATTTGAGTTGCACTATTTGTTCCCGAGGCCAAAGAGAACTTTGTGTTACTTGGTGTTCCTCTAATCTCATGATCAGAGAAATGTCCTGGCTAAGACAGCATAGACAGCTCTGCCATTTATTTAGCAGTCACAGGACTTATTATATCCTTTAGCTTCTCTGGCTGTATCCTAAAAGGAGTCAGTCATCCATATGCAAAAGGACAATTTAAAAGCTGAAGTTCAAGAAAGAATCAACTTTCAAATTCCCATCTCAGWTGACCCTGATCAGGCAAGCAGCACACACAGGAGAGAGGGGCTAGTGACACACCTTCTCCCCAGCACTCCCAGCTGGCTGGTTYACAGTTCTCCCAGCTAGGATACACTGGCTGCTGTATAGGAAACTTGTATGTGTCCATGCAAACATAGGCAAACACCTGACCTTGCTTTGCAAATTCCACTCCATGAGTCAGATGCTAAAAGCGTGGCATGCAGATGCCAAGCCTCATTTTTGTGTTGTAGACTAGACTTAAATAACTTGTTCAGAGCAAAACAGTAAGTCATTAATCAAGACAGAATCAAGTCCCCTAGTCAGACTTTTGAATACTAGTATYTGCTGCCCAAAAGTCTTTTAATGCAACCAGTACTACCTTCCCCCCAGTTTCAGCTCTCTTTTAGAAAGAGATACACACATTTGGTAGCATGCCAATATAATACCCCAAGGTAATTTTAAGGGCTCAGTAGTTACTCCTACTCTGGCAGCACAAACCATGGAATCTCTTAAAAGCCTGCACTGGTCTGGACTCATGCCTGTAGACTTACCTTGTCAAACATTCTGTTCAACAGTCTTGGTACTACAGGAAATACAGTCGGCTGCAGTGCTTTTAGGTCATCCATTAGTAGTCTGATATCCCCTTGAAAGAATCCTATCCGAGCTCCATGGCACAGAACCACACACTGTCAGAAAAAAGTAAACACTCTGAAAACACAGGAGGTACAATGTGTTCCAGCTGTATATCTATGACAATCCTATGAACTGTAGACTGTGCAGGGTCCACCTTAAATCCTCTCAACTTCTGGACTAGTTTTGCAGCATTCTGACACTATAAAATGAGATTAGAAAGACCAAGTAGCAAGATATATGTCTGGCATACACAAGCCAGACTTTCAGTCTTAGCTGAAAAGTCTCTATCCAAAAAGAGCAGTTGGTCAAATAAAGCAATGCCAGTAACTCRAGAGTTAGCAAAAGACTGAAAAGCAGAACTTCTCAATTTGAAATATTTAACAAGGTTATTTAAAAGTAGTAAACTTCTGTTTGTCCCTTGCTATATATTAAGAAATTCTGTATTTATAGTCAGCACATGCTATTTACTAGTCCAGTGGGGATTTCTGCCTTATGCTACTTCATTTTCATTCCTTGCACTCTGGTCTTCCTTCTCATTTCACAGGACTGATGCAAGCAGAGGACTTGTTAGGTGATCAAGATGCTCTTTAGAAGATTCTAGAAGAGTCACAGCTATTTCTGCATCACTTCAGACCTACACAAAGAAGGCAGACTTAATCCTGTTGTGTTCTATATTCTGTCTAGAAGCTAGAAATCTAGAAGCTTCACCACCTACCCTACACCCCCTTTTTTTTCATACTTTTTTGGACATCTTTTTAACATCTCTACTCTCCTTGTGTTTACACATACTTTTTTTAATACCTCCTTTTATTTCTCCTGCTTCCTCCGTAACACCTACTCCTTCATTCCCCACTATCCATCCTCTTGTTTGCTGCATGAGACACGCTAAAGTGTCACTTCCCTCTCCACCTGTGTTTTGCCAGCATTTGCTAAAAACAGCAGATCTCTCAGACCAGCTGGACTGCACAGGAACTGCCTTTACTAGGYGGGAACATATTTGTAAAGTCGTGTTCATTGACCCACCAGCTTCCATATGAAGTCAAAACCAAGGAAACATCAATTTTTACAAGRGAACTCTAAAGACTGCTTCTCACAGAGCCTGTGTTCATGTCTACCCCAAACAGTAAGAAATCTTTTCTCCTTCCTACCAAAAATTTTCTTGCTTAATCTCCTTATGGTAAATATACCACCTATTTTGTACAGCCTTCGAACAGCAGAGAAATACTGCAACCCAAACATTTTCTTTTAATTTTATCCTTTAAAACACAAGTTCCAATCCTGTTTCTACTGCATAATTAAGAGCAGAGCTGTTACCTGCAGAGCTTGTATGTTCTGGTGCAAGACAGGGGTGTAAAACAGACACTAAGGTATAACTGATATCAAGGTTACCAGGAGAAAAAGTGCTAAAAGCCCAGGGGCACCTGTACACCTCAGTTATGTCCTATTCCCAAACTTCATAACATATATATATGACACACACCTATGAATATATACATTTTTTTATGTATATATACACACTTTCAGTAGAAAAYTTAGGATTCCTAATGGAAATCATAGGACAATTTCTGGCTCCCTGTGCCTTTTCATGTTTGCATGGATGCTGTTTATTTCCCTATATAAACCTTCAACATATGTATTTGCAATCTCACCTGAGGAAGAGGTGTTAATTCAACCTCAATAAGTGCAATAATTAATACCTGTGCCTCTGCAGTATATAAGAAGTTCAAGGGAATTGCATCTATTCAGTAATACATAGCACTCAACCAYAGGTCCAGAAGTCCTCAAGACTGCCAGTATTAAGACAACCTCAGCCCTTTCATTCTCAAAAATTAAGTCCCAGATTTTGCTATATGGTAAGACGAGTGATCCAAGAGAACTTAAAAGTTTGTCAYTGAAATGGCATTAAAACCCACTTCCGTTTCCTGGAAGAGAATTCCATTGAAACAAAATCCCTTCCTCTTCACTGAAACATCTTGGAAGCAATGTTAAGTTTAACCAACTTAAAATTAGTTTTGTGTAAGCAAATAGGATGCATCATTATAAAATAATGAAGTGAATAAAATTTTGAAGTTTGCAGAATACAGAATGGCATGGATTTTTAACAATGCACTAATTATACTGGAGGGAATTTCTAGGCAGTGTACATGTGCTAAGGGATTCTCTCATGTTCTAGTAAACCAGTTTCTTATTAACCCTAGCTCTAAGGTTAATGGTTACATTTTGGCATGAAAACCAATTGTCTAGTGCTCACTAGATGCTGTTTATGGGACACTGCTTTCCTGAATCTTATTTCAAGCTTTCATACACATTTGCAAGAGTCAAGAAGAAAGAGCATGTATCACCCGGATCCAAGAGACATGCATCCTGTAAAAGTAAGATTCTCAGTAATTCAGTACAACAAACAGATGCTTACCTCAACAATTCTCTCAAACATATGAGCCAGGGGTAGGAATGATATCAGAACATCATCAGAGGAAGGCATAAATGTTTTCTGTAAGTGTTAGCAAAAGTTTAATTCTCATTGATTCTCTATTTTGCCTAAGTTAAACATAACAGTGAAATCTCGCATCTAAACTCTAACATGCAGCCCCTGCTTTCRTTTGGTTTGTAATTGCATTGTCTTTCTTTCATTAAACAGATTATAGCAATGACTTTCCAGCATGAGTAAAGACACACAGCCAAAACAATAATCTTTTAGAGCTGAGTACAGTGATCAGATTATTACAATTTATCATTCATAGGTCTCTGAAAAGAAATACATTCTGATAGAAACCACAGAGAGTTCCATTACATATATTGGGAGGGCAGGGGGACAAAAAAGATTAAAATACTATTGGTTTAAAAAGATACACTTTCATCTTAGATTAGGAAGTTTGTTTATCCAATTTACCCTAAGGTTGGTATCAAAATTGCCACACGAGCTAATTGTGAGACCAGCTGCTTAATTTAAAAACAGTTCTCCTTGCACTAATGAGAAACACTATAAGCCCATGGCAGAATGTAACGCACATTCACATCTGGATCATTATAACACTTCGCTTACATCAGAACAGATTGTAAATCTGTCAGTTTCTTGACCCTGACAGAATAAACCAGTCAACATCGACTTCTGACTAGCAGGCACAGAGTGCTGTCAAGTTACATTTTCACTTGGATCTTACTAAAACTTAAGACCAAAGTTGGAGATTTCAATGTTTGTTTTACTCATGAGATTATTTCCCTTCATGCAAGTCAACCATGTTTATCTTTGCAGTTTACCTCTGTAGTTTTCACAAAAGCTGAAGCATTGCTGACTATGTTTTGATGAGTGATCATAGCTCCTTTAGGGTTTCCTAAGGAAGAAGGACATCAGGCTTCAACACAGAAATTTAGATCCTTAAAGTTAAGCTAGCAGTGGCAAAACTAATGTGATGGCATTCTTTGATATTAATACATTTCTTTGTGTATCAATTAAACAAAAGCTGAAAACTTACACTGTCAAGAACAGCTGGCAACAGTTAAGTAGTAAGTTTGTCATGAAGTCTTAGAATTTTTTAAGGAGACCAAAGCCTTGAGAAATTGTCATGGTTTTGGATAAGTTTCTCATTCAAAATTCAGCTCTTCTCTGAAGATGCAGCTATCAAACCCAGATTAATTTCTGTTCTCACATCTGTTTTAAAAATGTAGCTTGTTGCTGTATTCTTTCCTTATGCTGCATGCCTGTGTTGGGTATTAACTCACAAATGTCAAGTCAGTGACAGTCTGTTTTGGTCTTACAGCAAGGTTGCTTAGAGCTATGGAACAATTTTGCTAATACAGTACAAGACAGACTACGATAGAATTGATAGTCTGAAGTCTGATGCACAGCCCGTGTTATTATATAAACACAGGTTCAGCATTTAATTTATTCCCAAGCCCAAAAAAGTAACACCTCCACCCCCTAATACTGCAACTCTGTATTGATCAATGGGAAAAAAAATAAAATCAAAGGGAACCTTACCATAACACTACCCCAGCTACTACTTGCCAAAAAGGTGCAGCAGCAGGGGGAAGTCTTGGAAAAGAAAAAAGTAGGAGGGCTTCTGAATTAATTTTGCACATACAGAATAATAAATTCTACATAATGTAATGAGGTGTACCTGTTGTTCCACTGGTGAAACAGATGACTGCTAGATCTTCTGGCTTTGGAGGCTATGAGAGTTAAGAAAGTATTAGTATGGTTAGGATAGCAAGGAAAAATATTTTCCTGGACAAAACATCAGGATACTAGTGTTACTTTTGAGCTATGGGAGATAGGGAGATTTGCTAGTTTGATCTAAAGAATGCTAACCAGCTTCAGATTGTCACTTGAACTAATTTCACACTTACCATAGGTTTTTGCCTGTGTGCTCTTCCGAGTTCCTACAGAAAAGAGACGATAGAGAGAGTTTAGACCTAAGCATGTAACTTTCTTGCTTCAAATTTATCAAACATTACTAAACGCCATAATACTTCATTATTTAGACTGACTGTTAGGGCATTCAAACTTGTTTAGCAACCCAATGCTAATGAATGGCATCCTGTCTGTGGCTGGAGGGTGGGAACTAGATGATTTTTAAGGTTCCTTCCAACCCAAACCATTCTGTGATTCTATGATTATTAGAAGAGCAACAAAGGCTCTAAAGGACATTTAAAAACATATAGAATAACTACTGTGTTCTACAAACAAAAGTGGTAACTTCTCTTAAACTCATGGGGGTTTTTTCCAGCTAGTAAACCAGAAGTCACTCACTAAGGAAGCTCAAGGTTAAACAGTATTATGACAAGACACAGACAATCAATCCTATACCTCATGCAGAAGATCTGTCACTAACAATTGTTGAATAAATGAAGCAAGATGTATCTCAGCAAGCACCTTGCACCACCACTGCTTGTGAGAAGGAAGACCATTCCAGTGTTGGTTTGTACTCCTTTCATACAGGAAGCCCTTCTCCCTCCTTAAGGTACCTTAAGACCTGACCATTAACATTAGGGTTCTTTAGGCAGAAGGGAAAGGATACCAAAATGCAAAACAATCTTTTACCATGAAGGATATAATGAATAAGAGGAAATATTTGCAAGCTGATGTTCAGTATCTATGAGCTTTAAAGTTTCAAGCCAAGACTTATTACTGTTACACCTATTTAAGACTAGAAACAATACCAGCATAAGGATTTATGCAAGTTAAAGAGGACCTTCTGTTAAGTGTAGCTTTGGAAGAACCCTTTGAGGACAGACACATCAACTTCACCACTGCCTCTACATTCCAAGTACACTTGGAATAATAGCACTGTGCATTCCTTTATGAGCCCTAGACTTCCTTTAATATTGATGTACCTCTTAGATTTACCCAAGGAGGTTTAAGACAAAASGAATGTCTAGAAGCACAGTTAACATTCCCATACCTGTAGGCTTGCCTTTTTGAAAGGGTGCATTATGCAAAGATTTGCCACTATGGCAACACAGCTGTCTGCTCAAAAGAGCACCTGCATTTCAAGTACCACCATAAGCTCAATACCTCCCTACAACCTGCTGTGAGTAAAACCTGGTATTTACTGAATATACAGCTAAGATCTCCAGACACTTCTTTCGATCTCTTAGAACAAAACTCCACCATCTCTTCCTATTAAAGAGCTATTTATTCACAGTTATTCAGCTACAAGTAACCACATGATACATACAGATACTGGGCACCAGAAACTAAGTTTATGGCATCAAGGGGATACACAGACAAACTGTTCACACAACCCATGAAGAGCTGAGCAATAAGCTCAAGTCAGAAATCCACAAAACAACTACTTAAAGCTAGAAATAGTCATGCTATTCTAATCTAAGCTCCTAAACAGTTCATAGTTACCTTTCAGGAGACACAAAGTCTCTAGTCCCTTAAAAAACAAGTGACAAAACTTATTCCTATTCACTAAAGCACTATTAGAAATATTAAAGTTTGCCTCTAACTTATCTTCAGAGATTTAAACAAAAAGCTCTTGGAGCACCTATTACTTAACAACACTTGATGTTTGCATTAATGCAGGAAGAGCTACAAAGTACTGCTGAAAGTCACTACTTAACTATAAACTTCTAATGTAAAGACAACATTCACCCCCAGTTTTGTTTTTCCATAGGTAAAAGATCCAGTGGAAAGCATCTTCCTCTGTCAAAAACTGCAGTTCAACTCAAGGAAAGAAGCTCTTTTTCCAAGTTTAACCCAACCCTTTGGCCAGTGAGCTATTAGTCACTTAACTCTAGCTCCATTTCATGTTTTTAGCCCCATTTTAACCTGGCACTATTACTGAGGCCAGTTAGCTACGACATAGTCAATCTTCTTTTGAAATAAGACATGCTGACCGGTGTGTATCTTTACCAGAAGGTGGCCCTATTAACACAGCTGTCTTAACTGCTATGAAAACAAGTTCAGTGAAATGAGGCATTTCACACCAGCTACTGACACCTGCACAAGACAAACAGTTATCTGGAGATACTCAAAGCCTAGTGAGCCAAGCCTTCACCAGAACTGCAGCTGAAACCAAGCTAAACCCAGTTTCATAATCTCACAGGAAAGATGTACTTCATGCAATTCAATCCTGGGACAGCTTTCTTCAAATGAGTGAAGTTATGAAATAAACTTGCATAAGAGATCTATGCAGACAAAATAAACTACAGGCAAAACCAAGACCTGGACATCAGGTGATTAATCAAAACAGTTTCTACTTCCAAAACCTGGAAGTCTCATTCCCCTTTATCACCATAACCTTATCCTGTAAGAAGTCTACTGACATTTTCCTTCTCTCCCAGAAAACATCTTGCAGATTCAGCATACAGGGAAAAATGCCATCTTTCGCAAGACCAAAACCTACACAGGCTTTTCTTGAAGTAAGTATTTCTGAAATATTAGTCACAGTATATAATTATCATGTTATGCTTCACATGGGCAAGCCTTAACACTCAGATCTAGTGTTCAGTCTTAGACTATGTTAATAAGCTTTCATTCTGTCATCTTGGCATATCCACTTTTATACTTCGAGCATTGTGAAATAGTATTAGCAAGTTTGTTTTCCTCCTATTATATTTTATATTTGTGTAAACTTCAATCCAAGAGATAGCTATATATTTTGAAACTAGTCCACCACAAATAAATGGGATGAAAGCAGTTAAGCATTCTTACCTCTATTTCTCTCATGCTGAAGACTTCCACACCACACTTTCTGCCACGTTCCACAAGATCCACACCAAAAGACTCCATGATAATAATGGTGTTGAGTATTGGAGTTTCTCCCTTTTCCACACTGGTTAGCAGAAGTTTGGCCTTGTCAGGTTTGTCACAGAAAACCAATGACAAGTCGGCTGATGAAAAAGAACTATATTATCAATATGACAAGTTGAGTTTAGACTAGATCCATACATACTTCAGTATGTTGCAATGGAAGACTTCCTGAAGAAGGCTACAGTTCTGCCCTCAGTCAGCTCTCTCACGGTATTTTCAGTTGCTGAACTACTGAAAGTGCCCTACCTTTGTTCACAATGTATGTAATAGCTTCAGCTCCCAGGGTATCATAGAGTGGCACCACCACCATGGAGAATGTATAGCATCCCTGTTCAATGATGACCCACTGCAGAAAAAGAAGAGATGAAAGTCACTATGTTTGCTTATTGTAACAGACCTCCAAGAAAGATTCATATTTAAATCCTAACAAGGAAGCTAACAGGACACAGTTCCTTTGGACAAGTCTTTCTAAAAAACAAGTAGCAGTTTGTATCATTTTTTACTTTGAAGACCTACTCAATTTTTATCTGCGGAAGGAGGAAAAAAAAGCCAAATAATAAGGAACTACAGGAAAAAATCCAATCCAATAAAATTCAATTCTATCCCTAAAAAGTAATATTAAGTACTTTTGAAAAAAAGCAGTTAACATTAACTGTCTCCTCAGTTTACCTACTAAGAGAGACTTTGAGCAAGAGTACAGTATTTTTTATTGGTTTTAGTTTACTGAGGTAGATAAAGCTTTCAATATTCTATATTACYGTGAATCAGTGAAGGACTCGCTTATGTCTTGACACACGTTAAATTTATACACACACATTACTTTTACCCCTACATTATCTGCAACTCACTTGATGGTCAGACATGCAACATATGCAATTAAATCAGAAGTCCTTTGGAGAGCCAGCCACAGAAAGTTTCTCAACATTCCTCAACACTAACCATTCTTCTTCATAAGAATCTAATATGAAGACTTCCATTAAAAAAATGCAATTACATTCCTGCAAGCTGCAATAAGAAGGATTTGGCTRCTAACAAGTACAGTATTCGATAAACATAATGAATATTGCAGCCTTATTATGTGTTATGTGAGCTGGCAAAGCTTTACAGCCAGCCTATTTTCATCTAAAGTACCGTCAAGGTAAGATGGTAATGCAATTCTTTTTTCTGATAGTTACTATTTGGTATAGTTTGTAATCAACTAGCTACATCAAAACACAGAATAGCAACTCCTCAAATGGGAGCCTCCAGACACAGGAAGAGGTCAGTGGAACCGACACATTTCTGACTTTCCCATCAAAGAGTGACAAAAATTCTCAGTACCTTTAGTCAGTCCCAATGACAGGAACAAAACAGCATGAATCTTTAAAAGTTACCAGAACTAACAATTCAACAAAGATTGCACTAACAAGGGTGCTTGTTTCCTTTYCTCACCCCCAAACTGTCACACTTTCCAGTGTTTTTGCAGGACTAGCCAGCTACCTCACCCCAATATGATGACAAGTTTAAACATAATTCAGCTGATTATTCCATAAAATATCTAATATAGTGACAATGTTAAAGCTGCCAAATTTCAGTTCTACCAACTGTTTATTAGAAGCCAGGTTCCCAAAGTACTCTACTGATTGAGACAGCCTTAAACACCAGAAATTTTTCTGACAGCATACATGCCATAGGCAAGTTGTACACCTCTTGTCCAAAAAGATTTCTTATGAAACTAGTACAGAAACTAGTACAAGGCCAGCTAACAGGTAACTAGACTTTCATGAAGACACCAGACATATTGGTAAGTCTAAGAAGGCACAGCTATACTAGCCATGAAAGAGTCCACTGAATAGTTCTTCCTAAACAGCCTCCTCCAGCACATGTAACAAGAGGTCAGCTGTACTGCTGTTCACCAGCCAGAAGTTTAGGAGTTATTTTAATAGGGTGGGGGGGTCTAATACACCAAGACTTCAGAAGCTGCACACAGTGATAAAACCTTCCTGTTGCAGCCTTCAACAACTCTTGCACATAATCATTCTCAATGGTACAACCAGTACCTTTATTTTCTGGGCTACCAAGACTTTTTTTTTCCATTTTGCTTCTAAAATTAAGAATAATTACAAATATCAAACCTTGACACTTGAGTTTTCTCTCAAAGCCCAAGCAAGCAACTAATACTGAATACAGACAGTCAGACTTCCAGTTTCTTTTCTGACATGGCTCTGATCTTCTATTAGGGGAAACTACATTTCATTGTTGTGATTTTTCTCAATCCAAAACGAAACTTCCTCACTTCCAGAAGAGATGACTGGTTTCCAGGAACTCAAAGAGAAAGTAATAGTTCTATTTACAAATCCAAGTTTGGTTTTTTCAGTGAATTTTTAAGCAACTAAGATGCTAGGATTTTCCACATTAGGGGATTTCCCCAGGAGTTGTTCCCTGAAATGACAAATGTGAATCATGTCACACAAAAAAACCTTCACTTATTCTGCTGTCTGGATCAGTGATTATGTTTGGGATGTCACAACACCCATCCAGTAGTTTTGAGCAGGGAAAATCCCAGATTTAAAATTGCTGGTTTGAACAAGTCTTTTCAGCTCATTCCTGACCTAAATCAAAGCAATGCAACTCAAGCATTTTATCTCTGTGATCCAAGAGCAAACCACGCTTCCATGCTCCCCTCCAGAAAATTCACTAACCCAGCAGAGACTTTGCACCCAAAGATGTACAGAGAAACAATTCAAACTGGCACAACAAAAACATCTGTCTCCCTTTTTTACTTCCAGTTCATCATGTTATATGCACAGGAAACTGAACTGTAGAGTCTGTAACTCCATGCTATTTAGCAGCGTCCTAGTTGAATATATTCCAGCCTTTTTTATTACAGAAATAAGTCTACAGCTGTTAGAAATAGAATTCCAGCGGGAAAATCCAAGAGCTCAGGGTTTTCTTGGGGTGTAGGTTGAGAGCAGAAGGAAGCCAAAGTCACTTGTCACACAGCTTGCATTTTAATCACAGGAGACTGAGACACTAATAGAACTTCTAACCCTCTCAGCACCGTAGATGTCCCTTGATAATGGCAACCAGCTGGAAGTGTTTAATCAAGAGGGACAGCATCCTTTTGACAAAGGGTAAGAACCAGTCCCGTCTTAATATAAGTTTGGATTAGACTAGCTTAATGCAGCAAGTACTAGCTCAAGCTACGTTAGAGAAATTCAGTCCTATTAAACAGATTCAATAAACAAGTCCAGAGAATACATACTTACTGAGTATTTCATAATATTTCAAAAAGGGCAACCTAGAACCACTTCTGGGTTTAAATGGATAGGCACTATCAATCTCAATATCCCCATAGTTCTCAGGTGATCTTCTTTAATTACATCACTTTCAGTCCTTCTACCTATTTTTATTAAGTTAATTTCCAATTTTTGCCTTCATCAGCAGTTTTCCCTCCCAGAATCTTTGTGCCCAGGGCCCCTGGCAGAGACAGTCATCACCTTAAGCCATCTTCTATTTGTCCAAATATTTAATCACTGAGTGTTCCTTTCTGTTTTAAAGGGTTTAAACACCTCCTTGTGACTTCCAGTCACTTTCAGCTACCTTATTCTCCAATGTTACTTTTTAAGAGAAACCAAGTAGAGTTTACATTCACTAAGAACTACATTTGCTTCCCATTAAAGGAGCCACCTCTGTAATCTGGAAATAGAAGATAATTAGTTAAGTTCATAATTCCCTGATTCTCCTTCTGCTCTCCAGTCTTCTGCATTTAGCTCTGGGAGCTAAAAACAAAAAACCAAAACAATATAAGACACAAACTGTTGTGTCAACTACCAGTTTTGGTTCTTAGCTAAAAGATGCCATGTCTATGGCTCATGGGTCTACAATGTCAGCCTTCAGGCTTTTCCCAACACCAAACGAGCTCTCAGTAGGAAAGTTCAATACACTGCCAATAGATAAAGGAGCGGGCCATTTCAGCAACAGTCAGACCACAAATACACAAAATGTCAATTAAATTACCTCAGGTCTGTTTTGTGAAAAGATTCCTATATACTGAATGTGAGATGGTTTGAAGCCTCGGTGGAGTAATGCAGAGCCCACATACTCAGCTCTGTCTGAAACCTGGAGGGGGAAAAAAAAAGCAAAGAAAAATAAAAGTAAGCTCATAATTGCAAACTCTCCTCAACAATTATTAATTGTTATGAATGAGGCAGAAGTTTTCTTGGCTACTTTCGATGCCCTCTATGACTTTGATAACCTAAACATTGTCGTTTCTACACTCAATATGCAGTGTAGTTTCTTGCACTCAATATGCAGYAGAAGAGACACTTGATCCAGTCAGACTTGAAAGTGTGAAGTGTAAGTTTAAAAGTTAAGCACACATACACAGAAAAGGCTGTTTTGCAGTATCTGTGTTAAACCCAAGAAATGACCCTGGAATCATTCAACACTATATTTCTGCTTAATCACAAGCACTAGATATGCCATCCTTCTGCTTCATTCAATGCCTATGAGAATAGCATTTCTCCCTTCAAAAAGCAGGAGAACAAAAAGGCAAAACCCAGCTAGTTCTATAAACAAAGCCTGGGAAGGCAATTTTCTAAATTCGTTCCATATAGCACATGACTTGAAACATGTTAGTCACATGACTCCAATCGCAAAGCTTTAATAAAACAGAAGTTGCCCCCAACAAGTTCCCAGCAAAGTCACCTTGGGAAAAAAGTGAGGTCTGCTACACACAGGTGGTGTTTAATGACCTCAACAGTATGCAGTGGGCAAGGTTTATGTAAATTTGAAAACCAACTGATTAAATCAGGAACAACCTAAGATTGCACAGCTGGTAATGGAGATTTGCATACAGATATTTTCAGGGATCAAAAAGCAGCATGCTGCTAGTTAGAAGCATATCTTTTAGCACCCTATACAACCATCATTCAGCACTATGGAGACAAGTTGTCAGCAAGCCCAAACACCTGTAGATAGAACTTCTAGTGTAAAGTAAGCCTCTTAGAAGCAAGCACCTAAAGTCGTAACAATTTGAGTCCCTGAACACTACTTCAAAGCTGCAGCTCCTCAGAGGCAGTGCCCAAGTTCTAAACAATTCAGCATTGAGATGCTAAGGGCTGCCAAGGCAACAGTTGATATCAGAGTTTTTTTGGGTTAACAAACCAAGTGCAGAAGATGCTCTTCTTTTCTCTCCCTTGCACATATTTAAGGCTGTTCCTTTAAGACACTGTAATAGGAACTAGAACCCTTCTGCAATATTCTGCTACTACTTTAAAACATCCATAAATAATTCAGATTTGTTATATCACATTACTGGATGTTGTATCAATGCTTTCAGCAAGCAAAAGCAGGTCTAGCACCAACTCAGAGAGGCTACTTACCTCTTTATAGGAGATCCACTCATATGGCTGGTTTGGTTTTCTAACCCCTAGACATGGACCATTATCTAAAAAAGAAAAAAGTTACTCAAAATTTAACCCCAACTCCTCTGTCCTGACACCACTCTGGGTGCTAAGCCTCCAGATTCTCTGCAGATACCTTCAGATGACAAATGGRTTTTTTTCAGGGGTGCAGGGAAGAAAGCTGGGAAAGAATAGCAGCAACAAGACTAGTATAGGGCAAGGAACACAGCACTGACTTTATTCACACAACTACTTCACAAGAGATCAGTTAAATTTGTCTTCAAGAAAACTCACATCCAATGCATTCATCATATTGCTAGATAGAGATCCCCTATGTCCAGCTGCATTTCAAAAGAGCTCAAATATGCAGTTCTTGACATATTGAAAGTATTATCTTTAATTTTAGACTTACTTGATACTTGTAAACCCCTCTGGAAAATTTCATAAACTGTTCTCACATCATCATAGTAGTACATCATCAGTTCATCACTGTTAAGAAGAGAGGACCTTCGAGCATGCTCACCGCCCTAAGAAAATCAATTAGAAAGCTTAGACACACTTGTTGGCTATAAATGAACAGAAATTTCTTGAAGGAATATTCTTGAGAAAACTTGAGAGATATGCAAAGTTTTCCAGGACATTGTTTCAAGAGTCAGACTGCTCCCTACATTACCAAAAGCCTGTCAGGCAAAAATCTTATTCCTCAGCTATCTGTGATAGCACAGAACAAATGAGAATAGTAAGGACTGTCAAAGGGCATTTTGTCAGACACACTTTTTCTTAAGAAATCTTTTACTCTATTAGTGCAGTATATAGCATAATTAATTTCATCAAGTTTTCTAAATCCAGCCTCAGAGCTCTCCAGACAGAATATTAATGCTGCAATCCTGATCTACTTTTCTAATTAAGGTTACAGAACATAATCACACTTCAATCTATAGCCTCAAACCCTAAATGACTTTAAGCATGGTCACCAACACCCTAAACAAGTGTTTTTGTAAGCAAAATATTCTGTTTTAGATAAAAATAGAGTCCTTTAATCCAACTTAAAGTTCCATCTTACAAAAAAAGGTTTCCTCCTGATTTATTTAAATGCAGTCAAGACACACTATCTTGAGAATGAAAATCATCATTTCTCAGCTGGTGAGTTATTTACATGAGCTACAATTAGAAGTCAGTACAAGAATTTAATAGTTCAGTTTTAACACTGCCTTTTTAGAGTGACAGATTAAATAATCTCATTTTATAGCTATCTATAGCAATCAAGTTGCACAAATTGCAGTTACGCAATTAGTACTGGGCCACAGTTATTAATTAGTCTTGTTATGATGACAAACACCTACAAGAAAGTTCTTATCAGGAAGAGCCCAGCTGGTTAAACAGAGGGTCTTGAGCAAACACAGCATAAGATTTTCTCTCTATCAGTGTAGTCAATTTCTGGCTCTTTCATAAAGTCAAACCCTAGGCAATTCAGGCACAGATTTAGTCTAGCATCCACAGCTAAAACCTGTTCATATGTAGTCACAGGTTCTTCTGGTTTCTTTTCCTGTTTTCAAAGTATCCTAGAGGACCAGACATGACCTGTTCATGTATAAGCTATATAAATACAGATTTATCTGCAGAAGATATTGTATTGTCCGTGTCTACAGAAATGAGCTAGCACATTAAAGGGACAGACAGGAAAAAAATATTTTTACACTAAAACAAGTCTAACTTGTTTTAGCAAAACACTATGAGTAATGCAGTGCTTGCCACTCCTTTGACAGTAAGAAGAAATGTACACTGTGAATATGACCCAGAACAAGTTAATGAGTGGCTTACCTCTAAAAATTCGTACCATTAGAAATTCAAGAGTATACTTGCTGTCAGACCAGCATCTACTCTACAGGAAATTAACAGATCACTAGTACATGTCTCTGCCTGGAAAGAAAAGCAAGGCTGCTTGCTTTATTGCACTGGTTTCTCAGATCTTGGATAATTAAGGTTATCTTCTAGATTTTCCCAGTTTTGCCACTCTGGAACGAATCTGAGAAAGATCACACAATGTAGTTTGTTACCAYGGCCATAGGCAACATCAAGTGCAATGTATCACATGTACCATGTCTGATGCGCTGTAATTCCTACATCAGGTGAAATACAATATCCTAAGCCATTCCTCAGCAAGAGTCAAGAAGTATTTTTTTCTCCTCATGTGGGCTACTACTGTTTTGTTTACATGTCCCATTACACAGCACCACAAAAGCAATTTTTTTTCAGTGCCTGAGGCACTAAGGAAATTTGAAGATGAGAATTATCAGACAGCACACTGCTTTGATACAGGACTGATAGCACTGTCTGTCTGTAAAAGAAGAAACTCTACAACAGACTACTATTGAAAAGATCCCATCTGTTCTTATGGGTTTTCAGTAAGGGGAAACATAAGCAACGTACAGTTTTGCTTACTTTGTTCTTTTTCCCATAGAAAAGTGGAATTAACTGGATTTTCAACAGTCTTAGAATAAGAGTTTTTCTGAAAAACACCCAGGTCCTTGTGTGAAGACCATAAGGAGTTCAGTGCTATTGATGTAGTGAAATACTTCCACAGATGTTGAAGGTCAAACTGGGAGCATAAGGCAAGGTCTAAGTTAACTCTTCTACTAAGCAACAGAATTGGTCTACATTTTGCTTGAGAGCAGCAAGAACTACTATTTTAGGAGCTTGTTCAAATAGTCCTTATCCAAAATGTTTGTGCAGTATCAGGGAAAGTTCTGTTTGCAGCAAACTTGTTTAAAAAAATCACTGGTCATTACAACCACCATCTATCTGAATCTCAGGACTGGAATGTTTGGCTGACTTCACACAAGTTAGTTGCATGGCATCTAATAGATCTGTCCAGTAAAAAGATAAGCAGTCAAAATGGTTGTCAGTTTTAACAAAGTATTCTAAAGTAGCCATGCAATAACGTCTCATTAATGCGAGAACAGTTTCTAGTTACTTGTGTAAACCAGTTCTTGCAGCAGCTCAGGGACTTGCAGGAAATTAACCCATTACACATCAAGTGCTGGTCATTAAGTAAAACCTTGGCATTGGTACAAAAATAGCAGCAGCTGAAGGAAACATTTATTCTACAATAGAGCATATATTACTCTATCAATGCCTATTCAGGTCATACAAGATAACTGCTTTTGTTCAAGCCACAGGTTTGCTTCTTGTTGACAAAGGCTGTTTAGGATTAGCTGTAATGTCAAAACACTGTAGACTCCATCATGCCTCAGAGACAAGAGAAATTTCCCTTTACCTGAGAGGGAAAGTATAGTAGCAAGTGGTGCTTAGGTCACCAACATAGTTTTTCTGATTAGCAAGTAGCATAAACCAGAGTTTTACAACCAGCCATATAATTTTGAGCATGCTAATCCCTAGGTAAGCATTCAGCACCTAAAACTGAACATTCATAGGGAGACAAGCACATGTCTAATCAAGTGATTCTTGACACAGCATGCTAGAATTCTGGTAATGTATCAGAAGAATGTAAGAATGTGTAAAAAGTTTTCAAGAGTTGAATACATCTCTGCATATTTTAATGTCTTTTCTTAAGGGAACAAAAAAGTCAGTCAAATCCAAACTCTTGCTCCTAGAAAATACTGACATCCTAGTATTTATTTCTATCCTATTCTTCTACATGCTTTAGCATAAGTTGGGACAGACAGAAGTTTCTTAAGGAAGATTTAATATATTTGACAGCCATACACCTGCACTCAAAATCAATAGCCAGAGTTATTCACCTGTCAGTCACCAGTGGAAAGAAAGAGCAATCTACAAGCAGACAGATCCAGATGTGAATGACACATCCCAGGAAGTATTTAAGGCCAGGCTGATAGGGACTCTGAGCAACCTGGTCTAGTGGAAGGTGTCCCTGCCACTTCAGTAACTCTTTGCACCCATATTCAACGAAGCGTGCACTCTATGCTCATCCAGTGATGGTTAAAATGGCTCACAGGGTGCTGGCCTACCAAGTCAAAGTTTTCCAGAGATGGGAAGTGACCTGGGAACAACAGTATATAGGATCCTTTATTTCCCCCATGAAGTTATGAAGATATGTTATCAGAACATGTAGAAACCCTACTCCAGTCAATGACTTAACTGTGTTAGAGGCCAAGGAAGTAAATCACAAGTAAGAATTCTGTAAAGTATTATTTCTAGTTCAAATTTCTTACTGTTAATGAACAGGTAAATTAGATAACAAAATGATAGTGAAGAGGCATTGCCCTGCGCCATGTCTTTTTTGGAGCAACTCCTCAGACCTTTTAATATTGTATTGCTTAGGCAGAAAAAAAATGTTAAGACCTAATTTGAGAGCAGTATTTGATTTTTTTTTCCTGTAGAAGTGACAATCCATCTTAACACACACATAAGGAAACAGAGCATGTGAAGTTGAATTCTAAGCAAAATGTAGTGAAAACCTCAATCCCCAGCACTGTATTAAACTCTTGTCACTGTTATAAGAGTACCAATTCCAACAGACACTTGAAACTTGATTCAAAACATACATTTTCGTTTGATTACAGTTTACAACATTAATAATGGTTCAGATACAGCCCTTAATGTAAACAAAATTGGATAGACCTTGCTCATTTTAACATTTTCTCTAAGTTTGAGCTCTTTTATCACTAAGACATGCTAACACTCAGGTGTTTTTCATTTAAGTCTCACTATTACTAAGTCTTCCTATTAAAGTGTATTTTGTAAAGATGCATTGAAAAATAATGCTGTTATACCGATCTTGCTCTGATCAGAGAGCCAATGTTAATTAGTATAATTGGATCAATGATGCATTAAGCAGCTTAGTGAAGGCTCATACCACCAAACAACGATCTCAATCTCAGAATCCAGCAGTGACAAGTAGTTTGGCTTGAAGAAGTAAAGGCAGTGAACCGAGACTGCTGTCAAGAGTCTCAAGCAAATAAGCACTTGTCACAGGGTTTTTAGACAGTTAAAAGCTACTGTTTTACCATCTTATAATGCAATCCCCCACCAAAATCTGCTGAAGTCTATACTGACTAGTGAGGCCCTTCACAGCTGGAAAACTTCCCCTGCTAGTTTATTCCAGCAACCAAGATGTGCTGGTTTAGAAGACTATTTTACTCATTGTCTACACGACTGCTGTCAGGATTGGAAAAGCTCACTAAGAGAAGTAAGACCTAACTTCTAGTCCTTACTCTACACATATTGCTTGGAAAGAGGTATTTTTGGCAGTTATCACATTGCAAAAGCATATTTTGGTTTCTCTTTTGTGTACTTCTAGTAGCAGGCCACTATTTGCTATAGTAACACGATGTGTCAGTAAGCTCACTGTACGTCATACTGAGAAGATTAGGAAATAAACTTCTGAATGGAGGGGCCAACTAATGTGTCATTCTTCAACCTCAATATTACAAAACATTGAAAAAGGTGCCCAATTTGAAGCTATGACAGGAGTTCATGAAGTTCTAAAGTTCATGAAGGTGACCTACTGTAAATTACAAACTGCTCTGCCACATTTGTTTACATCAGTTTGTACTCACATCTGCTCGTAAGCATAAGAGTCATGTTAATTCATTTGATACAGGACAACCAGATGCAGTCTATCCACGCAGAATGTACTGTAAAGGGAGACTTCAGTTCCAAATATATACATAAAAAAATCTATAGTGCTAGTTTCTGACTATCATGAGAAAGGCCAAGAAGCTGTCAGCTTTACAATCCTACATTTTACAAGTATSTCCCTTGAAGATCACAACCTTCCAAAACTTTCTCCTTCCTTCAAAAGGAGAAATCACCTTGTCCGTCCTGAAGAAAAAGAGGCACTCTTGACAGAGTAAGTATTTGACTCTAGTGAGCAGGAGAACAATACAAATGCAACTCCCAGAAACACCAGCTTTGCAATCAGTTGTCTGTATTTGCTTACAAATCAATGGTTTCTCCCAGACTCTTTCCATATTTGACTTCACTTTTAAAAAGCCACCACCTAACAGTAACTCTGCTTCTAAAAAGCAGAAGACAAAAGCTAAGCTAACATATCCAGAGTTTGGCAGGTGGTTGTTTTAATTTCAACTTACTCTATGGCTGGGATCTCTTGGCAGACTAATATTTCTTTCCACAGATCGTCTGAGGACAATTAGTACCCTCTTCATGCTTGTAACACAATATAAAGTCTCAAGTGTCAGCTATTACACACTAAAAATAACAGAAGAGTATTAGCCTAATCAGTATATACCAGCATACATACTCTGACCCCAAGACCCAATTTAATAGGTCATCACGTGGCCAGGAATTGAAAACCACACTGTGCCAATTCCAACACGAACAAGTTTTGTCACTAGCGAGATCAGCGGCTCAGTTGTTTCAGCAGAGTCGTTGTCTCCTGTGATAGTTATTTCCACTATGACCTCAGCCCTCAAAGTGGTTTTCAAACTCAGAAAGCCAAAATAATGAGTTTAAGCCACATTTCAGAAATCTGTTCCCCCCACACTACATGTTTAGAAACACACTTTTGTAAATCAAGTGTTTGGTCTCTCAATGCTGCATTTAGGGTTCAAGTTTCAGTGAACTACAGTATCCATCAAGTGACACTCACCTCTACTTCCACAGACTGCATTGCTAAATCACATGGCGGTTTTAGTGCTTTTGGCCTTGTTGCATACCAGTAGGTCGTGAGAGCTGCGAAAGCACCGAAGCCCATCAGCGTGTTTGTCGGAAGGGTGCGCACGTACTGCCTGACATCCCCAAGTTCTGGCATTCGTAGGTATCGAAACAACTCATGTGCTTGCATTGCAGTTCAGTGCAGTTGTTCCAATGCTGGAATCTGTTGGTATGAAAGAAAGTTGCACAAAAAAACCCTGAAATCTCCTTTTTATTCACTGTTGCTGTAGGACTGTATGCTTTGTCCTACTGGCTTCCCACTATCAAAATAACTTGACCTGCCACTAGGTAGGCAATATCTTTAGACATCTGAGCTGCAATTAAGTAAGCAAGCAATTATTAGTTCATACTCTAGAAAAACACATGAGGCTGAGAAGAGGGAATTTCTTCAGGGTTTTAGTATTGCTTTCAACAGAGCCTGCATTCAAATTTTTAAAAAAGCAGATATTTTGTTAAAGGAGAGCATTTCACAAATATAAAATAGTTATTTGTAGAGTAGCTGTACTGTGAGATTGTTTAAACAGTTAATCATCAAGCAGGGAAGTCTGAGAAAGGAAGGGCAGGGACATATGTTATCTTGCCTGCATGTAACAGAGAGCAGCCTAATCCTATCACAGCATAGCAGAAGTAGGATTTTTCCTAAGTCCAGTAAAATAAACTCTTCTACTCTCCCTCTAGTCATGCACAGAAAGGTCACTACCGCAAGCTGCTTTTGAAGCCAATATCCTCCCATAGCTCCTCTACACTACTTAGCAAGTTCCCTATTTCTCCCAGCACCATGCCAGCGATTTATCTCTGGTCATGAGGCAAACTAAAGCAGTGGCAAATGAGGCCCAAGACAGCAGCACGCAGCAATATAATGAAGCACAGGAAGCACATTTGATTTGTCACGTTCACACAGAAGGAAGAGCTGCAAGAGGCTGCTCCCCGCCAGCACTCACTGACACGGATATTCCACAGCAAGAACCAGCTGCAGAACAAAAAGGATTGCAATCAGCTCAGCTGGTGCTCTCCTCTCCAGCCAAGGTCTCCCGGGACGTCTGTCACATGCCCAAGCCCCCGGCCGATGCCCACTAGGTGAGAGGTGAGCGGGAGCAGCCGGCCCGCGCGGGGCCAATGGCAGCCGGCAGCGCTCGGCCCGCGGCGCTCACCCCACCACGCTCAAGGGCGCTCGCGGGCGCTGACACCAGCGCGGCCGCCCGACACCCAGCCGCTGCTGGCAACGCTCTCCCGCTTGCTTGAAGAACAAAGACATGCATTTACTTAGGTAATTTAGGTCCTAGCCATTTCCTATGGACAACAGAATTAAACAAAGSTCCTAGAAAAATGTCAAAAGATGTAGCTAAATAGCTAAAACATACTGTGGAAGGATACACCGCTGCAGGATGGTGGCATACGAGACTCTGAAACCCAAACAGGCAGAATTACGTTAGTTTTAAAACCAACCATACCCGATTAAGACTGCGTATTTCTACAGGAAAACMTCTAGTTTACAGTCTGACCTTGAAATCTTTACTGCTGCAATCAGTTAATCAGCCAGGCAACAGAAGCATAGTCTAGCTCACAAAAAGTCTAACTAGTATTTGGACAAGATTTGCTAGAGACAGCAAAAAAAGTAATAAAATTAGTTCAAAGGGCCCATGGTTTCACAATGTTAACAGGACAGGCTGAAGCAAGGTCATGGATGGGGGCCGTGTCTGGATGGAATCAAGTTCCATCTCTGGAACAGTCCTGGACCCATGCAGTAAACCCCAGCCTGCAGGCGCTGCTTTCTTCCCCACGCTTTTCTGGCATAGCCTTAGGGCACACCTCGACAAGCAGGGCCACTACAGAAATGCCTTTTCATTATTTGCCCAGTGATATTCAGCAGACTATAACCAAAATCCACAACACATCAAGCTGTAGTAATGGAAGGTAGAGATGAACTGAATATATCAACAAGCTCTTCATCTCCCCTTTTTAAAAAAATCAGTTACTGGCTTAATAGTTAGGATTACCATGCTACTGCTTTTTATACATCAAATCATGTTCACTAGCACTACGGTTGTGAAGACTACTTCTTAAGTTTTAATATACACAGCTGAACAGTAAGAATAAAAACAAACACACAAGCCAACAAGGAAGTCTGGACTTAGAATTTAATTTCACATATATCACAGGCACCATGTTATGAAACCAGAAAAGGGGAGCTATGATGTATGTAAGGGATAACAGCAAGCTTAGCTCTTTCTTCAAGCTCCACAATGAGCACCTTTGACTTTTAAAATTGCTTTCCTGTCTGCATTAGTCATGAACTGTCCTGTACACACACTATGATTTAGGAATGCAAAGTAATTCAAATTACTCTTTCAAAAGGCTGTGGTACCATTACAGGTAACAAGAAGTGAAGTAAACATCTTTTAATTCATGCAAGAGTCCCATTAAAGTAAAGGATCTGCTATGATTTCAGCCTAGGTAAAGAGATGTACACCTCTGATTCTCATTTCCTTGACCAGTTSTTTTTAGGGAAGCCTGTAGCATAAAACTTTTTGTGAGCAGTTATACCACAAGTTAACACAATGATACATTTTGCTGCTATGTTTACATTGAGATGACATTTTTTTAATTATATCTGCCGCATCAGCACAAAAAAAAAAGGTGAAGACAGTTTTCTGCAAGACTAAGCAATTCCAAGCTTTAACATTCTCTGTTAAGCTAAATACAGAAAACAAGAGCTGATACAAGGCAAAGCCAGGTGTAACAAGGAAGAGAAATTCACATTCTTAACATATGCATCCAAATATGCCCCATTATGAAAAGAGGCTTCAACGCCTCCCAACCTTGAGTCATCTCAGTATTTACTTGGCTCATACTCCAACAACATCAGACATCCTGGGGTTTTATCATGACCAAGGAGAATGATTTAGAGCCTTCAGACTGAGATACAAAGATCTTCACAATGGAGCTCCCATCTGGCTTTCAGTTGTTTTCCTCAAGAAAGGACCCAGCTAAGTTTGCTCACTCAAGACATGTAAAAAAGCCATGCTCTCTTCACAAATTCTGGTCCTGTGATTCCTTCTTACCAGGCAGGATTCTGGACCACAAGGAACAGAGTCAAACTAAGCCCCAGTGTGAGAGACAGCTGAAGACCCAAAGGAAGAAGATCCCAAATGAAAAGTACCAGTCTATGATACTCAGATTGCTACATGTAGGGGAGAGAAAGAGCAGAATTGACATTTGAGGTCAAAAGCACTTTTTTCTCAATGCAACCAGTAGACCTTCCTTTGAAAAAAGACCAGAGGGAAAGTGGTTTTGATAAGGCAAAAGAGATAACTATCTGTCTTGACCACCTCCAGAGTAACAGTTCCCACAACCCAACCCTAAAAGGCATCCCTCTGAACTCACCGTATCAATTCAGCTAAGCAGTTCTGTAAGTCTCAGACAAAGCCAGCTCTCTCTGCTCTCACACACACACCCTGCAGCACCCAAGACTTATTCTTTACAGCAGAGCCAGTATCTCAAGGCAATGACCCAAGTTGGCAGGGCTCTGCCGTTCTTTGCTGCTCCTACTCTCGGCATACAATGGTCTATTTACAGTGGGCAGCAGCCTGCCTATTGTCTATCCATAGCCAGACATCGTTCGAGTGCAACGGAAGAGAACAGGAGAAGCCGTCAGCTTCTGTATTGCAAAGAAAACAACCCCAAGAACCAATGGCCTCTCTTTCTCTCTATTCTAATATTTAGATGAACAGCACACTAGCACTGCCACAAAGGCAGATCCATCATATGGTGTAAAAGAAGGGGCTGTGTTATTTTTACAGCCTCTTGCAGGAAGGAGAAAGCTACAAGACAAGTTCCCTATCTCTTATTACAAGCAATATGGCAATAAGATGTTTTCACTATATSCTGAAACAGGGAACCAGCCACCCACACACCTTTGAGTTGTCCTGACAGCTACCTGCCATTGAAATTTGTTTTTTTCTTACTCTTACAGGTTACACTGCACAGTTCCCATGGATCTTGTTTTCTCCTTAAGGCTTTCTCCCCTCAACTTTTGAAAGAGCAAGKGCAGAATCATATTCTAGCTCCTTTATTATGTGTAAAAAATGGGTAGAACAAATAGCTTTGGCTATTAACCACAGAAATCCTTTTGTCTGAATAGAATACATAATCCTAATCTCAGAATGCATTTACAATCAGCTTGGATTAAATTTGAGTCGGTCCAACGTGTCCTAGATACATGTTTCCACAACCCTCTCCRTGCTGGCCAGGCACTGGTTGTGCCACTAGGGATCTGATCTGGCAAATGCCATCTTCCTGAGTTAGTTGTGATGCTAGTTCTCAACTAGATTAACTCTTGTCTCAGTGACCAGATGGCCATTARCTCCCAGAAGGAAACACAACAGCACAGCTAGGGAAGGGGATGGACTACTGTAACACTACACATTAAGCACACAACTCTAAAAAGTGCATGCAAGTCCTCTCAGGATTTTCTGCCTGTCCTGCAGACAGAAACCTGTGCAAACACCTGTGACATAGCCAAACTAGCCAGCAAGCAAACCACAAACACCCTCAATAGCAAATGAGCTTTGGTATTTGAGACCTGAAGGAGAAACCCCTGTTTAAGCCCTGTATAACAAATAAGACAGCAAGATGCCTCCTGTGGTGCAGCCTGTCATGGCATGTATGACTCCTCAGCTACAGAAGACTTTTCTGAACAAATCAAGTACATTGAACTGTCTAATCTATTACTCTGGCCTCCTCCTCCACCACCTCCACCTCATTCCCTTCCCCCTCCCCAACAAAAATCAATCTCATCTCATCTTACCCAGAATCTCCTAGTTCACCCAGCCAAGCATGAAAGCTATAAACCCTTCTTTTAAAGCAGTAACTGACATATTCACCTTCCTGCAAGAGTCAAAAGGGAAGAACTAAAGAGCTGTTAATAAGGAACACAGCCTAGGCACAAGAAACCATCAGGTCCTTAATATTCACCCTTTACATCCAACTCCTCCTTCAGCACACCCAGTCAGGCTCTAAGCAACCACAGGGCATCATGCATTGGGGTTTAGGTTGCCTCTGCTCATTTCGTTTCTGTTCCCGCATTTGAGACAAGGCAGAACTGGAGGCAAACAGTCTACAAGCTGGATTCAGACCACCCACTCAGGCCACAGTGATTTACTTCACAAGCTGTAACCAAAATTAAAGCTCCTGCTGCAAGCTTTAAGGAGCACTAAGTCTGAAACCGGTGTGTCAAGGCTCTGTTCTCATCTACAAGGAAAGTTACAGGCCTGTCCTCAGACAGCTGGCCGCAATCCCCTTGCAATCAAGTAGAACTCCACCTGGATTCTTGCCTCTCAATGATGTCCAACAAGTAATCAAAGTGCACACTAGTGAGGTCACTGGAGTTTATTCAAGTTCAGGAGTTGAAACACATGACAAGAACCTGCTCAATGCCTTTTGTGCAATTACAGTCCTCCAACAGCACTTGGTAACCCCATGTATAAAGGAAAACCAACACTTCCCACTAAAACCTTTCAGAGTGATTGATTTGAGTTACCTTTAGTCCATGCCTATACACACACAACATGTCACTAAGCAGTCTTACCAGTTTCTCACCTCCAAAAAACCAGAGATGATGTTTACAAGTACTATTTTGCAGCCTACACTGCTACCATTAGAATTGCATCCCTGCAACTCTGATTTGCAAGTACATTATGGCACTACTCTGTTAATCTAATGTCAATGCAAACACCATTTAGATGAAAACCACCCTTCAGAATCCAACTCTACAAGTCAACAGCTTTCTTGCTGTTTAACAGCTTGAGTAGATTATACCAATTTATTGATTCTACTCATCTCAGGGAAAGGCTACTATTCAGTAAGCCCAGTATGCAACATCAAGCTAACACATGGTTTAAGTGCTCACTTGAAACTCTGTGAGAAKGAGTTTCTTACTCATTCTTCTGATACCTGAAGTCTTGCAGAAGGCAACCTGGGTCAGGCACACCAAGCCCCATTGTATCACACTAGATAGTATTTACATCCAGCAGGTTGTTTTAAAAAAACAYGATCCTTAACACTGAAACTGGAAGATCAGTAAGTACTTCTGAGGAGCAATGGGTTCACTGAGTGACCTCCCAACACCAGCAGCACAAGAAATAGTAGACAAACCAAGTAACCTTTTGACCTGAGGTATTAACATATGCCTGCATTTCCTGAGTCAGTGATAGCAAACATTTTCTTCTTGCTTTCCTAGGAAACTAATTCAACCTCACCAGACAGTTATTGCAGTCCAACCATAGAGGCCAAATTTTCAAAACATGGCACATGCGGTATCAAACTAATCAAACTAAAAAGCTTAAGACTTCTGGGTTCAAGAACACTAACTCATACAAAAAGGGAGAAATCCCCTTCTGGAAACGGGACATCATGCACTGCTGCTATAACCCTTAAATGGTTCAACTACAAAAGCAAAAACCATTTTTCCTCTACATCTCTACAAAACCAGCAAGCTGTTTTCAGTCAGTTTTGAGCAAACTGCCAGTACTACTAAGACTCAAATCCTAACCAAAAAGAAGGATTTTACTATCATAGAATGGTTTGGGTTGGAAAGGACCTTAAAGACTATCTAGTTCCAAACTCTCTGCCAGGGGTAGGTAATCATATTTTACCCTAAGTAGATGAGTAACTCTCAACATGAAAGGCAGCAAGAGAGCAGAAGCCTTATATTATCACGTGTCCTTGTTTCAGGAGTCAGGCAGGATCTGCAGAAATGCAAGCTCCTCATCTGCAGACAGGGTTCAGCCTACAGCTTGTAAAGGTCAATGCTGTACAGCAGAGCTTCCCTGAGCCACACAGCATTGTAAACTCCCCCACAAAACCATTCACCAATGAACATTGCCCCTCTTACTTTTGAGCATTGCCAGGGAGTTACCACTGGTTATATTTACCATAGTGAAATATTTAATGCATATCTGAACTTGTAATTTAGCATAGCAAGGAAGTAGGAAATGGCAGGCAGTCTATTCATAAGACTACCAGAAGCCCAATTTATCAAGCAATGTATCCCTTGGGCCAGAATATCTCTTTCACCTCTGCTGCACATTCAAGAAATTTCATGGCATTAGTATTCTTCAGTCTACCCCAGTCCATCAACCATATTACTAAGATCTAGAAAAACAAAACACAAAAACCTACTACTACCTTCTCTTGCTCTCATTAATCAGTGTTGTTTTCTTGGAGGGAAAAAAGAGAAGAAACCATTTACTCTGCCCCACTGGAGAGCAGCACGCATAGAACAGGGAAGGTACAACCCACCTCTGTCTCCTCCCAAAAATCCCATGAAGTATTTCTTTCCAGTGGAGCAGTGAGATAGGAGAACCAGCTACACAGACTTTGCTAAAGAAATAGGCAAGTCACTTACCCACATAAGTATTTCACAGTTGTCTTTCCTTCAATTTTAAATTGCTGGGTTTGTTTTTCTACCAGTACAAACCTTGTACTTGTCCTTGAAGCAAAAAGCTACTTGGAAGTTTCCTTCTCAAGAACTGAAGACTTATTTCCAACCTCATGTTGGCCAAGTTGTAGTTGTAAGACAACATCTACCAAATTTAGAAGCTGCCTTTGTAAATTCATTGTAATCATGCAGTCCTCAGACTAGACTAGGACTGTTTGCTCAAGACCTTGAACTGATAACACTACAAAAAACAGCTACTTGTAATGACAAGCTTTAGATTTTTCCCATCAGCCATCCTTCAAACATTTCCCTATACCAATACAAGCAAGCTACATATCCTTAAACTTTAAAAAGGCAGTTACAACAAGGTTCCAAGAGGAACTTCATGTATCAATTTTTACATTATTAATACTGCTATTGTTGCAAGAAGAGAAAGGTATTTTTTAGTAAACTCAATGCCCTCTAATATTCAATTTCTTGACCCAAGAGATCTGATCCAAATCCTGGGCTGAGAAATCTCAGCTTGTGAGTTTGAGAGCATGTTCTGAAGCAAAAAGGCAAATATAAACACTCTTGAGCAGGCTCAGGAGACAGCATGATTCCCTGTAAAGCAACACGGATGAAAAAGGAAATCTGTTAACACCACATGGAATAGTTCTGTTCTTTCCTATCACAGAACCTGACCATCATATCTCAGATGCTAACCCAAGTGATGCATATGTTTAGATGGATTACGCAGCCCAAGAGGGCGTTCATAATACTCCAGACAGCTCACAGACATGCCCTTTGGAAATTTAGAAGGCTTCAAGTGTTGCAACTCCTGTTCAACAGGAACAAGAAATGTATGCATCCTAGAACAAAAGCGTCATGTAACCAGGCTAAATCTCTGTGCTGCAGCACTCCAAGTCCTACCTAGCAGCAGAGGAGGCCTGCAAAGTCAAAGGCACCCAACCTCTAATTTTAGGCCAGTTTGCCTCACGCTGCCATTTCCATACGCGCTCTAAAGTGCTTAAAAAGAAGAAGAAGAAAGCTGCTTCAAGTACGCGCTTCATTCGTGCCCGAAAGAACAAGCTACTTGAAGGCAAAGTCCGGCAGCTAAACAAACGTGAACGCCCGGGGTCAACAGGCAGCACTGCGCTGCCCAGCCCGCTACCTGCTGCTCGGCCTGACCGAGCTACTCACCCCGCGCCAGGCCAGGCCGAGCCGGGCCGGGCTGGAGGGGAGCGCCGGCGCCGAACAATGCCCGGCCAACCCGAGCTGCTGCAGCGCCGGGGGGAGGCCGGAGACAGCCAGCTACGTTTTCCTGAAGGCTTCTGTGCGACGGGAAGCCGAGCCGGCTCCGCGGGACGCCGATCCCACCGCGGGGCGGGAGGGAAAGACCCGCGGCCCCGCAGAGGCAGCCCGCGGGAATCGGCGGCGAGACGGGAGCGGACCGCCGGGCCCCGTGGTGACAGCGGCCGCGCAGACCAGACCAGACCGCCCCAGCCTCGCGGCGGCCGCTCCGGCAGGCCCAGCCCGCCTGCCTCGGCCGCGCGTCCCTGACGGCCCCCGGCCCCTCAGTGCGGCCGGGTCTGCAGCCGCAGCCCCGACAGCAGCGGCGCCCCCAAACGCTCCTCACCTCCGGCGACAGCAGCAACCACGGCTGTGGCTCCCCGGCGCCGCCCTATTTAAGCCGAGCACGGCGGGAGCGGCGTGTGCGTGTGCCGAGCCCGCCTCCACCTCCTCCGCCTCCGCCCGTTCGCGCCGCCCGGCGGAGGCCGGGGCTCGGCCTTCTCCGCGTCTCCCTGCTATTCCTGCCTTCAGTAACGCACGCAAATCCGCGGGGAAGGCGGTGGAAATTTTGTACTGTGCGGGCACAAACGACAGGGATGCACAAGAAGCTGAGGGGAGCACTGGCACTACTGCCGCTTAACACCTTAAATGTCTGAGGTGACAGGTTGCAAAGGAAGGGCTTTCTTTCAGTTTCCAAAACTACATCTGCCTCCGGTATATATACGCTAAAGGACATATGTTTCAGTATGAAAGTGTTGGAAGAGGACAACGACCTTGTTGCAATTCGTTGCTTACCTCTGCTAAACTTTGTGAGGTGCTGTGGGTTCGAGGGGCATCTTGAGGCAGCTGGGGCCATATCAGGACTCCTGACAGTTATCATAGAATCAAAGAATTGTTTGGCTTAGAAGGAACCTTAGTGATCATCTAGTTCCAATGCTCCTGCCAARGGCGGGAACACCTTTCACTACACCAGATTGCTCAAAGCCTCATCCAGCCTGGCCTTGAACATTTCCACAGATGTGGAATCCACAGCTTCGCCAGGCAACGTGTTCTGGTGTCTCACCACTCTCATAGCAAAGRATTTCTTTCTCATGTCTAATCTAAACCCAGCTGCTTTCAGTTTAAAGTCATAACCCCTTTTCTTATCACTAAATGCCCTTGTACCCTTGTAAAAAGTCCCTCTCCAGCTGCCCTGCAGACCCCATATCCCCTTTCAGATACCGGAAGGCTGCTGTAATGTTTCCCTGGAGCCTTCTCTAGGCTAAGCAATCCCAACTCCTTCAGCCTGTCTTCACAGGAGAGGTGCTCCTGATCATCTTCATGGCCCTCCTCTGGACCTGCTTGAGAAGATCCATATCCTTATGTTGGGGACCCCAGAGCTGGATACAGTATTCCAGATGGTGTCTCATGAGAGGGGAGTAGAGGGCCAGGATCCCCTCCCTTGCCCTGCTGGCCACACTGCTTTGGATGCAGTCCAGGACACATTTGGCTTTCTGGGCTGCAAGTGCACATTGCCAGCTCATGCGAGGTCATGTCCAGCCTCTCATCCACCAGCACCCTCAAGTCCTCTCCCCAGAGCGGCTCTCAATCCATTCTCCGCCCAGCCTGTATTCATGCTTGGGATTGCCCCAAACCAGGCACAGGACCTTGCACTTGGCCTTGTGAACTCTATGAGGTTCACACAGTCCCATCTCTCAAGTCTTTCTAGGTCCTTCTGGATGGCAGTTAAGTTACCTCAACTGGTTTTGGTTTGGCCATGTGCTGCATCAGTCCATTAGACCTGTAAATCTTCAACCCACATGTCAAAGTTCCACTGTGTTGCACATTCTCCATTGCCATAATTTCCCTGTGTTCCCTAGGTATTATATGGCTTAAGTGTGTGTAGGGGTGTTAAGGCTGTACACTTTCACATATATCTATATATATAGTATTCTATAAATTACTGGAGGTACTTTTATTTTACATAAAGGCAACTACTGTTTCCTAATGGCATAGGATACCAGGCAAAGGACTTCCGGCAGAGCAGAGTTTTAAGAAAGGAAGGAGCCTATATTCACTTTGTAGGACAAAGGAGGAGGGCACTTGTGAAGCTGCTGATAGTCCCCACTTAACTGCACTTGGGTTCACACTATGGAGTGGCTCAGAAATGCAAAATAAATTCCTTTCTCAGGAAAGAAAGTGGAAGCACATAATCCAGGAGTGCATCTGACTGACTGCAGCTGCTAATGGGTATGGAGTCTATAGCACCACACTAAAACGAGTTGAGTAAAGCCCTAGAGCACAAGCAGAATGGACATCAGCTGCTCTGCCATGGGTTGGCTCCGGCATTTTGCTCATATTGCACCACACTTTGTGCTCATGTAGATACAGCCAGACTCTGCCAAGTGATTTTTGCATTTCATCCAGGATTTTGGATGAAGGAAACAAGTGATGTAGAATGGCATACACCATCTCAGGCACTGGTGATTTCATGTTTTGTCCTGAATGTATCTAGGTTCCATCTGCCAAACACCAAAGCTTATTATTATTTTATCTACTATGCTAATTAATCCTTCATTAGCACATCTTTCTCTACATCTGGGTTTCTAAAGGCCATAAAACACGTTTTAGTGCTTTCTCCAAGAAACTTTAGTGAACTAGTTTTCTCATGTCGTTCACTGGAAAGAGAGTTTCTAAAACAYCTCTCTCTTTCTCTCTCACACATACCTCTCATGAATTCTGTCAGTAACATGAAATTGCAAAATTCCCAGCAACACAATATTTAAATAGGTATCTCACTAGTGCCAGGTATCACCTCGCTGATGCTCCCTGACATTCACCACATTATACAYCCAGGGACTACATTACTCTCTGAAATCAGCTTTTTTTTGGCTGATCAGAAAAGATAGGGACCCAATCTCAACCAAAACTGTGTAGAGAAACATACACAGACAACATGGAAGTAGGAGCATAAACAAAATCTACAGTGACAATACTGGACTGTCTTACACAGGGGAACAAAGGAACCTGGTGTTCCTGTGGATCAGGATGTGTCTAGGACCCTTTAGCAACTACATACACATTTTTAATTATATCTGAGGTGTCACCAACTCTTTTTATTGATGTACAGGGCACACAGGCTCTAAATCCGTTTCACTAAGGAAATCTGCTCATTAAGTACGTCAGATAAACCAAATAAGTAAATCAAGATATCCAAAAGGACATTCTGGCTTTCTTGTTTAAAGGGAATTCCCTGTAATTCCAGACTGTGTCCACAGCCTCTTGTCCTTTCATCAAGAAGGGTCTGACTCCATCTTTCCCCCCAAAATAGGTATTTACACACCAGCAAGATCCCCCTATCCCCAAGTCTTCCCTTCTTGAGGCTGAATAATCCCAGTTTGCTTAGCTTCACCTCACATGACAAAAGCTCCAGTCCCTTTACCATATTCATGGCCCTTCACTTGACTCTCTACAGTATGTCCATGTCTCTTTTATATGGAGGAGCCCAGAGTGGACACAGTGCTCCAGGTGTGGCCTCCCCAGTGCTGAGTAGAGGAGGAGGATCATCTCTGCTTGACTGCCTGTGGGAATGGACTGCTCTTGAGCTTGCAGAAGATCATCCTTAAAAAATCAATCTGTTTTCTTGGACCTCTCCTCTCTCCAGGACCATGATGTTAACAGGGCAATTATCCCATAAAGGCATTACCCAAAASAGAGGATTTCCATTTCAGCATATGAACATTATAGAATTTTCAGCTTGGTATTTGCTTTTCCCAGTAATATTGATATCAGAGTACTGTTCTTATATATATGTATTGGTTGTCATTGACAAAATAAACTAAGCATCTGACCAAAAAAAAATCTTTTAGCTGTGTTCTTTTTATTTTTATTTACAGGGTATGCACATGACTCTATTGAATCGGGTAATCCTAAGTGTATCATCTCAGAACCACCCCAAGTGTATAATTTTTATACAAAACAGACTGTCTAGCCTTCTACCATACTGTATCTGCATCTGCTAACACTTGCATGCAATCTCAAGAGAAGAAAAACAAAGAAATGTTATGTAAATAAACACTTCAAAATGTCTAGCATATATAGCAATTAAAAAACGTGAGCTACTGGGTCCATGGAGCAGCAATAGTTTCTTATGTCTTGTCAACCCTCTTCCAAGTGAGAAATGGAATAATGTTCATTTTGCATTTGTAACTTTCATACACTTGAGAAATGGAATGTCAGTACTGACAGGAAGTGCCAGCAAGCAGGAAGGGGGAGTGGGGTCCCTCCGTAGTYGGGAAGCAGCAGCAGCTCAGGACAACTCCAGCAGAAGCGGTGCTCTTCCCTGGGAACTGTGCTGTCCCCCAGGGCACCCAGACAGGTGATACCAAGTGGCTTAACCAACAGCCTTGGGCAATTTGAGGTGACAAGTCCCGTCTGGGGTCCATGTGGAGATCCAGTGGGGAACAGCAGGAGCCAGCACCAGGACCGAAAGACAAGGCAAAGATGTACGTCATTTCCCTTGACCTGCTGGCCATGCTTCTTTTTGTGCAGCCCAGGATGTGGTTGGCTTTCTGGGCTACAACTACACATATTCCTGCCACACATTGAAAGACAATGGTGACACAGGGACCTAAGTATCTTTGAGGTTATATGACAGTTATATAATTTATATATTTAGAGGTCTTTTCCAACCTAAGGATTCCATGATTCTATGACAACTAGAGCTGGGACAAAAAGGTGCTGTGCGAAGAAGATACTAGAATAAAATACCATAGGCTTGCAACAGATGAACTGGTTTATTGAGGACAACTGAATCTGGTTATCCCTGTGCCTTTTTTTCCCCAGGTCTATGTCATTATATAAGTGCATTTTCATCTAAGAAACAACACGTCATATTGGGCACTGCAGCAAATGTCTCAAAGGTAAGTGAGACCCAGAAGTAAGAAACTCAGTCCTAGGTCAGAGAGGAAAAATATATGTAGCGAGATTCCTGCAGACTACAGTCATCTGCCTTCCCTACACATGGATGAATGCCAACACAGAGTCCATGAATGAGTTGTACTGGCAGGGCTCTAGATAAAGGTCTGCACAGAGCCAGYCTAAAACCTGCCTCAGTCACCCTCCCTGTGTTACCTTGAATAGTTCTTCAACTCAGAAAGACAGAAGTAAGGAAGTCATATGTGTATTGAGTTCCATGAAATATAGGTCTTCTGAACACTGAGATACTTAACCAGTAAAATAAAATGTTTACAAAATCCTCTGTATAAAAGCACAGATAAAAAAATTGTGAAACTTCTATTGCACACCAGAAAAGAGACATTATATATATACATATACCCCCCCCATATATATACACATATATATATACAGATACATACATACACAAATATGTCTGGAGAGATTTTTCAGGGAAAAAAAGGAAAAAAACTAGAAAGCCAACTTATATAGTAATGCCATGTTTTTAAGCATGTAATGACTTTGTTGGCTTTTGAGGATTTTGTAGGCTTTTTTAAAACACAGGAAGGATTTTTCAGCTATTACTTTTCCTTCTACTTTCTGTTACTGTCTCTGTTTATCAAATATTTCTCCTTCTCTTGCTCCTTACCCCCTAGAAGATAAATGTGTAGCTCATGGTTTGGGATCTTCTGAGGAACTTCTTTGTCAGTATGAACTGACAAAGTCACCGTTTAGCTCACACTCAGCACACAGGAACTGCCCTTCCCACAGCATTGAGGTGTCAGTTTGAATCCCAGAAGATACGAAGGAGACAGAGGAGTCCTACGGAAGTAGTATTCTGTCCAGTAAAAACAAGGCAGTCTGGTCATAACTGATTCAACTTGCTTATGTCAGGCTAACAAAAATGTTATTTACTCAAATGACAAGGTTCCTATGTAATAACACAGGACCGGAAAAGTCAGCCTAAAACAGCAACAAACTAAATTGTGCCAGTTCATCTGTGCCAGTCCCTCTTTTTTCTCTGAACTTTGGTTCACAGGCTACATTTCCATTCCCTTCCTCTTCTAAGCTGTACATGTGTGCAAGTTTACTAGCAAGTTTAGCACCTGCTTCATCACAATGATCAACATAAAGCTTTTCAAATTTGAGAGTTATTTAAGTGAAACAACAAATATAAGAAGCATGTTCTGCTGGTTGTTTATGCCAGTGCAATATGAACAAGCCAACTGGTTCACTTTTTCTCTTGTAAAATATTTTTTCTAATCACTATTCCTCTGTATATCTATCTTTTTGAGGGTCAAAGACATCACACAAAAAAGATAAAGTTTACATTCTTTACTTCTAACATCTATTTGAGAACAGAAGCTGCAATGTGTTAAGGTATATTACTGAAATATATGAACCAACAATAATGTTCCATCTGCTTAACTGAATATCAAGTAAAATATTACACAGAGATAATCAGAGCAAGAAAGCTCAGAAGTTAAATATTTATTATGTTTAGACTCCAACTAAGAAAAAATAAAATACCATCTCTTCTGCTAGAACATATCCTGATCACAACCTTTTCTGGCTGACAAAAGGAGTAAGTTCTATTTGGTAGAATTTACAGTTCACAGGCACATGTTTAACACAAAACTGAACAGCAGAACCCCAGTAGTGCCAGACTACAGTATATGGAATGTCCCTTGCCAGCAATTACCTCTAAATGCACAGCATGTTCTCACATTTTTCACATACCCACATCTCCTTGCAACTATTTCTAATGAGAATTGATGCACAAGCACAAGTTCAGCCCCAGGAGCAGGCCAGATGTCATGCCAAGGAACATCTGCTTTTCAAGGACATCTCAAGGTGGGTGTGCTCACCTCCCCAAAGCTGTCAGCTAAAAAGCATGCTCCACCATTGCAAGGATTCATTTAGGCTCCTCCAACTCAATGCTAGTGCCTACAGTGGTCAAAAGGGGGAAACAGAAACAACGAGCACCAAGCTTTTTCCCAAAGCCAAAGAGCTTGTACATAGTGATTTTGAGGCCCAGATTTTAAACTAGTGCCTAGCATTCAAAAAAACCACTATGAACCTTATTGCTTACAAAACACATCTGCAGACTGGAACATGTGCATTAATTCTGTCATTTGCATTTTCATATAACACTTATGTCACAACACTTGAATAATTTGTGCAAACAGAGCTCTGCTTTCAAAAGGTTGGCCCCACATCTCATCTGCCCCAGGCCATCAAATGCCAAACAAGTCAAGTTTGCAGATGCCAGACCAAAACAATGGACAAACAGGCACTGGAGGTTATCAGCTGCCTGCCTTAAACAAAGGGAGAAGATCCACAGGAGCCACCCACGTAAGCACAAAAAGATGCCAAAGCACAGGCTTCTGGAACAAACCTACAATTCCCATGTGTGGCAAGCCCTGTTCCAGTGCTTAGCTCCTGTGGGAAAGACGGACTAAGTGCAGGGACCGCAGGTTGGCAGTTGGAGTAGCTCAGGCATTAGTTAATGCTCCTTCTTATCTACAAAACTGAGGTTGCACACTCCTTCCTGCTTTGCTGCAAAGCACTGTTTAGACAGGGAGAGAGACAGAGCAAACTCAAAAGTTAATGTCGTGGTGAAGATGAGTCCTGGGAATACTTTTGATAAAAGGCTTGAAGTATATGGATAAGATCATCATGGCCAACACACAGCCCATTCAAGTATTCCACAGCAAGATATGTCAGTAAGCTACATCTTCATTTGGGATAGAAGCCAATCCAGGGATTAACCGAACAACCTGTCAAGGCCCTTCATCATAAATTCCCTGCACTGTCTCTGAAGATGTGTGGAAACAATTCCACTCTCCTTCCTCCACTGCAATGGGGTGATTCACAGAGTTAGTGCATGGGAAAAAAATAGGTCTGGCTTGTGAATAGCAAACCTACCTCTGCAAACCTGTGTTTATGGGAAACAGACATGAAAAACAGGTTAAATATGCCTCTCCTTGGTAAAACATCGATTATAAGAGGAAAATAAGCATTGTTTGGCCATGTCGATGTTATAAGGAACCACCATTAATCAAGTTACCTGTTAAGCATATATCTAGTTGTTTACACAAAATAGGTACAAGGTATTGGCATTGTTTCCCTGCAGGTGAGTGCTGGCTAGCATGAACTCTGCCATCATGCATGGACCCAAGAAACCTTTAGAGCTGGGACACCAAGTAGTTCTTGGAAATGAAGCTTCCCTATCCCATTCCTGAACAGCACGAGCTGTTCAGGCCATCGCTTCTGCTTCCCCAGCCCATCCCACTTATGACATCTACCACTCAGGGTACCTGTTGTGGAGACCTCACTTTATCATATCCCTGATCTTCCCTGGCTCCAGCCATGGTCTGCCATCCATGCTACTCTCCATTGCCTCATGTAACACCACAGCCCAGATGGAGCAGAGTTTATTCTCTATTATGTTTTCTTATATTTTAAGATGCAAAATTCCTAGGGTCAGCTACATCCAACACTGTTTGAAGTGATTAGAAGGCATTTATCAGTCTTTGGAAATATATCTTTTACTATGCATCCTGATAATGAAATTCCCATTTCTTATATAGAGATGGGCCTGGAGGAATATTTGACTACYACTTCTTGTAACAAACCACTTAATGATACTAAAAATTATTATTTGAAGTGCTTAGCTTTATTTTTATGTAACATTCATGGACATCTACCTATTGGTACTTTAGAAAACTGATTTTTCAAAATCTCTGTCTAGAAATATCTAGCAGCAACAAAAATTTACTAGACAGAAAACCTCCTAATTTTATCTGTCTCAAAAATTAATACATTAAGTTCCTTCCTTATATTTTCTTCCATGAAACAGTGACAGATCCTACTGCAYGGTTGTTTAACCTCTGTGTGATAATGCAAATTTTATATGACTAGGTTTCATACGTATTTTTGAGCCTTTAATCACTACCAGCCTGAATATTGATATATAGGCAAAACACCCAGCAATTGGGTCACTATTTAGATAAAGACTTTTTTTTCCCACAAGGCAAAGACAGCATGTGTATATATATATATATGTATATGTATTCTAGCAGGAGAGCTGTAAGCAGAGTTAGAAGCTAAGAAATTAATAGGTGAATATGATGGGTGAAAAGAAAAAAGATTTTAAGTTCAGACTTGAATTTTAATTCCAAATAAAAATTAAGTTGATTTATCCAAATTTTAGTTTAGATTAGCTAAACCAAAGGCAATTATTGTACTTCAAGTTATATAAACATTTTACAGTTTCTTTTCCTATTCGATCCTCTATTTATTATTCGTGTTTTGAAGTTAATTAGTATTACAAAGATGCCTAAAGAGCAATCATACAATCAATCAATTCGAAAGAGCAGTTTTAACCTGGGCTCCYTGCAGCAGCAGCCAGCAGTGCCTGGTGTATCCGGCCTCGGCAACGGCAAAACCAGGTGCAGGTGCTGACAGTGCCAGCAGGCAGGAGCAGCACTGGCAGTGTGTGAAGCTTGGGGCTCTTGTGCTGGTCACAAGCATTTCATKTGCTCCAAACCAGGTCGCTCTGCCAGGCTGCTTCACTGCCCTCCTGAGCTCTGCTTGCTAAACCCCAGAGAGGTCAGTGCTTGCTCTTGCTGGCTGGCACAGGCTACTTTTGTATAAAAAGGGCAACAGGTGGCAASGCTCACCCCAAGGTCGTGGAGAAGCCTGTGCCTTCCAGCTGCCTGGGAATGAAAACTGCCTTTGCATTCCCAGTTCACCTGCGCGGCAGCAGGTACTGCTGTAGTTACACATGCGGTTTCCATTACATAAGCGTTTGCTGACAGACCTTTAAAAAACCCACACATTTCGGGTAGTTCYTTTTTTTGACTTTTCATTTCCTGATGTGACCATGGAGAATGACGACCCAGGGATATTGGTATGAAGCCCTGCCTACATTTAACGTAACCCCAAAACAACAAAATCCAAACTAAGATTAAAATACACTCCTAGCTGAAATTACCAAGGGTTGAAACATATGATTTGGCACAAATCATTGAAGATTGCCACAGATATCACTTTGGCTTGACAGAGTTAATGACAAGCTGAAAATTATGCCACAAGCCTTTGCTTACTTGTTTTTGTTCTTAGGTTGTTAACTACATGCTTACAAGGTTAAATACAGCCCAGGGCGTCTTAGAGTGAAACCACAAACTCCAGAATTCCTTAGCAAATCTCAAATGTGGTAAAAACTTCCATATCCTATACTTCCCCTTCAGGTTTTGACATAAAAAAAAATTGCAAATGTTCAGCTTGCATAGGCTCTTTCCCACTACATGAGGGCAAATGCAAACTTCCCTCTGCTCTCTTTGGCTAACACCTGAACAGGCAATATAAAGCAGAGGTAATTTTTCCATAACTATTTAGAGATTAGCTGGTAAATCAGAAAAATTGAATTTTAAAATTAGCTGTTAACAAAAAATTTAAAAATCCAATATCTAATTACCTTTCCAGAAAGTGGGATAATATTTTCACTTCCATGGCAGCTGCTTTATTGTCTGTAATGGCACAGCTCTGCTCTGCCTGCAGCTGACCCATGGCCTCCTTGGCCAAGGCTGCAGGATGCATGATCCCCATATTCTGTAGCTCCTTTGGAAAGAAAGCAATGTTGTACCAGGTGTGTCCTGTAGCATGTCCCTCTTAGTAAGCACAGACTAATCTTAGATCATTGGTGGTAAGTGATGAAGCTGAAAGTAGCTTTTAGGTTTATAAAAATACAAGTTCATTCATTTTCCTTCAGTACACTCAATATTCTCTTTTTGCCTTCAAAGGCTTGTTGAATGCAACTTCCTCTCAACTGTTAACTGCCCCACTAAGCTACCCCACTAAGAAAAAAAAAACTTTCAAAGCCCACTCTATAAACCCTAGAGCAGCCACAGTCTCAAACTGCGCGAAGTTATCAGAGCTCTTGCTTTCACAGGGATGAAAGGACCTTTATTATATTCCCAGAAAGTGGTGGAGGGCACGGCTTTGCCCTATGCAGAAAGAGTTTTCCCTCCGGTGAGAAGGTGGTCTGAACTTGCCTGGAACACCATGACGGTATGTCAGTGTCCAGCTGGATGGTGTTGTCCTTCAGAACACAGAGTGAAAGCTATATAATTCTAAACTTCAGTAAAAGCTACCCAACTAAAGCATGTCAACAGATGCTTCCTGACATCTGTTATTACCTAATGTAGCATAGGGTGGCGAACCACAGGGACATTTCTGACAGGTTAATTCAATAAGAATTGTGAAACAGAAATACAAAGGGAGCGGGAGGAATGCAGAGATCATATTCAACGTTTTTTCAACCAGTCCAAACAGGCTGTATACAGTAATGATCTCYTTCTTATCCCTATAGTAACTAATAAGAGAGCACTGAATTTTTAGAAGTCCTTTAGCGTGACTACGTGTGCACACGAACACTGGGGTCAGCTAATAACCTCATTTCACTTCTTCTGGAGTTGATGAAAATCTTTCCCCTAGCTTCAACAGAATCTAGATTAGGATATTAATAATACACCGCAGGTGCAGTGTACTGCCTAGAAGATCTATTGCTGCTTAGTGAGCTTTTATCTACAGTAAAATGGCACTGGTTTTCCAGAGTTGTATTTACCCTTGGTACAAGCAGATTTTGAATGCATATCTAGTTYGAGAATTTGTACGTCTTACAGTGCAAGTTCTCCAGCACGTAGAAAATTCCCTTCAGCATCCATAAATGACTCCCAAAGAGTTTTACAGCACCAAAGCAAATGGCTTTGACCAAAGTGTCTCTGAAAATTTAAAACCTTCAAGGATCTAAACTCTTTATGGTATCAAAAGTATTTCTCAAGAAAGAACCTTTACTGAGCTTTTCCGCTGATAGAGCATGTGACATGTTGACAGAGCAGCAGCACCATCCCACCAAGCAGGSCCTTTTCTGCAGGACGTGCAAATATGGATGGGCCTCCTCAACAAACTGCAGTTGTGTAGATGCACAACCACAGATTCTGGTTAGAAAAGGAGCAGTCTAAATCTTGGGAAGCAGAACTCTTGGTAATTTTTTTGAGGGAGTGGCTCTTTTTTTAGTCTTTTGAGACAATAAGTGTAAAAGTAATTCGTTCATTATCCTTTAAAAATAAAAACATGAAACAAATTCAAAGTGAAAGGTCAAAAATACTGTTTCCATTTATAAGAAGCTACTAGCATCTTTCAGATAACACTTCAGTTTAAAGATTTRTGTGATTATTTTTGTGCATCAAAATTCTTTGCAAGTAACTCCCAGTCCAACAGAAACAAGTTACCATTGAGGCTGAGGGACTCTCTCAACCCTACCTCCACTGATCCAGGACAAGATTCCCCTGGATTTTCACAGGGTAAGGTCTCGTAAAAAGAAGGCCGTCTTCAATTTGCTTAATGTTTCCTCTTTAAACCAGCAACTCCAAATTCAGACCTAAATCCCTAATAAAAGAAACGTAAAAAGAGTTTGTTCTTCCTCAGACATTCTTGCCCAGCTCAACGTACACTTGCTCTTTCGGTAACATTCTGGCATAAAAGTGTTTCAGTTTCTCAGTTAGGGAAAGTGTGAGGCCTTTTTAAAAAACTCGTATTAGGACCCAGGGTTTTTTTGCCTGCTAAGCAGGAAGAGGATCAAGAGTGAGAAGACATGATCAGTGGGGAGAACCAAAGGGATTTCACCCCTGATAAATTCCCCTTTCTTCCCCAGGAGCCACATTTCTGTCCTGCATCATTCCATGAAGAAAAACTGATTCTTTTCCAAAGCAAGCAAAAAAAAAAAAAGGATTTTATTTCAATCCTTTAGGTCATAGAAAAGCACCTGCTTGGGGAGATTAGTCAGGATTAGTAATTCTCTTTCCTGTTTGCAAGTATTAGAGAAAGTCCAAAACTCATACACTGTGTTTCAGGATGGTTATGAAACATTCATTTTCAATATGATGCGATCTTACAGACTTTCAGTTTCCTTTATCTGTTTTATTAGTAAACAGTTTGTGTGCATACAGTCAAAGTAGACTTATTCAGAAAACCACATGTATACAATAATATTAGACTTGCTACAAATTTCACAAGCTACAAGAATGCTTGGGATGAGTAGAAAGAAAAAAGAAGTGTTCAACCAATATCCACGTTTGTCAAGGGACCAGCAAAGTGGAAAATATTCTCATTTATATGTACAGCACCTGAAACTACTCAGTGCAAGTGAAATTCAGAAAGATTATGGAGAGATGACTAATCAGAAGATCTCTGCCCAACAGAGAAGCATGCAATTGGCATCTTACCTTGAGTGCATGGGCTTGCAAATAAGTACAGGATTTAGTAACTACCCACCTTATCAGTATTTTAACATAACTAAAGCACCAGGCATTGAATGGTATATCCATCCTAAATTTCAGAAGGCTACTTGTCATGATAATATTGAGAGTGTTTTCCAGGTTAAATCAATAACAATAGCAAAATTTTSGATTGTGGTTAGGAAGAAGAAATCATGAGAGTAAGCCTGTTACTTGATGAAAATTTGTTTTAATACCTTAATCATTGCTTCCTAACTTTTTTGTTCAGGTGAGAGYCTGTGCATTGCCAGTCTGCATGCTGTTGTCACACCACGATCACATTTTTCCTTTCCTCCACTACACTGCTACCCCAGCACAGTTATTCCACATCTCCCACACCAGGACAACAGGTCACTCTAGGCATCAATAATTATTTTAAAGGATTAGAAATGAACAGTCTTACACAGGCTGTGTATCACATTGGTAAATTGTAGACCAAGTTGAAAGATGCAGTGTTTAAAACAACATTTATCTGAGGTTCCTGTAGGGGACCATGGTATGTCATCAGTAACAGAGTTGAGTTTGCACACACACTGCTAGGTAATCCAAATCCCAGGCCGAATGAAAAGAGCAAGCCAGCAAGGACTTCTGAAACCAACATCACTAGGTTACTTAGAATCATCCATACAATCTGGTTCTCTCTCTGCAGCAGGGCAGCAGGGTCCCCCAGAAGGCTACTAGCACATCTGGACTGGGAATCAGCCCCAATTTGGCTTTCAGGAACATGACTGTGAGACAGGAGAGATAAATCAGGAATTAAAACTTTCATGAGCAGCTGATGGGTTAAGCATGGTTACAAGGAAAGAAAACCAAGAAGCTTTTCTCAAGCTAGGGGAAAATAATCATTCTCATGACAAAACACCACCCTGTGCCTTGGGTGCAAAACCCCAGTGCAATGAAGCCTTCCAGAACCTTTTCCTTCAGTTTACCCAGGCCTTGTGGGCAGCTCATGTGCATCTTCACCCAGTACAGCAAAACAATGGAAGCATAGGTATAAACTGAGTAAAAAACACCCAAATGAATAAGTGCTGCAGGGACATCTCCACACTTGTGCTCTCAGGGGTACAAGATGATTAAATAATTAGCAAGATTAACCCGGAGCTGACATTCTACTTAGACAAATGAGTCCAGATGGYTTTGAATAGCTCGTTATCTGTCATTGTTGCATAGAGTGAGCATCACCTGAGAAGTGCAACAAATGCAGCTCCCTCTCTGCAGTCACTAGAAGCTAGAGAGGCTCAGTGGACATTCATCTCCTTGTCACAGCAGAAAACGGCATGGTGCGGCTCTTCAGACAGTCCCTGTGCCCCAGTCTGTGCTTTAGCTTTATTCCCCTGCATTACAGAAGATCCAAGACTCCTCACAGCAGGCTGCACAGAACTCAGCATGGATCACTTTCAAAGGAACAATGGCAGCAACAAAAGGAACGCTTTGAGTTCCAAGCCAGTGCCACTGCACAGCCATATAGGGCTGCTCATTATCTTTTGTGGCCATTAGAAGATGAGAAGTTGGTTAGTGATATCCCTACTGTCCTGCAGGAAGGGAAAAGCAGAACTGTCTCCAATCTCAGGGAATTCTTCCAACTCTGTCTACCCTCTGCAGCATCCCACACCTTGCAGTGACTTCAGGAGTAGTCAAATGCCAAATACTGTGTGTCAGTGCATTTGACTCCTCCACAATTCCTTCAAGAAYGCACACAGTTTTCTTCTTAAAAGGCTTGCAAGCTTCATTTATGTGAAGACAGACTAAACTTCTCCTTTAACCTTTAAGTTCTGGAAGAAATTAAGATCAATAATTGTTCTTTCCAGCAATCCTCACTTCTATGTAATGAGCTGAGCCCAAAGCAAAGCTTAATTGCCTCCAGGCCTCCAAAGACATATGAAATCACACTGAACCTTTGCCGTAGCACGCTACTCTTCCCCAGCCCCCTACCCAGCTTCACTTACACAGCAACTTAATTTTGAAGCCTCATACATGCACAAGTGCACTGTGCTCCTTGCACACATTACCTATTGAAAGACCCAGTGTCTGAGTGTTATTTTGATGGAAGTGCTGTAATAGTAGGTTATCTGAATATTTTTATTTTGCTACCTTGTGTTTCTCACATCTCTCTGTGGAACATCATGTTCATTTGCACATCCAAAACCAGCATCAACTTCTATTACACAATGCAAGGCTCAACAACCTCTGGACTCACGAGGTTTGCTGGCAAGCTTCCTTATTCCTTTTCTACTCCCCTACCAGCTATGCTTCCATTTTCCAGGAGTTGCACTTCCATTTTCACTAGGAAATAACTAGTGCGAAGCATGTACAGATAGGTGATTGATGAATTCTGAGTACAATATTGATATCCATATCTCAAACATCTACAGTCTTTTACCATCAGACCTCTTTACAAGCATCAGCAATAACCCTCAATGAGACAGGAATGGGTAATACAGTGCTAGGCTGGACCTGGACACAGATGGTCCCAGAAACTTCTGAGTGATAAGAAAGGCTGATCTGACAGTGTTATATTTAAGCAAACCATCAACGATCTTAACAGTTATTTAGGACATCTTTTCCATGGTAAGTCAAAATGCAAGCCTGGATTTTGTTATGAAGGCTTTATCACTTTAAATAAAACAAACCAAAAGTCTTCAACGCACAGGAGGAAGGGCATTTGGGGCTTGGGTGAGATGGACAAAATAAAAAGCAAGGCTGATTTTCAGGCAATTGTTGCACTTCAGCAGTGGCAGGGCACTTGATCATTATCCCTTGAGGGACACAAAACTGCAAAATCATATAAACAGAGAGAATACTCACAAAGAGATGGAAAGCAATGTTTTAAAATCAGTGACATAGTCCACCACWCACAATTGGCCAGAGTACAAGAAGACAGGAGAGCACAACAATGAAAACAGTCATAACTACATCTCTAAACAAGCCCTTGGTCTCCATAGGTAGTAAGCACAACTCTGGCTTACCTTCTCACATAGCTCTGTACACAGTAGTCTGTCTCTTACCTTCTGACTAGCTCAGCTAGGAGCAAAAATTCCCTGACTACCTAAACAAAATGTTAACTACAGTCGTATCTTGAAAGAAAGTATTCAAGTAGCTCCTACTCCCCTGGATTAGCTTTATCCTCTTATTCAGTGTGGATTGCTAATTTTTCATTTGTATGATTACCCACTCACATCCACACTGTGCAGGTGTGGTGTCTAAAGTCGAGTTTAGTGGTGGAACTGGGAACTTGCAAAGGTTACACAGTAATTTAAAGATGATGGGCTGGAAATTATTTTCTGTTTTAACTGCAAGTCTCTGGTAAGTACCTACCTCTTGCTTCCTTTCTCCTTAACACAGGTGCACATGGTGGTAGGAACTGCACCAGTCCACGACTCCACACGCATTACATCCAAAAGCAGCTCTCCCACATTTCTGCACTACTGATCACTGCCATCAAAACCAGACCATTTTCCACATTAATCCAATAAGAGTGGTAAAAGTCCACTAAACCCTTGGTACCTGCCCTCACTTCTGGGTAAAAATCTACTCTAGGGTCAGTTGGAGGATTTTATATGTTAATAAGTTGGGAAAAGTTCTTAGGGTTAATTTGTTTCCAGAGGGGCTATTCCTTCCCTTGCCTGTCTGAAGAGAGCAACTTAGCACTGAAAGGTTCACTTTTAGAGCTGACACCTCTTCAGAAAGGATGATGCAGCTGAATTTCAGGAGTTCTGAATTCACCACCTCACTCTGCAGTGGTGTTTTATAGCTTTGATGCTTTACAGCTATGCTGCTGGGAAGCACTTTACACCGGAACAGTCTGATATGGTGAGTACTTGAGCCACACATTCATCTATGCTCCCTTTGAAAGTCCAAGAAAAATAGTATTTGTTCAGGTTTATACATGCACGTGGCATGTTTGTTCAAGGATGTGTTAAAGAAACAAGAAGTCCTGAGCTGTCCTCTGTGATACAAAGATATCCTAATACTGCAGCTGCCTTTAAGGAGGAACTCTTTTTCCTTCAGAGGGCTCTTGTGGTGCAAGGTAGGGGGAATCCAAGGTCTGACTGGATTAAGTAGTGCTGCTGCAATCCTGAGCCCAAACTGCCCTGCCTATGCTTCAAGCACTCCGATAAGCTCAGCTAATTTACATGAGTGGGGGAGGAAGGGAGAAAACTTCCAATGCCATCAGAGAAGGACCAACAGAGTAAGAAGCAAAAGACACTTATGCACTACTGTAAGGTCAGAAAAGTTTGGACATATCTGAAAAACAAGTGCACAGACTCTGTTTCTTAAAGTATTGATCACAGTTTTGAAACAGGAACAGAAATAACACCTGATGCAGAAATCGGGAATCTGGGAGATGGGGTAGTACTTGACCCTTGCACAAATCTAGGCTATAAAACTTGGCGGCTGACTTAAATATTATTTGTTTTAAATATGTAGTTTGGCCAATGGTCAGATAGCAGCAGAGAAATAGTCTGGCTTTTCCCTGAGCCCCACCATGCCTGTGAGCACAAACCATCTGACTGTAGAGCCTGCACACATTTTTCCAAGCAGGCTCTTTGTCAACAGAGAGCTTTTTGCTCCCTTAGTCCTAGGTGCTATGATTGATCAGTGATCACAARTATTATTTCTACAGCAAGGGCTCCCTGCTCGAGTCTCCCTCTCTTGGTAAGTACTCCCTCTTCCTTGTCATTTATCCCAAAGCATACACTTCCTCTCTCCTGGCAGTAGTTTTCTTGCTTCCTCTCCCTCAGAAACAGCAGTCAGCTCACTCCAGCACATACCCCAGCCTCCCTTTCCACACCCAAATCTTCTTACAAGCACGACATCAGCATGGTTGACACTCCCCAACTTCAAGAAGACTACCCACAAACTTGGCATCACCCTTTTTTCCCCTGCTCTAAGCAGAAGTCCAAACATACAGAGGGAAGAAGAAACATCCAAGAAGAAGACCCCTAGTTCCCTTCYCGCTTCAGATCAGCACAGAGGTGCCACACAGAAGTATCTCTGGGACTAACTTCTGGAGACAGATCTGCAAGAGCTGCTTCCAGGAAAGCCACCTGCTTCCAGTGTGTGGTGCAACGGATCATCAGCCTCTTACGCATGTGATGCAGTCAGAGCGAAAAGGAAATCCTGACCCATTCTGTGTCAGCACAAGTTTCTGGTATGTTAAGAAATTTCCTGGGGGCTGAGCAGCCAGACAACTGTGGTCAGTGGGATCCTGCCAATCCTAGTGGCGTAAAACTGAAAGGTGACCATTTTCCGCTGTAATTTTAGTCTTTGTATGCATTGGTTCTCTGATGACTCCTTGCTACCCCAAACACCACTCAGAAAGAAATGAGAGGATACCAGCTACATCAGCCAGCAGCAATGCAGCGAAAGCTCTGGCACAGAGTCCTTGCAGGGCTTGCATGGGGAATGGAGAGGTAGAAACAAGGACTTGTTAGGACACCAGTCTCCTGTCACTCCAATAAATGTTCTCTGAGATTTTGCTTTTCAGGTAACATGTCAAATTAGACAAAAGCCCTACAGTATGTTAAATCTCCTCTGTAGARATTTCGTGTGATCTCCTTTTGCTGCTAGGGTAGTTTTGAAAAAAAACCCAACCAAACAACAAAATACAATCTGCATATAACCTAGAGACATTCTGTTCCCTTCAAAGCAAAATGGAACAAGAGCAATAGTACAGGGGCTTAAGAGCCTCCATTGTGGCGGAATGACAATTTCCCACAGTGCAGGTACTGCCTGCCATTTTTCCTCTGAGCCTTAAATGGGAGGTGGTGAGACTATAAACAAACCATGGACAACTTTACAGGACTGCCCAGAGGGCAAGCTGGAGTGTGACTGAGGAGAGGTTGCTATAACTGAGCCAGCCTTTCAAGAAGTCTCTTTGAAATAGAATATGTCTTATTTCCAGTCATTAAAGAAAACAGTCAATTCCTGGTTTCCTATAGAAAAGAGGGTAATTGTCTCCTAGTACTCTGGTCAACCATATTTTTTTCTTTCACAACCACATTTCCTAATTTCCTTCCAGATCTACAGCTACCACAGAACCAACCACAAGACACTTACATCTTTGATTACACCAAAAGCACGTCTCCTTTAACAATGCAGATCTTTCCTTGCATGTCACAGCATTATCATCGCTAGTAGAAAAGTCACAATTTCAGTCTTACCCTCCTGAGGTCAGTTTTTCTGCTGACACATACCCCGACCAAACCAGGACTATTCCCAACTAAGTCACAGTGATGTTGATTCCTTCAAGTTTCTGAAACTGCCCCGGGATTTAGCCCACAATGGCACTGCCCAGACATCCCAAATCTCACAGCAGAAGTATCTCACAGATTGAGAAAGAAGGGCAAAGAGAAGTGCACTGATTTGCCCTGATTTGCACTGATTCACAGCAAAGTGAATATCAAGAATAAGAGCAAACCCCCAAAATGCTTCTCCCTCTATGCCTACTACTAAGACTTCAATGACAAGTGGCAAGATAAAAGTACGTATTTGTTCTCTTTTACTCCAGTGCCTACTCATTAGAGAATAAACCTGAAAAACCAAAGATCTTGACTTCTATTTTGAATTAAACAGGTCTAACAGTAAGTTGCAAAACTTCTCTGATGTAATTCAGGGAAAGGCGGCAAAAGATAAAATCCCATATCAACAGTTTGGCAAGAGCCCCTGGTGACAACATGACGACACTCGAAAGAACCGGCATGGTTTATCTCATCCAGAAAAATAGGGAGTGTTGCCATGTCTGCCCTGGTTATTAAGTGCCCTGGCAAAACACTCCTTCACCAGACTTGGCTGTGCTGCTGCACTCAGGATGGAACTGCTGCAGCTGATGTTGTTGTAACTCCCTTTAGTGCTAAAGTCACTCCATGAGTAGTAGTTARAAAAAAAAAGGAAGAGAAAACCCCCACCCACTCTCTGTATGTTCTCTTTTACACATTTCTCAAGATCAAGGATTTTTCTTAAAGAACATAAAAAGTGATAAAACATTTTTCAAAGCAGAATAATGTCAGTACTCTAGTTTACTTTGTAATTGTCAGTTTTGACATTTTTAATCATATAAAATGTATTTGATATCTAAGATGATTGCAATAGGAATCAATAAAAACTAGTTCTTCCTGTTCTAATCATAGCACTCACTTTTTCTAGGCTCTTGTTGCTCACAGCTTGACAAATTCCTGAGTTTCTTTTCTTGCAGACATCCTCAGAAATTATGTAGGGACACCATAACTTGAATCACACTGTTGACAGCATCAAAGCTAGCAGATCTCACATTCAAGTGTGCAGCAAAGTCATGAAGTTAATAACCCTTGGTTTTTCCCTGCTTTAGTAAGTAGGGAAACAAATCAGCATTGAAACCAAATTATTTCCATCTTATTTCTAAAATGGTATTTAGTCCTTTGTGCCTTCTGTAACCTTTCCAGATTCCCACAGTATATTTGGAGTCAGAGCACAAAATATGCTCATTCACCTCTGTAYGATGATCATAACAAAAGGAACCAAAAAAAGATTCTTTCTTCTAACTGTCAAGAAAAAGGTCTACAATATCTATCCTCAGACAAAAGCTACTGGTAGGACAGATATTTATGCTCTGGGTATTTTGGATTACTTTAAGCATAATTATGTGTTGAAGCTGATGTTTTATCGTATCTTTCTCCACTAAAAAACCCTCCATAACAATAAAACATCTGAAGGAATGAAGCTGAGGCTGAACGTAAGAGTGGCTAATGTCATCAATGCTGAGCTAATACATGACTAAGCTTTGACTTACATTGGAGTGTCACACAAAGCTCTTCTCTGTCCTCTTCCTCTTGAAGCTCCCCAGCAGCTTTTGGCAGCACTTGCCCTTCCCCAGATTAGCCCAAATTGGGTCAGAGTTTATCTGAGGAGGGGGGGAACTCTCTTTTCTGCTTTCTGCAAGCACACTGCTGGGGAGGAGAAGACGAGGGGCTCCTTCAAGTTGTAAAAATAAGAACTAATGTTAGGATCTGTCAGATGCACTGGCGTAAATACAGAAAAACTCCCCAGAAGTAATGAAAATTGAGAGATGAGATGCACATTTTGAAGTTCAGACTCAGGTTACTCTGACTSCAAACCCCCTGGATAATAGCCCTAAGCTCCAGGAAATATTATTCCTTCAAACTGATGAACAGAAATCTGGACTTCCAGTGTTGGCATTTATTTTTGTCCTTCCATAAACTATTTTTATGGTAAACTTGAGGAAACTTGGTAAACTATGGCAAACTTGGTCATTTTTTAAAATGAATTTAAGCTCATTTGAACAACCTGAGATATATTGGAAACTTGTTCAAATTAGTGTCTTTCCAGGGTAAAGCCTCCATCCTACACTGATCCACTATGGACAAACCTCTTGGTCAGCATAAAGACTTTTTGGAGTTTCAGGGAGAGTAAATTATGGAAGGAGTCAGAGTTAAATAAGCAGCATGATTTTTCTTTAGTTATCCACTGAAAACAACACAGTGCTGCAAGAAGATGCAGTGGAGACATGGAAAGCCAAGATGAAAACAGTAGTAAAAGCACTCAGATGCAAGATTTGGGTAAAAACTCAGGTATCACTTGTATGATAAGAGGTTCTCCAGACCTTATGTAGCATTCCCTGGACATTTGTTCAACTACTGTGTTGAGGATTCCTTAACAGCAGGAACAGGCCTGAGACTTTATTGGGCTGCACACTGTAGGAACAGCAGAGATTATCAGTGTAACAACAGGATCCTGGGAAAAATGAGTCAGATTTGAGATTCACCTGAAAAACACAAGGGGAGGATGGGCAGGAAAGTGGGAAGGAAGCCAAACACAGCCCCACAGGATGTGAAGTAAAGAAAGTAAATGTACACTTAGTTTATACACATGGCGATGCTTCCTGAGCCAGTTTTCTCACAAGCAGAATAGGAGTCGTGTTCAGTTTGAACAGAAGTAGTATTTTTCTAAAAACATAGAAACTGTCTAATGAACAAAAAGAAGATCATGAACTGAAAATCTCTATTCTTCAGAGGTGGTAACAATCCCCCCAGGTTACTACAATGCCACTGTTGGCAGTTCTTCACATACTGGACATTCACTGTTTACAAAAATCCACAAAGTAACAACACTGCTTAAAAATAAGCACTGAAATTTCACCCAGTTAAGTGTGTGCAGTGGGAACCTTGCTGTCCTTGGAAAGCCAGCAGTCCTCTTTCGAATGTGACACAGTTATGGCCAGATGAGGGAAAAAAGGGAGGGGGGGAGCTGTACCTTTCAAATGCCCAAATGTCATTTTTAAGGCCATTTTTGTAAAATCCATCAGGAAACATTAATGCAAGCGCACAATTATCCTAGGACTGTAAAAAAGATTGCCCAAAGGWATTTTGGACAGAGACATTTCAATTTTACTGCTTTGTAGAAAATAAAGCCACACTGTTGCAGGCAAAGCAGTCTCCTCATAGCCAGTCATCGAAAAGGACAGAAACTTATACAATAAAGTAGTTGTCTAAATGTAGATGCCTGTAATACAGACCACTGCAACTGCTTGATTATTGTCTTTCTTCAACATGCATTGACAATCAAAGCCCAAGGCCTTGCAAAATAACCAGTAAGCAAAGCAGACAAAAAAGCTCAGTGAGATTCTGAGCAGCGTAGTTAGAGGGTAAAATCCACATCCAGAATAAGGCATGCATCAAGTGGTTTCAAATCCTTTTATACTATTGTTTGGTTTAGAGACGTAAACACCCCTCCTGCCATCACCCATCCAAAAAAAGAGAAAAGATTGGAAATTTTCTGTTTTCTCTGCAAGCATCTCACATTTGCCCAGCACTGTCAGGGTGGTCTAAGCTCGTACAATGCATAAGCGCAGCCCCCAGCACTCAGCCCTGCCAGGCTGTGCTTACCACGCTGTCTCTTCTCCAGCTTTTAATCATGAAGAACAAGGGAAGTGAGCTCAATGAATCCAAAAACAAATTAAGATGACCCACGTAACTTCAAAATGTACTCTCTAATACACTACCATCCAACTAATCTGCTGTAATTTCAGGGTATGTGCATCCTGTCCTTGCAGGTAATATAGCTTCTGAGGAGCAATCCTGTTGCCTGCAGTCAGGTTACTTTTTATGAATAAGTGTTTCAGGATCTTGCTTAAACAGGAAACAATTCAAGACTCGTGCAGTCTGCATCAAAATGTTAAGTAGTGACAGTACAATTTGCAATTTCATTTCACATAGCTTGTCATCACACGACTTTTCTTCCCACAAACCCACATTAGCATTGCCTACAATGAAGGTGTATAATAACCTATGATTTAATAATCAAGAATTTTTAAAAATACATAGAAGWGTCTCCCTAGTTGCTGCCTACAGAAATTTATGCAAATATCAGTCACCCACTATTTTTAGGCAGAACTTATCAATTTCTTAAACTCCTATTAAGAGTCACGCATACATATAGCTGAAATATATTAAAAAATCAAAATTATGTTTCCGTAATATCCATTAGCAGTCTACTGAAATATCCCAGATTCACTAAGGCCAAACCCTACTTTTCCGACAATACTGCTTCCTAAGGAAAAGTAATTTCAGATGGTAACGCTGAACTGGGGATTATCTTTATACAGCAAGATCTTGGCTGCATGACAGAAAAAATTAAAGGAGCCTGCTGATCAGCTAAAATACTACAGCTCCAAGTATGTTTGGATGACAGCCAAAGTCTTGGAATTGTTTTGCCATGAAATCTGCTTTAAGACAGGAAGAACGGGAAAGTTTTCAGTCTGGAAGAGGCTTCATGATGAAAAGCCTGGAAATCAAGCCCATTATTCACATCCAATCAAGCCTACCCCTCCCTGCTCCTTGCTGTCCTCTCCATCCCCAGCACAGGCATGTCCATGCATACAAGTGCATCCCACACCCCCCCCACCTCTTACATGTCCTTGGATTTTATTGATAAAATTGCTCAATATTTAGTTCAAAATTATACTGATTTGCTATTTGAGTGAGCTATGCTTCTCTCACATACTACAGGTCACAGAAATGACTGCCCTTTAAAATAAGTTATTTGCCAGTATTAGATGTAATTCAGACCTCCTGGCTCCTAAAGACAAAGTAAGTTCAGGTGTGACAAAGAGGCTCTACCTGCTTTTTCCTCTGTCTGCCTGCACTGCAGCCTTTCAATCATCACATACTCTTATATGCCACGTAGCTTTCTGTACAGTCAGTGCAGCACAGATACGTATTTAAAATGCAGGTGACATGTAAAATGCAGGTGACATGACTCTACTGCTCTTGTGGCTGTAGCACAGGGAGCTCTCCAGGGCTTCTGCTCCTGGTGAATTACTGTGGTCATGCTCTCACTAAAGTCAGCAAGAACACAGCCTAGGGTCTAATCCTGGAAATCAAAGGCAATTAAAAAGCAGAGCCTGCACAGCTGTAAAACATTCCCTGAAGAAGAATATTTGGCCATCTTGGTCCTGGAACACCCAAGGAGTGCCCTCCATCCCCACCCAGGCCTGCACATAGCTGGGCATGCCCTTTGTGCCCAGCAAGGACTGGATGCAGTGGAGAAGCAGCCCCAGCAGTTGCAAGAACACTTGCTCTGCACTGATCCCATATTTGTTTCCATACAGAGTATTCAATAGGTTTTCATAACACCAGCTTGTCACCACCCTAGATATCAGACTATATAGATATTGTAGTGGTTTCACAACAATAAACTGAGTTTCACAACTCCTGCTATTCAATCAAAAATTATCTTGTATCAGGTGGTAGAAGCCTCAAGTTTGCTAAATCAAATTTCTCTAAGAAATTGTGAGAAGTTAACACTGTCCTGGCAGGTTTTGGGTTAGCTCAGGTCACCTCTGTCACCCTAGCATCAGAGCATGGATGTTATGAACTCCATGTCAACTGCTCCAGTGCATTGAATGAAAATGCAACTGTCTGTCCTCAGCTGATCCGTGCTCTGCTGTTTCTGGCACAGTGGCCTTGGTCTGCCTGCACCATGCTGAACTGGTGTGCATGCCTTCCCCATAGCACTGTGGAAAGCCATGGTCACTGACACAGGGCGCTGCCACCAGGGCTGTTATCTGATTTGAATACAAATCTGATCAAGCCTGTCTCACACACACCCTTTCCCATCCTACCTCCCACAGAACCACCAACAGTTTGAACTGAATCTTACGTCTGAATTTCAAGTAAGCCACTCTTTCGCCCCCTCCCCACAAGTGTTGTAATACCCACTTGCTCTATAACATTTACTTAATTGAAAGATTTCTTAGTGTAACTTACATGACCAAAATACAGCTTTTAGACCAAAAGGTGTAGAGAAAATAATTTCAAACTAACATGGAGAGACCGTTTGCCTTTAAGTTATTCTTGTTCCAAGCTTAGAGGCTCTGAAAATTGTCATACATAAACATGGCATACATGAACRTGGCAGTTTTACTCACCAAAGTTTAAACATGACTGAGAGACATTTAGGCACTGCTTTGAAGCCTTTTTCTGTGCTAGTCTGTACTTAGCAACTCATAGGCAATTTCATAATTACAGTTTTACCCACCTGTCTCTTGGATCACTTGCAGCTACTACAGAAATACTGAAGCAATCATGCAGGCCCTCATGGCTTTTGAGAACTGAAGAGAGTTAATTTCAACCCCAAGTGCAGTTAATTCATAGCTACTGAGCTATGGCTTGGCAAGCCATGGGAGTCAAGTCTGCCAGCCTTAGCTCACAGAAGCTTTTACAGCTGTCAGCTCCTGAATGTCACCTTGTCCCCTCAGCCACCAGGAAGAGGAGAGTCTGCAGAAAGGACAAAACAGCTCCTGTAGCTCTAAAAGAGCTGGATGAGGAACAAGTTATGCCTCCAGGACCTGAAGCCCCTYGGTGATTCTTCTCCTGCTGCCCAGGCAGGGTACTCTTACCTACAGCTAACCCTGATCTCACAGAGAACCATCTTACAGGCTTTGAGGAGACTTCTTGATGAAACCCCTGTAGCACACTTCTCATTTGGCTATATGTTTTAGCTATAAGCCACTTCTCTTGTTACAGCATCATCAGAATCCATGGATCTTATGCATATACCTCCTATACTATACTTTATCCAGGTCATCAAATCCCTCATGTAGATTTTTCAAATTCTTCTGCCTTCAGCTCCAGGAAAGGAGTGAAAAGGGTGGGGTGGCCACACCACTCTACTCTAGCAGAGCTCAGCTACCATGGGGTACTTGGCTCTCCTGATCCACTCTGCATTAGAGTGGAACAGATTTATCAATGGGTGGCAGTGATCAACTAATGCTAGATAAAATGAAGCATGAACCACTTCCAAAGACATGAACTTTCTCATCTTGGGCACGTTATTGTAACATTCTCAGAGGAGTAGATGAAATTACCTCTATTTCTGATCTACTGCTGTAATGAAATTTGTTTACGTTGTCCTGAAATCCATTTGTGTTGAGAGGGATTCTTTCTGTTGCAAAAAGAATGCTAAATTTCTGAAGATGGTCAGCTATTGAAAACTTTTATGTTACACAGGGTGATATGTTTTTATATTACAGTGCATTCCTCCTAGGAATATTTTGTTTATGAGGATATTTTACTGCTTTGTGACTTCTTTTTGATCCTGAATATCCTCACAAAACAAATATTTCATTTAAATGCCTTGACTGTCTTTTGAAACATGCACAATAAGCCACTGCAAACATTCTCAAATGCAATGCCTCTCAAAAYGTGGTTTATTTCCTCTGAGCTCTGCTAGCCAAGGTTGTCTGAGTCATGGATTTTCTGCCTGCTTAGGTCTGTAGTCTATTACCCCAAAGTAATAGTGCTGAAGCCCACTGTTGCAAGTCCAAAGGTTTCTGTTTCCTTCTTATATGTAGCCAGAGAGTTGACTTTGCTCTGGCAGCCCTGTTGTATCAATCACACAGGGTTGGACCTGTGTGCTCAGCACTTTTCAGCAGTCTAGGCAAAGTGGAACCATGCTTGCTCTGAGGATGAAGCAGAATGGCACACTTTGCTCTCCCCTTTGGAGAGGTTAAAATTCAACTGAACAGTGGTGGCAAAAGGGCTCTGACAGATGCTACTGCCTCAGAGAAGTTCATGGTACTAGAGCTAAGTGAGCTCCCTGATCCCAGGAACAGGAGGCCACAGTCTAGTTCAGCTCTTTGCATACATAAATGCCCACAGTATTCAGCTTATTCTTGTTCCCCTCCCCATCACCTTCAAAATACATATATATGGTGCCGCTGAGAGAAGAGAGAAGTGGAAGAGAGAGCTCTCTGCTCTGGGGAGAAGAGAGAAGTGGAAAACAACTTGGTGTGTGGTTTCCACTCCAACTCCTTTATCAGGACATCATTTTTCCACTCATCTCTGTCTACCCTTGGGCAACTGACAACTTTGCTTGCATCTAATGCCAAATTTAGATACTACCAAGTAGTTTAACATACTATGAAGACAGAGAAATTCAAGTATGACCTTGAGACCAAGGGTTATCTCAGAACTCCTGATGAAGATACTCAGGTTCCCCCTTTTCTAAATTCAAGTAACAAGCAAGTCCTCCTTTGCAGACTATTGTGCTCATAGTACCTAACAGKGATGATGTACTACAATAAATTGGTATCAGAGTCCACAGAAACACCATGTATTTTGTCTGACCTTCAAAAGGGATCACATTCCCTGATTTATTGATTGGCTTTGTAGTTGACTGGGTGTGACATTAATTTTATGCTTACATATGTTTGTACTCACCACTCTCAGAACATTTTGACAGAGTATGGTGCAAACAGACATGTCGCTGCATGAAAACTGAGAGTTTGTCTGCACTAAGAATTCAAATTAATTAGACTACAATAGTTTTCAAATTGGCTTCATTTGACAAATCTGTACAACCTTCCTATGAGGATATTACTAAAAGTTTAAGAACACTTAGGCTGGCATCACATACACCAACAGCAGAGCATTCCTCTTCCTTCTGCTCAGAGGAAGTGCGGTTGTTGAGCTGTTATGTATTTGCAGATACTATTTTATTAAATCAGATTGAATCTCAGGAGAAGTTGGGAAAGAGAAGGGCAAGGGAGTGCTGGCTATTATCTTTCTCGGCATCTTTTTTGTATTGTTAAGTTGGTCTATGGAATGGTTACATGGGTATTCTTGCAAAACTAAATCTAATTCACTGCATAATCCTATTTGTTTACTTTGGTTCCAAAGGAAGCTGAGTGTAACATATCAGTGTATGTCTTCTCAACACTAGGGCTCTCTTATATGTCACCACAGTATGCTTTATCTCACAACTGGCATCTAGATTCTTATTTCATTCCCCAAACAATCAAAAGAGAATGGTTTCAGAGAGACAAAGAGAAAATATCTGTTCTGTTTATGATTCAAAAGTGAGCAGGAAAAATTCAAGAGCGAGTAAAACTATCCTATAAACTGTGAGGTCAAAATGGAAACTAGACATTGTTTTGTTTGCAGTTAAAGTTCAAAGCGATCCCAAATTATGCCAAAACCCCACCCACTTTGGCTGAAAACCAATCACTGTATTTGAAAATGAGTCAAGAAAGGGATGCTTAATCACACTCAAGGCTTCTGCCTTCAAGCACGGCAGACAGACTTACAAAGTCAAATATACCCTGACCTGAAAATCCAGTACAGTATCTAATTTTTCTCACTCTTCTCATCTTTGATCCCCAAGAAAGGGAGGAGAACAGACTTAAGGAGGTGGGTAGTCCCTGCTGTATTGCTGCTGCTTGCAATTTCCACTATCTCTATCATTCTCATGCAGCTCTGTACAGTGTCTTCTGTGCCATGTTATTACCTGAACTTCACCTAGCTATTTCCCATCAGCTTTCTGATTCAAGATTTTCCTTCCGCTGTCTTCTCAATTTGTCACATTCATCCACAGCAATTCCATTTTCTGCTCAAGGAACCACTCCATCCCTCAGTTGTATGTTTTATTATCCTCGCAACTTCATTTCACAGCCCTTTTTTCTTCCATTCAAAACAAGGATCTTGAATTAAGATGTTTTTTGCGGACAGTTCACCTCCCATTCCTGATCTAATGTATCGCTGTTCTTTGCCCACCAGCTCCCTAAGCTATTCTCCAAGACACTCCATCTTGTGAGATGTGGTTTGCAAGGAATCATTACACTTTGGCCCTTTCTTCTTGGCTTCACCTTCTCTTATCCATTAGCACGGTGCTATTTCTCACTATTCCATATTCTCTTCTTTGCTGGATTCCCTTTTTCTCACATTACACCTTCTCTCCACCTAACCCAGTCCTATTAGTTCATCAACACCTGTCGCCTGGATTGATGCTACAGATCGTCTCTGAGAGAAATCTTGTAGGAAGGATTTCCTTCCTTATCACAACAGTGTTCTGTCCTCTTCCAGAAACACCGTGCCCCCATCACAGTTTGGCTCCTGCCTCTAGCATTACACCCTTCCACCAGTTATCRTTGCACAAGATGCTGCTGATTAAATTGACCATATTCATTTTCCCACGACTCCTTTAATCTTCCCATGTCACCAGATTACAATTTTTTCATGCTCACAGGTGCTGATGTTGCTTCCAGCCTAGGACAGCAAATGCCACCGCTACTACAACAGAACAAAACTAACAAAAAAACCCCCAACAATCCCACCACAACCACCCCCTCCCCAAAAAAAAAACCCCAAAGAAACCAAGCAGACAAAATCTGTCAGCCAGAGCTTATTTCGTAAACAAGAGAGGAAAAAGAGCATTCAGTTCCTGAACAAAATACCTCAGCATTCCTTCTGACCAAGCATCAGTGCTTCCCTCAAAATAATCCAGAGGGGAACCAATAGTTGCCATAATGCCGTTCTTTTGCAAGGTCTTTCCTTGGGCGGGCAAGCAAGCAGTTCTGAGAAGAGCCCCAAACCCTACCTGCTTTTCTTGTACTGGGGCCCAGTATATCAACTGGGTATCATGTTCCTGGGCTTATTTCCAACAGCTGTTTGGCATAGGACCAGCTGCTCCCCTACATCCTTAAAAGCCTGTCCTCCCTATTACACTGCTCTTTTCTCTAACTCCTCATGTGAACTGCTGACCCCATCTCATCTGAGAGATGGATGTAGCTCACACCTGCTCCCATCCCCTCTCCTCACCCTGGTCCTAACCTGCCATTCTCCCCTCCCAGTGCAAAGCTAAAAGCATCTCCCAACTACCAACATCCCCATTAGTCACTGCCTTCCTGAGGTGCTTCCATCCTTTCCTTGCATCTTAATGCTTTCTTACAGCACTACTACACCAAGAAGGCCTTCAGGAAGACCATTAGAAGACATCTAATCTGGGACCATCATCTATCAGGCTGTACTGCAGCTTCTCAGTTTCCTCCTATCCTGTCAAAATGTCTTTAGCCTTTGACCCAGACTAAGCTCCTCAGGGTGGGCTTTGACTGAGCTTGTCAGGGTGGGAATATTTGTTTGCTCAGAACCTATTAGCACCCAGTCCAAAAGCAACCTTCTATGCACTACAGTAATTAGTAACAATAATTCAGACACCTATGGCAGCACATTTCCATGCTTGATGGCTTTACTTAAGGAGAYATTTTATTCTTATTTTGTTCTTAAGTATCTGTTTTACTCAACTGTCTTACTGGTCCTCAGGCAAAGTGGGGGAAAGGAGCACACTGCACAGAAATCTCAAGATGAATAAGCAGAATGGCAGTATTCCTTGAAGACAACAGCCTTCATGCTGAAAATAATTTTGTCTGAACAATTATTGTTTTAATCCCTGGCCCAATATTTCAAACCCATGATCTGTAGGTCATTGTGTTTTTCCCTGCAGCTCAAAACTAGTCATAAATTTATATCAATATCAACAGTTTCAGGCTTTCACCTCACCATTTATTCACCACTACATTTTCTTTTTTCCTTTTGACATTTTCAGTACAAAAGTTCAGCCTGTCATTTCAAACTGCTCTTTCAACCCAAATTTAGTTTTAAAACAAACAGAAAACAAACAGGAATGTTTGCTTGTTTGTTTGTTTGTTTCTGAGCCGGTACAGATTTGGGGGATGCTTCAGAAAAAAAAAATAAAGAAGAGGGGGAAAAAAGAAAATAAGAAGCCAAAATTACTTCCGTGTCTACACTTTTTTCTCATTGTTACCAACCCAAATACTGTTATTAACAAAACTGTAGTTTGCAAGCAACTGCCTTAGTCTGGATAGTACATGATCTCCTGGTTTCCACTGCTGAAAAAAACTGGGCAGATTTTAATGTTATTTTTCCACCAACACTACTGGTGCCATTGCCACAGGAACCCCACTGCAGACTACTGAGCGGCCCTCTACCTCTTCAGGTCCTACACCCATCCAAGCACACCTTGGTAGCACGGTGCTCCATCAAAGCACAGCCTTGGGCTATATGCCCGAGAACTGTACCTGCACAGAGTTGTGCAGGCAGATTTCTTGGGGAACATCCCTGCAAACCCTATGGCCACATCCCTATGATCTSTGTGTGCAGCAGCCAAGATATTCCAGGTGCCCTTCCCATGACCATTTATCAACCCCTGCAGAGTTTCTGTGAGCCAGCCAGGTCAGGTCTGTGAACCTTGGCATGGATGCAACCCGTATTTTAAACACACCATGCAGAAAAAGACATCTAAGGTGCATCCTGACTTTGTAGATCACATTACATCTGCACAGCTAGGCTGAGCTGGGCTCCTTCCTCAGGGTCACCAGCACCACAGTGACCCTTGGGCAAGAGGCAGCTTCCCACACTGGAGGCAGACTGTATGACCTCTGCGCCTTCTGAGGCTTCAGCAGATGGAGTTTCCTGGGGTCTGGACTTTCTACACTCCCAGTGCCCCATGCCTGTTGCTCACCTCTGCCTGACTTGCAACACTGCTTTTTCCACAGCATTTCATCAGACTGTTGTAGCAATTTGGGCCCATACCCTCTTTCAGGCTGTCTTTGCCAACGCCGTTGTGACACTGCATGTTGGAGCAACGTGCTCCATTCCAACTGCAAAACTATTTAAAATGGTAATCTCTGCAGTTCCTTCCCAGCAAAGACTGGAGAATAATGTGCCAGGGAAAGACAGCATTTTGCAGGTAACAAGCACATGTCCTTTGCATGGGTTATGTATTATGTGTTACGTATTTGCTGTGAATACCTGAATCTTTTGCTGGGCATGCAAGGTAGGTAGAGCAGAGGGAACTATAGTTGTTAGGGAAAAGTTAAGTAGGTAAAAGGTTAAAATAATGTCCCTRGCTTGGGCTTCCCGAAAGAATGCAACCAGTTATCTGAGATCAGAGTTAACCATTCACAAATGCTGAGGTGCCCTGAGGGGACAGAATAGGATCACTCTGCTCCCACAGAGAATTAGAATTCATTAGGGACAGGATCACTGAGACAAGAGATAACCTAATAAAGAAGGGAGGAGGTTACAAAAGGGGACTCTCATTTTCACAATAATTGTATGACCTGCACGGTATGCCCATTAAGTGATTCTACATTAAAAAAAAAAATCAACAAACAAAAAAGCTTCAGTCTCCCAAAATACAGTAAGCACAGGTTTTAATGAAAGAAACTCACACAAAAACACTAACGATCTTGCATATTAATATTCACATCTCTGCATTTCAACATGCTAATTCACCCATGCTTCTCACTGTTGGCCTAGAGTCCACATAAACATAATTATACATGCCATATTTTATAGGTCAACTCATATATCTAAAGACTAACTAGATTATGCTGGATTTCCACAACCTGGTCAAAGACTGAAGGAGCCCCTGCACAGCTGTCTGGCAACTAAARTGACTCATTGGTCTCACTAAAATCCTTCTAACGGCCTTTATCCCAAGTCACAAAATGTTCTCAATGTGTTGCTGATAAAAGCTGTGCATGTCATTCCATTTTATACAATTTTAAGTCCATTATCCTTTTGAAATACATCATACACATCCACTGCTTGTAAAGATTATTTGTCTTTTATTATTTGTAAAAACTCTATAAACAATGCTGCCATTCCATATAAAACAGATTCACACTTTTGCAGGAGAGTATGCAGGCAGAGGTGCTCCGAAGCTGTTTTAGCACCATATCATGATGGCATTTTCAAACAACTTTTTTCTTACATACATTTAGAGTTTTAAAATACCCATTTGTTTTTAAGATACGTTATTACATTTAAAGACTTATTAGTAAAACTTTCACTTGAAGATGTTTCTATTTTATCTAAAATACCAAGTACAGACAGACTCAATCATGGCAATGATTCAGCTGAAACTCCTGATTTCAGTGGCAGTTTCTTGAGTAACAGGAGAGGACTAAGTACSTAGTTTAAAAGCTGCTCTCAAATCAAGTAAACAAACCGGTCTGATGTTCACCACACCTTTCTTACCAGGGAGTCTCTAGTTGAAAGGCATAATTCAAAAGAAACACCTGTCCGAAAGTTCAATGGCTACACTTCTAGGCATCACACCTCAAGTAATTCCCAGCGCATTACATTTACACTACATTTTGGGTTAGTATTCTTTCCTTGGGTTAGTTTTCACATCCACAAAAGGGAAAAGAACTACCTGAAGCACAAGAGAAACAGAATAAGGAGGTATGATTGTAGGTGGAACAATATTACTTTTCAATGCTGAAATGTCAAAATAATCCAGGTTTGCTCCTTGAGGTCCTTCTGAATAAATATGCTGTCCCACTAAAAATATCTACCAATTCCATCAACGTCTTCCAGAGGCTGGTCAGCTCACCTTCTTACCAAATAAAATACATCAGTCCAGCCACACCTTCTCCATAGCTCAATTCCTCTTAAGCCATCACACCTCTTGTCTTTTCTCCAGTCCTCACTGAGCTGCCCATCATACCCATGTGCAGAGTGGGAGGGTAACAGCAAGTCACTCTTGCAGGGAAACAGACCTTTATAAAACTGCTATAAACTTAGCCCTAGTGCTGCATAGGTAGAGCTCAGGCACCAAAAGACATAGATCTCCATCAGTCACAACTCTTAATGTTTACTGAACCCAGGAGAAGAAACCAGAAGAATCACCCTGGAGAAGACAACTTATGTTTTACCTACAAGCCCTGAGTCCCAGCAAAAAGGAAAACAATCAGAAATCAGCCTAATTTCTGGTTACAGGCAGCTCAAAAACACTTTGTAGGAGCTTCCAGCTGAACCAAGAAAATGGAGTCMACTGTGAAATATTATAATAAAGAATGAAGAGTAAGATGCCTCATAAAATTGAGACATGTARGCAGTATGGTCTTAAGTACAAAAAGAAAGGGGAAACACCAAGACGATCTGTGACTACTGGAAAGTAAAGAGCTATCTTTAGGAAGCTTGGTGAACCTCTAACAGGAGACATAATTCAGATCTGGGACAAGACGTGTTTAGCAAAATAGTACAGGGAGATTCACAATTGGTGTGGGACAAAGCGAAGAGAATATGCCGGCCAAAGAGAGACACACCCAACACACTGACCTACAGCAGTACTTTGATACTGTGAGCACAGATGAAAATCTAAAGTAGCAGATGAAAGCAGATGTGAATCAGACACGAAGGAGAGCAGTGCCAAAGTCCACAAGAAATCAGAGAATAATCTGGAAAGATGGCCAGTGCCAAAGTTTTTTCTATACTTCATCACAGAATCACAGAATGGCTGGACTTAGGAGGGATCTCTGGAGATCATTTAGTCCAACCCCCTTGGTAACAGAGGTTCACTCAGAGCAGGCTGCACAGGGTCACATCCATGTGGGCTTTAAATATCTCCAGAGGAGATACATGTCAGCATTGTCCTGCTCTTATCATGCCAAGCTGTTGCTGAAAGGGCCTCCTTCTCCCCCTGCTCCTTTGAAAAATGTTGACTTTTTAAATACCCAAATGAATGATTTGTGATTTAGACTGCAAACTTGTATAACATGCAGAATGAAAGACTGGTGAAGGGCAAAATCCAGAGCTGAGCTGACATGTCAATCCAAGTCAAATACACTGTTTGGTCTCTCATGGTCTGTGAACTGTAGCTGTCCGATGGACCAAATCCTGAAGAAAACTGTCAAATCTCTTAGCATGGGATAGTCAGACAAGTATTTTTGAGACCTTCTTATGGATCTAAAGAAGAAACCTCAGAATCAACCCAGGTTCCATTGGAAGGCATCAGGAGGCTAATTCCAAGCATGATGCATTGAAAAAGATGAATGACAACTGTGTAGAACTTACAAAACCTCAATTAAATATCTCATCTGGAAGACAACACCGATGGTGCTGTAGAAGCAAACATACCCAACACATAAAACAAAAGAAAAATGTGGGCAAAGCTTCCTGAAGGAAAGCAGGCATGGGTGCATCGGTGGCAGAAGGAAGGTAACCATTGTCTCCTATGTTCCTGGCAAGAGTAACCACTGGGCCATGGTACAGAAGTGTCTCAACTCTAGGTGATGTTTTGAGGGATGTACGTTACCTCAAGCATTGTGCAGGACATCCCTGTGATTAACCGAAGGCTCAGGTCTCTGCTTCTCCAGCGGGACACCTGGAGTGAGGCTCAAGGCTCATTTCCAAATGCAACTCTCAAATACCAAAAATGTCAGAGAGAGAAAACACTATTTTCTTCCAAAAAGACAATATGAATTAGGTCAAATAGTAGAAAACCCCAAATCCATTGTTTAATCTAAACCTAGTATTGCTGCAACAAACCTGTATCTATTGGAAGAGCTTTCCTCAGTCTGTGGGAAATGCCCTGGATTGTTTACCGATCTTCACGGCATGTTTAGATGTCAAATTGTATCCCCTTTCATGTATGTTGTTTCCCGAGAACCACAGGAAAACAACACCCGCTTGGTAAGAGCTTATTTAGACATTTGGCTGTTTGCTTATCGGGTTAAGCACTCCATTGACAAACCTTTCACACTGATTGAAGAGTTCAAATTCCCCTGGAAAAGAAGCAGTCTAAATACAATCTTAGCAAAATACTTAAACTTAAACAAGTACCTGAGCTTATCTGGCACTTAAAATTTCTAAAAATCTTAAACTTCTTGACAATGCATCTCATTGATACTGAATATCAGCAAATTGCCTTCAGCAAGTTTATTACAAAATATGCTTCCGTGCTTCTGGAAACGAAAATTTACACTGCTAAATAAAGGTCCCCAAATTCCCAAAATAGTACTCGAACATGAAGTTCTCAGAAAAAGAGGGAGAACTGTCTGATCTGAAAAAATGTATGACTTCTGTTATCACAGCCGCTGCTGTTAATGCTCAGTGATTAGGGTGAAATGTAATAAGGATTACAAATGGAGAATTGCTTATTAAGCAATTTATTTCTTCCTTTTACCAGAGTTGGACAATTCCCTACAGGGTTCCCCTGAGCTTTCTGCCCAGGGCATTTAAAGATGACTCTGTTAATGCAACTTCKTTGAAAGATTATGCCTTAGTATAATAGATCATATCAAGAAAATTAGTCTGGTTTTCTTCCTAAATTTTCTTTTAATCTCTTCCTCCTTCTCCCTTTAACTGTTTTGCCTGAGGCCACACTTCATCACCCTCTCCCACTGCTTGATAACACAACAGTGGCACATTAAAAAGTGCTTTGAATAAAAGAGAAGGTATGTCCCATGGTCTGGTAAACAAGACAACTTCCAGTAAAGAGTGTCTGTATAAAAACTATGAATGAAAGCTGCTTTTTTTCTTCTTTTCTGGACTCCCATAGCTTTTGCTAATGCTAGTTGTGGGCTCCCTGCAGCATGCCCTGCTGCATGGGATACAATCTGGGTTTTTCATTTCCTTACAGATCTTTCTTCTCCTGGCACGCATCTGGTAACTGCTTGTGCTTGAATATCAGCATTACAAGACATTTTTGCAGTTCAAGAAGTCTTTTATGTATTTAGTATTTGTGAATAAAGAAGAAATCTCTCTCTCTTAACCAAACAGATCTCCAAAACCTATTTTAGAGTTTTTGTAGCAGTGAGGTTAAAGACTAGAGCAGATTGAAAGCTGTCTGGAAAGGTTTGCTCAAATTTAACCCTAATGCAAATTCACTAAGTTCAGAAGCAATACAGCAGAGGTGAATTAAACCTTTTGATTCCACACACGTCTGAAAAGCCACAGACTTCTTCAGACACTAGCCATATTAAAAAATAAAGTTGTATATTTCAAGGAAATAAATATTCAGTGCAAAAATCAGTAGCATCATTGAGACAGAAAGTTTGTACTGACACTTCAGTGTTTTAACTCCATGTTTACAAAACCAAGAGGATGAATATACAAGTATAAAAAACATTCAGTAGGCTGAAACTGCTAACAAGTGAAAATAGAAGCTTTCAGTGCCATCAGAGACATAATTTAATGCCCTCTGCTGCTAATGGAATTACTCCAGTAGTTTCACATGGACTGTTTTGGAGTTAAAAGGCCCAATGGCTGTGAAATAAAATTAGTTTTGGTCTGAAAGAGAACACCCAAGTTTTTTTCCTTGGTGGTAATCTAAAATTAATATTAAAACAGCCCCTTAGTGTTCATCAGTCTATTAGGTAATCAACATGTTTCTTGACAGTCTCCTTCCCATCCTGCATAGCAATCTCATCTGGCTAACACGACATTTTAAGTAAAGATACTTTTTTTTTTGCAGATGGAGGTACCAAAAGGAGGAAAAAAAGCTCTGTACTCGACTTGACCTGCAGATCCATTAATGCTTTTGGCTTTCAAGCCAGTTTGAAGTGTTATGAGAACAATTAGCTGATACATGCCACAGAAATAGCTTAAAAAGGTAAAACATGTCAACATCACTTCACATGCTCCTTTTGATTTTATGTAAAWCTGTTTATTTGACTTTATACTGATGCATGGGTATTAAGAACAGGAGTGAAGCCACAAGTGGTGCTTCTGTTTTACACATCRAATGCACTGAAATGCATCTCTTGCAATGCTCACTGTGCTGCTTGCCAGTGCTCCTCACTGCGCATTTGCTCAAGTACTATCTTAGCAGACAGCCACTTGTTTTCCTGTCATTATTTCAAACCAAATTCTTCTCAGACAGCATAACACACTCTAAGTAAAAACAACCTGCAAAGTTGCATGGTGAGTTGCATGGTGTTTCTACGAGAGCATGTTTGGACAGTCTTCATCCTGAAATACATGTTTCCTATGGGTTTTTGATCACAGGTCCAACACAAATGGGGGAGGTTGTGTCTTCCACCTCCACAAAAACACTATTGAGAGGAAACAGCAATATGCAGAATACTGATTGTGTATATCCTGGCCACATGTAAGTGGATGAAGAAGTGAAGGAAGGAATTCCAAAGCACAAAAGAGAGAACAGAAAAGGAATGAAACATGACAGAAAAATGCTGAGAAAATAATCTTCATGGAGMAACTTGATGATCTTCCCCTCTATCCCAGTTTGAGACAAAACCAGGAGGAAGATTAGAGGCGTCTCCTCCGCAAATGGTAGGGTTCAAAAAACTCCCTCCCCCCACCTCAGGAATTTCTCGGACGAAAGTGAAAAAAACTATTTATTTAACAAGCAGGGTGCTGGGGGGGAAGYGGGGGCAGTTGCACGCAGGCACCAGGGGAAGGAAAGGAAAAAATAAATAATGTTAGATAATAAACCTCTCGTGGTGGAGGAAACCTGGATGAATTCAGAGTCCTTTTCTGGGTGTGGTTCTGCTCTCTCTCTAATGAAGCTAGGGTATGGTGTAGGGCCCCCTCCAGGCCCAAGATGTAGGCCTCCGGTGATGGTATGTAGAATGGAATTCAGTTGTACAGCTCCAGAGGAAGAAGGAGAAAAAAACACAGTCCCAGGCTAGCAGCCTAGCCGGAAAAAAAAAAAAAAAGCAAAAAAGAAAGTTTTTAATTCTCCGATCTCTCTCTCCTGAGAAACACAGGGCCGAGAGCTAGCAAAAGGAAAAAAAGTAAAAAATGCTCCCTTCTGCGCCTGCAGCTGCAGAAGCGGYGGTGGCCACAGCAGTGTGTGCACAAGGGAGGTGTGAGTGTCCTTGAAGAAGCATAAAGTGCTGCTGGTAGCAGAGCAGGGCTGAAGCCCAGCTTTTAAAAGGCACAGGATTCATATTTGGCATAGAGCAGGCGATAGGAGATACAGCATCATAAAGTCACCCCAAGACACCTTCCCAGTCTACCTCTTATCCTTTTGCAACTGCCACTGGGTATCCTATGTACATGTCAGTGGTGCTAAATATGATTTACTCCATCAATATAAAATGGTTGTTAAATTTTTCCTGGATGCCTGATTAATAAAATGGTGGTTTTCCTTCCTCCTGATCTCCATTGTTTTGGTAGTTTCCTCATACTGGGACTCTGCGCTAAGAGAACCTGCGCAGCAGTTATCATGGGCAAGTTCACCATTTACATACAAACAGCTTTATGCAGCCCTGTGCAGCAGACATCACAGAAAACTTTCACTGTTGAAACACCAGTTACTCCTCCAGCTTTAATTTTTATTTCTCATCACCATTCTCCCTTGTTATTCAGTTAGCTGAGCAGAGCAGTGAGGTGAGCTGCTGGCAGCTTCCTTTGGCCTCCTTGGTGAAGTGGGAGCTTGTGCAACCCAGCCCAGCCCTGTAAGTCACACCTGCCGTGACAGCAGGACTCTGTCCTCACATGAGTTTCTTCACATGGGATTGCCAGTTATCAAACTAGATAGATAGGATAACTTGTGACAATTCAGGTGCAGGGATTAAAGTCAATTAATTTTTATCACTTGCTAATATGTATAAGGTTCTCTCTTCCCAGGAGATGCATGTTGGCAACCAAAAGCAGGGCAGAGGGAAAACTATCTGAGGACAGCCTGAAAAAACACGGGGCTCTGCAGACCACCATCTCCAAAGGGAAGTGGCCAGTTATAACACTGGAGAAAGCTACTAAGATGCTGTTCCCTGGGATGAATTCCTTCTCTCCTTCCACTGTGTGGTTTTAGATGACAGCACATATTCTGGCTGGTGACCAGTCAGTAGTGGGGCTCCACAGGGCTCCATTTTAGGGCCAGTTCTCTTCACTATCTTCATAAACAACTTGAATACAAGACTGAAAGTAAGACTAAATTTGCTGGTAATACTAAACTGGGGAGCTGTTGACTCCTTCAAAGGCATAGAGGCCCTGCAGAGAGACCTCGATCAATTAGAGAGCTGGGCGATCACCAACTGCATGAAGTTCAACAAGAAAAAGTGCCAGATTCTGCATCTGGGACAGGGCAACCCTGAAAGTACAGACTAGGCAATGAAATGCTGGAAAGCAGTGCCATGGAAAGGGACCTGGGGGTCCTGGTCGATGGCAAGTTGAATCTGAGTCAACAGTGCCCTGGCAGCCAGGAGGGCCTACCATGTCCTGGGGTGCATCAGGCACAGCATTGCCAGCTGGGCAAGGGAGGGGATTGTCCCGCTCTGCTCTGCACTGCGGTGGTCTCACCTCGAGTGCTGTGTGCAGTTTTGGGTGCCACAATATAAGAAGGCTATAAAGCTATTACAGTGTTCAAAGCAGGGCTATGAAGATGGTGAGGGGCCTTGAGGGGAAGCCAAATGAGGAGCAATTGAGGTCACTTGGTTTGTTCAGCCTGGAGGAGGCCGAGGGGAGAACCCATTGTGGTCTCAGCTTCCCTGTGAGGGGAAGAGGAGGGACAGATATTGATCTCTTCTCTGTGGTGACCAGTGACAGGACCCAAGGGAACAGCAAACTGTGTCAGGAGAGGTTTAGGCTGGATATTAGGACAAGGGTCTTTATCCAGAGAGTGGTTGGGCACTGGAACAGGCTCACCAGGGAAGTGGTCACAGCACCAGCCTGACAGAGTTCAAGAAGTATTTGGACAACAGTCTCAGGCACATGGTGTGACTCTTGCAGTGTTCTGTGCAATATCAGGAGCTGGACTTGATGATCCTTGTCAGTCCCTTCCAACTCAAGATATTTTATTCTGTGCTTCTATGTTGAAGTGCGGTATGTTAGTCATGTATGTTTGACTTGTATGCCAAACATCTGCAAGTGCCTCCACAGAAACAACAGTGTGGGATGTGCTCAAGCAGCAGCAGAGTCTATTGCTTAATTGAGCTTTTGTTTATTAGGTTTTCAAAGGTTTGGGACAATCCTCCTATGGACTTTCTGGTTGTCAGCTTACTGCAGACTGACTGACGCATCTGGAGCAACTAATTATACAAGATGACCAGGATTTTCACATTTCAAATGCTGCACTCCTAAAGATACTTAGGAGATTCCTCTGTATCTAGTATCAAAAGGCATTGCTGTGGGCTGATTTTAATGGAAATCAAATTTTCCAGATCCCTGGCTTTTGCTGGAATCAGTATGACTGATAAGAGTGGGAAAAACTCTTAGYAGGTTTCTTCTGCACAGATGTATGTGGCAGTGGGGGAAAGAGGTTGTCAGGGGATTAGAGGGCAAAAACCAGCCTGACTCAGGTTTAGCCAGTTTTTAGAGAACCTGAAGTTACCCTAAAGTTTCTGGTTTACCCCACTACCCGGAAAAATCTGCTCTGTTAGCAAAGCACCTGGCGAGATCCCTGTTCATCTTTTTGAATGGCCCAGCTATCAGGTTAGCAGAGACTTTCCTGCCTCTGGAGCTGTCAGCCAAAAATGGGGTTATCATCAAAGGTATATAGGGCACACTGAAAATCAGAGAAATTGACAGGATGCTGTTTTCAAAAGTACTGTATTGCAGSAGACAAACATCATCTTCCCATGGAGACGGGATAGAGCATTTTTTCTCATAGCCAGTAATTCTGCTGACATTTTAGGAAAATTACTGAAAAAATTGGCATCTCCAGTATCACGCTATTTTTAGGACCATTCAAGATCATTTCCAGACAAGTGATTGCTGAATTTGGAAGAGTCATCAAGAAACAGAGTAGCTATCAACGTGGTTTATGCAGAGGTGATCCAGGATCTGAAACACATTCTCCTCTAGCTCATAGTTTTTTCCACATATTTTTTTTAACCTTCCCCTGCCCTCCGCTGATTGATGAATCACTCTCCTCTGACAATCCCATGTTAATGAAAGATCATTTGCTTTCTATTTGCTCCAGAATCTTTCAAGCCATATAAACCGGGGCTTTGTAAATTACTCTCATGCCTTTTAAAAGTTTCATTTTACAAAGCTGCCTCAAAGACATTTTTTACAACAGACAATTTTTACTGTATAGGAGGCAGTCTGATCAGCAAAGCGAACATTTTATTACCCAAACATATCTCCAAAAATATCAGTACATTACACAAGAGACTCTGCTGATGCTGCTTTCCTCCTACATGATATGGCAAGAACTTTAGTAACCTTTGCCCTACATAAGTCTGAAGGGTAAGTGAAGCAATATGAAGACGTACCTACAGATGATGGTAAGCAGTGTTCATAGGCCTAGAAGCAAGACTACAAAAGGCAAGATAGAACAAATAAGGTGCACTGTTCATATGTGTGAAGACTCAAAACCTGGAGAGGTCTGTGTGACTCTGGAGAGATCTTAAGCACACTSATGTGACTAAATGTTGCTGAAAACAAGTCAGAGCTGTGAACCACTCAATTACTCTGGCAGAACAAAAGTAGAGGTGACTCCCTTGCCTGGTGTGTTTCATATACAGCCCAATTAGATCAACACACCTGTCGCTCTGAGGATCTGATAATTGCAGCCGTTCTGCCTGCAGAGCAATGAGGCTGTCCCTACCCCGCGGTTGTTGATGCTCATGGGTGAGCAACGCAGCTGGGTGCTAGACTTAATCAGACAGGGGTTTTTAAATGACTGTACTGCGTTTAGAGCAAAAATAGCCCTAAGCTGCTTTAAATTAGATCCTAGCCAGACTGATATGCAAAAAAAATAGCAAATAAACCCTCAAGGCTGCCCTCTAATGCCAACAGCAGAATTCTGCTTAAATAGCCCTTGCATCAGGTAACACTTGATGAGAACTTAATCGGGGAACTGAGCACTTTGAATCAATAACTAGAGCAAAAACCCACACAGCCTACTTCTTAACTAGCAGATATTTGCTCTTTTTAACACAGAGGGGAAAAAAAAAAGAAAAAAGAAGAGAGGTTTCTAGTGCTACTCACAAATTCGGCTAAATCATGGTTTTGAACCAAATACTGTTTCTCAATAATTTGTATGCTATAAAATTTTCCATAGTCATTGTTTTGTTGTTTTTTTTTTTTTTTTAAAGAATGGTGACTTGCTTATTATTGAAAGGCTGTATTTAAAATACAGCAATGTTTTTATTTAAGGAAGAATTCTATCAATAAGCTTATTCAAACCAAGGTATATCAATTTCTAAAGAATTGGGAAATATTTAACTTAGGTGATAATAAAGATGCCTAACACAGCATGCTTGGACTGCATTAACTGTATTTTTAGACCTGTATCAGCTGGTGTCCACGCTAGGAACAGTCCATCATCTGGTGTAAATCCTGAGATCTGATGAATCAGGCACTGTTTCGTAATACTGAATTTCATGCATCTGATGACACACAAAGTTTATTTTTAGCAACTTGATTAGAACATAAAAGGCGAGTGAGAAACCTCAGGTGCTGGTGACGATCACTAGAGGGCAGTAGCCAACCCCTAATGTCCCCCCAGTTTCCCTCAAAGGTTTGAAGGCTTCCTCAGGGGAAGAGGGCTGAGCAGCCTCCCCGCTGACCACGCCCATGTGTTGAAAGTTGGAAAGAAACCCTTCCCGTTTGCCACGAGTGTTAACACTCCTCGACATTAAGCTATTTTTTAAAAGTTCSTGGTGACAAGTAATACAGGCAATGTTGTTTCTTTATCTAATGTTGCCTGTCTTTAGCACACAGACAGGCTGTGGAAGAATTCGGATGTTTCTGCCTTGCAAATGCCGGGACCAAACGGTGGAACTTATTCTCTGTTCCCTCCTAGTTTGTCAGCCACATGTGCCATGAGGCACAGTGACAGTCCAATCTGCATTTTCTATGAATCTTCACATATGCATATAAGATAACCGTGTGGAAATTAGTGCTTTTTATATTAATGCCATTTATATATTTTTCATGTACATATATATATATGTATTTGATGAAACAATGCCAGATCAGTAGAACGGAGTGATTCCAATGCTTTTCACTGAGAAACTCTTCCCAGCTCTCCTTTCTGGCACTGACACTTTCATGCTCTGTTTTCCCTATCCCATATCCAAACCCAATTTATCAGAAAAATGTTCAAAGCTGGGTGCCCAGACACACTCCTGTCTGTGCCATAAAGAGGGTGGGATATGAATGTTAAGGAAGAATGGGACCTCAGACCATGCACAAGGTGGTTATACACTCTCATGATATAGCTTTCCATCAAAATGGGCATGGCATTAAAGCCAGAGATGACATGGGTACTTCTTCCTTGCCTGTTAAAATTATTTTAAAAAGTGAGCCAGAAGGAATGAAAAATAGATGGTACCATATCTAGCAGTGACAACTTTTCTAGTGTTCCTAAAACCATTATGTTTTCATTTAGAAATTCTAATGATATTTGGTGGTTCACTTCTGCTTCAGGATCCAAGGATTTCATAAAAATTACTTTTCTCTTCTAATGGTTATGAGGAATGCTTGAGAACCTGAATCATAAAAGCTGGAGAAGAAAAAACCACCAAAAAAACCCCCACTGAAATAAGCAACCTTCTGATGGCTTGTTATTATTGCTGACAATTTTAAGTTCCTGACTTTTCACTTACCTTAAGAGTTTGGGGGCTTGGCTCGTGACTTATGAGTGCCAGGGTTTCAATATACTCTTAATTTTACCCAGAAAGGGAGAGTTGTTGCAGAAATATTTGGTCGCCATCTCATATCCCTGTGTCAGACCCACCCTGTTTTGGCAGAAGAATGTCCCTACAAGGTAGGATAAGGGCTGTTATTCTCTCTCTGACATAGGAAGAATCAAAGAACAGGGTGAGCAGGGGATGATGCTTACCAAAAACACTTTGACCGCTTTTAAAGAGAATGTTTGCATTTAATAGTCATGTCTTGTTCGTGTAGCAGAAGAGATCTCACTTTGCTATGCCCACAGCTATACATATGCAAGAAGTGATCATTTTAAAGCCAGGACATGCAAGCAAATTTCACACTTGTTTTTGAAGAATTTGTGGGATCTTCACATGTTATCATAACCTTTGGGATTGCCTTTGGGCTATGAGTTCAGAAACAGGCAGTGTTCAAGAAAAAGAACTTGGCTTGAAGAARAACAATCTAAATTGTCCAGAAGCAGAACACCTTTCAGTGCTCAGTCAGAAAGGCAAGAACAAAAACTCAGTAATGGAAAACCTTTAACTCTTGTAACATGCCTTTTCGCAGCAGCAAACAGAACAGTCCCTCCCACCTGCATGTTCACCCTTTCTGGTTGTATCCATCTCTCCTCTCTTTGAATAAAAGAGACAAGCAAAACACTAGGTAACTCAAAGCTACTACAGGATTCGGAGAAACAAGTGATGACAGCCTTCAGCAACAGAGACCATTCAGTATCCAAGATAGAAAACTAGCAGGAAGGCAGGCCATCCACCTGCCCAGCAATAATGAAGTTGCAAAAGGCAACTGGCTGGGGCTGCAGTCCTTTCCTAGCAGACAGACTCTGCATGAACCTTGAGGCATCAGTCCCTCTCTCTTTCCTATTTCACAGTATAAACTTTACATTATCTGCCTTCACAAAGTCTCTGAGATGTTATGCTTATGCTGCTTGCCATATGCCGACACTGGATAAACCTCATGAAAGCCAGGTACCAGTGTAGCATGGAGGACCATCGATATCACCTCACTGTTCTACAGAAGAAGGGAAATAGAGGTGTGGTTCCCATCCTCTACCTCTTTTTCCGTGATAGTGCCATGACTGCTAAAAGCCCAACATTTAAACCTAAAAAGCTTGGCACAGCCTGTGCATAATGCAGCATCCTAAATCTCTGAGTTAGCAGCAAGGTTACATTTCAGAAACAATTCTCTGGAAGCCAATGTAGCAGGGAGTAGAGTTTGGTCCACTCAATCTCTGGGAAGTCAGAGCAAAGCTGGACTGAACCAAAGAATATTGCTTTGCTGAAAAGAAGTCCTGTAAGTCCCTAGTTCACTCAATAAGCTCAGTACTGAGGGTTCACAATAACAGGATGCTTGAACTATGGCACTCCTAAATTAATAGGCTTTGGAGGGTCCATAAATCTCTCACAGGGGTCCCCTTTTCCACTTCTGCTAGAAAGAAAGACATGGCTATGAGTTACAAAGGACTCTACAGGGAATTAAGCTCTGAAGTCCTATTGAATTAGCATTGTTTACAAAGCAGTCATAAGTATAATAGATGTTAACGAGCCTTTAATGAGCCAAGTTGCAATGCAACACGTAGTGAAGTACAATAAACAGAAACTGTGCTTCCCTCCCATTTATTCTGCTTAACACAAGTGTAGAAGCTCTGAATCTAAATAAATTGTCCTGTTGGGAACAGAGTAAGAGTGGAATCTGCTGTGTAATGTAAGAAAAAATTAAGATATGCCAAATCAAACTGGGACTGAATTACATCAAAACTAAATGTTCACACAGGAAGTGCACAGAACTATGATATGATTGAGGTTGGCGGGCACCTCTGGAGGCCATCTGGTCCAACCTCCTTGCTCAAGTATGGCCACCTAGAGCCAGTTGCCCAGGACCASCTCCAGACCCCACAACCTCTATGGGCAACTTGTTTCAGTGATTAACCACAAGTTTTTTCCTATTTTAGACAGAAACTCCTGTGTTTCTGTTTGTGCACATTGCCTCTGTTCTCATGACTGAGCACCACTGAAAAAGAGCCTGGTTCCRACTTCTTTACACCCTTCCTTCAGGTATTTGTACACATTGGTAAGCTTTTCCTGAGCCTTCTCTTCTTTAGGCTGAACGGTCTCAGTTCTCTCAGTCTCTCCTCCTTGGAGCATGAGGTGCTCCAATCCCCTAATCATCCTTATGGCTGTTTACTGGAGTCCCTTCAGTATGGCCATCTCTATCTTGTACTAAAGAGCCCAGAACTGGACCCAGAACTCCAGATGTGAACTCCCCCAGTGCTGAGTGGAGCAGCAGGATCACCTCCCACAACTTGCTAACAATCATCCTCTTAATGCACCCCAGGATACCAGCGGCCTTCTTGGCCACAAGAGCACACTGCTGGCTCATGTTCAACTTGGTGTCCACCAGCACCCCAGGTCCTCCTCCATAGAGCAGCTTTCCAGTAAATCAGCCCCCCAGCATGTACTGGTACAGGAGGTTGTTTCTTCCCAGTTGCAGGACTTCGCATTTCCCTTTGCTGAATTTCATGAGATGCCCGACAGCCCATTTCTCCAGGCTGTTGAGGACCTTCTGGATGGCAGCATGACCCTCTGGTGTATCAGCTCCTCCTCACAACTTTGTGTCATCTGCGAACTTGCTGAGGGTATGTTCCAGCTCATTAATGAAGATGTTAAACATGACTAGACCGAGGACTGAACCACAGGGTACACCACTAGTTACTGGACCCTAGATTTTGTGCCACGGATCATCTCTCTCTGAACATGGCAATTCAGCCAGTTTTCAATCCTGCTCATCATTGGCTTCTCTACCAGGATGTTACAGGAGACAATGTCAAAAGCCAAGCAGATGGTATCATACAGTCATAGAATAGCTTGGGTTGGAAGGGATCTTAAAGATCATCTGGTTCCAACCCTCCTGGTATGGGCAGGGACACCTCCCACTCGACCAGGTTGTTCAGAGCCCCATCCAACCTGGCCTTGAACATTTCCAGGGATGAGGCATCCAAAACTTCTCTGGGAAGCAGCCTATTCCAGTGTCACTCTCACAGTAAAAAATTTCTTCCGAATATCTAATCTAAACCTATGTTCTTCCAGTTTAAAGCCATTACCCTTTGTAATGTCTCTATATGGCCTTGTAAAAAGTCCCTCTCTAGCTTTCTGGTAGGTTCTTTCGGGTACTGAAAGGCTGCAATGAGGTCACCCTGAAGTCTTCTCTTCTTCTGACTATCCACTGGTCTTTCCTCATCCACCAAGCCAATCACTTACTCATAGAAAATTATTGGGTGGATTGACCATGACTTCCCCTCTGTGAAGCCATGCTGAGCAAAAGTTTTTACTTTTGTTTGCTTGTTTTTAGTTTTTACTAATACTGGAGAGGAGGGTTTAGACATTTTTCAGCATTAGATATGTCATTGCAGAAAAAGCCCTCGTACTTTCTAAACCTTTCAGCCTTTATTCACACCAGGCAGTGACTAATCTAGGTATTTAGCTATTTAGAGCACCTCAGTCACACGCAGTCTAAGGTACATCTCCCCAGTGATTCACAATTACCTAAATCCCACTGAAATCAATTTTAGCACTCAGTTCTCATTTTGACAGGCTGTCACTTAAAGAGCAACATATTCTGTCTCAACGGTGATGTGACTGAGAAGATAACTGTCATGGGGAAAACTGCAAACTTCTGTCCACCACCTTGGGGGACTCACCCTGTACACACAGTGGACAGTCTTAAGTTTTGCCATATACACATATTTGATGGACAAAAGCTGTATCGGGTCTTCTGTCAATGTAAATCAGCCTCTGTAAGTGGCTATAACATATATAACTACACCTGATTTTAATCAGTGAAACATTTTACCCTATAGAATTCTGCATATGTTATCTATACCACATATAAACCTAAATATAAGCTTAAAATTTTATGTCTGAAAAAAAAGTCAACAAAGGAGTTATTACAAATTACAGGAATATATGAGAATGACTTTCAAATAATCTGTACTCCAAAAAGTTCATACAAAACAGAGTAATCTAAAAGCAAGCCATATGAGATTTTACATTCCTGAAAGGCTTTTAATCATGAAGAACAGAGTATGTTATATTGAAATTACACCACCAAACACACTTACAATGAACTGTGCCTCCTCGGAGGTGGAATATGACAAGCACAAAGCAGCACCCAGGAGCACTACTGACCTGGAAGTCCTGTCTTCCACCACAGAGATACTTGACAACTTCCTGTGATAAGGATCAAAGTTTTAGAGCTTTTAGGATCAAAGTTTAGCTTACAGGCATTACTGTATCTCAGAGAATGAGAAGAACATCATCTACTGAAGCACAAACAGCACCTCCTAGAGCACTCTACGATTTTGACGAGAGCACCCTGTAATCTACCCAACAATACAAGAGACTTATGGTTACAAGCATGGCTTCTTCTGCAAAGGACCACATTGGGATGGAGTCCCAAGTCCTATCGTGTTATCACCTCCCCCCTACTGATGCCACCATTCGTGGCAGGTGAGCAAACAGAGGAGCGTGGTCCTTCCACTAGAAAGGAAGACATGGAGGCAGACTATAGCTGGAGCAGAGAGTAGCATTGAGATAAGGAATACCTCTGCAACTGAGGAACAAGCAGCCTCGGAGAGACAGAGAGCATTAGAAGMTGTCAAAAGACTGGAAACTTGCTAACTTAGCTTAGCCTCATGAGAGTGCAAGAGTAAACAAACTCACAGCAAAAGCCAGCACAGTGTGATGAACTGCTGTAGGTACAGCTGAGGATTATGCTACTAAATGAAATGCCTTCTCCTGAGGTTCAGATCACTGCCTCTTTGCAGATCCAGGATTGCCAAGTAATAGTTACCTCCTCCTACAAGCAGGACCTGTTGCACCTTGTGAGTTCTCCCACTCCCTAGCAGCCATGAGATCGTCCAGGAGTGTCCATGCCTCTCCGCGTTAAACAGCAGAACCTCCAGTATGGGACTGAACCACCCCGGCAGGGCCAACCCCAGCCACGCGGGGACACTTTACTTTGCACTCGATTCACGACTTGCATGGACAACTCTTTCCATGGGAGACTGGTTAGCTGGCTTCTTGGGTGCACACAGTGCAAATGATTTTCAAACCTAATATCCACAGTTTCTATTGCTTGGTGAAGTAATTGCGTATAACCCCAACGTTATATAGGAGTCGAAAAAGAAAAGAGGGGGTGAAGAAACAGCGGGAAGAGTATTTTCATTAAAAGGCAAACCTAGATGCCACTTCAAAGTAGCTTGACACCTCCCAGAGGACCTCCACCTCCCTGTCAGAGCCCATGTCTGGCACAGGTCGGCAGCACCAGTGCTCACGGGACAGTGACCACACAGCACCGAGACGCGGCACCTGTGCGCACCCCGGCAGCGCACCGGGGAGCCGGGCCGGGCCGCTCCCTCGGGACGCAGCCCCACCAGGCGGGGACCCCCGGGCCGGCCGCGGGGTGAGGGCGAGTGGCGGCCGGGGCGGTGCTGCCACCTCTCGCCCTGCAGCCTCGGAGGGGGCGGCGGGCTCATCCCGCTCCGCGCGTATCGGACAGGGCTCCGCGCCCCGGCCGCCGGCCAGCCCCTTGCCCGGGGAGAGGGCTGAGGCCGGCGGAGCTCCTGGTCGAAAGCCGAAAACCGGTGCTGGGTGCTGGGTGCTGGGGACGCGGATGTCCGCCTTGGGCTGCCAAAGAGCCGTGCACGCGTGTCCCACAAGGAGAGCCAACAGGCGCTGACGGGGAATTAGAAACTAAAAAATATTACAGTCCGCCTTCACCTGGCTTCCCTACAAGGGTGACAGTCCGACCGCGGCAGTGTCGGCTGATATCCCTCTGGCTTTAGCCCCGCCGAAGCCCTTCGAGGGCGAGCCGGCGGTACATGCGGGGATGCCACGGCCACCCCGCGCCCCCCACCGCTGCCCCGAGCGGCCCGGCCCGCGGGGGAACCAACGAGGGAGCAGCCAGCGAGCAAATAAACAACTTCTCTCGTGTAAGAAGTTTCCTCGCAGGTGCCTGCAGCTGGCGGTTAACACAGACAGTAAGAGGATCAACTCCATCTCCGCCAATGGAGCAAAAAGAGGAGGAAAAAAATAAAAGCCCCCGCATTTAGTATTCAGAGTTTAGTTAATTTGGATGATAACGGTTAGTGTTTAATCCCATTGTACGAGAATGAATATACCGAAACCTACAAGGCTCCTGGAAGAATAATACGGCCGGCGGCACGGCACGCAGGGGTGCCCGGGTGGGCAGACGGCCTTGCCCACTCCGCCCCGCCGACCGGGGGAGACGCGCCCCAGGGCCGCCGTCGCCTCCTCCCGCGGAGCCGCTCGGCGCTCCCGGCCGGCTCGGGGTAGTGCGGACCAGCCCGGGGCGGAGGGGTGAGGACCGGCACCGCGCCTGTCCCTCGGCCGCTTCTGGGGAAACGAACGGGCGAGAGCGGCGGTGCCACCCACCGTGCCCACCCGGGGACATGCGGTGGGGATGGTTTCCCCATTTTAAATTGCAAAGGGAAACGAGTGGAAAAACGCGGAACACGGGAGAGGATGTGGGGGCTTCCGAGAGAACAGCTCCCTGAGCTCACATGGCGGGGATATCGCCGTTTCCGCAGCGCTGCCCGGGGCTCGGCGGCATCGCCCGGGAGGGCAGAGCCAGGCGCCGGGCGGCCCTGACGCCGGCCCAGCCGCTCTCGGGTCTTCCCTCCCCCTCGGGGGTGGCGGCGCCCCGCGGCAGCGCCGGGGCAGGGGGGCAGCGGCGGGGCCCGGGGKGGGGGAAAGACGGCGGGCGGCCCGCGGGCCGGTGCCGGGCTCGGAGGCGCACCGCCGGCCGTGGAGAGGCCCGGGGGGGCCCGCGCCCGCCGCCGCGCTGTCGGGGGCGCGGCGGGCGGCGGGGGCGGGCGGCCCCCCCGGCGCGGCGGGGCGGCCCCGGCGGGGGCGGTGCGGGGCGGTGCGGGGCTGTGCGGGGCGGGCCGGGGGCTCGGTGCGCTCGCCAGGCGAGGAGCGCGGCTGCCCGGGCGGAGGGCCGCGGAGAGGAGAGCTAACAATGCTGTGAAAATATGTTTGCAGAAAATAGACAATTGTTGGATTAAACGTATTCAAGTATGAAATAATGCCTTTTTGTGTAAAAAACCTCAGCAATGTGAGCGTACAAAAGTTCCCCTGTGGCAGTTACTTGCTCCCTTTGTGAGCTTTGCGCTCCGGCGTCTCCACTTGGCGCGTTTAACTCGGAGCCCCCCTTTAAACGCGATTGTTTCTTTCTTTTTAATGACATTTACCGGATCAAAACATGCTGTTAATTCGATCAGAAAGCTTTACCCTCCTTAACAATGCCACAATAATTTCTCCTGAAGTTTGTTAAATTGACCAAAATTAGGCAAATGAATAGGGGGTCTGTCGGCGATCCCGCTCGCAGGTGACACCGAATAATGCACTCTCGGACCAGCTGCGATCCCCTCTTTATTTGCCCCTCTTTTCTTTGACCCGCATTATTAAAATTTAGGCCCAATGAAACTATTCATACTTTTCAATGGGACATTTTCCTATAGGATAATAGGCTACAAATTGAGCCTCTCCAAAGGAGAGGGGGGGAGCAGGGGGGGTAAAACAACAACGCACAGACGCGCACACCACACAAAAAAGGAGCGTCGTGTGCCAAAGGCTGGCGAGAGCCTCCCCGGGCCGACGGAAAAAAAAAGAGGGGGGTGATGGGGGGGGGGATATCGTGTGCCAGCCCCCCGGTCCCACACCTGCCGGGGTGTCCCCGGCGCATAAAGCGGTGTAAACAAAAAAATCCTCGCTGCCATCTCCTATAAAGATGGACGTGTCACCAAGTCGTGTGAGAAAAGCCTGAGAACAAACGGGGCCACTCCGTCTCCAAGGGTTCTCCCTTGAACTGGGCGGAACAGCCTATTAAGGGCTTACTTAATTACTTTAATGACTCTGGACAGGCTTTAAAATGCAGTCAGCGCCAGGGCTRAGGGGAGGGGTAGGGGGTGCCGGGGATTTGCAGGCTGGCGGCGGGGATGGGGCCGGGGATGCGGCGAGCGGGGCGCAGGGCGCGGTATCGCGCCCTGCGCCCCGCTCGCCGCATCCCCGGCCCCATCCCCGCCGCTATTGTGGGACCGTCACGTGTGTCCCCGAGGTCCACGTGGGGCGACACAGCTGGGCCGCCCCCGGCTGCGTGGACGGGGACGAGGAGGGGGGCAAAGGAAGGAGAGAGAAGAAAAAAAAGCCCCTCATCCCCTCGCCCCCTTCCACCCTGATCTTTAATGCATACATTCCCTCGGCGCCGCTCGCCCCTAATCCTATGGGATCAGCGGGCCCGTGGAGGCCCCCCGGGGTCCCCCCCAAGAAGTGATGGCTTTATAAGGGGCCCGGAGAGAGAGGGGATGCAGTGCCCACCATGGCCTCCAAGCTCAAGGAGCGGAGGGTGAGTCGCCGCCCGCCTTGCGCGCACGGCTCTGCGGGGCCGCCAAGCGGCCCCGGTCCCGACCCCTTCGCCGCCTTTCCCTTCGAAAAGCCCCCCCACAAAAAACAACCACACCACCCTCACAAAAACAAGCCTGCCCTGCCGGGGCCGTCCGCGCAGTCGGGGAGCCACCAGGGCGACGTGGAGAGGACCCGCCGCCGGAGCATCATCCTTCCCTAGGCCGCGTCGCGCCCGGCACCGCTGCTGGGAGCGGGGTGGGGACTGGCTTCCCTGGAGGGTCGAGACCGGAACCGGGGGCGGCTGTCCCGGCGAGACTGGATCTGTCTGCTTTCTCCTCCCCCACTAACGCGCCCCATATGTTTTGCAGAGGACGCCGGTTTCCCACAAAGTGATTGAGAAGCGGAGGAGGGACCGCATCAACCGCTGCCTCACCGAGCTGGGGAAGACGGTACCCATGGCTCTGGCCAAGCAGGTAGGCGGGGGGGAGCAGCCCCTACGCCCTTTTCTCCCCGGTGCGCCGCGATAGTCCCCCCCCCCCCCCCCAATGTGGCGGGGCGGCCCGGCGGAGCGCAGAGCAGCCTCATGGGAGAGGTGATGCCCACCTGCCCTGCCCGTTGCAGAGCTCGGGGAAGCTGGAGAAGGCGGAGATCCTGGAGATGACGGTGCAGTACCTGAGGGCCCTGCACTCGGCGGACTTTCCCCGCGGCCGGGAGAAGGGTAGGTGGGCGGGAGCGGCCTCCCGCGGCCCCCGCCGTGTCACTCGCGGCGTGGGGGCGGCCTTGCACCCTCCTCCCCGGGCCAGACTCTGAGGAGCTCGACTCCCTGCCCTTTCCTTTCCAGCAGAGCTCCTCTCCGAGTTTGCCAATTACTTCCACTATGGCTACCACGAGTGCATGAAGAACCTGGTCCACTACCTGACAACGGTGGAGAGGATGGAGACCAAAGACACCAAGTACGCCCGCATCCTGGCCTTTCTCCAGTCCAAAGCGCGCTTCGTTACTGAGCCTCTATTCACCTCCCTGGGCTCCCTCCCGGAGCCGGACTTTTCCTACCAACTGCACCCTGGGCCCGAGTGCCCCGGGCACGGCCACAGTCCCGCCGAGGGCGTGCTCCAGCCACCCTCGGGGGGGCCATTCCCCTGGCACGGCGCCGCCCGCAGCCCCTCCCTGCCCTACCACCTGCCCAGCACCGCCGTGCCCCTCGCCAGCCCCGGCCAGCAGCGCAGCACCTTACTCTCATCCGTTCAGGGGCTGGACCGCCACTACCTCAACCTCCTCGGCCATTCCCACCCCAACGCCTTCGGGCTGCCCCCGGGACAGCATCCCTCCATGCTATAGAGACTCGTCCCGCCTGAAAAAAATCCTATTTATGACCGCAGATACTGCGGGTTACACCCGGGCGCACGGGGAGGCTGCCGGGGGCAGGGAGATGCGCGGGGGTCGCAGAGGGCGAGGAGCCCCCAGGGACCCGGATCTGTCCCCGCCCTCCCTCTCCGAGGGCCTGGAGTTGCCCCCACCCGCTCTTCTTCCCACCTCCGGGTGCAGTGCCTGTACAAGTGATGCCTTGGAATAAACGTTTATACCCGCCGCTCCTTTTTTTTTCCGCGAGGGAGCTTCCTCGGGTGGCGGTGGGGGTCTCCCCACCCATCCACCCAAGGCAAAAAAACCCACGAGACGTGGTCCGCGAGGGCCAGGGAGGCTGCTGCACGCACCGGCCGTGGCTGGCGCTGCGGGCAGGCGGGGCATGGCGTGACGGGCCGGGTCTCGCTGCCGCCGGGCCTCTGCTCTCAGGCCGTCACCGGAGACTGGGAAGGAGTCCCGGGGTGCCCCGGAGGTGGCGGATGTCCCACTCCCCCGCAAACCCCGCAGGTGCTGCCCTCCCACGTGCCCGTGGAGGGGTGCTGCAGGGCCACGTGTCCGAACGGCACCGGCATCTCCCGTGTGCTTTGCCAGAATTTCTCTGCGGCGCAGCTTCTTCAGAGGAGAATGAATAATGGTAAAGACAGGGGGCTGGGAGGGGAGGCGGCCGCTGCGGAGGTGCGGGGCGCCGAGAATAAAACCGATGGAAGCTCCTGGGAGGGAGTCCTACCAGCCACGCCGCTGGCGCGGGACCGCGGCACGGCTCCTTCCCGACGGGACAACTCCAGCCCCCGCTGAACCAAGCATCCCAGGTGTCTCCATAGCCTCTGGGAGCAGGGCAGCCCGGGTATGGCCGGCGGGGCCGGAGCCGTCGAGGGGTAAATTAACTTATTCCAGTTGGGTGGGAAGGCTTTGAGGAGATTTGACCTGGGCTGTTTGCCCAGGTCGCGGAATGGACTGACCCGCAATTTGTAAACCAACCCGACCCTTTATTCGGAGACAGACAAAAAGATCTTCATTACAATAAGTAAAAAGTGGAATGTGTGTCTTCCATTTAACCTGTAAATACAGGAAAAGCTGCTATCCCAGATTACTGGGGAAAAGGTCACACGCAGGGATGATGTGAGGAGTCAGCCAGGGAGGGGAGAAAAACACCTTCATTTCCTCGGGACACCTTTAGGATGGTAAATCCGGAGGGAACCTCTCTTTTGGTCAGTGTACACAGAGCAATATGGGCTCAGCCAAACATTCAGCAGCAGCAGCAGGAATGGCTGGTGCCTATTATGAAAACGCATGTCCAACGCTCATTTTTACCATCACTGAGTGCAGAATATGGAGAAAATGCGACACGATTTTTATTCTGTTTGCATTAAGCTCTAGTGATCCCGCTTTGTCACTGAAGCATTAAGGATATGGTGTTTTCCTGAAAATATAAATATATTCAGCATTTTGGCCCCTGTTAACCAAATTAAACAAAACTTTCCTTTGCTAAGTAGATTTTCTCTCYGGGATTAGCAGAGGGCCACCATGGTCAAAACTGGGTCATTTACATATAATTTTGAAAACTCGCACTGGTCCATGACAGTCTTTGTCTCTCCAATGTTGTTATCCTGGATTTTTTTTCTTTTCTTTTTTTTTTTCCTTTTAGTTTTCATTTAGCTGTGGAGGATAAACCCCTCTTTGGCTTTACAATGACTTTAGGATAAAAGTCTCCCCTCCCTCCACTCTTTCAGGGCTCTGCTCTCACCCCCCTGGCTTTTGCCCCCAAAATTATTTTGGAATTCGCTCAAGTCAGCTGTACCAGGCATGGGAGCTGAGCTGCCTTCCCAGCTCAGATCCACACCTGTGTGCCATGCTCTGTGCCCACAGGTGGATCCACATAGGCAGAAGGGCACAGAGCTCCCCTGGGACAGGCATCCCCTGTCTTTGACAGAGGCTCAGCTTACTTGTCTTTATTTTACATTTCTGTGCCTGTAGGACAGAGACTTTTAGCCTTTTTTTTCCCCTTGGATTTATTTTAGCTCTGCCATGAGCATCATCTGCCAACTTTGGTGGGAGCAGGTAGGAGCTGGATGTCATCTGTGCTGGGCCTGTTACAGGCTGCACCTGGCCCCAGGTGGGGTGCCTTTCTGGGCTGGCAGTGCTCATCGTCTGACATAGGAGTGCCATTTACTGGTGTCTGGCAGCAGCTAGCACAGGGAATGAATAGAGGGGGGTTGTTCCTGAAAATAAACCACTTTAATTCCCAAAGCCCCCAAAATACTAGATTCTATGTTATGCACCTGCTTGGCTAAAAATCTTAACAGTGAATTACTTGCTCTATCTCGTCCTATTCCTTTCCTTCAGCTAGCATCTTTCTCCTTCTTAGACTTTAACATCTCTTTTGCCACAGTTTGCCTTGCCTTCCTTTCCCATGCCTTTCATGTCCTCTTTTCCACCTCTTCTCCGTGCTATCTGAACTCTTATCTTTTCCTCACACTTTCCATGCCCTACATGTACTGCAATTCTTCTTACCCCAGAAAAACAGTTGTACACCATGGTCACATCTCAGTAATTTCTTTATGTTGAGAGCAAATAATTATGTTGGGATCAAAGGACAGCAAAATATAAGTTTACAGTTCTGCATCCAATACTGACTCTCTCTTGGTATTTACTCAGAAGAGTTTTATGTTGATCTTTGTAATACTACATTATTGAAAACATCTCCAACACCCTAATTTATCACAAGGATTAATTTGCATTATTATTTAAGTAAATCATCAAAAGTAAATAATCAAAATCATCATCAATTAGATCAAAGAGATGTAAGTAGCCTGTGCATAAACTCTCCATCTTCAAGCTTTATGTTTTCAATAGGTAACACGCAGAGCCTTGGAAAGAAATTGTACTGTCTCATTTTCACTACTTAAATAAGTAAAAAATATTTATGGACTTTGAGCATATACAACACAGATCAGAACTCTTCTTTTATCCTATGGTTTTGCACTATTCTGAATGCATTATTCAAAGACCTGGGGGCTTTAGTGGTAGTGCCACACTGTGGAGTTTCCAGCCTTGGAAACAGAGCCGATGCCACTGAACAAAGTCCCCAAATTCAGGACAACACAGTCATTTTTGGGGCATCTTATCAATCAGGTCACTAGGTAATTAGAAAACAGTATTTTTATTGTACTTTGAGTCAGTGACCCTACTCACAGCACTGGACCACAAAGAGTTGCATCAGCACATCTATAGGGGCTGAGCCTTGAGTTTGAAAGAAGCAGCTGAGGGAAAGAGGAGGAACTGCACCAACGAAGGCTCTTAATTACAGATCTGTTCTAGTAGTGATGCACATGATAGTTGTCTTCCTAGTGGTATGGATATGATCCCTTTCTCATGGGGAAGGTCCTGCCAGTTTATAAGTCTTGCTGTCCCACTGGTCCATGGAATGCCGYGGCTATTCCTCAGGCTCAAAGGTACCCCAGGGTAGCCTGCATGATTTGACCAGGATCATGCCAGAAGTGCTTAGGAGAGCAGAGGGTCTTAGGTGCTAGGGTACAATGATCACCCGAACCAGATCAGCTTCTTGCCCTTCTACCACATTCTACGAGAGAAAGAAATAGTGCCTAGAAGCCCAGAGAAGCTGTTTTTCCGTTATAAAGTGAATCAAGCATAAGGAGGAGGAAACCTGTTTGCCAGTGGAACAGTCTGCGTATTAGACACATGCTGCTGGAGCAGCTGCAGGCTTGTCCAGCAACGCTTTTGCAAAGGCAGGCTTTTGGAAAGAAACCCTTCAGCCAACAGTTTCACACTTGCTGAGATGTAGCATTGGATCTCACAGATTTGCCTCCTGCCCTGGATGAATCTCACGTCATCATGTCTATTGCTAGCAAATTTTCCCGCATAGTGGGTAAAGGCTGTTTTAGGAAAAGAACACTGAATTCTCTTGAAGAGAAAAGTCATTATGGAAAGAAATATAAGAAAAGGCATTTTAATATGTATTTAAAGTTAAAACTCTGACACCTACCCACATAACATACTGCATATAGAGTGGCATATTAAAACAAACAAAACTCATTTTAAAAGATGAGAAACAGCAACATTGAAAACTATTGGATGAAACATCACATGTGAAGAAAGAGTTTGGAAGATTCAAACTCAGAATATTAAATCCAGTTCAATTTAGGAAACAGATTGTTTAACATTCATCTTCAAGTTACAGCAACTGAAATTTGCATTATGCTTCATCAGCAGTAACACAATTAATTAGGCTGAAACCCCCCACTTTTGCTAACAAGAAATCTAAACTTTAGCATGTATGCTCTGAAAAGTTAAAGGCCATTTAATTTTTATTTACTATAAGAATACAACACCTCCAAGTGCAGTCCTAGTCTATGTAATGATTGTGTCATTAAAAAAATGAGGCCCTTCAAACAAGGGAGTCCTTCAAGGCAACAGGGCATTCATTACAAGGTCTGTGACTCAGTTCTTATGCTTTTGGCAAACATTATGAAGTTATTTTTACACCTGCTGATGGCTTAACCCAGAGCATGTAGAAGGATTTACACCAGCTCACCCTGTAGTACTTTATTTAGAGAATCTCAGTCTCCTACTAGGTTTGTGGAAACCAGGCAGTGCCTGAGCTCTGAGCTCATCTCCATCTCTTGTGAATTCCAGCACCAAAATCATGCTTTCAGTCCCATAAAGGGTGCAGAATAAAGGTATTTAGAGCAGGGTGCAGTCCAACTGGAACCCTTAAGACAAGGATCATGGCAGAAAGTGCCTTCACTATGATTCAATAGCCTGTGCCTCCATCTCCCTGCCATTACTTCCTAGCCTGAAGCTTAGACGTTCTTCTAGGAAGTTGAAGTCTCAAGGATGAAAGCTAAAAACTGTGGGGGCACATTCTCATAACCACTCTACCCCTCCAAAGCAATTGCTGTGTTCTTTGAAGGAAACACTGTGCCCAGGTTCATCCTTTCACAGGGGAGTTTAGACGGTAGTCTGCCTAGGGAGGGTTTGATCTCAAGATATCAGCTTGAAGGAGACATTCAATTTAGAGTAGCAAGCACAAAGCTGTGACACGGTTTCAGTGCTTTCTCAGTGCTAGGGAGGAGTGGAGACTGTGGCTTTCTTGCCTCCCTTCATTCTCCTCTTCTGGAGGTATATGTGACCAGTGCATCATGTGCTTTGTGGATCATGTGTATACCATTGTGTACTACACACGGAGGAAGCTTATACAGACCCTTTCCATAGTACACCTGGATTCAGTTTAGTTTTTCTCAGTAATTCCTAGTCTGGTTTGGTTGCTATTTGTTTAAATGTGGCTTTACTAGATCCTCATAACTTCCCATGCATGCTACGTTACTGCCATTCCAGGGGAAGAATTCACAGAGATTAGCCTTCAAAGGTCAGTCTTTTATGACTAAGATACAGGATTGGTCTTTTTTACTTTTCCCCCCAAATTAAAATGTCCTTTAATGTATCCTAGGGCAACCTCATGGTTTGATACACCTGACAGGTTTTTGATACACCTCTACAACCTTACTCACTACAAGAAGTGACACCACTATAGGTGTAAGTAAAGGTTAGAGGTTTTCTCCTAAAGGTGGTAATTTACTCTTACTAGCAAATTGCTTCTGGGGTTTCAGGACTGGAATCTGTAGAAGGAACAATAACAACAAAACCTATTCAACAAACCCCACATGGCTTCAAAACGGGAAAAGTGTAACAAGGATCACTGTCATTCACTGAGAACAGATTACAAAACTTCAAGAACATCAGGAAACCCTGAGACAGTATGTATCCCATATAACACAACACAATGGAATGTTCTAAGGGAATCAATATAACCCGATACTTTCATATTCCACTACAAAATGCCTTTTATCATATGATGTAGTAATAATTTTTCTATGACACAAACTTCTTTTTCATACAGTACAGAAAATTTTTCATATAGTACAGAAATGAGAAAAAACGAGTCTTGGAGTTTTATTACTGAAAGCACTGTAAATTCTTTTTGATTTCTGGAAAAGGCAAGAAAGTAATTGGAAAAAAGTATGAGCAAGAGTACATAATTTGCTGCATAAACCTGCTAGACAGCAAAGATCTAGGAAAACTAGTACAATTGTGATAMAGGTACCACTTTACAGCAGGTTACAAGTCACTGTCTGCAGAAAAGACTATGTTAAAGCAAACAAGAGACTCCTACATGCTTATCACCTATGTGCATACACTGTACATATACCTTAGCTGGTGCAGGTGGTAAAGCTTCCTGGACATCCATGAAGCTATAGTTGCTTCCACAAGAAGAAGACATGGTGGAGTTGTGTCATCAGAAAGCTTGCCAAATAGGTGTCAGTGTCACTTGTCATATGTCAGTGGCTTCTCATGCTCATTTTATTAGTTCAACTATACAGCCACATGTTTATAAAGATGTATGGGAAGCAAATAACCTAATCTTGTCTTAAACACATAATTACTCTGATCATGAAAGTGAAGTCGTGTACAGAACAGGTCCTTCTGCCCCCAGTACCCAGTGCATAAAATATTCCTTCAAGAAAAAACCCCACAATTAGGCACAACAATCTACACTCATAGGAAAGGCCAGCCTCCATTTGTGTGCATATGCAGGAGCTAATCCAACTTTATGATGTCAAATGATCTTTCCATGGTGAGGAGGTTTCAAGGAACAACATGGCATGCTTTCCTTCACCAAGTATCACATAGGCTTCTCATAAGCTATTTGCAACTCTTCACGCTGCAACTTTGTATCTTCTTTCCAGGAACTTAATCATAGAATCAYAGAATGATTTGGGTTGGAAGGGACCTGAAAGATCATCTAGTTTCAACCTCCCTGCCTTAGGCAGGTATACCTTCCACTAGACCAGATTGCTCAGAGCTCCAGCCAACCCAGCTCTGAAGACCTCTAGGGATAGGGAATCCTCAACTTCTCTGGAAAACATGTTCCAGTGCCTCACCACCCTCACAGTAAAGAATTTCTTCCAAATATCCGAACTAAACCTACTTTCATTTTAAAGCCATTCCCCTTTGTCCTGTCACTACATGCCCTTGTAAACAGCCTCTCTCCATCTTTCTTGTAGGCTTCCTTCAGGTATTGAAAGGCCACAATGATGTTACTCCTAAGACTTCTCTTTTCCAGGCTGAACAATCCCAATTCTCTTAGCCTTTCCCCATAGGAAAGGCGCTTCATTTCTCTAATTAACTTGGTGGCCCYCCGTGTGGAATCGTTCCAACAAGTTCATGTCCTTCCTGTGCTAAGGACCCCAGAACTGTATGTAGCACTCCAGGTGGGTTCTCACCGGAGTGGAGCAGAGGGGCAGAATTTTCCCTGATTTTCTTAGTCTGTTGTTTGTTGTATATAGTTAGCAACTGTGTTACAGTCAGCTTTGCTTTATACTCTCAGAAATAAGTTCTACAACCCCTTCACAAAGCAACTTCCGCTATTGGATATGGCAAGCAACAAGTAGGTAAAAGACGTGCATCCCTAGGAGAAGTGTATGACATGGCTAGAAGGATAGGCAACTGGGAGAACACAAGTGCTGTTCTGCTAGTCATGGGAATATTCTATGTTAATTTATAGCAGCTTTGCACAGCGTTTTTTGGTTGTATTTGGCCAGCTTTTTATTAAGCTCTTCCAAAGAAGATTCATAATCAATTTGCCTTTTCAGATTAAGATAAAATAGAGAGAGAGAACACTAAACTTCATACTGTTCTAGCAGGAAGTTACAGGGATTTTGAGACTGAAGTTCTAGAACAGAGAGGTAACCCCTGCTGCCAGCATTCAGCTTCCTTAAGGCCTTTCAAAAAGTTTTCCAGGCATTGCAACTGCAACCAGAAAAAAACCAAAGATTCCTTTATTTCAGGAAAATTACAACAATTTGGTAGGGCACAGAACGCCTTTGAGCATCCCATCATAGCTGGGCAGGACATAAGATGAGAACATAGTATGCTTTAGAGCCTGTAGGTCCACAGATGCACAGGCAGAATGCTGGCAAGTTTCATTCTTTACCAGACTAAAATACAAGGAGGTGATGGGACCAATGGGACTTTTTCATTCAAGTATTTGGAAAAATTACTTTGTCATAAAACAAGACCATACCACAAAGGAAAAATCTTTTCAGTGGTCTGATATAGAAAAACATACTGAAATTTATGACCATCTGACTTAAAACTGTTAGTTGTCTCAAAGGTAAAGGTCTGAGAATGAATTAATCATTCTRAATAATCCTTCTAGTCAAGAGGGATAAACAGGCACCTCCAGAGGATAATTTATCAGACTGATTTTATTTTCCCCCTTAAAAAATGAGCAGATTTTCCTTGGAATATATATCTTTTCCCTTTGAATCAGGAAGGAATGTAGGATCAATAGGTCAGATTCAGATATACAAGTAGGGGAAAAATCAGGACAGCTGAATCCTACCCTCATTGTTGCCTGGCAAGTAGTCTAATTTATCTGCTCAGATATTTCAAAGGGGCTAGACATCTCCATGCTAAAATATCACATTTAATTAAAAAAAGATCCTGGTTTTTATGTGCCTGTTACACAGACAGAAGCTGTAACAAGTCTGGCCACTGAACTGAAACAGCTGATGACAAATCCCAGTTGACAAATACTTTTAATGTACTAGTTGCATGTACTGCAGAACAGGTGGAAAGAATTTTCTGTGGGGAAGAACGAGTTAGTTACCATTTCCCTCCAGCAAGCACTGTTTCAGACAAATTGTTAGCCATCCATGGAAAGCCAGTGTCCTTTCTCCATAATCTGGTTGTCAAAATGTCAAGCTCAGAAGCTTGAGCCCTTCCACGGCACTGGTTTAGCTCCGAAATGTCTTCATAATTACAGCCATGTTATTCCCCTGCCACCTTTGCCACCATGAAGAAAGGGCTTCAAGAACTCCATGTATAAAACATCTACATGTAAAATAAGAAAATCGATATTCTTAAGCACATGCATACTAGGGGAGAATTTAGCCATTGCTTTAAATGGAAATCAATTCTTCTCTCCTCTCCCATCTTCTCCTTTCCTTCATTACAGTCCCCGAAATTTTGCCAGCTCTGGCTGCTAACATGAGTGAATAGAATAATGCCGTGTTCTCATAAATGTACTTAGGAATTGGCATTTCATTACAAACAGATACACCATAGCATAGCCAATGTTTAAAGCCATCTTTAGAAAATTTTATTATTATTTAGAATTCATCAGCAACCAGTTTTGCTGCTGAAGCTTGTGCTTCTTGCATTTAAAAAAAAAAGATTAGGCTTAGACAAGGTGCTATTTTGGTGCTGAACCCCTTACTCATCCAGTTTCTTTCAATTTTTGGAACAGTGCACCATGTTAGAACACAGTTTCACAACCACCATTTTTTCCCGACTGAAAGAAATTATATTGCCCACACTTGACCACCAAGATGTCAGAAATCACAGCTGAGCTTTTTCATAATCTTAAGTTATCAGCTCCTTTTCAGGGTAGAAATGCCTGGCACTGGGAAAATATGCAGAGCTCAAAAAGTAGCCAAATGTCTCAGAAACTCCTGAAAACCCAATGTGTTGTTCTTGTTTATAACTAGAGTTCCCGGGCTATTTCAGACTGGTTGTCAAACCTTCCCTCCATACCCTAAAAGACAAAATGTAATGACACTAAATTATAGAATCACAGAATACCCTGAGTTGAAAGGGACCCACAAGGATCATCAAAGTCCAACTCTTGGTCCTGCACAGGACAGCYCCAACAATAGAGAATGACTATTTTGAAGAAAAATAGGAAGTTATTCTAATTATTAGCCAAATAACTGTATACTTATCCAGCAAACTCCCAGCAAAGTCAACAATGACTTTAGAAATTTTTCTAAGGATCATAGTTAACATGCTAACAGACACTAGACTGCTAAATGATGCTTGCTTAGATAGGAAATCCTATTAATGAGGGATAATAATGGATCTCCAGGGATGTCACCACCCATCACGGTTCAGCCTTATTGTTACCATGATTTCTAAGGCTGTACTGTCTTACTACTTCACCATAAGATACATGGTCTCCTGAGGGAGACACTGTGAGTTAACTTCATGTCAATCTTCAAAGTCCTTCTTTATCACTTCATAGTGTTTATTCAGTAAGCTTAAAATGCTTCTGCATAGCTTGAGGCAGGAAAAGAAACTGATGCAAAAAAATTATAAAAAAGACTCTTCCTGTTATCATGCTGATAAAATTCCTCTTTGGGATTTGTTTCCTGGTGCCTTCACCTGCCTCTACAGATTTGATACATCACAATATCACAATTTCTATGTGGTCCCAATGATGTGTTCCAGGATCCACTGCCATTCTGAAGTTTTCCAGATGCAATTAACCAGTTTACAAGGAGTGGAATGAATTTCGACAGTTACTCAGTTGGCAGATTAGAAACAGTAAGTAGGACCCTACTGACAGAGGACTTCAAGTCAAGATTAACTAGATGATCTTTAAAGTCCCTTTCAAACTAAACCATTTTATGATTCTATGATTACTGCCAGGTTGCAGTCCAAAATTTCTCTCTAATTTCTCATTTCTTCTTGTTTCTACTATTCTTCAGACCATAATATAACTATTGGTTTGTACTATGGAGCAGATCACATAGTTTCCATGCTATTTGACATTATATCCAACTAATTGCTGCTCAAAATTTGTGCTAGGGGAAAAAATAATGCAGATTATGTATTGTTGATAATGCAGTGTTGACCCTGCAAGGATTTGCGCATAAACTCAGCCTTACGCACATGGCTTCCTTTACTTTACTGAGTGCTGCCTCACTCAGATTTCAGAAGAACCCAATTGCAGAGAAAAACCGGATGGAGCTAAAGTATTGGTATAGCAGAGATGTAATAGGAACTGGCAAGTTTGGAAAAAAAAATTGGTCACAATGGTACATTTTTCCAATCTAATAAGGACACTATCCCTGAAAATGGCCAGGACAAAGATTAATGGCCACAAAACTGCCACCTGCATGCTTGGAAGTAGGACCTCAGCTGCAGCCCTAAGCTTTTCTACTGAATTTTAATCCTGCTCCCCAGAGGGATCACAGTCAGTTCTAACCCAGTGGAAGACAAGCTGTTCTTCAGGACCAAAAGAAGTAGTATTGCAGGAGCAAGACACCTGTTTTTATCTACCTGCCTGGGTTATCTTCCACCTACATTTCTTGGATCTGCTTATTTTCCTTCTATTTCAGTGCATCATTCTCCTCTTCAGGCTCAGATCCCAGCCTGAACTGAGGTCTCTCATCAAAGACACTAGGCAGCCCTTTTCTGAAACAACCAGTTTGCTCCTAACTCTTTTTTTAATTACATGAGGTCTCTCCTYAACAAAATACCAGAGCCTAGGCAAGTAAGTAACATTTGTTACTGTAATACCTGCCAGTACAATTTCCAGTTATTTCAATTCTTAAAAGGTAACCACAGGTGTGGTGTTGCTGGGCAGCACTGTTTAAGCACGGCAGATCAGATGCTGTTTTGATTTATAACCTCTGTCAGCTCAAGTGAACGCAGGAGCTGGCAGCTTTGCGTGTGCCCTCTGAAGGGCAAGGTGCCCAGGTATGATGCGTTGGATGCCATGCCTGCCTTCCACCCACCCCCTGCATGAGTGTGCCTTCCCAGTGCAGCAGCACCACAAAGCAGGGTGCAAGGCAGCCTTTAGAGAGAGGAAGCATCTCCAGGTGGTGAAGGGCATGGAGCTATGGCAAATGTCTGTGGTGGGCATAGCCACAGTCCGGCAGGGTTAAAAGCGAGGCTGTCCAAATTCATCCAAGACCTGCAAATCTTGAAACACGTAAACACTACATGCGTCAGATAAAGAAGCCAGAAAGAAAGGTGCCCCCTAATGAGTTTTTTTTGCGCTTGGGTGAGCGAAAGGGCTGCTTCAGGAGGCTAATAACTGAAAACCTTCTAGGCTTTTGTCCGGAGAAATGGCAGGCACTTTCCATCCCTTTGAAAAAGAGAAGGCCTTTCGGAGTCTTCACGAGAGATGTGGATTTTAAGGGCGACCTTAGGTCATACAGAACTAATCAAGCGAAAACAATAAGAAAATTAGACTGACAGTCAGCAAGTATCTGAGGACTTTATCAAAAAGAATTAGGAATGGACAAATTCACTGGGAGCAAAGGATCAGATCTGCAAGGTGGCATTGTGTGGTGGGATTAAATTATTTATTCATTGTTAATTTATTTATTTATGTATGTGCAAATGACCTAGCTGCTGCAGGTGCTGAGGAGTTTCTGAAAAGGCCCAGTTTTAGAGCCAAGGCTAGAATATTGGTCCATTTAACTCATTCTTTTCCTTAAGGCGATCAAACAGTGACTTTTATCTAGGAGATAGAGGAGGAAAACCATATGTGTACTGGGAATGATGCGGGGTCTGAGCAGCACTAAGTACCCAAGTATTCCAGTCTCTTTCAAGAATGCTGTGCAGTTTAATGTCCAGCAAATTAGCAAATGAATGCTTATGTCAATATGTGAAAAATCCCTAGTTGGTTTAAACAGATAAAAAGCCTCTTGGGAAATGGCAGAAAATGCAGGCTTTCTCTCCTTGTCTTTTTTAAAGAAAGAAAGAGAAACAGTACTTATTAAGTTTTCCCCAAACTTACAAAAAGTTGTAGAACACACCTACAACCTCATAGATGCTGGATCTTACATATATGTGAAATTTTTCCAATGCTGCAACTGGAAAAATAAAAGAATCTTTTGCCAGGCGCTCTTTGAATCACATATTTGCTATTCAGAAGAAAAGAGTTAAAATCTGGGACAGCTATAGAGCCTGTAAGATGCCACCCTGCTATTCCTCTCTTAAAGGTACAGGAGGTCAAAAGCCCTGGAGAGGGTCCATCTTTACATTTTTCCCTGATTCATAAATTCTACCCTGAAGATGAAATCCACAAACGCCTTTCATTTTTTTTCTTCTCTACATTCAACCTTTAATAGGAAAGGGTAAAATTGTCATCTCATGTTTCCCTTGACCCASCAGAGCAAAGCCACAGTGGGGACTCTGTGTACGACATGACCCTAGGGAAAAAAGGAACACGAGATCTCAGCATGCGGGTTGGAGGCAAGAAGTCACACATATCGAAAATGACAGCATCACATCAGTGAATGCCATGTGATAAGGGAGTCCTGCTGGGGTTTATGTCCTTCTGCAGAGATACACTTGAAGGTTGGCTGGCAAGGAAGATTTTTTACCAACTCCAGAAAGGGGTTGTAGATATTTGGTCAGGAAAGATCATAACAGATTATCTTTCTTCAGTAGCTATGCTGGGCATAATAAAATTGCCCTATGAGACACATCTTGAAACCAGACAGGCAGTTTTATGCACTTCTGCTTCACACATGGTATTTCCCTCCTCTTGGACATATTTAGGCCCTCTTCTCAAAACCAGTCTTCATCATGTCATATTGGAGAAAGGGCTACTAAAGAGAAAAATACAGGGCACTTTAAARAACAAATGTCTTTAATATTACTAAATTTAAAACATTACCTCAGATTAAAAGTTCAATGAGCCAATTTCTCAAGCCATGCAAAATAGAAACAACACAGGACATGTAGAAAGTCTGCTTCCTCCCTGAAGTGATAAAGTCCTCCTTTCTTCCTAGAATGTAATGTGTGAGGATGAATTCAGTCATGATGAATGCCAGCATGTCACTAATACACTATCACTTGCCTTGTGCAGCCCACTGAGAGCTGTGACACATAGTAAGCAGGGAGCCTGCTGAGCTATGGTCTTACTCCATGGGCTGTCAGGGTGCCTTTTAAAATGGCAGGAGCCAAAAGCAAAGTTACATAGCACTGAGAGTTCAGCCATGTCAGGAGCAAGCAGCACAGGCCAGGTCTCTAATTGGTCATCATTTCAAACGGATAGAGTCCCAGCTCATAAGAGAATACTTATTATCAGTATCCAAAAGCATGATCTAGTGTTATGACTGAATTTTACACGCCCAAGAGTATCCAATTCACCTTCTGTGTTGTCTCTGACTTCAGCTATATTGACAGTGTTTCACAGCTTTATCTCATGGGCAAACTTCATCACTACCTGCCTACTTTTTGAGTCACAGTCATTAGATAAAATAGTAGTATTTCCATTAGTATTACTAATATTGAAAGTAGAATACTTTCAGTATTATGTTCTAATTTTTCCACCTTTGGTATGGTGTTCAATTCCCAAATTGTGTTGAATAAAAATTCCTCTTTTGCTGCTAATTAAGATGTTTTGTTTAATGTCTTACTGATGTTTTACACAGAAGAATCGAACTGGCCATGMGACCTCCTTCTGTTGGAGAAACAGGCTGGCTATCTACGTAAGTGGAATGAGCTGCCTCAAGGCAGAATGGAAATATGACCTTTTGCAGGCAGGGCTCAATGCAAGACCAGAGGGAGGACATGAGAAAAGGTGGCTTAAAGTGTCCTAGCACTCACCAGTACACTTTGCTCAGGGATGCTGTGACAGGACCTTTTAGCCTTGATACAGCTAAAAGCTTATCTACTTCCCCCATGGCTAAGTCAAGCCAGAGTAGCTTGCCTTATCACCATAAGTTGTGTCGGCTCAAAAACATCCTCAGCTAGCAATAAACACCCTCCTGGGAAAGGATGTGAAAGGATAAGCAAAAATTTGTGACTGACAAACACAGCACTTTTACCACCTATAAAAGACCACTGTATTTTTCATAAAATCAGAAATCTCTTACATACTCTCTGAGTGTGTGGAAAGTTCTCCTCGAAGTCGAGACGTCGGCCTCGAGCTACTCTTCTAGAAGTTGAGTGAAAGGAGACTTCTGTACCACTATTGTTTGTCGGCGAGTTACATTGGTTTCCTAATCTATACTATTTCTTCGCTAGCTGCAATACAGGTACCTTTATTATCGTGCACTGTCTTATATATGAACCTACTAGTAGTGTTTGTTTTGTTTATCCTGTGTAGTAAGAAGTCTGTTTAAAGTCTCATGTCTGCTGTTTTTCTTGTGTCTATTCAATAAATAATTCATGTTGTAATAGACCTGACCGGTCATGATTAAGAACTTGCAAGCGAGAGTAATTTTGGGGTGCTGACTATCTCAATAAAGTGGCTGCCTACTGCCAGCAATCTGAGCAAAGGCAGAAGCCCAGTTTCAACGCTCTCTCCCATTTGTAACAGATGCCCAGGACACCTTCCCCTTTCCTCTATGCATGCGCAATTGCCCTCTGTATGCACAGAAGCCGTTAATTAATGTTTCATGGCAGCTGGTAGCCCAGGCTGCTTCACAGAGCAGCAGTACAGTAAATTACAAAGACACTAGATTGATAGGGCTAATAAATGAAATATGGGCAAACTAAAACAGGGAGACCTTGCTGCTTCTGGAGCTCTGCACAGTTGAATGGGCAAGGAGCTGAACTCACACAACCCAACCCCAAAAGAAGATTCTTTCAGGAACCGCAGGACTCTGAAGCTTAGCCTTGAACAGGATCCCATCAGCTAGTGCCATTGTCATTAACTACCAAGTCCTAAGGGATGTGGTTGCAAATTACAGGATATAAAATTATCAGAGGTTTTTATAGCCTTTCATGTACAGTACAAGACTGAACTGAAATTATAGATTTCATATTGCTTACTGTTATTCAATTCCAGCTTCTCTAACATTTTGTGTTTGTTTCAGTGCCTTGTTGTTAAAAGAACTCTTTCCCTTCAGAGATGCTGTGGACAAGTATGTGGGATTCTAACATCAGAGTTAGTAAGGCTGTGCTCTAGTACCACCTTTTCATGGCACTGAAGGATGCATGCAGGCACGGTTTCTGCTTCTGTTTTCATGTATGTAAATCAGAGACCTGAGCAACTATTGCTTTTGTATTTAAGATGTATCACTGATGATGATGAGGATGATGATGATGATTATAATAATACTGCCATTGGTTTAAGATGGGGACCCACAGAGACATTTTGCCTAGACCTTCTCAGCACCAGCCCAGTTCAGGCAGCCAAGATGTTGAAATCCCTTGCATTTTCACAACACTGAAGGTAAAGGATGGTACCAGAGATTTTCCCAGCTGGATTTCACACTAGCCTTCAAGGAAGGGACAGTGAAAGTCATACACTGGGATACTTGTTTGTAAGTAAAGTTAATTAAACATCCCCAGACATTAGATATAAATCAGAAAAGGAAAACAAAAAAACCAAGGAAGGTAGAACTTCAGCAGCCTTAGGAAGCAGCATGAGGAAACCAGACTCTTCTCAGAGCCAGAAGAAGGCAATTCAAGTAGGCTCTAGGGAAGTCCTGTTGCCAAGTTCAAGGTGCAGCAGCTATAGACTAGTTTTTACTGGGATGTTTGCATCTTAAAAATAACAGCCTTCACTGCACAAATAAGTGTAAAGTCACTGTGAAATTAGTGTGCTATTTCTCTATTCAGTTAAGTGCAAGGATGTTTACACTGTGGCAGGGAGAATAAAAATAACAGCAATTAAAAGGTAGACTAAGTTCTAAGTGAGACAAACCAGAATATTATGCTACCTTTCCAATGAAAATTTTGTCTCCTTGAAAAAACTTTTCCAAACAGATCCACAGATTTTACTGAAAAACAAAGACTTCTTCTTTATAAGAAGCAGACAAAGTCCATTTAAATATATGATTAACTATTTTTTTAGCATTTTTCACCATAAAGGCTAAAGGTAAAGAGGGAAAAATGCAGATCATAAAAAGATATGCAAAAGTAGAACAATGTTAAGAAAGATATTATTATAAAATTCCTGTCAGAGCTGACCAGATAGTTTGCATTAATAAATACATCAGTAAGTGACCCAAAGAACCCTCTTTAGAGAATAGGAACTTTGACTTGGCTGATCAGACATTCAGCAACACAAAGACTAAGGTGGCAAGTGCAATGCAAATCTGCCCTTTGAGATCTGGTCCATGATGACGGCTGCTACCACACAAGTATTTTCAAGACCACTTTGTATTTTCYCTACCACTCAAAATGTGCAAGTTCTACTCACTGAAACACTGTGTTAGTCTCCAGCGTCAAAAGTTGGAGGGTCCAAGACCCTAAGAGCATTCTGAACTAGCAACATACCCGTTCCTTGAAACGTGCTCTGCTTAGTCATAAAAAATACAGACTGGACTTCTTTCAAATATTATAATATTAAACAAACTTAWATATCTTTTGTGGGAGGAACGATGAACTTTTAGTACGCTTACCATGTGACTGGTCACAACTGCTGTATGCTCTTTTATATAGTCTTCTGAACAGTGCCTGAGATAATAGATACAATACAGACAGCGGGGAGAAGTTCAGACACCCAGCAGCTCAGCCCTATTTAGGTATTCTCAGGAAATGAAACAGAAAGCTGTTTGGCTGGCACAGATGCATATTGCAGTCTTCCTCTCAAAGGAAGTCGTCTGGCAAAATTTGCTTTGATTTATTTAAAGGGAAGACATAGAGGCAAAGAAGTGAAAGAAGCAAATTATTTTGCTGGATACCACCTGAACAGAGCCACTTAAAAAGTCTACAGAAGTAGTATTATTCTACAGAGACTCTGCCCCTTCCAGAGACAACATATATATTTTTTTCTTATATTTTRATCTGGGATAAGCATATGAAAATACAGTTTATATACCATCAAATATATTATTGTTTAGAAGTGTATTTTCACATTTCATCCTGATTAGAAGCCATCAGGGGAAAAAAACCAAAAAATTTACAGATCTTTTTTTTTACATCTTACAGTAGGTCACTAAGTGAAGGGAAACAGCTTCACAAGGTCTCCCTGACTGCTGAGATGCTGTTGCGAACATCCAAGAGTTAATTAAAAGTCAGGTGTAAATACACAACAAGGTGCTTTGTCTAATTCAGAAAGCTGGACTAAATGATTCAAGAGTTTCTCCCAGAAATGTCATCATCTTTTACTCTTTTTTTTCATATGACATCCCATCTAGAAGATGTAGGAAAAAAAAAGGAAAAGAAAATAGCAGGCATGACATCACATATCCCTAGGGTGGAGAACAGTTCTTTCCTTCTTGACAGAAACACAGGAAGTCACAGTGATAGTTCAAAGCCACATTAAAAAAGCGGCATGAAATTATGAATTAAAAGTGAAAAAAACCACTTTATAGACCTCAACTGCTCTTGGTCTATTGGCAGCTCATGTGCAAGTGTCTGAAAATCAGAAACAGAAATTAACTAGTTTATTTCTGCATACAAGGCATATTAAATTACAGTTTGCTGATGAAGTGTCCAGTTACAATCACCTAATTCTTACCAGTCATAGAGAAACTGAAGCAATTCCTAAAGATCAAATTTTACACTGGTGCAACCATCCTGAGGGAGTGATGGCCTTATGCATGAGATGTACAATATGTACTCCTGGCCCAGGGTGATTCCGGTTATCATGCATCAACTGCTGATGCAGATGWAATCAGTAGAGTCAGGCACCCAAGTGTGACTGTCTGTGCCTTAGGTGCTAGGTCACTAGTGGCAATGATAGTAAGATGGCTGAGAGAGCTGGCRGGCTTATCTTCCCATGCTAAGATTCCTTGGTTTGTAATCGCTTCAGCCTTTCAACCTGATCTAGTCTGATTTATATGAGAATAAGATGAAGCAAATTATGAATAGAATGATCATTTAAAAGGCCCATTCCAACATCCCATTTACAATATGACTGTTTCAAACCTTTGGGTAGACTCAAAACAAAATTATTTGCTTTTTCCTGGACTAAAACTAGATCAGAACATCCTGAGATGTGCACAGGTCAGGTCTAGCTGGGACACAGCACCTCACATGCCTCTATATTTCACTGGCAGTAAAAAAGGGTAAGGATTGGGAAAGACACAGTGGCATATGGAAAGATCTATTGTGTTTCTATTTTTGTAATAGACTTGCTAGGCATGCACTGCTGACCGCTGCCTGCGCATCCACGTGCTGTTGTCTGATGGCTCAGGAATGCAAGTGGGACATAACAGTTCAAGCAGCATGTCAGCTSCAGTGGCTGTGCCAAGCAGCTCCAGCAGAGGCTGTGCTACAACAACTGTGCTATAGGCTGGAATGAGGTTCCTTTATTGCACTGATTTCCAGCTTAGCTTGCCTCATGTCACCTGGGCATGTCACACCTGGGCATCCTCATCCTGAGGATGAAGGCTGGACCCTTCTGTCTGCCCCTTAGTCTCCCACTAAGATGGGATTTAAACCAGTGTCAGTTTAAAACATTTTACAGCAGCCCTAAGTCTGTTTTAAAGTTTCATGACCTGGAAAAGCTATTCCTCCTCCTTTCCCACCTCCCAACTTTGCCAGGTCACACTCCAAAACAAGGCTCACTAGAGCCTAGTTCCCCCTGGGAAGTGAAGAGATGCACCAGCATGAGCATTCTGCCCAACAAAGATTTCTTTGCAGAGGAGGGACATCCAGATGCAAACTAGAGTAGCTTTCCAGATGTTTGTTAATTCAAGATCTACCCAACTGTACGAAGAACAGCTATGCTGGGGAAGATTTGACACAAATAAATATCAGGAAATCTAAGTTTAAAAGTAAGTGTACTAAATGGGCAGCAACATGGACTCCAGTTTAAGGTTATCCTCAGACATGTGCTAGATGAGATGTGAATGCTGGTCACGTCAATGTCAAGAAATTCAGTAGAGTAAAGCCTTGTTGCCCCAAGTGTGGGATTTCTACTGAGCTCTCATACTTGGGAGCTGTTCGAACAGGATCGAGTTTCAGCTGCTGTTTAAAGCACCCACAGCCATATCACAGAAAACACGGCCCTCTGCATCTGACGGGATCTTCAACCTTTTTCAGCATTCCTACAGTAATCCAACTAACATAAAATCAAAAAAAAAAAAAAATCAAAACAAACCCCAAGCAAACAATTACCCACACAAACAAAGTAACCCCCCCAGACACACAAAAAACCCCAAACCAAACGCTATATTCCCACCCAAAACGCGGGGGAAAAGCTGGAGTGTTTCTTTCTGACTTCATGAAGGGCTTATCCCTGGGAGCAAAACCATTTCCTTCCTCCTCTCACTCCTCAGTCCCCGAGGTACAGGGGCGCGGGGCCCCTGGGGTGCGGGAGCCGGGGATTCAGGAGTGCAGAGGCTGGTGGTCCCGGGGCTGCGGGGTCTCGGGGGTGCAGGGACGCGGGGTCCCGGGGTTTCGGGGGTTCCGGGGTGCCCCAGGGCGTCCCGTGTCCCGAGCGTCCCGCTGCCCCCGCAGGGCCGTGCCGGAGCCGGTGCGGGCGGAGCGGCGCCACTGCGCCCCCTGCAGGCCGCGCAGGCCCAGGCGCGGGGCTCTCGGGCCGGGGCGCTGCCGTCCTGAAGCGCTTGTCGCGGTCACGGCTCCCGCACCGCCGCTGTGCCCTGGCTCGGACAGGGGCACGAAGGGAGGAGTAGTTTTGGCTGAAACGTTTCTGCTTCCGCCCTGCAAAACTGACCGACCGGGAGGGGCCTTTATCAGACCATCTGTACATCCCAGGCTTCAGCGTCTCGTCCCACCCCGAGTATCCAGGATAAGGTGACAGCATAATGCATCCTGCCACTGCCAAAAAGGATTTAAAATAAATGTTGGAAAACCTAATGCTGATCTAAAACTCATCATAAGCTTTTGGAGCGATAAGAAAGAAGCCAAGCCACAGATTTGAAACTTATTTGCTGGAGAAAGCTCTGCTGAAAGGCATCCTCCGCTTTTCTGCCAGGCCCTGTATTTCCACCTCATTTTACAGCTGCTGTGACTGAGGTCAAGTGATATGTCACTCTGTCAGATCACACAGCGAGTCAGTGGCTCTTCCCGGATTAGAACAGTTCCACACGGCCCTCTGAAAAGATTTGTAACAAATGTCAGAGCCAACCGTCCACTGTTTAAAGCATATGTTTAAAGCTCTTAGACATCTCAGTCAAAAGGTATTGTAAATATAGGGACAAAGCTAGTAAATGCTTCACTGTGGCATTTTAATAATGGCAAACCAGAATCTAGCAGGGATAAAAATCCCCTAAAACAGGTCACCTTCAGCAGGGAATATGTGCTTTGTTTTGGAGTCATTCCAACAACACGRAAGGATTTGGTTTTTTATCCTCCAGTAGTAAATAAAATGGTCAAGATACTAGTGGCTCAGCAGAGTAAGGTCACAGGGACAGAGGGCACAAAATAACTTGAATATAACTTTCTCTGTCTTGCTTGTTAGCCATTGATTTCGGGATTTTTTTTGGTTGATTGGTTGGTTGGGGTTTTTTTGGTAATAAAAAGAAAGTGTGTTTGAAATGGTCATTCCATTATGCACAATACAGTAAAAAATGCCTCATGCTGTGGCCTTGCCATATTTCTTTACTAATGTCATCAAAATACCAGAAATTTCCTTGTAGAAATCTTGCAYGTGCAGAGTAAACATGACTTTGTGACTTTTAAGTGAAATCAAAATCTAATACACAACAGCACCCTTTATAAATTTTTCATCTTAATAGGAAAGAAATATTCCAGCTATTTAAAAAAAGACCATCACAAGGCCCACAAATGGCTCAGGTCCCACTGGAAACTTGCTTGAAGTTTAGAAGGAGTATAGAAGTTTAGAATGGTGTAGGAATGTGACTAATGTGCTGATTCTGTAAGCAAAACCTGGRAAAAAAGCAAAGATAAAGCTGGGAAGACTAGAGGGAACTCCTCTTTTGAAATCTCAAGATCTGTCAAACAAAGTTGATACCAACAGATGTACACAACATATCTTCATCATAACGTGTGAGATCATGCCATACTGTCATTTCCCTTGTGTTTTCTTAGAATCTCCTGGTCTCTCTGGGCTTCTCTCAAAAATATCAGTCACATTGTGCCTCCTGTCCTGTTCCTTATGCTTGAAATGGTGTATAAAAAACATGTTTGTAAAGTAACCTGAGAAACTACCAATTACTTTAAGATGGGAAAGGACAAGGGCAAAATAAAATCTTCAGACTGAACCTTTTTGGTAAACACACACTAAAACCACCAAAAGCTGCCAAATCTTGCAGAGACCTTTCCTTGAAAACTCAAAGGAATGTTTATTTCTTAGAAATGTCAATGCTTTAAGGTGACCTAAAAAGGCAGTAGCCATTTTAGGATGTAATGCTTAGGGTTTTGGCTATCATATCCACTAACAGACTAACGTCCTGCAATACACATGGTCCTTTCATAATGGATGGGTGCTGACCCCTTTTCTGAGCAGAGGGTCATCAAATGAGTTAAGCAAAAGGAGGTAATGAAGGAAGGATCTGTATGTAAAAACACACTGGACTTGGTGAGGGATTCTGGCCRTGAGTTTCCTTCAATGAAGCTGGCTCCCCTCTACCCTTACCAATAAAATCTGAAAAAGTGTCTGTATTGCACAACTTCAGCTTCATGCTCATCCCATTGCAGTGGTGACAACCCTAGCATCATAAAGAAGCCAATATCAGTTTTTAAAGTGCTACCAGAGGTGAAGAAAGAGGCAAGGAGCATCCCAGGAGAGAAGCTCTAAAATTGCAGTTAGATTTCTTGTGGATTCTGGTGTTCTGGATTTTTTTTTCTCCTTTGGTCTTCAAAGCCTTTTTCCCAAAATCCAGCATTATATACTTTTTTTTTCCTGTCTAGCTTTTGCACTGATATCCACGAATTATGTGATATGGTGATGGGGTTTTATTTTAGTTCCTT